>OX419759.1:19772084-20409610 GCA_948567375.1 Lunularia cruciata
TGTGGCAAACTCCTAGAAAGTAAAACAAAAATCATCAATTAGAGGTGAAGCTTGGAGCCAAGATCCAGAACCTTTCTCCCCACAAGAGAGGATCCTAGCTCTATCAGGTAGTGATGCATCAGTGAGGATTCTAGTAAGTGTGCGAGTGTGCATACGCTCACTAAGATCTGCCTAGAGCTTCTTGGCATATGGGGAGACAAAATCAATAAACTTGAGGAGTGACAAGCATGCAGATCTTGGCAATAAGTCCCAAGCAAACAACAATATATCTGGAAGTCATAAGTGCCTGAGTCCACTATTGTGATAGGTCTTAATAAGAATGATACACTTGATGTAAGAACCTATCTGCTAAGTAAGGGGCTACTATAACACAAGGATTGACATATGCTTTTGGTGATGTGACCTCATGCTCTATGAGGCCACATCTGCCCATGACTATCAGGAAAGCTAACTACTGCCTACACCACTCATATGATAGATGTGGGAGCATGCATGGCACTAATAGTGTGGAGGAGTATGGCAGGTAGTACTATCAAACCATCGTAGATGTGGCAATAATGCCTCTGTAGGTGGGAAAATCTGTGCTAAATATGAAGCCCAAGGGGGTAATGACAAGTAAGAATTGAGTAGGCCACTTGGGTATTCCCCAACCTGGGGAAGAGGTGAACATGAGCTATAGCATGTACTAAGGTGTGTGATATGAATGAATTGCAAAAATCTTTATGTCCCAAAGGAGAGCCCAAAATTTGCAAACCACCAATGGGGAACAAGAATCTTGAATGAACTACAAAAATCCTTATGTCTCAAAGGAGAGCCCAAAACTCACAAACCACCAATGGAGAACTGGAATTCCGATGGGAAGTGAGAGGGAGTGAGGACCATGCGTGGGCTCAAAACCTTACAAGCCTTGACTTGTAAACCAAGGCCTCTAAGCTAAGTACAAAGTAGACACCGCTCTTGTGACATCCTCCAAAGGGCCCAATATATGCATGTAATCTGATATGGATGGGAAAAGACAAGATGGAAAATCTGCTACTATTTCTCATAAAATCATATAATGAGCTATGGCAAAGAGAGGGCCCCAAGGGGATTCCCCCCACCATGTGCCATTTACTAATGTCAACCATGAGAACTCTTTGGTGGCTTTACGGTGGCTATGAAATAGAGGTGTCTCGATCCCATGGAAAGCACATACAAATGGAGCCAAGGAGTGGATCTGATTGGTAGCTAAGCAAAGGGTATGGAACAATATTGGATGAGAGATGGTATTAAAGGCATTGGAGACATCAACTTGGAGAACCACCCAATCTGGATGTATGTCCAAGGATGCTCAAATGCCCATAATAATTGTATCACATCCCCTTGGAGTAGCCACAACAAACTGATGAGGAGACAAGAAGGAAGAAAAAGACTACCGCAACTATAAACAAATAGTGCAGGAAACCAAACACACAAAAAAACATCTCCAATGGTAATGGGACACACACCTGAGGTTACCTTTGCAAGAGCAAGGAGACAAGAAGTACCAAACAAACATGCTGCTCCCAGGGGCACATGACCGGCAGGCAGCAATGTGTTGATAGAAAGCAAAGCGAAGAGGAGAACCAAAATCTGGAGCATCTCCAGAAAGGCAATCCTATAGGAGCTCAAAAACTAACCCTAATGGTCCACCCATTGAGAAACATGGAGAGTGGAGTAGAGCATGGGTGAAGCAAGACTTTTTCAATTGTAATTCCTTATCTGGCCAATAATCATGGAGGAATGAAGGAAGTTCCTCACTAGCAACTGGATGTAGGGTATGTAAGTCTGATAAGGTATCAAAAGAGAAGAGTGCTGGCCAAGAGGGAGAGAGCGCCTGGATTGTCTGCCTATACTCCCCTACTTGACCTAACATCAATGAGCAACCGAGGTGGCAATGCTCTAGGGGTAAGGTATGGGGTTGTGGAGACTCTATAGCATGGGCCCTAATGGTGTACTCTTCATGGAGTGCTGCTGAATTGCCTTGCAAGAACCTATGAATCCTATAGGCCCTCTCCCTATGCCCCAATACACCACCATGGGCCAAAAGGAGTAATATCCACTAGGGAAAGAGAGCCAACAATATCCAAGTGGAAACATCTTGCTCGTGGTCATCAACCAAATAGCACATAGTAGGAGGGAGAGTGTGGATCTGACCAGAGAATGTAAAGGCATAGGGATCCTAGTATACATCTAATGGTCATGACAAACCTGGTAGGAATGCATTGATGGGGTTCAAAGAGTGTAAGCAAGAGTATGAGTCAAGGGGAGCGTGTAGAGAGAAGACCAGAGTATGATGGGGTCTAGGGGGGCAGGAGGAACAGTGGTGACCTCTGCCCATAGACGCAACAACAAAATCTCCCTCTGTGTTGTGCGAGACCTATCCTTACCCAAGGACAATCAAGACAAGATTATGTGGGATGTTGATGTGATGGGATACAAGGATGTGATGGGGGCTAGGGTGGAGGAGAATGATCCACAAGGAGTGGGGAAGCAAGGAAGTGGGAGGAAGCTCCAAATGGTATTGTGGGGGTGGCGAGGAGGGTCTGAGGTAGAGGGAGGGTGTGGAGTGTACATGACATGAGAAGGAGGGATAGGGAGAACCTTTGGTAGGGCATCCTCCATGGGGGAGTCTTCCTGTGTAGGGTGGTCCACTAGGATAGGAGAAGGGCATGACCTTGGAATCAAAGGGAATTCTTATGGATGCACCTCTGCAACCGTGGGTGTATGTTGAAAAGGTGGTGAAGGATCTACCTCCTGGTAGCATATATGGGGTGTGGGGTGCCAAATGAGGAGTGACACCTAAGGGAGTCCCTCTATGGCCATGTACCAAAGAACAAAATGGAAGCATTGGGATATTCACTATATAAGGTTATACACAAAGAAAATACCATGACAAAAAAGCAAGTCATAGTAACCAAATACTATATGTCCCAACCCAAGACAAAAAGACAAAAAGAGACAAAAATGAGATAAACCCACCGATGGAAACAAACAGATAAGAGGTAAGAGAGAAGCTATCTATGGTCCAAAGTGACCTATGTGCCGCCTCCCATATCAACTCCGTGTCAAGAGATGTTGAGCTCGCTCGCAATGCTCTGTTTTGTTTGCTGGTACTCCAGACCAATACACAAATGAACTCGAGTACACAATCAGACCATATGTTGTACTGTGATGTCTTGATTTGATCTCTCATGCGCTGCTGAAGCCTTCTCGTGTACTGTTGCTAAGTCCCGTTTGCTCGGGCTAATATGCCCGCAATTGTATTCATGTCAGACTGTCACCTATGGGGGAGGCACACAGTGATAGGTTACGGACGAGTCCTACTGAAGTCTCACGCGCACGGCTCACTCCAAAAATTAGAGCACCTAATTCAAGGCCATATGTTCCCCAGCTACAAGTGAATGTTCACCCCGAGCAAGACTGTCCTTAATGTCTCCCCCTGCCAAGCAGTTCTCACAAGCGAGGCCCTATAATATCTCCAGCTGCCAATGAGCTCTCAAAGTCGAGGCGTGAAGCTTTCTCACCCTCTAAGCCTGCTCTTGCTTCCTCAACTGCTGCCCTCCTTGCCAGAACTACCTTGAATTAATCCCCCGTGAGATGAACTGCACTCGATCCGTCAGAGCAAATAAAACCTCACTTTTCCAATGGAGGATTTTGCGAAAGGATCCAAACCTTTACTGCCATCAAAGAGCACCGCAGTGCATTACTCTGTGCAGTAAGACTCTCATTCTACTACTTCCACAGCAAGCTCGTGTACAGTAACACAGCCCCACTCGTGTGAATGAAAGCAGTAGCCGCTGTCGTCCCCTGCTCAGAGGACTACACTCCTTAATCGAAGCTTAATCCATACTACTCTTGCAAGTCAAAATCCTTCGTTGAATCCTGCATGCGGGACTCACAACAGCAGAAGAATTTTCACTTGAGCCAACCATGAGAGCTCTCAGATTCATGAGAAACGGGTCTAAGATGCACTAAACAAACCTCTCTCTTGAAACTCTTGTTGTAGTACCAAGGAAGATCTTGGATCTTACATATACATACTGATGAATACATCGTGCTTTTGCATATAAACTTCTGTTTACAAGATGTGGCGTGAACAGTACATGCATCACTACCATACAAGCCAGAAATATATTTACCCATATATGACCATACCCACTTGATGTACCTTCGATCCATCAAGTGCTATTACGTATGGCTCACAACCAGATCATCAGGCAGATGTGTAACTGCCATACGTTTGTGACTCCGCATATTAGACATTATGTACGATGTATAGCTTCCAATTTATGTTTTACAGTACATTGTAGCGTTACGTGTGCAAGACGTATTTGACATTATGTCTTATCATACTTGGTAGTTGGTGAACTAACATTTAATGTCAAGCTGGAAAAGCCAAGGATAGGGTCATTCTTGATTACTTGCATTTAGATACAGTCTCGCCATACGACTGTCATTTCTACTATATCCTCTTATATAGGGAAACCTTCCCCCGACTCTTTCTCTCCCCCCCCCCCCCCCCCCCCCCCCTCCCCCTCGGTGCTACTCTTTTATGTCATTTTAATGTCACTTTCACCATTTTCACATCTACCTCCACATTTTCACAATCACACCATTCTTTACTGGCTGTCTATCATCTAACACTCTCAGGTTCTGTTTTGTTTTTCATTCAGCTCCACACCATCCACGAGCGCGAGGTCTGTTGGTGACAGAGGTAGGGTTAAAATCACAATCCCCTTTTGCTTGATCTACAAACAACTTTCTTTCATGTTGAAGTATTGAGTACATAGTATAGTATATAGTTTATCATGCAAAGTTGACCTCATCAAAGACTCTACATAACCAATTGATGCCAACTTCACAGAACTACACACATCCCATCTTTACAAGGTTAACTGCCATTGCTAGAGGCCAGTATTTATTAGACTATATTGATTATCTTTCATGTTATCCAGGGGTTACACAGGTACTGTATATCAACTATAGGCTTCGAGATTGTTTTTCGCTCCAAAGATGAAGGAAACAAAGTCCTTGTTGGAAATCAGAGGCTAGTCTTGAGCAGGTCCATTTTGGGTTCCGACTTCAATGCAGTAGGGACGGAGGAGGGCCATTTCGTAACCCAGGGATCCGTCACTTTGCTTGATCTGTTGGCATAGATGAAGTGACAGTTTGATGATCGAACCTCTTTGATCGATATGATCATTGCCTGGAAATGGTCGCAAGAGTAACGTCTGAAGGACTTTAGATATTAATGTCGTATCAAAATTTAGACGTCTCTTTGATCTAACACCCTTCGGATGTTATATCTAGATTCCTCTGTCCCTGCTGCATTGAAGTCGGAACCCAAAATGGACCTGCTCAAGACTAGCCTCTGATTTCCAGTAGGGAGTTCATTTCCTCGATCTCTGGAACAAAAAACAACATCCGAAGTCATACACCATAAATATAACTCAAAATCTTACCTGATACAGTGCAACAAAGAAAAGTTAGTAGCGTTATTCACGTCTGAGTACTGTTTAAAGTGAATAGTTGTACAGATACTTGTAGCTCCTGGCAATTTCTTGTAAAGCTCGTCAAAACCAAATCTGATCGGATTTCCGGTTTGCAAATATTGACGTGATCTTTATCGACTGCTATGTGATAGCTCTTTCTTGCAAAACTTTCATGAACCAGCATAGTTGGTTGCTTGAAATGCTTCGCCCTCTGCACGTACTTTGTACGCGTTAAGACCGTAGTTCACATATGTATGTTGTCTTGTTCTCCACGCGATATACTAAGTCCTTTTATTCAAGAATGACGGGGTCTTCCCATCGTTCGTGTTTGCTACGCGGTCGCCTTTTCTCTTTGTTCAAGAATACAATTCACCCAACGGAAATGACAGAACTGGTATGGAACTCTGGTTGACAGAGTGATCCTCAGATTCCTTACTTTGAAATAAGTCCTTGCGGACTAAAATGCACTAGTTAAAATGCAATAACGTTTAGGTTTTCAGTGCAGATCGATGGAGGTCCCATGATTACTTGAAAAGAGCTTACTTGACCCTCGTCTTTAGTATGAGTATCAAGGTATGTGTAAAAGATTTCATATGATTTAGGTGTTCTACTTGTTCAGTTCTTGTGTCTAGATATAGTCATTTCTTGTGCATCATGTGAAGCACCAGAGAGTTGTATATTGCGTTTGGCATTGAGAAATGCGGTTTTTGTAATATTGCTTGCTGCTATACATGGCAACCTTATTACTGTCCAAGCTATGTTCCAGATTGAGAAAACAGTATTAGTGCACCTCATCAAAGATTCATTGGTCTTCTACACATGTTTTGTTTGTGTTTGGTTCTCTGAATATCCTAATTTCCTCATTTATATCCTTGCGTTCTCATGTCAAGTCTCAACATATGAACCTCATATTACACTCCACAGTCATGTCATCATCACGTTTAGCACTTACAGACAAGTCTGTCCCAACCTCATCTCATACAATGCTCTCTCCACTAGTGAGCTTCAATTCATCCCTAGAATTACTCATCCAAGAAACCAAGGACTGGACCATAAAAGAAACCAATGAAGAAACCAAAGTGTGTGTTATGGAAGAAACAATGCTCCCTCCACCAACAAGCTTCAATTCATCCTTAGAACTCTTCATTCAAGAACCCAAGGTGTGGGCCATGGAGCAAGGCTCCGTTGTAACATGAAGTAGGTCAAACAAAAGACTATTTTCTTCAAATGTATGTATGGAGGCACTTACTGCAACCAGACTTGGCTTGACAATTGAAACCCAAAAACTAGCACACGGCTTGGTGAATGCCCATTCCAAGTTGTCATCACTTGGAAGATTGAAGCACACAAATTAATAATCACCAATCCTCAACAAAATCATCCTCCTTCTTATAATATATCCGGCCACCTGGCAACTCAACGTTTCAGTGCAAAAGCTGCCAAAAAGGTTAGGATGTTAGATTCAGCTGGGCTATCTTGTTGTCAAATTCCAGTAGCTCTTTGACAAGAGTACACTTCTATTTGTGTGATTTCTAGATATATTTATAACAAAAAGGCAAGTAACCATAGAGACGCTTTGGGTGGGATTACATCCATCCAATCCCTTGTCTCTGCAGTAAAGGACTCAGAAGAGTAGGAATGGTAAAACCAGCTTGCTGAGAAGGGTAGTGTGACCTATCTCTTCTTTTCCCATAAAGATTCTATTGCTCTGGGCCAACAATTTGGCCACAATTTAATGAACACTATGTACAGCACAAATCAATTCAATCTCCCCTTATTGAACATTGTTGGAGCGATGAAAACAAACAAAAAAAAATTTTCTCAGGTTTGCATTCTTGCCAAACTAAGAGCCGGGGGACTACCTTTGGGCATTGGCAAAGTTTTGTGATTGTGTTGGATAGTCTCTGGTGACAGTGGTGATAGGCAGGGAGCTAGGATTGATGGGTGCACTAAAAGAGGTGTTCTTGACCATAAACCATCTCATTTGTTTCTTGCACATTTCAAAGAATATATAATCTAACGGTAAAAGTCACTTTGATGACAATGAGGAGTTCAACAAGTTCTTGAGAGGGTGGAATGCGCTGATGACTGCTCCATCAGTTAAAGAGTTTGCTGATCTTTGTGTGTCTCTCCAAAGGCAATTGGGGCACCATCCAAAGACAATGGAATATTTAGAGCGTACATGGCTTCCATTGAAAGAGCACTTTGCTTATACGAAGACAACCCAAATCCTCCATCTTGGATCCCATTCCACATCTAGATTGGAAGGTGTTCATGCGTTGATCAAGAAGTTTCTACATATCTGAATCAATGATTTACATGGAGTAATAAAACTCATTGGGATGATAATTCAACCTCAAAAAAGTAAGTTGCAAGCATCAAAGCGGTTTTGGATATCTCATACTTTTAGAATCACTTCTATGGAAGACTCGGTTGAGACTTGGTTGGACAAGTCTCTCTGATTTGCTTTGAGAAAGGTAATGCCTGATTGTCCTTTCTGTCTCCAAATAATGTATTTCAAAATTCTATTTATCACTAGGATGTGTTCTTCATGAGGTAGCTAGACAATTTTCATGAAATGAATTTTCTTCTCGATAAATCCAATATGCATATACACTGATTTGTCCGGAACTCTCTATGTTTTGTTGGGAGGTATCTATAAAATAATTTGTCTCAGTATAATGGATTTTGATTTATATCTATCGGTAAAATGTACTGTTTAGAAGTCAAGTATAATATATATATATATACGTCGTTAATACGGTTACAATACGGTACACCCTTGATTTGGCTCAGACTGTGTTTGTTGCTCCCTTTCTCCCATTCTCTTCTCTCTTTTCATTTTACTTTCTTCATTTGCATTGTTTTCCTACCCTTCGCCGTAGTGAACATCTCTTGAACGTATTATTTTCATTTGGAACGCTAAATGCTACATATTTCCAAAGAGTCCCCTTTAGACGGTTATAATACAGCCAATCCTTGATCTAGTTTCTTCTTTGTTTGTCGCTCTCTTTCTCTCGTGAATTTGAATTCTTTCTCGCATGAATTTGTCCATTCTACCTAAATCAGTATTATAGAGTAGTGATCTGTGAACTTTCTAAACCTCCGTGATAAAACAGGAGTCACCACATGAGTGCATGGTCCAGAACATTTCATTGTGAAGAGTGTCAATCCAAATTATCTTTAGTGCACATACTTCCAGAAAAGTTTATAATGTTTTTGTAAGAGTCATTGGTCTGGAAAATGATGCATTAGCACTTGAGCTTCATACAATGAAGCTCCAGGCACCCATCTGAGCTACTTTTCAGCCATTGTCATTTGGGATATTCAATCATCTCACATCGGAGGCTTCTTTGCAATCAATCCTGTTTCAATGGCCACGGATACCTTACTGCTTGTTGTGGTTCCCCAGACCAGTTACCTCTTTAAGATGAAATATGATGAGCTCTTCCCGAGGCCATATTATCGCAAGACCTGTTCCTGTAAACTTGTCGATGCTCCTTGAGTGATTGTATCCATTTGGGGGATTCCAATGGAGAATATCCGGTTTTCTTATGGGACCCACGCAAGAGCTCGTAAAATTTTGGCCGGGTACTTGAAAAAAAGTTATTCTAAAAAGTGAACAGGATGTAAAAGTTTTAATGTTATTTGGGATTGAATTATGGACAAGGTTGTGCTTTGTGAAGGGTGTTTCAATTTCAATATCAGGTTGATACCCTATAGCCTTATGGGGTAGATTGGATGATATAATTATGAGATGACTAATTGTTGGATAGGTGGAGAGTATTGACCAGACAAGCGTTCTAATGTGTTATCAAGAAAAGCTAGAAATATGCAAAATCTGCCAAGTGTCACAACAAAACTTATTCCCCGACCAAGTTTGCTTCAAAATTTGAACATTTGCAGGCTTTCACACGCAACTAAAATCTCAATTGGCGTGGAGCAAATATGGGTTTTGGTGTTGAATCTTTCCATTCTAGATTGTCTTTCATACAAAAATGCAAAGTTAAACAATTTGTGCATGTGCACCAACATGGTAGTTATGAGAAATTTCAGGAAGCTCACCCTTAGACCAATAGAATCATTCTAGCACCTAGACTTTGAAGAAATCTGAATTGGTGTTGATGAAATTGGTATGAAAGATTGAACAATTTGTGCTCGCCCGAACATTGTAGCTATCAGAAGTTAGCAAGAGCCGCCATTGGAAATGAAAATGCTTTCTCCCATTTTGAATGATTATAGAAACCTAGCTCCGCCTTTGACTTTGCTCCTCTTAAGCAAAGCAAAAATTGACAAAAGTGATGAAAGGTTTAGAATGGTTAATCATCACTATTCATAAATTTTAGATTTAATTGATGTGGAATTTTCCAACACATTACGGGAGCACCTTGCAAGAAGCCAATTCTAAAGACCACTTCTTTAAGCATAATGGCTGCTTATCTTGTGAATTGTGTGACAAGCTTTCTTGAATCTATGAATGGATTTAGATTACAGAAGAAGTGGCAAAGGTATATGCCACCATACAAGGCAACTCAAGATCTGAAGGAGAAAAGCACAAGGAGAAGGTCTTACTAACATGGACCTCAAATGAGGATGGAAAACCATAGACAATAAATAAAATTTGTGAAGGATGGATACTATGTTTGGGAGTAAAGCTAGCATTTCTCCACCCGCATTGGTAAGCTTTGGTTTAGGAGCAGATGTGACCATTTTTGAATTACATGAGAGTGGAGGAGAAGATGGAAATCAAATTTCCACATGAAGAAGAAGATGACGTTCTTGGAGGAGAGGACTATAACACCTATTTGTGCATGTATGTGATATTGAGATATTTAGTTTGGTATTATAAGTACTTGAGAGATATTATTTATATATAGATAAAGAATGGTTCTATATTAATTATGATTAACTAAAGTTAATCATATCTAAGATAGAGGGGACCTTATTTTAGAGGAAGTGGAAAAGATGAGTACCACTATTTTGGATTCTAGTATGTTAACTAGGTGTTTGGCTTTGAGGAAAGAGTTGAGAACTCTTGGATCCACAAGCCTTTTTGTTTTGGATTCTTCTATAGTCCAAGAATACCCCATGTGAAAAAATCCTTGACTTAGTGATTGGGTCAAGATAAGACTACTTGCTTAGGAGAATATTCCCATGAGTATGAATATTCCTTTAGCTTTTCAACTTTTTTTGATTTTTAGCCTAGTAACTTGAGTTACTCTAGTAATTAGTAGCTTTGGTGCATAACTATTTCACAAGTATATAAAATAGGGGTGACGAGGTACTCATCATCCTTTCATTTGCAACTATCTCTCTCTCGTTGTGTTCTCTAGTGAGCAATGGTTTGAGTCTTGGAGTGTTAGCCTTGGAGGAGTATAATGGAGTTGGGGTTCTTTGCCTTCTTAGTCCATGGTGCGCTACCATAACAGCCATCAGAGGTTCATCCTAAGTGAGAGACAAGCCAGCTCATAGGACACTCAAAAATCAAGAAATATCTCCTTTGAATCAGTCCCTTCTATGCTAGATCTGGAGAAAATCTTTTGGAACATTCCACCATGCCAGGAGATTACAACACTATAGAGCTAGATGAAGAAGAGAGTCAAGCACCACATTTAGAGAAGAATCCAAACTTGCACCCTAGAGATGATAGTCCATTGGTAAATTCCACAAGCCCAAAGGATATCTCAGCTCAAGAAAGAGACAAAGGTGGAGAGCATGAAGGTGAGTCTTGCAAGAAAAGGAAAGTCTCAAAAGTGAATTTGAAGATATTATTTCTTATCACATCATATTCTAAAGATCTTGCTAAGTAGAGGAAATTTAGGAGTGAGATGTTGGAAGTCAGTAAGAATGTCAAACTAGTAGAAGCTCTCAAAGTGTCCAAGATCAAGAAGCATAGAGCTAAAGTGGAAGCAAAAAAGATGATCAAATTTGCAAAGATGGAGAAGCAAAGAGTTGAGTAGAAGCAAAAGATGGTTTAAAGCAAAAGAAAAACAAGCTAGAGAAAAAGTTGAGAGATTGTTCCTAGTTGAAAAACTGAGGTTCAAGGAGCAAAATTCCAAAGCAAAACAAATGGGATCTATGACTTTGGAATTAGCCAAGGCAAGCAAGACTCTAGAGGAGATAAAGAGGAAAATAAGTGATTATGTAGCGTTGAAAGTGGAGTCCTGGTCCTAGCACACTGAATCTTGTGATCTAAATGTAGCAAATTATATCCCTGGTGGCTCTTCAAGTGATGAGATACCTTTGTGAATCTTGGTCAATAGGGACTTATAAAGGTAGGAGATCTCCTTTTGAATTTTTTTCATTTTCAATGGTGGTGGTTCTTTTTTCAAGTGAGGAGATCTTCTTGTGAGTTTTTGTCTTTCCTTTAATTTAAGAATTCAGTTTAGCCAAAGGTGTGGGAAAAGTGATGTAATTCAAGTGCCACAAGGTGGGATGGAGTGCCAAAAATTCCATAGGCTGGTATGCAAATGCCATAATTTAGTTCAGCTAGAGATGCTACAAGGTGATGCAATATAAGTGCCCCAAGGTGGAATGGGGTGTTGCAAATGCCACAAGAGGATGGTATGATACATGAGGCTCTAGGGCTAGGCACCCTAGGTGCTAGAGCTAGTGCCACAAGTGGGCCATGTAATCAAGTGTCACAACAAAGCTCACAGGCAATGCGGCCAAGTGCAATATGCAATTGCCTTGTCATACCCAATTTCCGCCAAGCCGGCCTATCTCTCACTCAAGATGAACCTCTGATGGCTATTAGGATAGCTATAATACCAATAGCTAAACATAGTATCTAGAGGTGGAAATTGGCTTGATAACATTTAAAAGGATGTTATATGTGATGGACTAAGTAGATCAGATAGAGGTGTCACCAAAAGAGTATTTCCACTAATAGAACAAAAGATGAAAACACCCTAAAAAATTCTAATTTTGGAAGCCAAACCAAATGAATTAGGCCTCAAAAATGGAAATTTTTTTCCTCTATGGGAAGAAAATGCCATGCCTTCTCCTCCCATTTTTTGGTCTCATTGAGTGCTTTCCAATGGTACCTCACCCATGCAATTTTGAGCTTGCTACAAGAAGCTTCCCTAAAGATTCCCTTTGGTCAAACTTGTTTTACCAATAGATAGGACAAGGACCAACATGTCACCCATCCATTGAACTAATCTAAGGGTGGAGCTTGTTGATATATCACAAGTCCATGAATCTGATCCAAGGGTAGAGCTTCATTTGAGGGAGATCCTCTTTGCTATATAATAAAGACAAGGTGCTCCTTTGATACATCGGAGTATTGAGTGTTGAAGCTTTGTGTTTCCTTTTCTATGGTTCTCTTGGGGGTTCTCCTATCCTCAAAATATTACAATAGCACACCATGGACTAAGAACGTAAAAAATCAAAACTCCATCACACTCTCCCAAGGCTAAAACTCCAAGGCACCTCCAAGACTCAAGCCATTGCTCACAAAGAACTCAATGAGAGAGAGATATTTGCAAATGAAAGGATGATGAGTACCTCCTTGCCCTTTATTTATATACTTGTGAAATAGTTACACACCAAAGTTACTAATTACTATAATAATTTAAATTAATGGGAAAATTTTTAAATAAAGTCAAAAGTCTAAGGGAATAATCCCCTAAGCATGTGATCTTATCTTGACATAACTA
This sequence comes from Lunularia cruciata, assembly GCA_948567375.1. Taxonomy (NCBI): domain Eukaryota; kingdom Viridiplantae; phylum Streptophyta; class Marchantiopsida; order Lunulariales; family Lunulariaceae; genus Lunularia; species Lunularia cruciata. The sequence goes on from OX419759.1 coordinate 19,785,259, forward strand.
TTAAGTTAAGGATTTTTTCAAATGGGCTATTCTTAGATTATAGAAAAATCCAAACTAAAAAGGCTTGTAGATCCAAGAGTTCTCAATTCTCTATTCAAAGACTAACACCTAAGAATAAGTTTAGGATAATATGATAAAGAATTATCCAACTCTGATGACAAGGAATTATCCAAATGCCAAATACCCAACCGAATCTTGAGATTCATAAACCTATCAAATAAAAGCATCAATTATCTACACGTTCCCTATCAAAATCATTTAACTTTTCTTCACTTTACATTTCTTTCTTCTCATTTTCTCCCCCTATCCTGCTTTCTCTTATAACAAATAGGCACTAATAAAATAATTGTATGTAATGGAGCTTTCTCAACAGCAGCTTATGACCATGAACATCTCCTCTGTCCCACTAGATGCCGAGTGAAGCATCAAGTATCAAAATACACCACATATCTACACCATAGAATCTACACCACATCAAACCTACTACGCCTTAATCCTCCACTTTTGCTACTATTACTAGCTATCCAGCCGTTGCTCTTGCATTCCACTCTACCACAAACCGATGCTCCTCTTTCCAACTGGAATCTCACGCTCACTCACTCACCCATGTTGCTTCTAGTAGTAGTATAACTTTTGTTGAGTCATTTTTTCCTTTCCTATTGCTCCTCCTCCTGCTGATGGATCAAGATGTTTCTTATTCCAAATCCTCTTTTTTGTGATCACTGTCTTTGTCCGCTCCCTATTATTGTATGGTTATGTAACATAAGATCGAGACCAATATCAATCATACCAAATATTATGGGAAAGTTTAGTACCAAAAAGGAGAGTGTGAATAGGACTTGGAATGTAATAGTCACTCATGGAACTGATTTTAGGCCAGGAATTTACAGATAAGTCATCTCTACCTAATCATCCATACTTCTTTGCCACAATGCATTCAACATTGTACAATTTATCTATTACAAATACATAGCAAAGTTTCCATGTTGACATGGTTGGACCAGTCCAAATAATCCCTTCAAGCATACCACTTTATCTGTGAATTCCTCACACAAAAACCACTCAAAATAGCATACTAAACAGCTGCATATATAGAATAGCAAAAAGTTCCCATTCCTCAACCTTTAGATTACATGTACATAATATCCAGGAATCTGTGGGACTCCACATCATTTAGTAAAAATCTATCATGTGCTGAAAATCTGTATATACAAAACCTGGTCAGATATGTCAAATAGAATGCTTGAATGAGACATCAGAAGAGGTGATTGAGCAGACATGGTTACTATATCCCACCTTCACCATCATATGCAATATGTACAAATGATAAGAGCCACTCACTATGTAGGTAATAACTCCTCAAGTCATAGTGGTAGGGTGAATGGTACCCACCACCATAGTATGGGGCTGAACAATATCCTCTATATCCATATCATCCTGGTGGAAGCCGCTCTATTCTAACATGCTCTGGAGCTACATCAATGCACCAAATGATATGTCTACAAATCAACACTAGATTATATCTCCACATGAGTTCCCCCTCTCTATCATCCATAAGAGGATCCTAAAAGGCTATTTCTAAACCCTCATATGGGTCTATGTTGTAATCCCTAACACAACCTAAAGTCCACTCCAAAGCAAATCCAATGTAAGCACTAAATCTATACAAGGGATCAAAACTCAAAGAAGAGGAGAAATATTTTGCACTCATGTGACAAGGTGTAAAAGCTGGAGGATGGATAGCACTATGGGGATGATTCCTACAATATGGAAGTAATGCATTATCAACTATCAATATCAACTATCAACTATCTTGGAGTGAGAGACCTAAAGCTATAAATCCACTATAAGGCCTATGTATGAAATCTCTCTAACTATATGTATACCATCTAGATCATCAAGCACTCCCATGAGATGCTCCCTTGTGTGTACTCATTTTGGTAGGAATTCCTTATCCCACATGTCTTTGAGGAGATAAGAGCAATCTGCCCTCATATTATTTGTCCAAATGAGGACCTCAAACCATGATATACAAGACTCTATAAACCCTCTAACTCCTTGTTTTTGTACATAGTTAAAAGTAATCTTAGCTCTATAATGTACCCATCCATTCTGACTAACCAAGTCTAACCATTGGGAGCAACAAATGACTACTATTCCATCTAATATCTACCAGAAAACCAATATTTAGAATTAGAATCTTACTGTGCTTCTCATGTCAATAAATAATACAAGGAATGAACTCTCTAATGAAGCTAACTCTATCTCAACATTCTAAGTCTAGAGAGCTCACCAGCTACTACCTTGCACCTCTCCTCAAGGTCCTCAATCTCATGCTAGATATGCCCAAAATTGGGTTCAAGTGCAAGAGCATCTCCAACCATGGATCTCCAAGCAACAATATCCCCATTGAGTGTCAACAATTGGGGCTCTCCTTAGGCACTCCAATTAGATGAGGTTAGTATGTGTCTCTAATGAATGTGTCTCCCACTTAATAGGAGACAACATAATTATCTATAGTCTAAGATGCTTGAGTAACCCTCCATATGTTGTGAGTCTTAGTCTCCTCATGCATCTCTTTATAGTTTGAGATCCCAGAGTGACTGTCCCTATAATATCAATATGAGTCTCCTCATGCACTTGAAGATCAATAAGTTTTCTCTTCATATCATCATAAGACTCATCAGTCTGAGTTCTCCTATGCACCTAAAGATCAACAAGTTCTCTCTTCATATCATCATAAGACTCATCACTTTGAGTCTTCTCATGCACTTGAAGATCAACAAGTTCTCTCCTCATTTAGTCAAAAGACTCATCTAGAGCAATCCTCACCTGATCTAGAGTATCTTGGGTTTGGGCTTATTCAGCCTGGATCCTCTCTAACTATTCCCTTGCAACACTAAATGTGCACTCATGCATCTCTTATTACATTGCCCATCGCTCAACTATCATTTGGCTTTGAGCCAACTTCATCTCAAGGAGAAACAACCTCATGGTAGTTGTAATCTCTGCATGGACCAAGATCAAGAAGTCATCTTCCCTTTGTGACATGATCTACTTGCTCTCAAGAACAACGTACTCTCTCTTTGCAATGTCAAACTTTCTCTCAAGAACAAGCAATTCTCAAAACCTAAGGTTAGCTTCTTACCCTCTTGCCTAAACAAGCCTCTCTCTTTGCTCTCTCTCTCTTGAACAAGGTCTAATGTCTCTCAAGGAGAAGTGCTCTCTCTCTCTCTATAATGTCAGTCTCTCTTGTACATTGAGCCATAACACTATCTATATGGTAAAATCTCCTAACTCTCACCCTTTCAAGAATCTTTCCTAACTCTTCATCTACAGAGACCCTATGATCCAACTTTGCATCTACTTCAAGTGTGCCTTGGGTACTCATATGAGCCTTTGCATCTAAGTGCTCTACTTTGGTGTGAACATTATGTGCTTTATGACCTACAAGTATAAATTTAGATCAAACAATTAATAAGAGAAAAGAAAAATCTATACCAACCTTATGTGAGTGAATACAAGCTTCATACAATATATTGTAAACTTGTAAAAGAACTTCAAACTTTCTTATCCTGAAGTTGAACTTTTGCTCAACTTGACTAAAACTTTACTACTCTCACTCACCATATTTATCCTCATCCTCATTAACATCATGGACTAAAATCTCCTCCTCCTTGGCCGTTGTCATGTTGTGGTTTGCATAGGCCGTAAAAAAGTGACTTATCATAGTTTATCTCCACGTTAGTGGGGTAGGTTTTATGGTAGATCCAACGGATGAGATGTTGCCATGTGAGCCATCTATGTACATGTATGTGATTGGCCACGTGGGTTACAATCTTATCATGTTTGAGGGCTCTAATGAATAAAGATGAGGGCAAGTGGAGAGACGGGTGTGTTTTAGTTTGGAGAGTATCGAGGGGAGAAGGACGTTGGGAGTGAGAGTTGTAGCAGAGAGCAAGTGTTAGAGCATCGGAGGAAGCATTCAAGCATGAGATGACCCATGCTCCCAATCTGCCACTCCCAAATCCTTTTCTCATCAGGCTTCAAATTTTACACCGGGACGACTTACGGGATTGGTTGGTAGTACGTTTCGGTGTGGTGTTTGTGGAGTTGGTGATGGGAAACCCAAATCCTATCATCCTTCCGGTGCTTAATTATGAAAATTTCTGGGGCTTGACAGTATATGTCCTTTTATGGTTTGGGAATGCCTAAATTTCTGCTCATAAGCTTCAAGGTGGAGTTGTGGGGTCCATTTGTCAAAAAGTAAAAAGACTAAAGGACAAATGTGCAAGAGCTTGGGCCCCAAGAGGGAAGTCAGGAGTTTTTTGTCCATCATGGGAGTTTGGGGAGGCCATTTGGGAGAACGAAGGACATGGCTGGAAAGAAGATATGATAGGGTACAATTTGGAGATAGAAATCACACAATTTGAGCTAAGTATGAGAGAGATATGATCAATTGAGTCAAGGGGGGTTAAATTCATACCTAGGAACACAAAGAAGTCAATTGAAGGAGCTTCTTGAGACATTTTCACTATTTGTCAGTGGGATTGGAGAGTAGACAAAGTGCTTATGGTACTGAGTGCAATAAATTCCAGTTTTGGGTCAATCTCAAATCAGATCCAATTGATTGAATTTGAAGCTTATGGGATGTAAGGTGTTGAAGAAGAGCTAATGATCAGGTTTGGAGTTTTGGTCACTCCCCAAGCTGTGGGTTGAATTTCCTTATGAAAATTTCCAGAATTGTTTTTGGTTATAATGTGCACCTTTTTGTGAGGGTTTCATATGAATTCTTTAGATCAAGAATTCAGAGTCTTGGATCAAGTATACATGGGTCTGCATAGCTCACAAGTTAGTCCATCTCAAGAATTGATCCATATCTAGGTACTGGGGTTGGATTAGGGCATCAAACTTTGCAGAGTACTAAACAAGAGCACAAACAACTCTTGTGAAAAATTTTGTTGGCTTTGAACTCATAGAAATTGGGATCTGATGCAACAAATTTTGCTGAAAAGACTGTCATAATCTTGGAGAAGCATTTCTTTCTTTAATCCTAATTGAGTGTCAATTCTCTCACTTTGTGACTATGATTGAGAGTGAATATTTCCAGAGTGGTTTTTGAGGATCAAGTGTACATCTGGTTTAGAAATCAGGGGAAATTTGGCAAGAAGCAAGGGCAAAAACCCTAAAATAGGGATTTCAAAATTAGGGTGAAAGTTGTGAAACATCTTGCCAACTTTGGGAGCTTGTCAAGGGAGCAGTAGTGATTGGATTGAGGCCTATTTTATCTCGCTGGAAAGCTTATCTCATAGGCTTTCCATCGCATGTAAGAACTTTTGAATCCAAGCTACATAGAAAACGTTATGGCTATATGAGCTGTGCAGAGTTTTCCCCATCAAGAATACATAGGAATTCTCCACTTGGAGTAGAAAATTGTTGAGATCTGAAGTTCAGATTGGAGGAGGCCTGGAGTACAAGTTAAAATGAGCTTGATGACAGAGCAAGAAGGCTTTGAAGCTCTTTTCCGACAAAAAGCACAAAGAGTTGTTGTCATATTCTTGTGATTGGATCCTCTCTGTGCTTGTTTGCATGTTTGTACACCCAATGGGTTTTGATTGGTGTGCGGGCATTGCGCTTAGGTTATTTCCTTCTAGGAGTTTTGTGTATTTCACCTTGTTAATGCTGGAAATGATGACCAGCAGACCAAGAGTGCGTGTTTTGATGACAGGTGAGGTTGCTTGTTGCCTGTCGCTACCCTTCCCAATATCAAAAATACTAATTACAAGAGAGAGGAGGGTTCCGATGGTTAGGTAACACATGCGTTCAGACAATTAATTATGGGTCTACCTACATCCTCTGATCAGTAGACTCCACAGCTAGGCACCATGTGTGTTCCCAGAGAGAGAAAGGAAAAGTACGACACCGTGCTCTCATATGTCATATCATCCTCACCAAGGAAACCCTTGTCCCAAAAATGGTGGGTGAGAATCTGCCCTACAAATGTCATCTTGAATTGATTCACATTTGGATGATGCAATTACATGCGTAAAACCACCAACTTTATCTCTAGATGAGATAGCATCAACTCTGCCCAATCATAATTCTCTATAGGGTCTTGTGCATCTCGGTCTTCATGTTGAATTTAACATCCCCATGCACCTGTTGTGGCCTCTTGGAAGGAGCAAAGACTATACATAACATTTGGAAAAGTGGTCTCTATGCTATGTATGTGCATTGCATTGCAAGATAATTTCTAACTATGTGACCCCTCATAGGCAATCAATCCTTGACTAAAGCATGAGGCATGCTTTAGTTGAGGATTCCCAAGCTTCCTACCTGCAATAAAAATTGCCTCCTTAATGATGCTAGTACATATAATAAAAATTCTTCCACCAACCTTCCTGGTGTGTGTACCTTTGTCCCATGTGCTCACAAATTTGGTACACATAGGAACCTAATTGGCACATAACCGCATACAATCTCAATCAAAATCATAAAAACTGCTAAATTTTTTAGTACAAGTGATTTTTATGGTTTCTCAATGTGCAATAGCCCTATTGTTGATAGTTTTCCAGCAATCATTCACAACCAATATGTTTACACCTTTTATTTTTGGACTGCTCATTGAGATAATTGTGATATATGGAGTTCAGAAATGGAAGTATTGTCAAGGGATTGAAGATATGCTAGATCTACTCGTTGGGGTATCTCGATCCCATGCCAACAATTTTGTTGGTGACAATGGTTGTTGGTTTACATGGGCTGGCAAAGTAAGGGCCAATTGTAAAGCAAAAGGTAGCTATTGAAGAGATGGCAAGATGGACCTATTATGTTTTGATAAAATATGAACTCTTACTCTGAAATTTTTTCATTATGTGTAAGAGTATTATCAAAGCTTTGTCTACCTTTGTAGACAAGGAGCTTATCCTTCTTACTACGGCCTATGTGTCTCATGTGGAGAACCAGTTTAGTTGCTTGGTGCTTTGTGGAATAGGATCACTACTTTATTATCTTGCTAGCACTATGAACATTATCATGCACACTTTCCTCAAATATTGAAGTATGATTTGTCACAAATATGCTAGGTGATCCTAAGGAGGCTCATGATGGGATCAAAGAATTTTACTTTTTGCCTTTCAATCCTACATATAAGCAAATGGCCTTGAAATATATTACTCCAAGAATGCACACTACACATAGTTCATGAACCTCAATTATTTCTGTAACTCAATAGGATGTTCTGAAAGGCACAAAGGAAAGTGAAGGTGGATCATGGGAGTTATTGGGCTTGGACCATCTACTTGATCCTCCTTGACATGATATTGTGGACATACTTAGGACTGCTTTAGAACGTGTCAAATTAATCACAAGAGATCAACTAGTCATTACAAAAGAAATTGGAAGAAAGCTTGGAATGTGCACCATCATTTATCCATCCTTTATACTCTTCAATAAAGGGCAAGAGGCACTTCCAGATAAAATGGATGATAGGAACTTGTTGAAATTGCTGATATTTTTGCAGGTAAGGTCTGCTTGTCTTTCTTGAGATATCTATGCAAATAAGGATATATGCAAAAGATAGTATTGCCTTTGTAGCTATTTACTTGACAATGATGGACTGATATATCTGCAATATGGAATTGAAGGCTTAAAGAACACTTCAATCAACGTTGAATAAGAGCAGTTCTTGAGATTAGTTACAATACCATCTAAACTTTTGTTAGATAATAATATCTAAACTCCCAATATATGTTTGGTGAATGTGGTTGTATCCCTGATCCCATATGTTTGGTTGTATTCCTGATCCTTCATGTATGTAGAGCTGTACCTAAACTATATCAAAGTGCTATGTATAGTATAAATTAACCTTGACCCAAATCTATTGACATAAGATTTTACCTATAACCACTTCTCAATTGGAAAATGCAAAAGATTAAGGAACAATCATCATTATTTGTATAACATATTGTAGAGCATTCAACATTTTGTTGGGAATATCAACAGATATGATATACATATGAAAGGCAAACAAAAATGGAAGAATAGAAATCAATAGAAAATGAAATTGAAGTGTAAACTCACTTTTGGGTGGGTATTGCATCCCAATTACAATCTTCAAGCCAAGGAAATCCAGATCTGATTCTTGGATTGCTTCTATTGCATCTCAAATTTGGGTTTTATCCAACAAACCCCACTTGATAAATCTCTTGCAATCTACAATTCTCTGAAATTTAATTAACCAAGGTCCTTCCTCAAGACTCTCCATATTTTCCTCATTGGACCCTCACATACCTCCTATTTTGGGAAAGTGACTTGTTTTTGGAAATATTTTAATCTAGCCCCTACATACTTTTTATTTCTAGTAAATTCCTTGATTGGGCCCTTGTGATCCTTCATTCTATGTAAAGTACCTTTTTCTATAATATCTTGATCAGCCCTTGTGCACCTATTGTTCCAAGGAATAATTTGATCAGGTCCTCGAGTTGCTTCTTCTTCTAGAAAATTCTGTTTTAATACCTTCATTGGACCCCTGGTCACCATTTTTAGGAGATACCTTCATCAATCAGTTTTCTTCCTTCTATTTTTGGCAAAAACTTTGCTTTTAGAAATACCTTAATTAGCTCCTTGCATCCCTTTGGTTTCCAATGAATACCTTGATTTGACCCTTACATTCTATTGTTCAAGCTTTGCATAACCTCTATAGTAAGTTGAAAACTGCATAATCAAAATCTTACAAATACCCTCATCTTTACTCACTAATACCATCAACTTTACCTTTTGACTGTTGTATGTCTCCCAACTCAAATCTGAACAGATACACCCAACTCTCTTTGCACACACTCTTCATGTTCTCATCTCAGCACAAATTTTGTATATACTAAACACCCAACCATACATGAAGTCCTTGTATGCATGTCTTGGACACCAAAAACAACAAAAAATCCTTGTAGAGAATCATCAAACACCCAAACCTACACAAACCAGTGGATATTCTCTATATTATGCACCTAAGTAACATTGCACCTAGCATACCATGCATGAGTTCTTGCTTATCCTCTACACTCTACACTAAAATGAATAACAGTGCACCTAGAGTGTCTAACTAGGCATGTCATGCACAATGTACAAACTTCCAAATAACATTGCACCTAGCATATCCAACCATGCATACCATGCACAAACTCCTACATATCCTCTATACTCTTTACCAATAACATTGCACCTATAGTGTCTTATGAGGCATGCCATGCACAAACTCGTCATTATCCTCTATACTATGCACCTAAATAACATTGCACCTAGAGCTTGAATAACATTGCATCTAGAGTGTCTAATGCATATCCTCTACATTATGCACCTAAATAACATTGCACCTAAAGCCTGAATAAAATGACATCTAGAGTGTCTAATGAGCAATGCTATGCATAAAACATTATTGGAAGCAAGAAAAAGTAAAAATTTTATCCTTACCAACTATACAATGACCTCCCAAGTCCTTGATTTAATTCCAAACATCTCTCCATTACACTCCTTCTCAAGTAATATCTCTCTTGGTGCTCAATAGTGTAGCCATCTTGGACTTCATCCCCAAATAAATCAACTTCCTCTAATTCCTATGCATTGGATCTACTTATCAATAAATTATGTAGAATAATGCAAATGCTGATCCATTTCATGAGATAAACATTTCTAGACTTGTTGTCTAACTGCACTCTAACCTTTTTTAAGGAATACCATCTAGCCTTCAAAACTCCTATGCAATGCTCATTCACTACTCAGGTGTGCACAACATATTTGTTGAAGTCATGTTTGTCCATGGTGCATGCAATTTTGAGGGATTGCACCAAATGGCACATAAGTGTGTACATGGAATCCCCAAAAAAGTATTGGTTGTTGTCAAAGTAGTTTCCTACATGTCTTTGATTCAAATCTGACTATAATGGATATTTTTGCAAACAAACCATATCATGGCATGAGCACAACATCATCCTTGCATTAAATCAGCCATGCAAGTCAATAAGTCAAAACATTCAGTCCTAATAAGTAAAAGCATTCAATCACACTAAGCAAAAAATTCAATCATAGCAACTAAGCAAGATAAATAGGAAAATATTCAACCGAGACAAAACATTTGACAATAAGTTAAAACATTCAATCAAAAAATGCAATAGGTAAACATAAAAAATTCAAGCTTGTATAATCTTTCATAAACACAATGTGTGAATTACCATAGGGAACAAACAGAATGAAATAACATGCATAAAAAATAGAATGAAAGCTACAATGAGGCAATTACATCCCATGAAATGAATGATCTTCTTTGATCATTGCAAATAATTTTCCCATTGACTGAGTAGGATCCTTTCCTACTCAAATAGGTTTCACCATCATATTTAGGTATCTATGATAGAGGGAACATCAACTAGTCCTACACACCTAAGAAAATTGTGTTGTACAAATCCTTGAGAGAGTAAGGAATCTTGAAATTCAAGTTGGGGCTAATTTCTCCATGGATACTACTTCAAAAATATCATGCTTTATCTCATTGGAAACTTCTTCTCAAGAGCTTTTTATAAGTGCCAAAATTATGGAAAACAGATATCTAGAGAAGAAGTTATGACCAATTGAAGGTTTTGTCTTCTTGAACTTGATTCACTGGACATCAAGTCCCGCATGGCATCCCATACTTAGAATCTTGTAATCAGATCATGTAGGGCATCTCACAATTGAATAGTAAGGAATCCTACAATTCACATTGGGTTGACTTCTCCATGGATATTGGTCCCAACAAATTGTGTTTCATCTCATTGGGACTTTCTTCTCAAGAACTTTTTTTAAACACCAAAATTGTGGCAAACAAAGATCTGGAGAAGAAGTTATAACAAATTGAAGGTTCATATCTTTTGAGACCTAATTCACATGGGCTGAATCCCATAGAATGTCTCACAATAAGAGTCCCATCATCAAAATCCATAGGGTATCTCGCAATCAAATCCCAAAAGGCATTTGGCAAAGAATCCTACCATTTATTTTGGGGCTGATTTCTCTATGAATATTGGTCCAAATAGAGCACACTTCATTTCATTGGAAACATCCTCTTGTGAGCTTTCTATAAACACCAAAATAATAGCAAATAGAGATCTAAAGAATTTATGACTAGTTGAAGGTTCTTATCTTCCCAAGCTTGATTCCCTTAGGCCAAATCATGTAGAGCATCCCATAATGAGAGTCCCATAGTTGGATCTTGCAAGGCATCTCACATTTGAATCTTATAGGGTATTTGGTAATTATTCAATTTGGGGCTGATTTCTTTGGGGATACTATTCCAAAGAGATCATGCTTCATTTTGTTGGAAGCGCCTTTTCAAGGGCTTTCCATTGGCACCAAAATCATGGCACAAATAGGTCTAGAAAGGAAGTTCAAATATTTGGATTTCCTTATTTCTTGTCAAATTGGCCATTCTTGTTAACCATAGCTTGCAATGCTCTATTTGTGAAGATTCTCACCTCTCATTTGCTTATTCTTATGCATGTAAGCCATGAATACTTGAAACATTTTCATAACATCAAGACCAAGCTCTCCTTGGGACAATAACCTGGCCACTTGAGATGATGATCTTGCTCCTTGATCAATCATTATATTAAAATTCTGAACAAACAACTAGTAGCTATACTTTGATAACAAATTTCACATTGAGTTCACCAAGTTTTTGTGGAGTTTGCTTCCAACTACCAAAAGATAGGTATCCTTGCTAAATAGACCTAGGTCTATTTGGTAATAATTGCTAATTTGGTCTGACTACCTCTCAACACTCATTATTCCAAATAGAATGTTTGAAAAAGCACTAGAACACCCATCACTTGCAAATTTAATATACTCAAGATAAACTCAAAGAATGTACAAAGTATGGTACTCATCAATTCTATATGAAAGCTGTTATGAACTTCCACAAATCTTATTGATCTTAAACCCCTTACTTGCAATCCATTCTCTCCACCTTCAATCTCCTTTCACTCTCATGTCCTTTGTCTCAATACAAGAATCTTGATCACCATAATCAAAACCTCTACAATCTCTTCAATCCTAGAAAGCTTGATCACCAAGGTTATAACTTCCTCCATTGTAAAATCATGTATTACTCCAATGATTTGTGTTGAATTCCTTTTTGCATCAGTTGTATTGCTAAAAAATGCACAATTGCTTGAGTTGCATTTGGAGAGAAAAAATTAAAATGAACCACCAACAACCTTCCTTAAAGAACTTTTAATCCAAGTGAGTGAATCACTCCTCTTGGAAGAACATGGGCTATTAAGATTGAGTAATTTTGAGGGGATAAAAAGTAGTGCAATTGGTAGAAGGGGGTATTTGAGAGAGATGGATGCTCTTGGAAGGTGATTTCTTTCACCTCAATTTCCTATCTTGAATTCATTTCATATTAAGATTATATACACCTAACAAGAGCAAGTGACAATAAATCTTGTTTACCATTTTGGAGTGGACTTCATGGACATTGTAATCAATGTGACAAACCTTGTGATTCTACTTGTGGTGATATATGACAAAAAGTGGGATTTGAAATTTTACATTCTATTATAGCAAAGGATCTGAATATATTGAATCCTTTGTCTTTCAACACTCATGTATAAATCTTTTTTGTAATTAGACCAAAAGTGATATCTAGGGATTTTATAGTCCTTAATTTTGGTGAGGATTATTATCAACAAATGATATGCTCAAGGTCTTGATGGTAGTCCCAATTGTATGTGCTCCTTCTCAAGTGACCATATTAACCCTCTATTGAAGTAGAAAGTGTTAATTGAGCATACATCATGTGTACAAATCATGGAGCCATAATTGCAAGATCTAATGCAAGAAATTTAAGGAATGTTGAAAAAGTTTCAGACAAAGATGACAATGGAGGCATTACAAAGTCAAGTATGTACCTTCACAAATGATCATATAATGCAAGAAGGGGAATCATCCCAACCCCCAATAACAACTACCAAAGTATCTAAAGAGTCACTCACGTCAACGACATTAACCTTGATCAACAATGAAGCCATATTGTTATTATAGATGAAGAAAGCATGCAACATCAAGCCTTATAACTGACAAGATTTGATGGGCGTAGTGGAAAACTAGATCTCAAAAATGAATGTATACTTTGCTTATTCACAATTAAGATCACCAATCATTTTATAGGCATGTTTGCATGTGGGTACCTAAAAAATAAAGCCCTCATATGGTAGATGCTTGGGAAAAATCAATATTGGCAAAAGGAAGAGATATCACTTTTATGACAATGTTAGAAGGATTGTTGAAGAATTTTCAATCTATTGATTCTATGCAAATGGCTCAAACTCATCTATAAGGGTTGAAGTAGAATAACAACATAAAAGAATATGTGGAAGCCATTGCAAGTGCTCGAAGAATAGCAAGAGCACTCACTTGAAGGAGGTGAAGAGGTAGTCTTAACACACCACTATTGAGCTGAAACACCACACTTTGGTGAACCAGTTCCTATGGAATTGGGCAAAATTTGTTATTGAGAACAAGGAGCACAACCACTCTAAGGATAATAAGGACATGTCAAAGAAAGGAGAGATGGAGTCCTACAAGGAGAAGAGGCTCAAGAAAAACAACAATTTTTTTAAATATAAGGCCAAGATGGGTACATATCCATCAATTGTTGTGTCCACCTTCCTAGGGGCCCTTGGCCTCCATATAGGCAACCTTTGAACAACTTGGAGAGACGAATCAAAGAGTAGGATGTTAAAATCACATCAAAAAGCAAAGATTGCAAGGAAATGTACCTTATGGCCTTATTGGTTCAATGGAGAGGAGTAAAAGTAAGGGGGATGAAGAGGAAAAGTGCACAAAGGTTGAGGAAGACAAACACAAAACTGAGTTTTGTAAATGGAATCATAAAAGGCAATCATTAATGCAACTCCACTCTTCTAATCAAGAGGTTGGTCTACTACCCTAAAACTTTAGTGTGGACCAACATGGATAAATATATGTGTGCATAAGACCAATTTGATACCAAGAAGAAATAGAGGGGATGTGGGAATGAAATTTCATATTGAAGAGTGCAAAGAATGAAAGCTTGTGTTAAGAACCCTACATCATTCAAAGTTGCCAGTAGTATATTCTGCATTTAAGAGATCTAGCAAGAAAATAAGACAATTAAGCAAGGCATGATAATGTCTAGATCCTACTTATTTATTCCACATAAGAGTATTTTCCACTCCTCTAATCAAGAGGTTAGAACACCTCCACATCAAGCAATAAAATCAAACATATCTACCGCTCAATAACATTTGACAAGACCTGCATGGACAAAGATATGTGTGCTTAGGACCACTTTAACACCAAGAAAAAATAGTGAGTATGGAATTCCATATTGAAGAGGGTTGAGAATAAAGTACTATATTGAGAACCCTACATCCTTCAAAACTACCATTAGTATGCATTTAGTTTCAAAGATTTGGTAAGGAAACAAGACAATAGCTTGGTTGCCCAATGAGTAGAATATCAATACAGGAATTCTTCATCAATTGATTGAGTTAACCTTTGGGTCAATCCCAAATCAACTTCTAGGACTCCAATAGCTTTTAAGAGATCCAAGAGGGAAAATATCAAAAAAAAATCATTTCTAATCTTAAAATAATGGGAAACAACACAAAGTAATCTACAATGCTCAAATTTATCAAGAACCAATACTAGGACAAGAGTTTGCAATGCAATAATCCTAGGGCATTGAGCTTCGCTAATAAGTGTATCCTAAAGGACTATAAGACAAACACAAGCTAGAATACCATGAAGAACTTGACTGTCTTCAATGCAAGTAGCGTAGAGGAATATCAAATAAAGTCAAAAACACTAAAGAATTTAAATATAGACCGCTTTCAACCTTCTAGTAGAAGGAAATGATTCATTTGGGATTTGTACTCATTTGAAGGTAAAATTCTCCACCAGCAAGATATGGATCATTAATAGTAGCAATGCAGAGAAGATCATGAGACTCTCTCTCCCACCCATAAATTGTCCCACACCATTGGTTTAATTTGCTCAAAGACCTTTGAATAGGCATCCATTCGCTCATTTCATTTGTTAGCCCTTTGATTGGACTTTCCTCCTACATGCTCAGGTCTTTTGAAGTGATTCTTCCTCCTACTTGTGTTGAGAATTATGAAGGATATAGGGTCTTATATCCTTCATAAATGCTAGTCATTACCTTTGTGTTTCAAAGATCTGGTAAGGAAACATGATAATTAGGCAACATGGTAAAGATCCTAGTTATTTTTTCCAAACATATGTGGAACCATAACTTAACATCCATAATGATTTCATGAATATCCAATTCAAAAATTATTTCTTGGACATTTTCTTCAAACTTACCTCAAATCCAGCTACAATATGGCTAGAAGGTGACTTCAATAGTGGCTAATAATATCTAGGTTGGACACAAGAATAAGCACTCATTTTAGACTGTTTGGGACCAATTCCCGCTCATGTACTACTCCCATAGGTTGTGGGTTTAGTTCATCCAAGGATTTTCATTGTGATCATGATTGGATCACAATGAACTATCATTACATTGCCAAGATTCTCTTCTGATACTCTACAATAGACCAATGATTCACCTACATAGAGTAGGGTGGGTCAATTTAGGAAAGTGTGGGTTGTTTTAACTATGAACTTTGTACATTATAAAAATTTGATATATTAATTGCTTGGTTTGTTGTCAATTAGTACATTAGATATCTTAGTTTTTTCACATTCTACTATAATGTACTACAAGTATAAATAGCTCTACTTAATTTAGAAATTTATATGTAATAGTTTTTTATAATATAAGTCCAATGGTAAATGACATCTTTAAAGGGTAACTGATACCTTTTAGTTATGATCTATTCTACATAGGCCCCAATATCTTATTAAAATTTATGATGACTCTTGTATCTCCACAGGCTTGCTTAGGTCCAATTATTTTCCAGACTCTTAGAATGTCAAGATGTACTAAACATATTTAGAATAGTGTAATTGAACACTTAAAATGCCAAGTTCAAATAATCTACAAAATTTGATTTAATTTACTTCTACTTAATATTTAATTGATCTTACATAGATGAAATATTGGAAAAAACAATAACAAGCTGAATATTTTTGGTTCATTTTGTAGTAGGCCAAAGCAAACGTGAACTGTTCTTGCTAAATCATCCATACTAAAATAGTGAAGACAAAGAGGTCTAGGTACCAGCTTGGTAGTTCATCTTTTCCTATCTCATAGTTTACATAGCTTAAACTAAGTACATCACAATGATTCTGAAGCTAATAAAGTTGATAATGTAAACTACTAAACTGTCTTTAAGAAGGTCCCTCCAATTCAGTAAAAAGTACAATATTAACATAGTAGAGACTACAAAACTTGATAAACACAAAATTTGCAAAGCAACGAGAGTACTCTTTACTTGTAATCAAAGTTTGATATTCACAAAGTAAATGAACAAACAAACAAGAGTGCCATAGCACTCATCCTCAAATACTACTCTAGCTTCAAGCTGAAGGAATTAGAATCCCAAGTGGATTCTTGAAAATCCTATAAGACTCTTGTTTCTTTAGGAAAATCCTAATGCTCTGCTTGCTCCTCCAATTCTTGCAAAGTTTGAAGCTCCAATTCTTGGCACTTGCCCTAAAAGTCTTATTCAAACTTTTTCTTAAACTAATTGTACTTGAGGTGGAGTGCCCCCAATCCTAAACCCTAAATCTTTGGATCTTTGTGGCCTAGTGATCTTGCTCATTTTTTGCTATGGCACTTCTTGAGTTTTTGGTTCTCCAACAGCATAGCACTTACCTTTGTTGCTTTTGCCTTGTATAGATCTCTAGCTTTTTTTGCTTTGTCTTTCATTGGATATTCTTTGTCTTTCCAAGGATAGACTTTTTATGCATGTTCTCAATCAGATTAGTGTAGTCTAGAACGTCTGGGCAATTGGCTTGGTATTGAGGCAACAACACTGCATCATCTACAATGTGGCTCTAATGGTCAATGGCCTTAATTTTGGGTATAAGCTCCTTCTTTGTGAATCAACTATCAATAGTCATTGCTCCCACAACTCTAGCATTGGGACCAAGTACCATTCTTCAATGGTCCTTCATCCAATATAGTAGATTGCCTCTCTCTCTCATGAATCATTAGGAAATCTATCAATACTCAATTTTGGAGCAATAATCCCAAGTGCTTGCTTTAGATTACATGACAGATTCATGACACATCTGAATCAGATTCAGATTCATCCTCCTCCGTGGAAGTCTCCTCTTCCATGCTTGTGTCCACACCTGAAGCTCCTTCTTCAGAATCTGATTCCCAATAATCAGAAGATGGTGTATATGAATGTGAAGTGTTGGTGGTGTTAGTCATAGGAACTGTGACTCTTTGGTTTGATGGCCCAATCCTTAAGTACCCTTTGTGCCATCAATCAATTGTGTGTGCTGCTCTCAACCATGGCCTCCCAAGAAGTAAGTCATAGCTTGAATCCTTCAAGACTTGGAAAGTCATGAGATTTGGAACTCCCATAACTGAAACTACCACCTTATCCATCACCCCTACTAGTCGAACTTGTTGCTTGTTTGCCATGCTCACCACAAATGTTGAAGGTCTTGAGGGTATCATACTTAACTTCTTCATCAACCTTTCTGACATGGCATTCACTACTGATCCTCCATCAACCAATGCATCCTTGATGTTGTGACCATTCACTCTCACATCAATCTTGGAGGCATATTCACAAGCCTCCCATGGTGCTAGCTTGGCATCCACCACCCCCATTGATACTAGAACTTTTGCCTTCTTCTTCTTCTTGCTCCTTGTAGAACTCAAACCACCTCCAAGCTCCTTTCTCAAGGTAGGGTTCAAAGCAATTAATTGGCCCATTGTGATGTTAGCCTTGTGACTACCAACATCCTCCAACACATTGTAGTTCCGTTGTTGCTTTGAGATCAAGAAGTCCTCCATCCCCAACTTCTTCCTTGGAGTCTTTGTTGTTGATGGTGTTGAGGTGCAAGTGCTCCTAGTAGACATAGGAGTATCCTTGCTTGAAGTAAATTCTTGAGAAGAGTGAACATCCTTTGCAAAATGAGCTCTCTTCTTCTCTTGTGCCAAAAGCTCCAAATTAAGACCCTTGGAGTTTGAGCACTCTCCCTTCTCATACTTGCTCTCAACCACATCTATGGATGCTATTCCCTTACCTTTGTTGGGACTAGGAGCCACTTGGGTTTCACTACCTCCCTCTTTCCCTCTATTGGCTCCCTCATGACCCCTTCCTCCATGGTAAGTGGAATTTGGGCAATTCCTTTGGATATAGCCTCTTCCTCCACAACCAAAACAATTTCTATCATTGAAATTGTTGGCTGGTTGGCCTCCTCTATATGGATAGTTTCCATAACTCCTAGGCCCTCTCCCTACATTCTGATCCACCTCTTTCTTCTACCATAGTTGCACCACATTGATCTCGAGATCCACAAGTTGTTCTGTGATGGTTTGGAGTGGATCTTTTGGTGGAGGTGCAAGAACTTGAGCAACTACTACTTGTGGTGCAAACCTTTTCACCAAAGTATCAGAAGTTCCACCATACTTGTAGCCTTGAGGAGGATGCACAACCTCCTTCACCACCAAATAACTCTCATCTCCTTCCAAACTCTCCTCCATACGAATTGCGATCTTAATAGCTTCAACCTTGGAAGAAGGTTTCTCATATCTCACCTTGCTTCTAATTTGTGGTCTCAACCCTCCCACAAAATTCTTGGTGAGCATGGCCCCTATGCCAATCATTGTAGTCTCCACATCATCCCCATCATCCCTTCCTCAACGCTATGCAAAATCTGGACTCCAACTTTTCCACTCTTTCCACATAGACTCTCACTTTCTCTCCATCTCCTTGCTTGAGAAATGTAACCTCACTCATCAATCTCTCATAACTCTCATCAGGAAGAAATTCTCAATGAGTGTTGAAGTCAAAGTCTCCCAAGACTCCCCTTCCCCATCTCTCCTCTCTCTCTTTTAATATTCTGACTCATACCATGTAAGTGTTGCATCCTCAAAGAAATCTGGTAATAATGAGGCCCACTCATTCTTCCTCCTCTCATTGTTTCCTATGCAAGCTCTCTTGAAGTCTCTCACAAAGGCCTCCACATCTTCTCCATCCTTGCCAAAGAAAACCGGAAATTTCCCCATCTTAACCCCTCACTATCTTTCTTTTCTCTCAATTTTTTTTCTCTCACTCTATTACTAATAGAGTATATACATGACTAACACCATCTGAGAATAATCCACTCTAGGGAAAACAAAAGGTTCTGGTTGCTCCAAGATCTCTATAGCAACATCAAATCCTAGAGTGCATATTAATCTAACTTTCATGGATAGTTTATCCATAAGTTGAAAGATTATCTCCATCACTAATCTTGAGAACTAGCTGATGAAGGTGGTAGTATTTCTGTAGCTGTACTAAGACTCTCTCCAAGATCCTTCACCAAAGTTTCCAAAAGTGCTTTTACTCCACTACATTTATGTCCTTTTGGAAGTCCTTCCACTCCACAAACCTCACACAACTCCTTGGTCTTAGATCTTCTCCCTCCTAATCTTGGTGAAGAAGGCCCAAACCAAAGTCAAGTAAGCCTCTCCTTTCCCTCAATCTCTTGCTCTCAAAGGTCAATGGACATGAACTTGCCTTATGTCCCTTCTCTCCACACAAAAAGCACTTAGACTCACTCTTTCCTCCAAGTGGTGTAGATTTCTAGATCCTCTCAACACTCTCTTCAAATTCTATTGTAAACTCTCTTTTCCTCAAATCCACCTCTACAATCACCTCAAACCCTTGAGGAACCTTGCATAATCTCAATTTCCACTCTTGATGACCCTCCATGTTCCCAAGATGAATCTAAACACTCAAACATGCATTTTGTTGATCTCAAACTCCTCATGCATGAGATCTCCACTCTGCAGAATTGACCCTTCCTCACAATGTCACTCAAATCTCCCAACCAGTATGTAATAGTTTTTTGAAATTTTTCACACTTAATAACAACTCTAAAATATTCCTCCTTCAAAAATTTCAGATCTTTTCATCAAGCCATTTGGCCTAGACACCTTTCTATTCAGCACACAAATTTCAGATTTGGTCTGAAAACCACCCCCCTCACTTCAAAAACTCATAGGCCCTGAGCAAAAACGATCTCTCTCTCTCATTTTTGTGGCAGAAGGTAGGATACAATGCACTGAATTTTCTTAGAAATTTTCACGACAATTCACTAAAAATTGAAGAAATGGCAGACTCTGTACAATTTTTTTTCCAGAGAGCATGTAGTTGCGGGAGCACTTTACCCTATCAACTTTCAAAAATTTTAGCCCAATGCGCATAGTAGCTCTCATAATAATTTTAAGTGTGTTAACTGTAAGATAACCCAAGCTATCATGTGTAGAAATTTCAAGTCCAGATCTCAAACTTGAGATTTTGCCCAAAATCACCTTAATCCCCAAAATCTGCAATCCACCTCACACAATCTCTCCAATTCCTCTCATGTGTACAAAATCACCTCAAAGACATCATAATGAACTACAGGGTATACAAATGGATCTTGGTTCTCTAACATAAGTTCAGCCCTCTCCTCTCCTAATGTTCTCTCCAAGTGAGCTCTCATAGCCTCCTTCTGCCTAATGAAGAATTGAGCGCGGAACATTATCTTGCCTTCTAGAGAGGTCCCGGCAACGGAACCAAAAATGTGAACCGGCCTGTCTCTCACTCAAGATGAACCTCTAATGGCTATTATGGTAGCGCACCATGGACTAAGAAGGCAAGGAACCTAAACTCCATCATACTCCTCCAAGGCTAACACTCCAAGACTCAAGACATTGCTCACTAGAGAACTCAATGAGAGAAAGATAGTTGCAAAAATGAAAGGATGATGAGTACCTCCTCACCCCTTGTTTATATACTTGTGAAATAGTTACGTACCAAAGTTACTAATTACTATAGTAACTCAAGTTACTAGACTAAAAGTCAAGTAAAGTCAAAAAGTAGAAAGGAATATCCACTCACATGGGCATATTCCCCTAAGCATGTGGTCTTATCTTGACCCAACCACCAAGTCAAGGATTCCTTCACATGAGCTATCCTTGGACTATTAAGAATCCAAAACAAAAAGGCTTGCGGGCCCAAGAGTTCTCAACTCTTTCCTCAAAGCCAAACACCTAGGAATAATACCAAGTCAACACAGTAAAATCCAAAATAGTGGTGCTCATCTTTTCTACTTTCCTCTAAAGTAAAGTCCCCTCTATCTTAGCTATGACTAACTTTAGCCAACCATGACTAATATAGGACCATCCTTTATCTCTATATAAATAATATTTCTTAAGTACTTGTAATACCAAGCTAAATATCACAATACCACACACATGCACAAATGGGTATTACAGATCAAAGTGAATGGGTAAGGTAGACTGAATATCATGTACCAAATGAAATGGAGAATATCTGATGGAAGTCTTCATGGTTGTCCAATATCCCACAAAACCACATGAATCTTCTTGTCCCAATTATGCTTAGCCCCCTAAATTTTTGCATCTTTGGCCAACATTATGCACAAGGTCTGATTGGTTCTCTTTGTCAAGCCATTGGAGTTTGGCTTATAAGATGTAGTTACCCTATGTGTGATAGAGAGATGTCATCACATAGTTGTAGTGATGCTTCTTGTAAAATCTCTTCTTTTATCAAAAACCAACTCCAAAGCGCACCCAAACCTAGTGATAATATATTCATAAAGAAATCTACAAACTTCATCTTTATTCTTGTTCCTCAATGGTCTAGCCTCAACCTACTTGGTGAGATAATCAATAACTACCACAATGTACCAATTGTTCCTTGGGATTCTATTGAGAGGACCTATAAAGCAAATTCCACACTTCTCAAAAGGTCCTAGCAATAAAATTGATCTATGAGGTGGAGTGGAAGTAAAAATTTTAGCAAAAGCTTGAAAAACATTACAAATTTAGTAATAATCAAGACAATCCTTGAGAATCCACCTCCAATGATATCTTGCATCTAGAATCTTGAAAGTAATCACCTTTCTTACAAAATGTCTCCTACACATTAAACCTTCATCAAACTTCTTTATGAGTAGGATAGACTCCTCCTTACCCATTGCTCTTCAAATTAAACCACCTACTCCTTGGTGAAAAAAAGAATATTCTCCACTATTTTGTAAGATCTAAATCTTGTTGCAAGAGCCTTCTTTCTCCTAGCATGCATCCCTTTTGGATAGTTATCTCTTGTAACAAAATCCACAATCTCCTTGTACTCCATTGGAACTTCTTGAGTGATTGAGATTTTCATGCACTCCTCCTTTGGGAAGGAATCATTGATTGCTTTAGCTCCATTATCATAGGCTGTAGATAACAAATCATCATTTGCATGTTTCTTCTCTCACCTTTCCTCACCAGTATAGTCATACTCAGAAAAGAGTATCATCCATCTTGCTAGCCTTCCTTCCACATAGGCTTGTTGAATGTGTACTTCAAGCCTTGTGATCCGTGACAATGGTGGTTTTCTCTCCAATCAACTAGTGTCTAAATTTCTTGAGACCAAAGATTACTGCCAAGCCTTTTCTCTCCATGACTAAGTAGTCCTTCTCTACTGAAACCATCTCTCTACTAGCATAACTATTGGATGGTCATGCCCATCTTGGTCTAATTGACTAAGAGTGCATCCTATAGTTACATTGGAAGCATTAGTGTAGAGGATGAAAAGGCTTACTCCAATCACGTTTAGCAAGAATTGGAGCCACAACAAGGGATTCCTTGAGCTCCCTAAAAGTTTTGAGAATCTCCTTGTCCTTTAAAATCACCATGTATTATACACTCTTCTTTGTGTAGATGGTCAATGCATAAGCCTTGTTGAAAAATGAGAAGATAACCCTCCTATAGTACCCAACCATCCCCAACAATTGGCATACCTTGTCAAGCTTGAAGGGAATGGAAGGTCTAAGATTTTCTTCACCTTCTCAAGAGAAATTGCTATTCCATCCTTGGAAATGATGTATCCTTAAAGTAGACCTTCTTCAAAAACCAAAAATGAACTTTTTGGGTTGAGTGATGCATTTACTTTATCCAAGCATTGCAAGACCTTGATCAAGTGCTCAAAGTGATACTCCTTGCTCCCATGGACACAAAATTTTCCCACAAATTTCCCAATGAAAGATTCAAACACTTTGTTCATGAACCATGAAATGTGGTTGGAGCATTGTAAAGCCCAAAAGGCATGACCTTGAAAGCATAAGTCCTCCTCCCCTCCCCCCCCCAAAGTTGTGATGAATTTGGTAAGTTGTTGATACTTTGGTGCAACCTTGATTTGGTTATAACCATTATAACTATCTCCAAAATTGTACCTCTCATGACTTGCAATCTCCTTGAAGATCTCATCAATGAGTGGCAAAGAGTAAAGTCCTTTCTAGTAACAACATTGAACTTTTTGTAATCCACACATCTCCAAATATTTCCATTCTTTTTCTTCATAATCACAATTGGAGACATCTATTTTGAATTCTCCACCTCAAAGATAAATCCAGCCTCCTTGAGATTATCAATCTCCCCTTTCACAACCAAAGATATTGGTAGGCTAATGTGATGTTGTTTTTGGCAGATTGGTCTTGTATGTGACTCCACCTCTATCTTGTGCTCCTCCAAAGTGATTTCCTTTAGATCCTTGTAACTAAAAGGAAACACACAGATTAACTTATAGAAAATCTCTTCAAATCTCACCTTCTCTTCATCGGTAACTTTTTGGACCATACTTGAGGGTAGATAACTTCCTCTTGATCTCCTTAAGGGTGAATGGTGATTTATTTGGATCCTTCAAAATCTCTAGCTTTGGTGCAAAATCCATAGCATATAAGGGATACACATTTGAATTAAATTCAGATTCATCTACCTCTATAGGAGAATCTTCTTCAATGCTAGTGTACACACTTGAAGCTCCTTCTTCTGAATTTGATCCCAATAATCAAAAGATGGTGTATTTGAATGTGAAGTGTTAATGTTGTTGGTCACAACAATTCTAACTTGATAGTGTGATGGCCCAATCCTCAAGTACCCTTTGTGCCATTTATCAATTGTGCATGTTTCTCTCAACCATGGCCTCCCAAGAAGCAAATCATAACTTGAATTCTTCAAGATTTGGAAAGTCATGAGATTTTAAACTCCCTTAATTGAAACTAGCACCTTATCCATCACTCTTACTAGTCAACCTTGTTGCTAGTTTGCCATGCTCACCACAAATGTTGAAGCTCTAAAGGGTATCATACCCAACTTCTTTGTCAACTTCTCTAACATGGTATTCACTATAGATCCTCCATCAACAAGTGCATCCTTGATGTTATGACCTGTAACACCCATTTGTGCATGTGTGTGGTATTGTGATATTTAGCTTGGTATTACAAGTACTTAAGAGATATTATTTATATAGAGATAAAGGATGGTTCTATATTAGTCATGGTTAGCTAAAGTTATTCATAGCTAAGATAGATGGGACCTTACTTTAGAGGAAGTAGAAAAGATGAGCACCACTATTTTGGATTTTACTGTGTTGACTTGGTATTATTCCTAGGTGTTTGGCTTTGAGGAAAGAGTTGAGAACTCTTGGGTCCGCAAGCCTTTTTGTTTTGGATTCTTCTTTAGTCCAAGGATAGCTCATGTGAAGGAATCCTTGACTTGGTGGTTGGGTCAAGATAAGACCACCTGCTTAGGGGAATATGCCCATGTGAGTGGATATTCCTTTCTACTTTTTGACTTTACTTGAATTTTAGTCTAGTAACTTGAGTTACTATGGTAATTAGTAACTTTGGTACGTAACTATTTCACAAGTATATAAACAAGGGGTGAGGAGGTACTCAACATCCTTTCATTTACAATTATCTCTCTCTCATTGAGTTCTCTAGTGAGCAATGTCTTGAGTCTTGGAGTGTTAGCCTTGGAGGAGTATGATGGAGTTTAGGTTCCTTGCCTTCTTAATCCATGGTGCGCTACCATAATAGCCATTAGAGGTTCAACTTGAGTGAGAGACAGGCTGGCTCACATTTTTGGTTCCGTTGCCGGGACCTCTCTAGAAGGCAAGATAATGTTCCGTGTCCAATTCTACATTAGGCAGAAAGAGGCTATGAGAGCTCACTTGGAGAGATCATTAGGAGAGGAGAGGGCTGAACTTATGTTAGAGAACCAAGATCCATTTGTATACCCTGTAGTTCATTATGATGTCTTTGAGGTGATTTTGTACACATGAGAGGAATTGGAGAGATTGTGTGAGGTGGATTGCAGATTTTGGGGATTAAGGTGATTTTGGGCAAAATCTCAAGTTTGAGATCTGGACTTGAGATTTCTACACATGATAGCTTGGGTTATCTTTCAGTTAGCACACTTAAAATTATTATGAGAGCTACTATGCGCATTGGGCTAGAATTTTTGAAAGTTGATAGGGTAAAGTGCTCCCGCAACTGCATGCTCCCTAGAAAATTGTACAGAGTCTGCCATTTCTTCAATTTTTAGTGAATTGTCCTGAAATTTTCTAAAAAAATTCAGTGCATTGTATCCTACCTGCTGCCACAAAAATGAGAGAGAGATCGTTTTTGCTCAGGGCCTATGAGTTTTTGAAGTGAGGGGGGTGGTTTTCAGACCAAATCTGAAATATGGGTGTTGAATAGAAAGGTGTCTAGGCCAAATGGCTTGATGAAAAGATCTGACATTTTGCAGGGAAGGATGCCTTAGAGTTGGAATCAAGTGTGCAAAATTTCAGAGGACTGTGACATATTGGTTGGGAGATTTGAGTGACATTGTGAGGAAGGGTCAATTCTGCAGAGTGGAGATCTCATGCATGAGAAGTTTGAGATCAACAAAATGCATGTTTGAGTGTTTAGATTCATCTTGGGAACATGGAGGGTCATCAAGAGTGGAAATTGAGATTATGCAAGGTTCCCCAAGGGTTTGAGGTGATTGCAGGGGTTGATTGAGCAAAAGAGAGTTTACAATAGAATTTGAAGAGAGTATTGAGAGGATCCAAAAACCTACACCACTTGGAGGAAAGAGTGAGTCTAAGTGCTTTCTATGTGGAGAGAAGGGACATAAGGCAAGTTCATGTCCATTGACCTTTGAGAGCAAGAGATTGAGGGAAAGGAGAGGCTTACTTGACTTGGGTTTGCATGTTGGACCTTCTTCACCAAGATTGGGAGGGAGAAGATCTAAGACCAAGGAGTTGTGTGAGGTTTGTGGAGTTGAAGGACTTCCAAAAGGACATGAGTGTAGTGGAGTAAAAGCACTTTTGGAAACTTTGGTGAAGGATCTTGGAGAGAGTCTTAGTACAACTACAGAAATACTACCACCTTCATCAGCTAGTTCTCAAGATTAGTGATGGAGATAATCTTTCAACTTATGGATAAATTATCCATGAAAGTTAGATTAATATGCACTCTAGGATTTGATGTTGCTATAGAAATCTTGGAGCAACCAGAACCTTTTGTTTTCCCTAGAGTGGATTATTCTCAGATGGTGTTAGTCATGTATATACTCTATTAGTAATAGAGTGAGAGAAAAAAAAATTGAGAGAAAAGAAAGATAGTGAGGGGTTAAGATGGGGAAATTTCCGGTTTTCTTTGGCAAGGATGGAGAAGATGTGGAGGCCTTTGTGAGAGACTTCAAGAGAGCTTGCATAGGAAACAATGAGAGGAGGAAGAATGAGTGGGCCTCATTATTACCAGATTTCTTTGAGGATGCAACACTTACATGGTATGAGTCAAAATACCAAAAGAGAGAGAGGAGAGAGGGGGAAGAGGAGTCTTGGGAGACTTTGACTTCAACACTCATTGAGAACTTTCTTCCTGATGAGAGTTATGAGAGATTGATGAGTGAGGTTACATTTCTCAAGCAAGGAGATGGAGAGAAAGTGAGAGTCTATGTGGAAAGAGTGGAAAAGTTGGAGTCCAGATTTTGCATAGTGTTGAGGAAGGGTGGGGATGATGTAGAGACTACAATGATTGGCATAGGGGCCATGCTCACCAAGAATTTTGTGGGAGGATTGAGACCACAAATTAGAAGCAAGGTGAGATATGAGAAACCTTCTTCCAAGGTTGAAGCTATCAAGATTGCAATTCGTATGGAGGAGAGTTTGGAAGGGGATGAGAGTGATTTGGTGGTGAAGGAGGTTGTGCATCCTCCTCAAGGCTACAAGTATGGTGGAACTTCTGATACTTTGGTGACAAGGGTTGCACCACAAGTATTAGTTGCTCCAGTTCTTGCACCTCCACCAAAAGATCCACTCCAAACCATCACAGAACAACTCGCGGATCTCAAGATCAATGTGGTGCAACTATGGGAGAAGAGAGAGGTGGATCAGAATGTAGGGAGAGAGCCTAGGAGTTATGGAAACTATCCATATAGAGGAGGCCAACCAACCAACAATTTCAATGATAGAAATTGTTTTGGTTGTGGAGGAAGAGGCCATACCCAAAGGAATTGCCCAAATTCCACTTACCATGGAGGAAGGGGTTATGAGGGAGCCAATAGAGGGAAAGAGGGAGGTAGTGAAACCCAAGTGGCTCCTAATCCCAACAAAGGTAAGGGAATAGCATCCATAGATGTGGTTGAGAGCAAGTATGAGAAGGGAGAGTGCTCAAACTCCAAGGGTCTTAATTTGGAGCTTTTGGCACAAGAGAAGAAGAGAGCTCGTTTTGCAGAGGATGTTCACTCTTCTCAAGGATTTACTTCAAGCAAGGATACTCCTATGTCTACTAGGAGCACTTGCACCTCAACACCATCAACAACAAAGACTCCAAGGAAGAAGTTGGGGATGGAAGACTTCTTGATCTCAAAGCAACAATGGAACTACAATGTGTTGGAGGATGTTGGTAGTCACAAGGCTAACATCACAGTGGGCCAATTAATTGCTTTGAACCCTACCTTGAGAAAGGAGCTTAGCGGTGGTTTGAGTTCTACAAGGAGCAAGAAGAAGAAGAAGAAGGCAAAAGTTCTAGTATCAATGGGGGTGGTGGATGCCAAGCCAGCACCATGGGAGGCTTGTGAATATGCCTCCAAGATTGATGTGAGAGTGAATGGTCACAACATCAAGGATGCATTGGTTGATGGAGGATCAGCAGTGAATGCCATGTCAGAAAGGTTGATGAAGAAGTTGGGTATGATACCCTCAAGACCTTCAACATTTGTGGTGAGCATGGCAAACAAGCAACAAGTTCGACCAGTAGGGGTGATGGATAAGGTGGTAGTTTCAGTTATGGGAGTTCAAAATCTCATGACTTTCCAAGTCTTGAAGGATTCAAGCTATGACTTACTTCTTGGGAGGCCATGGTTGAGAGCAGCACGCACAACTGATCGATGGCACAAAGGGTACTTGAGAATTGGGCCATCAAACCATAGAGTCACTGTTCCTATGACTAACACCACCAACACTTCACATTCAAATACCCCATCTTCTGATTATTGGGAATCAGATTCTGAAGAAGGAGCTTCAGGTGTGGACACAAGCATGGAAGAGGAGACTTCCACGGAGGAGGATGAATTTGAATCTGATTCAGATGTGTATCCTTTGTGTGCTATGGATTTTGCACCTAAGCCAAAGGTTTTGAAGGACCCAGATAAATCACCATTGACACTTGAGGAGGTAGAGAGAAGGTTATCTACCCTCAAGTATGGCCCAAATGTTACCAAGGAGGAGAAGGTGAGATTTGAGGAGATTTTCCGCAAGTTCATCCATGTGCTTGCTTTTAGTTACAAGGATTTGAAGGAAGTCACCTTGGAGGAGCACAAGATAGAGGTGGAGTCACATGCAAGACCAATCTGCCAAAAGCAACATCGCATTAGCCCACCAATATCTTTGGTTGTGAAGGAGGAGATTGATAAGCTCAAGGAGGCTGGATTTATCTTTGAGGTTGAGAATTCAGAATGGGTGTCTCCAATTGTCATTGTGAAAAAAAAGAATGGCAAGCTTCGGGTATGTGTGGATTACAAGAAGCTCAATGTTGTTACCAAGAAGGACTACTACCCATTGCCATTCATCGATGAGATCTTGGAGGAGGTTGTAGGTCATGAGAGGTACAGTTTTGGAGATGGTTATAGTGGATATAACCAAATCAAGATTGCACCAGAGCATCAACAACTCACCACATTCACCACACCTTGGGGAACTTACGCTTTCAAGGTCATGCCTTTTGGGCTTTGCAATGCTCCAGCCACATTCCAACGGTTCATGAACAAGGTATTTGAACCTTTCATTGGGGTATTTGAACCTTTCATTGGGAAATTTGTGAGAGATTTCATTGATGAATTTTGTGTCTATGGGAGCAAGGAGGAGCACTTTGAGCACCTAATCAAAGTCTTGCAACGCTTGGATGAGGCAAATGCATCACTCAACCCAAAGAAGTGCATTTTTGGATGTGAAGAAGGTCTACTTTTAGGGCACATCATCTCCAAGGATGGAATAGCAGTTGATCCTGAGAAGGTGAGGAAAATCTCAGACCTTCCATTCCCTTCAAGCTTGACAAAGTTATGCCAATTCTTGGGAATGGTTGGGTACTATAGGAGGTTCATCTTCTCATTTTCCAACAAGGCTTATGCATTGACCATCTACATGAAGAAGGGTGTAGATTACATGGTGATTTTGGAAGACAAGGAGGCTCTCAAAGTTTTTGAGGAGCTCAAGCAATCCCTTGTTGTAGCTCCAATTCTTGCTAAACCTGATTGGAGTAAGCCTTTCATCCTCTACACTGATGCTTCTAATGTAGCTATAGGATGCACTCTTAGTCAATTAGACCAAGATGGCCATGATCATCCAATAGCTTATGCTAGTAGGCAGATGGTTTCAGCAGAGAAGAACTACTCTGTCATGGAGAGAGAAGGGTTGGCAGTGATCTTTGGTCTCAAGAAGTTTAGACACTACTTGATTGGAGGGAAAGCCACAATTGTCACGGATCACAAGGCTTTGAAGTACATCTTCAACAAGCCTAATGTTGAAGGGAGACTAGCAAGGTGGATGATACTCTTGTCTGAGTATGACTACACAATTGAGGATAGGCCAGGAAAGAAACACTCAAATGCTGATTTGTTATCTAGAGCCTATGATCATGATGGAGATGAGCCAGTAGATGATTCCTTCCCGGATGAGGAGCTCATGACAATCTCAGTCACTCAAGAGATTCCAATGGAGTACAAGGAGATTGTGGATTTTGTGACAAGAGGTAACTATCCAGAAGGGATGCATGCTAGGGAGAGGAAGGCCCTTGCAGCAAGATCTAGACCTTACACAATGGTGGAGGATATTCTTTTTCACCAAGGAGCAGATGGTCTACTTCGAAGAGCAGTGGGTAAGGAAGAGTCTATCCTACTCATAAAGGAGTTTCATGAAGGTTTAGTATGTGGAGGACACTTTGCAGGAAAGGTGACTGCTTTCAAGATTCTAGATGCAGGTTACCATTGGAGAGGGATTTTCAAGGATTGTCTTGATTATTGCAAAACTTGTCATGTTTGTCAAGCTTTTGCTAGAAAGTCTACATCCACTCCACCACTTAGATCAATTCCATTGCTAGGACCTTTTGAGAAGTGGGGAATTGATTTTGTAGGACCTCTCAATAGAACCCCAAGGAACAATCGGTACATTGTGGTAGTTATTGATTACCTTACCAAGTGGGTTGAGGCTAGACCATTTAGGGACAAGAATGAAGATGAAGTTGGTAGATTTCTTAATGAACGCATTATCACTAGGTTTGGATGCCCTTTGGAGTTGGTTTCTGATAGAGGAGGAGAGTTTACAAGAAGCATTACTATAGCCATGCTACGACATTTCTCTATCACACATAGAGTAACTACATCCTATAAGCCAAATTCCAATGGCTTGGCAGAGAGAACCAATCAGACCTTGTGCATGATGTTGGCCAAAGATGCAGAAATGGAGGG
Organism: Lunularia cruciata; assembly: GCA_948567375.1. NCBI lineage: Eukaryota > Viridiplantae > Streptophyta > Marchantiopsida > Lunulariales > Lunulariaceae > Lunularia > Lunularia cruciata. The sequence goes on from OX419759.1 coordinate 19,816,259, forward strand.
GGCCAAACATCATTGGGACAAGAGGATTCATGCAGTTTTGTGGGAGTATAGGACAACCATGAAGACTTCCACCGGATATTCTCCACTCCAATTGGTGTATGGTATTGAGTCTACCTTACCTATTCACTTTGATCTTCCTACCTTCCAAAGCATTCATAGGAGATTGAAGAAAACACAAGGAAGTGATGCAGAGAAGTCAAGGAAGGATCAACTCATGGAGTTGGAAGAGGCAAGAGCAGTTGCTATGGTTCGAGTGGAGCAAGCCCAAAGGAAACAAAAGGAGAGCTATGACAAGAGGCAAGGCAAGAAGAAGGTGGAGCCTTTCAAAGAAGGTGATTGGGTAATGTTGTTTGATTCCATTAGATTCAAGAGAGTGCAAAAGAAGTTTTTGCCTAAGTACTTTGGACCTTTCATAGTAGAGAAGGTGTGGGGCAATTACACCTATGATCTCAAGGAGTTGGGAGGAAGACACTTTGATAGGATTAACCATGATAAGTTGAAGATGTACCATAGAAGGTAGAGAGACCTTCACTTTGAGGACAAAGTGAAAACTTAGTCCAGGGGTAAATGTAACACCCATTTGTGCATGTGTGTGGTATTGTGATATTTAGCTTGGTATTACAAGTACTTAAGAGATATTATTTATATAGAGATAAAGGATGGTTCTATATTAGTCATGGTTAGCTAAAGTTATTCATAGCTAAGATAGATGGGACCTTACTTTAGAGGAAGTAGAAAAGATGAGCACCACTATTTTGGATTTTACTGTGTTGACTTGGTATTATTCCTAGGTGTTTGGCTTTGAGGAAAGAGTTGAGAACTCTTGGGCCCGCAAGCCTTTTTGTTTTGGATTCTTCTTTAGTCCAAGGATAGCCCATGTGAAGGAATCCTTGACTTAGTGGTTGGGTCAAGATAAGACCACCTGCTTAGGGGAATATGCCCATGTGAATAGATATTCCTTTCTACTTTTTGACTTTACTTGACTTTTAGTCTAGTAACTTGAGTTACTATGGTAATTAGTAACTTTGGTACGTAACTATTTCACAAGTATATAAACAAGGGGTGAGGAGGTACTCAACATCCTTTCATTTGCAACTATCTCTCTCTCATTGAGTTCTCTAGTGAGCAATGTCTTGAGTCTTGGAGTGTTAGCCTTGGAGGAGTATGATGGAGTTGGGGTTCCTTGCCTTCTTAGTCCATGGTGCACTACCATAATAGCCATCAGAGGTTCATCTTGAGTGAGAGACAGGCCGGCTCACAGACCATGCACTCTTACATCAATCTTGGAGTCATACTCACAAGCCTCCTATGGTGTTAGTTTAGCATCCACCACCTCCCATTGATATTGGAGCTTTTTGTTTTGCTTTCTTCTTCCTCTTGCTCCTTGTAGAACTCAAACCACCTCTAAGCTTATTTCTCAAGGTATAATTCAAAGCAATCAGTTGGCCCATTGTGATGTTAGCCTTATGACTACCAACATCCTTCCACACATTATAGTTCCATTGTTGCTTTGAGATCAAGAAGTCCTCCATCCCCAACTTCTTCTTTGGAGTCTTTGTTATTGATGGTGTTGAGGTGCTAGTACAAGTGCTTCAAGTAGGCATATGAGTATCCTTACTAGGAGTAAATACTTGAGAAGATTGTACATCCTCTACAAAACAAGCTCTCTTCTTCTCTTATGCCAAAAGATCCAAATTCAGACCTTTGGAGTTTGAGCACTCCCCCTTCTTATCCTTACTCTGAAGAAATGAATAACTTTCAAACAAAATTTTAGGGTAATCACATAGGTATAATAAACGCGGATTAGCACATAAAAGCCTCTGCCAACCATATCTATGGATGCTATCCCCTTACCTTTTTTGGATTAGGAGCCACTTGGGTTTCACTATCTTTCTCTTTCCCTCTATTGGCTCTCTCATTACCCTTCCTCCATAGTAAGTGGAATTTGGGCAATTCCTTTGGATGTGACCTCTTCCTCCATAATTGGAATAATTTCTATCATTAAAATTCTTGGTGTTTTGCCTCTTCTATATGGATAGCTTCCATAACTCCTAGGCCATATTCCATTCTAATCCATCTCTCTCTTCTCCTATAGTTTTACAACATTGATCTTGAGATCTGCAAGTTATTCCATGATGGTTTGAAGTGGATTTATTGGTAGAGGTGTAAGAACCAAAGTAACTACTACTTGTGTTGAAAATCTTACCATTAAATTATCAGGAGTTTCACCATACTTGTAGCCTTGAGGAATATGCACAACCTCCTTCACCACCAAATCACTCTCGTAGCTTCAACCTTGGAAGAAGATTTCTCATATTTCACCTTGCTTCTAATTTGTGGTCTCAACCCTCCCACAAAATTCTTGATGATCATGGCTCCTATGCCAATCATAGTAATTTTCAAATCATCCACACTCATCCTCAACACTATGTGAAACTTGGACTTTAACTTCTCCACTTTTTCAACATAGACTTTCACTTTCTTTCCACCTCCTTGTTTGAGGAAGGTAATCTCACTCATCAATCTCTCATAACTCTCATCTGGAAGAAAGTTCTTAATGAGTGTTGAAGTCAAACTCTCCTAATACTCTTCTTGCCTATCTCTCCTCTCTCTTTTGGTATCATGACTCACACCATGTAAGGGCTGCATCCTCAAAGAAATTCAATAATAATGAGGCCCACTCATTGTTCCTCCTCTCATTGTTTCTTATGCAAGCTCTCTTGAACTCTCTCACAAAGGCCTTTACATCTTCTCCATCCTTGCCAAAGAAAATTGGAAGTTTCTTCATCTTAGCTCCTCATTGTCTTTCTCTTTTCTCTCAATTTTTTCTTTCTCTCACTTTATAACTAGTAGAGTATATATACTAACTAATTGAGACTAACACCAATTGAGAATAATCCACCCTAGAGAACACAAATGCTTTAGGTTGCTCTAATATTTCTATAGCAAGATCCAATCCTAGAGTACATATTAATCAAACCCTCATTGATAGTTTATCCATAAGTTGAAAAATTATCTCCATCACTAATCTTGAGAACTGGCTAATGAAGGTGATAGTTTCTCTATAAATGTACTCAGACTCTTTCCAAGATCTTTCACCAAAGTATCCAAAAATGTTGTTACTCTACTACACTCAAGTCCTTTTGGAAGTCTTTTCACTCCACAAACCTCATCAACTCCTTGGTCTTAGATCTCTTCCATCCCAATCTTGGTGAAGAAGGTCCAACATGCAATCCCAAGTCAAGTAAAACTCTCTTTTCCCTCAATCTCTTGCCCTCAAAGTCAATGGATATGAACTTGGCCTTATGTCCTTTCTCTCCATATAAAAAGCACTTAAAATCACTCTTTTTCCCAAGTAGTGTATGTTTTTGGATCCTCTCAACACTCCCTTCAAATTTAATTCTTAATTCTCTTTTCCTCAAATCAACCTATAATCACCTCAAACCTTTATAGAACCTTGCATAGCCTCAACTTCCACTCTTGGTGATTGTAATACCAAGAGCTAGCTATATGATCCAAATGAAAAATTTGGTTTGGTAACATCTGGAATGATGGTAAAAATAGATCAGATAGAAGTATCACCAAAAGAGAACTTCTACTAATAGGGCATAAACCAAAATAGACTTAAAAACCTTAGAACCAATAGCTAAACATATGATTTAAAAGTGAAAATTGGTTTGGTAACATTTGGAAAGATGTTACACATGATGAACTAAACATATCAAAAAGAGGAATCACCAAAAGAGGACTTCTACTAATAGAGTAGGAACCAAAATATGCTTGAAATCTTTGAAGGCAATTTTGGAGGCCTAAACAGATGAATTAGGCCTCAAAAATTTGCTCATCCCCATTCTCCTAATTTTCTTCATCAAGAGCTTTCCAATAGTACCTCACCCATGTGATTTTGAGATTCCTATAAGAAGATTCTCTAAAAGATTCCCTTTGGTCAAAGCTTGTTTGACCAACTAGATAGGACCAGGACTGACATGTCACCCATCCAAGTAATTAATCCAAGGGTGGAGCTTGATGACATATCATCTATCTATGTGCCTAATCCTATGGTAGAGCTTCTTTGGAAGAGATCCTCTTTGTCTATATAATAAAGAGAAGGTGCTCCTTTGGGGCATCAGAGTTTGACTATGAAAGTGTGTGTTTCTCATGGTGTATTTCTCTTTAGGTCTCCTATCCTTGGAGTATTACTAACAAGTGTGTGAGAACCTACCGTATGTAAGTCACACAAAAGTGCCCACCATCAGGATGGTGAAGCTACCTATGGACAACAACCAACTCTGCCTCAATAGCAAGTAACATCAGCTTTGCCTAATCATAGTCCACCATTGTCTATTTTTCCATCTTACTCTTTACTATCAAAATGATGTTCCCATGTATCACCTTGGGATGCCTACCAAGAACAAGAAGTAAACATAGCATCTAGAAAAATGGCCTAAATATAATATATCCACATTGCTTTGCCAAATATTTCCTAGTGATCTTATCTCTAATCGGGAACCAATCCTCTACCAAACTATATGAAATAGTTTTCCTTCTCTTGGTGCTCTCTTAGGCAAACAAAAAGTCTCACATATCATGGATACAAAAAGAGCTAACTCTCTCCCAATATCTTTGTCCTAAGTATTTGCAAACTCAAAATATGATGATACCTTGTAATAATATGGAGTTAGAAAATAAGTTAATAGAAGCTAATGAGTTAGTAGTCTAAGCTAAATGTAGCAAAAGGAAGTAGAACAATCCTAAGAATGTTCTAGAAGCATCAAGGAAGCTTGTGGGTAGAATATTTTAGGAGCACCTAAGAAGCTTCTTGGTGAGAAGCTTCTAGGAACCTTCTAAAGGTAGGGTAACTTGTATGCCAAGCTAAAGACTAGTTAAGCTCGCAATCCAAGTAAGGTGGTTCCTAGAAGAAACCTTTCTTGGAAGCTTCTTGGGAGCCTTGTACCCAGGTTACCTATAAATATCCAAGCAATGCTCAAACTAAACATTTGGAATTTCCTTCACTTGAGAGTCCCAATGTGATCTTCCACTCCAGCAATCCATTCTCATATTTCTCTCCTTGGTCTTTTACATTAGTATCAAAATAGTAATGTGATGGATGGAATCCATTGAACACCAAATCTATTATTCCAAACCATTGGTTTTTATGTGTCCAAAACATCATCCCATGTAATCACTCATTTCACACTCTGGGTAGAATTTTCTAAATGCAATCACCTTGTCTAATGAATCATTAATCCTTCCAATTATAAATTTTGGAGAATGGTAGATTTTTTGCAGCTATGTGTTAAATTGGATAATTGAAATTAGATAGTTTACTAGATTAGTAACCATGATTGTGATGCAAAAAGTTATCATTGCTATATAGCAACAAATTGAACCTTACTTGATTGTTTGAATAGAGAGATCATCCATGAAAAGATCATATAGATAGAGTAATGTTTCAAGAAGGATAACAAAAAATTTGATTTCCAAAGCCAAAGGTATTAAAAAGCAAAAATTTACCAAGTATGGTGGAGAATTTTGTATTTGATTAGGAATGTTATTTTGAAATTACAAATCTTCAAGATGAATAGAGATATATTCTCTTAGCTTCAAGCCAATTAGATAAAGTGGCAAAATGATGGTGGTGATTTTGTGGTAGAGAAAGCTTAATGGCAGTTTGTTGCTCAAATCTCTATACGGGAAGAATTCAAGAGAATAATAATCAAGAGATTCCAAGTGGTGAATGTTGCACAAGCCGCATGTACTATCATTAACTAGATAGATTATCTAGAGGTGGGAATTTTCTTAGTAATATCTTAAGGGATATAATATAATAGTCTAAGTAGATCAAATAGAAGTGTCACCAAAAGAGTAATTTCACCAAAAAGAGACCAAAACCTCCTTGAAAACTTCAAAGCCAATTTTGGAGATCTAAATAAATGCATTAGGTCTCAAAAATAGAATATTCCAACCCCCTTCATGAAGAAAAGGGAATTTTCTTCTCTATCCTTTTCTTCTTGTTGAGATCTTTCCAACAATACCTTACCCATATTGTTCTAGGCTTCCTACAATCAGATTCCCCAAAGATTCCCTTTGGTCAAACTTGTTTGACAAACCAAATATGACAAGGATCAACATATCACCATGTAGCTAATCTAAGGTTGGAGATTGCTAGCATATCATCTATCCATGTATTTGATCCAAGGGTGTAACTCTCTTTGGGTGGATCCTCTTTGTTATATAATAAAGACAAGTTGTTCCTTTGGAGCACCAGAATATTGAGGAATGAAACCTTGTATTTCTCTCTCTCTCTTAAGGGTTTTCTCCTATCCTGAAAATATAACAATGGTATTAGAGCAGTTGTTTTAATTCAAGTGAATGGATCATCCCTTTTGGAGGAACAAGAACTATTGAGAGTAAGTAATTTTGAGGGGAGAAAACGTAAGGCAATTAATAGATTGGGAAAGAGAAGATGGGATGGATGCTCTTCAAGGGCAATTTCTTGCACCTCATTGTTTTCTTGAATCCATTCCACATCAAGATTATATATCCAACATGAGCAAGTGAGAGTATATCTTGTTTACCATTTTGGAGCAAAGTTCATGGACATAATAATAAAATTGCCAAATCTTATGATTCTACCTATGGTGATATACAATAGAGAATGAGATTTGACAATTTATTTTATGTTATGATGCAATGGATTTGAATAACAAATCTTCTCCCTTTCAGCACTCAAGTAGAAATCCATTATGTAATTAGAACAAAAGTGATATTTAGAGATTTTATAATCTACAATTTTGATGAGAAACATTATCAATAAATTATAGCCTCTAAGGTCCAATGGTATTCCCAATCATCTATACCCCCTCCTAAGTGATCATATTAACACTCTATTAAAGTAGGAAGTATTGATTGAGCATATATCATGTGTAAAACTCATGGAGTTGCAATTGCAAAATCTAATGCAAGGAATGTAGGGGATGTTGAACAAGTTTTGGGAGGTCAAGATAGCAATGGAGGCATTACAAAGTCAAGTACATAATGAAGAAAGTGAATCATCATGAAACCCAATAATAATGGCCAAAGTAATTGGAGAATCACTCATGTTAATGACAACAGCCTCAATCAACAATAAAGTCATTTTAATGACTACAAACAAAAAGAAAATATGCAACATCATGCCTTACGAGGGATAATGTACGATGGGAGTAGTAAAACTAGATCTCAAGAATGAATTGATATTTTCAATTATTCACAACCTAGATCATCAATTATTTTGCATGTGTGTTTTCATGTGAGTACCTGACCAATAAAACCCTCATATGGTACAATATTTGGGAATGATCAATGTTGATGGAAGGAAGAAAGATAGATTGGATAGCAATGCAAGAAAGGCTACTAAAGAATTTCCAATCCATGGACTTTGTGTAGATAACTCAAGCCCAACTATGGAGGTTGAAGCAAAAGAACACCATACAATAATATTTGTAGGCATTTCTTGATCTACAAGTCATGATAACCAATATGAGCCCAGAAGACACTCTTGAAAATTTCAAACAAGGCTTAAAAGAGAAAATTTCCAAGATGTAGTGGTCCAAAATTCTTGCACCCTTTCTGAAGCCATTGTGTGTGCTCAAATAATAGCAAGAGTGCTTGAAGGAAGTGAAGGACATAACACTATCTTACAAAATCACCATACTTTGGTGGACCAATTAATATGGAATTGGGTAACATGTGTTTTCAAGACTAAGGAGCATGATCACTCCAAGGAGCATTGGGATGAGTTGAAGAAAGGAGAGATGGAATCTAGTGGCCAAATAGAGAGGATTGAGTCATTATTTAGAAAGGTAGCACTCTTTTTAAGAGAATATCAAGAGGAAATTGAGTAGCAAGTCATATGATTAGCTCATTACAATGTGATTTTAGGCATGCCTTGGATGGAGCACTACAACCTCACGGTAGATTAGAGAAGAGAAATAGTGAAAACTTGCCAATGGAAAATAATTGGAGATACAGAAAGATCCCAAAGGCAAAAACTATCTCTTTATATCTTAAGGACAACAACTATTGGTAAAATGATAGATGTTTCATGGGTCTAATAAGAAAATTTCAAAGTGTACAACTTGATTAGAATTTTTTTGAGAATTTGAAAGATGTGATCAATGAGTTTCAAGATGTCTTTCTTGATGATTTACCTATAGAATAACACCAAAAAGGAGAGTAGATCATAAAATCAAGATACCTCTTGGAAAGAAACCACCTTTTAGGCCTTATGTTGACTATTACCTCATGAGTTGGAGGAGTGCAATGCCCAAATCAAGGATATGCTACAAAAAGGCTTTATTTAACCAAATGATCACCATATGGAGCTCTTGTCTTGTTTGTGAAGTATGATGCAAATGTGCATTGACTATTAGAGCCTAAATAAAAAAATGGTGAAGAAAAAAACACCAATCACCTTGCATGGATGACATGTTTGATTAACTCAATGAGGCAAAATACTTCACCAAACTTGATCTACAAAGCAATTAAAACCAAATCAAGATTGTGGAGAAAGACATACACAAAATTGCATTTTGAACAAAGTATGGTCACTTTGAATACCTAGTTATGGAATTTGGTCTCACCAATGCATCAACCACTATCATGAGTTTGAAGGATGACATGTTTTGCCTTGTTTTCCATACTTGGATAAGTCTATTATCATTTTTCTTGATGACATCTTAGTCTACAATAGGACAATGAAGGAGCACAAGTAACATCTTTAAGAAATCCTCCAAATTCTATGATAGAACTAGTTGTATACCAAAGTCTCAAAGTGCAATTTTGAAAAAGATTACTTGGGGCATAGAGTAAGTGAAGAAGGTATCCAAATTTTAATAGATGAAATAGATGTCATTCAAAAATGGATTGCTCCTAAAGATCAAACTCAACTCAAGACATTCTTTAGATTGACTAGGTTCTATCATCAATTTGTCAAAGACTTCTCCAAGATCACACAACCCCTAATGGCACTACCTGGCAAGGGAAAGAAGTGGATGTGGAGAATTGCACAAGAATTGAAAGATGCATTACTACATGCACCAATCTTAAAATGAGATGACCCAAAATGTCCAATCAAGGTGGCTACATATCCATCAAGCATTGTGATAAGAGCAGTCCTACAAGATGAATGGAGTGATGGGTACCCAATTACATGTTTCTTTCAAAAGTTGTTATCAATATAGCACAACTATCACACCACTAAATGAGAAGAATTAGCTATTGTCCTTGCAACTAAGCATTGGAAGCATTATCTGGGCAAGACAGCATTTGTAGTGGAAATAGACCACAAACTACTAGTCTACCTTGAGACATAAAAAGATTTATCCCATTGATAGTTTTGTTGGGCAGAGTAGCTACAATGGTTCAACATGATGATCACATATGTGGAAGGCAAGGAGCAACTTTCAAATGCATTCACCCTTGTGTATATGGTGAACAACCTAGTTATAGAGGTCAAGCTAAACCTAGAATTATGGCCAAGGATTCTTCTTGCTTGAAGATTAACCCTAAAATTGTAGGAGCCCAATCATCCAAAGGCATAACCAATACCTAAGGACTCACCTTTCATAATAGCAAGTTATAGATCTTGGATACTCTAGACCTAAGAATCACCATCCTAGAGGAATATGATGATTTTGCCATTTTTGCTCATGTTGGAATGGACAAGATCTTAAATGCAATCAAAAGCTAGTATTATTGGTCCAAGATGAGCAATGATGTGATGGAGTACATTTGAAGTTGCCTACTCTGTCAAAAAAAATAATGCCTATAATCAAGCTCCCATTTGACTTCTTCAACCTCTCCTTATTCCTACCCAATATTGGGTCTAGGTTAGCATGGATTTGGTTTGTGAATTGCCCAAGACCACCTCAAGTTTTGATTTCATTGTAGACCAACTCAGCAAAATGATTCATGTGTGTCCTATGACCAAGGATATGACTACTCCAAAATTATCTTAATTGTATTGAGCTATGGTCTTTTCTCACCATGGATTGTCTCAAGTACTGATTGCCGATATGGACTTTCAATTCATTAGTTTGTTTGGACAACACTCTTAGCATCTTCAGAACTAAACTAACATGTCCATGGCATACTGTCCAAAAACCAATGGACAAAGAGAGTGAGCAATTGCACTACCAAGGATATGCTCTGGAGTTTCACCTAAGAGGAGCAAGAAAGGTAGGACACCTTACTTCCATTGGTGGAATGTTCCTACACAAAATTCACTAAATGCATCTACACATGTCCTATCATTCACCCTCATGTATGAATAACATCTAGCCACCTTTGAGCTTGGTAAAGATCTGCTCAATGGTTACAAAGGTCAATTTTGTCAACACTCTTGTTTCTAAAATCCAACAAGGTGTGGAGAATGCCAAGCACAGGTTGTAAATAGCCCAAAATTGACAAATTCAATATATTGATGCACATTGCAAGCACATGTTCAGCATTGAGGATCAAGTGAGTTCAATGTTAGGGATCAAGTGTAGTTGTCCATAACCACCTTATTTTATTGGTTTTTTCCCATCATTTGTTGAATTGATGCAATGGCCTATTACCTCAAGCTATTGTCATACATGAAGAACCATCCAATGTTCCATGTGTGTTTGCTATGCAAATATGCACCCTAACCACTACACTTTCCTTCCATACAAGAAGCTTGATCTTGTCCAACACTCATTGATGGCATAGAGGAATACAAAGTTGAATGTATTCTTTAGAAATAAACCATGATACCCGCCATCTGTGTGTGGAATATCTCATATATTAGAATGTGTACCCATTCTATGAGGCAACATAGGAGCCCATAGCTAACTTGACCAATGCATTGGTGTTATTGCAATCTTTAGAGAAATAGCTTTGCAACAAGGATATTACATCTTAAAAGGGGAGGTTTGTAATACCATTAGCTAGATAAATTATCTAGAGGTGGAAATTAGCTTAGTAATATCTTTAGGGATATTATATATGATGGTCTAAGAGATCAGATAGAGGTGTTACCAAAATAGCACTTCCACTAATAGGGTAGAGGTTGAAACATCTTTAAAACCTTAGTGCTAATTTTGGAGGCCTAAATGAACAAATTAGGCCTCAAAAAATAGCGTAGGTGTTTCCTTCTCTACCTTGGTTTTTCTTGTTGAGATCTTTCTAATGGTGCTTTACTCCTGCTATTTTTAGCGTCCTATAGGAAGACTTTCCAAATATTCCCTTTGGTCAAATTTATTGACCAACTAAATAGGAGAAGGATCAATATATCACCAATCCATGTAGCTAATCTAAGAGTTGAGATCACTAACAAATCACCAATTCAAATATGATCCTAGGGTGTACCTCCTTTTGAGTAGATCCTCTTTGCTTTATAACAAAGACGAGGTGCTCCTTTGGATTATTGGAGTATTGAAGAATGAAACCTTATGTTTCTCTTGTGTTTCTTCTCTTGTATTTTTCTTGTGTTTCTTCTCTTGTGTTTCTCTTGGGGTTTCTCCTATCCTTGGAACATTACATGACACAAGACAAATTGATAAAATTGAAGTAGATTGGTTTTGTGAAGAGCTACATCACTTACTTCCAAAACACTATAATGCAAATTCTAGAGATATTAGAAGGTGAAGCTTTGGATCAATTTGTGAGTAGCTTGAAGTCATGCATCAAATTAGAAGTGACCATGTAGGAACCCAAACACTTAGAAGGAGCCGTGCAATTGGCTGAGCACTTTGATTCCTTGGTTGCCACAACTTGGTCTTGACCTAGACCTTCACAAAACTTACAAACACAAGTGGAAGAGTTGGCATCAATGGAGATTAATATCCAACAAAAACCACTTGGTATTATAAATAGAGAAAGATTATGAACAAATGGTGGTTATTTTTATTATTGCAAAGTCTAACATCTCTAAGTAAGACATCTAGGAATAGTCAATCCCAAGATTGAAAGTTTGTTAGTATAGCAATTGTAGAGCAAGCTTTGGAGAAAATTATTTTTGTTTTTATGAAGTGGATCAAGCCAATTTAGTAAGAAGAATCTAATAAGGAACAAAATTGTCATCAAGCAATGATTGATGTGACAATTGTGGTGCCCACATTTTTTTTTCTATTTATTAGCATTTGGGGGAAGAATTAAGCACAAAAAGCCAAATTGCAAAAGAAGAATGGACAAAAGTGACTTCAGAGGAAATCCGAAGAAGGCGAGATTGGATCTGATGATGGAGGTACTCAGAAGAAGGGTATGACGGAAAAAAGTCCAAAGAGCATCATCTTTGGGTCGAAAGGCGTAGGTGATATGAAAACCATCTAACAACCTTGGTATGTGGCAAGAAAGTACACTTCAAGAAACAGCGGAGGCAGAAGAAGCATGTCTTGACAACGACCAAACATCAACACGCAGAAGAGGGGAGGTCGAATTTGAAATCAACTTAAGAATGACTGCAATTCAGGGTAATATAAGATTGCAATTGCACATGGATTTGAATATGCCAAGTAAATTTCCAATTCCTTTGAGTAGTTGTCCTGCAGTAATGCATGTCCGAAAGCCAATTGAGAGTGCAATTTTCTGAAATCCAGAAGGGATTAGAGTGTCTCATTGAGGAGAGGGCATCATCTTTCAGTGTCAAAGAACAAGAGAGCAGATCATGGCGAAGAAGGTCAAAAATGCTCTAGTGGTGCAAAGTTTCACAATTTGTAGGTTAGATGTGGTAGCCAGAATCGAGGTCGTGAATAGACTTCATATTACGGTTTTAGCATGGACCTGGAATTTCAGTTTCCCAAGAGTGATGGTAGAGATAGCTGCTAGTAATTGTGAGAAGGGTCCCAAAGTTGAAGGGAAGAGAGGAAATCCAGCTTGATAGATTGAGTTGGATTGGAGGTTAGTATTGGGGAGGGAAGCATGAGAACCAACGGGGATCACCTTCTATCAGAAGTGTGATGCTACAGAAGAGACGGCGGAAATCTGAAACTCTTTCTTTGCTCCGAGAACCACGAATGGCTACAAGGTAGAATCCTATCGGGATCCGATTAGGAGAAGTATCGTGGGGGTGATGATGGCCATGTTCAAGCCAAAATGAACAACTTACGTGAACATGCAGCAAGCGGTCTTCTTCCACCAGATGTTTGCAAGGGTAAAGGTAAATTGGGCAGAGTGTTTTCACCACCGAACAAGGCAGATGGTAATCAATTGGCGGACAGGTTTGCCTCCCCATTATTTCACACCATTTTTAGCACACTTCTACTTTGGGTTGAACTTGCTAACAGTAGAGGAGAGGCATTGCATGGTATCCCATTTCCATCCTGACTTAAGACGGGAAGCGGATGAAGAAGAGTGACAATATATGATACACATGCAAGCCAATAATGAACACTTCTTGAAGACAGGACAATGGAAGATGGAAGAAGTCACAAGTCCAAAGAAGAAGAACCACAATAAACCCAAAGAGGCAAAGTCACCTCTAGCTCAAAGGAAGACTCAAAGACTGGTTGTGCAAAGTAAGAAGATGGTGAGAGAAGCATCATTGGAATCAAAGTCTGAAGAAGAAACAGATTCACAAGGAGAGGAATCAGAAGAGGATGAACTCACCTTACAAAGTGAGGAGTCTAGAAGTGATAGTGAGGGGGAACCTGAGGTTCAGCAAGTGGTGGGAGTCAATGAAGCTTGTCAAGTGATGATTGACAGAGTACCAAGAACAACAAGTCATTGCATAGCCCTGGTGGTGGATAAGCAGAGACCAGAGGAAAAGGAGGAGTATCCTACGGGGCCAAGTTCAATCGGTAAAGGAGAAGAGAGTTTAGACACGGTGTCTTTGAAGATACAAAGATTGTGACTTCAGCAGAAGGAGCCGATGAAAGAGCCAAAGAATGAAGACAAAGACGGCAACGAAGATAAAGATAACTTTGGTGGGATACTGTATCTAACAAAGGTTGTCACACTGTTGCTGGAGCTATTGAAGGAGCATTGGAACGTAATTCCCCAAGATTGTAGAAAGGTGATGAATGAGTTGCAGGTGGTGAAGCATCTATTGAGCAAAGTGAAGGGGTTGCAAGAGCAACAAGTCCAAAGAAATGAAGAAATTGGAGAACTTCAGAGAGAGGAAGTCTTGAAGAAGAAGGCTTTTAAGATGTTACAAGAGAGCTGCAAGTCAAGAGGAAAAGAACTGCAAAAGCAAGTAGGAGAATTGAAGGAGCAAGCAATGTGGCTGAGCAAAATGAAGGAGGAAGTGAGTGATGTGCACATCGAGAATATTCATTTGAAGGCAACAGCATCAATAATGGAGCACGAGTTGGACAGCTTGAAGGTTAGTGCAGTTGGGAAGGATCAAGCATGGCAGAGGGAGTTTGCAATCAAGCATGAAGAAAAAGGACAATTGCAAGAGTTGGTACGAAGTACTGAGTTACAGAGTGCACAGTATGCGGAGGAGAAGAAGATGCTTACTGTTGAGTATGAAGATGAGTTGAAGATGTACCGCAAAGAGTTGAAGGCAGAGCGCTCTTGAAGGTATGAGTCAAAATCAGTAGGAGAAGTTGCAGGAAAGTTGCAAGCAATCTTGAGCACGGAGGCTAAAGGGAGATTGGAAGAAGCACGTCTACATGAGTTAAAGTTGCTTGTGCAGGAGACTCTGAAGAGAAAAGCCAAAGATGTGGATATGAACATGTTGCTGATCTGATTAAGGGAGCGAGTAGACGAGAAAAATTTAGAAGTAGAAGACAACATTAGTCTCAGATTAGATTTAGTCAATTTGGAGTTAGAGAAAATTAGGAATAGTGTGACAGCGGAGAGGAAGTCCAATGTTGCAGAAGTAGGAATTCAGGTGTCATCGGACTTGTTATTTGACACATTAGAGAGGAGAGGGTTAGGAGATAAAGAGTTAGATAAGTCACTTCTTAGTGCAATTATAGTTCCTAGTGTAGAAGTAGTAGAATTAGTGCAGGAATTGGTAGAATTAGCTATACCCAAATAAGGAGAAGTAGTAGGAGATATCATCGGGTTTTGAAGCCAATGATGAAGTAGACATCGGATTGGGGTAGTACAATTTTGAGATAGGAAGAGGTAGATATGAAGAGATGGATTGTCCATTTGGATCTACATGTAGGAAGAGATGTTAGGAAGCGGTGCATAAGTAGGAAGAACTGCCATTTGCTTCAGTATTTAAGGGGAGCATTTGCAGTACTATGTTGTTCAGTATTCAAATTTTTTAAGAAGGATAAAGCAAAGTGTTGGTTTTCAGTACTCGTTGCTTGAGCTTAATTTTGATTGTCAATTCTGTGTTTGTGTTTGTGAGTGTGTGGAGAATTCTGAAGTGCAAGTTAGTGTGTTTGTGGATGTGGATTTTGCAGCCTTGATCTTCATTCTATGTGTTTGATCCTAAGTGAAGTGCATTGGAGCAATGCCTTGACAGATCTGAGAGGAATTGTAGTGTTGGTAGTATTCTACATTTGTGAGTGCAGCATGAAGTTGATGTGAAGCAATTTTGATCAAGGAAGTTGTGCCTTCAGTGGAGGGGTGGAACACAATTCTGAGGCAAAATCATTCTTTGTAGTGAAGTGCCGTCTTCGGGAGAATCTGAATCATCACAATCAAGAGTTGTTTGGACAGAATTTGCTATGTTATGATTATGTGTGTGTATTCGTGACAAGTTGTCAAGATTGTGAGCTTGTTACTCTCTCCTGGGTGTAGTTTCTACCTGAGATATTAAAGAAGAAACCAAGAAGAACTACATGTTACTATTTGACTTCGTATTTGACCAATTCTGAATCGTATCTCTACGGGAACAAACTTTACTTACCGATTATCGCAAAAGTGATATTTGTCGGGTTGTCACAACAACCTAGCAAGATCACTTTGTTAGTAATCAAGTAAATAAAGTTTGTTCCCATAGAGATATGAGTTGAAAATGGTCAAATACAAAGTAAAATGCAACAATGTAGTTCTTCTTGAGTTCTTCTTTAGTCTCTCAGGTAGAAACTACACCTAGAAGAGAGTAATAAGCATTGACTCACAGTCTTGTCACAAATTAACACTCCATAATCACAATACCCTCAAATCGTTCCATACCAACTTTGATTGTGATTATACAACACTCCATAATCACAATACCCTCAAATCTTTCCATACCAACTTTGATTGTGATTATACAACACTTCATAATCACAATACCCTCAAATCTTTCCATACCAACTTTGATTGTTATGATACAAATTCTTTTGAAGATGACTACTTCACCATGAAATAACTTTCCTTCAGAATTGCATTCCACCCCTCCCTTGAAAGGCACAACTTCCTTGATCAAACTTTCTTCACATCAAACTCATGTTGCACTCACAAATGTAAAATACTATCAACACTGCAATTACTCTCAAATTTGTCAAGGCATTGCTTTGATTACACTTCACTTAGGATCAAAGACACAAAATGAAGATCAGCATTAAGGAATTCAACATTCAACAAGCACATTGACTTGTACTTCAAAATTCTCCTATTGCTCACAAACACAAACTTGATACTCAAAATTGAGCTCAAATGATGAGCATTGAGATACAATACTTTGCTTTATCTACCTTCATAAATATAAATACTAAACAAAAACACACTACAAATGCTTCATTTAAATAGGCAGAGCACTTTGATAGTTAGCTAACTAAAATATTGTTCTACAACAACTTTACTAACCTTCACATCCAAAATGACAATGCACCTTTTCATATTTGCCTCTTCAAATCTCAAAATTTTTCTTACTCAAATCCAATGTTAACCTCAACTTTGGCTTCCAAACCCAATTCTACTTCATGAATTTCCCTTTCTTTGGGTCTATCTAATACTACTAAATCTTCTACCATTTCTTCTACTTCTTTGTTATGAATTGCAATTGATCATGGGTAATCTATCCACATCTTTCTCCTTCAACCCAATCTTCTCTAATATCTCAAGTAACTCACCCGAAGGCACTTCCACTTCTACATCTCTTACTTTGGATCAGGGTCCTACCTTCATATTACTCCAAATCTCATCTAACTCCTTCCTTGCTAAATCTAATTTGAGACAAACATTTTCTCCTGCTTCTAACATCTTCCTATCTACTCTCTCCCTTAAACTAATCAATAACCTATTCAAATTATCATCCTTTGCCTTCTTCTTCCTCGTCTCCTTCCTATCTACTCTCTCCCTTAAACTTATCAATAAACCTATTCAAATTATCAACCTTTGCCTTCTTCTTCCTTGTCTCCTGCACTAACAATTTCAATTTGTGCATTCTTGCTTCCTCTAACTAAATTTTAGATACCATATTGAGCATCACCTTCACTCTCACTACTACTTCCTTAGCTATCTTTGGCTTATTTATCTTCAATTTTTCTCTTTCCACTTGCAACTCCTTCTTATACATCTTCATCTTGTCTTCTAACTCAGCTTTCAATGCTTCCTTTTCCTTTGCATTCTGTCTGAGTTGCACTTCTATTCCTCTTATTAAATCATGCCATCTTTCCTCCTCTTGACTTTCTATAGTCAATTCTCTTTGCCAGGCTTGATCTTTCTTTGCCGCACTTGTTTTCAAGCTATCCAACTATTGTCCCATTATTGCTACCATAGCCTTCAAATGAATAACTTTTACTCAAGCGTTGTGCACTTCCACCCTTAATGTCTCAATCTTTGCCATTTGCTCCCTTTGATCTTCATCTTGCTTTGTCATTGCTTTGCCTCTCTTCACAAATTCTTTTGTCATGCTCTCTAATTCCTTCCTCCTAAGTTCTGTGTCAGCCTTAAGTTCTTTGACTTCCTTTTCTCCTTGGATTAACTTCCTTCTCAACTCCAAAATTTCTTCACTCATATATTTTACTACTCTCAACTCATCCTTCAATTGTGAATGACTTCCTTTCAACTCTTCTCTCTTCTTCTTCAACTGCAATAAAAATAGACAAACAATCTTTGACAAGTATTCCACCCTATCAAAGTCTCTTATTGTTTCTTGATTGTTGGACTTTGCCTCCTTCATCACTTCTTCTACTTGAGCTTTACTCCAAATTCTCAATCTTCTTACCCTTACAGACATTTCATTTGAGCTTTCTTCCTCTTTGTCTACATTACTTGCTTTGCTTGATTTTGCAATGGTCTATGCACTTCTCTTTGATTGCATCCCTTTCTAAAACCCCAACTTTGGTTTGGCTTCTTGGGTTTCTTCAATCTCCATCTGTGGTAATTCTAAAAAAGGAATATCTCCTCCTCTCATACGGTCAATCACAACATGGAACTCCCAATCTTCTTCCTCAACATTGTTCTCTCCTTGTTATTGAACTTCAAGTTCATCCTCACTTCCATTGCTTGACTCTTCACTCCAAAGCGTGAGCTCTGGTTCTTCCTCTCTACCCAAGTCTCCTGGCTTATAGTCGGCTTCTCCTCTTGTTTCTTTTTAGAAACAAGAGGAGAAGCCGATGACTCATCAATCACTACAATATTGTGCTTCAAGTTCACTTTCCTTGTCTTTTTGGGCTAAAATGGTGACACCATCTCCTTGGGACAACTCCACTTCTTTGTCTTTGGGATAATCACCACTACCTTTGTGTTTTGGCCCATTCTTGCATAGTGCTCATCACTACTTCAAATATGTTGGATGTACTTTTGCTCCGCCTCATCCGCTTCTTTTCATAAATCTGGATGAAAGTGAGACACCACCTCCTTCTACTTTGCCTCCTTCATCAAATTCAACCCAAAGCAGAAGTGTGTTGTGAATGGCACCAAATAGTGTGGAGCTACTCAATCTCTTTAACTCTACACCATTTTCCACATTTGCTAGTGAAAAGACTTTGTCCAGTTCATTGATGCTCCTACAAACATCTGGTGGAAGAATACTTCCTGGTGCTTCATCATGTACGTGGTTCTATCTGGCTTGGAGAGTGCAATCATTGCTCCAAAAATACTTTGTCTTATTGGGTCTTGATAGGTATTTATCTTATACCCATTCTTTGTATATGGAGCACTAACTGAATTGCAGATTTCTACATTCTCCTTTGTAGACTCTCCCTTCCTAAGGTATGTAGCCCCGGTTTCCTCACCAACCTCTCTCACCAAAACCAATCTCCAATTTGACTCTATCCATAAAGCTGAATTGCCTCTCTTCCCTTCTTCCTCCGGGCCCTCCTCACAATCACTTGTAGCTATTTTTTCCATGAACCTTGGAGAACTCAAGTTCCAATTCCAAGCCAAAAAAGTGATCCAAAGTCTACTCAAGACTTTGATCCTTGCTATTATATCTAACCTCCAAATCATAGGATTTCTCATTGCAAGTGAGGAACTCTTCTTCTCGCCCGTCATTTGCATCATGCAATCTCTTACTTGGGGTAGCTAGAAAAGGATCCTCCTCATCTCTTGAACATGAAATCTTCACTCCTTCTAGATGTTTGAAAATTGAACTCTCACTTGGCTTCATAATCCACATTCCTTTGGGATGACTACTCATAGGTATATGATACTTGCTTGACATCTCAAAGATTCCTCAACCAAGTATTCACCTTATAGTTTTGCAATGTGCGGTCATTCCTTAGTCACTCTTCATTTACAACTCATGTTTTTTGCATGAATTATTCCTATCACTCTCAGCTCTTCTCCCACTCAAGACTCAGCAATTTCCTTGATCATACATTCTTGATTGGCACACCCAAAGGAAAGTTGTTTGAGGGTCATTGCATTAGGTTGACCATCCCAAGGTGAAGTTTTCCCACTTTGGGTTTAACCATTCCCAGTTTGATCCAAGTTCTGCTCTCTTGACCCAAAGTATGTGTCTTTAGGTCTAACCCAAAGCCACAATTCTTCTCCTTTCTTTTGCAATTTGGCTTCAATTCAACTTTGACTATACACTTCTTTTCCAAAATATAACAAACCAAAAAATATGGGTACCACATACCCCCTCCCTCAAATATGAGTTTCCCCACAAACATCAACGTTGGGTTCTTTATACAAGTTTGAGTCCGTGGTCCAATATTTTTGAATTCTTCACCCGTTCACTTGAGTGGCAAAGGATTGCCCTCCAGATCTACAAGTTGAATAGAGCCATTGTCATAGATGTGCATTTTATGATAGGGCCCCATCCACCTTAAGTGCAACTTGCTTGTGTCATGCATATATACATCACTACATAACATACATCACTGTCAACATCATACACTATAGAAGCACAACTCACACATAAGTCATACATAGGCTCGCCACAATAATCAGATTGTTTACACCTCTCAAATACACTCAACTCAGAGCAATACTTGATCTGTCACTCTATAACTGCTAATAATTGGGCATTGATTACAGTCAAGCCACACCCACTCTAGCTAAGAGAATCCAAATGATGCTCGCCGGCCTCTATCCACCATAGCCAGGAACTTGAAGGCTCAACATCAAAGAAGTGAGCTCTTTGGAGCTGCACTTCAAAAGTATACTTCTGGACTCAAGCTAGGTCTGAAACCCTAACGGTCCTGTTGATGGCACACTCAACGGTGCAAATGGTGCAAAGTGATGGTGGGCCCCACCATCATGTCAGTACTCCAAACATGAAATCTGACCGTCAAAAAGTAGTCTTTGAGAAACTGCTTAAATAACTCTAACTACTATCACTGCAACTCCAGTGTTTGAGCAATCTAGATGCAACACTACAAATGGCATGATAGTTGTCATATGTACATACATCACTACACAACATACATCGTTGTCAACATCATACACTATAGAAGCACAACTCACACATAAGTCATACATAGTGGTTCTATCTGGCTTGGAAAGTGCCACAATTGCCCTCCTAGCTGGTGGTTAGGTCCCTCTAACTCTAGATAGCCATCTACTCCAAGTATATGGTATACCCTATGATAGGCAAAGATCACGAAGCCGGGTGCTATGGAGCCCCATCATTAGTCGCATGTTTGCAATCTATACCATATAAAGAATGAACTAGCTATAAGTTAAGTACACCTAGGACATAACCACTATCCCTGAGGAACCACTGTGAGGGGAGGAGTTATACATGCCATATGCCATCCTCTCAAACAGCTATCACACACTAACATAGTAGTAGCTCCACCAAAAGAGCCACATAACATACACCTCAAGCCTGCACGTACAAGAGTCAAGCTTGGGTCCATAGTACCATCAATTTTTGGGAGGTGGCATGGCGCACAATTTTGCACATGATCCTTCCAAACAACACCATCATGTCCTTCTAACACAAGGACTCCAAATGGCAAAACCTCACGCACTTCAAGATAGTGTGGCATGTCAAAACATCAAGTGTCGTCGGTGATGTCTGCTATAGATATACATAGTCTCCTAGATGAAATTTATGGATCAAGGGTCTATAACCTCCTCCTCAAATGGTAGCATAGTGTAAAGTATCTCTATGTTGAGCAATTGCCAAGTTCTCAAAGGCCATTGGCATCACTCTCTTAAAGATCTTTGCCTGTTGAGAACATGTGTTCATCCATACATTGGGGTCATCCAAGTCCAAAACTACAATAGCATCTTGACAAATGGCTACAAGTAAATCTAGATCTTGTCTATAGAGTAGAAAGTAAGGAGAGAAGGATGCTAAGGAGGCTTTTCGGCTGAATCAATAGCCCATGGCCAACCAAGGTAACTGGAGATCCCAATCTCCCAAGTGGCCACTCTACAAACCATACTTTTGCAATCCTCTCTTCACCATCTGAATCACTCTCTTTGCTAAGCCATCTGCCTCAAGGTGATCTCGAGATGTAGTATGATGATCAATGAAAGCCTTGTCACACAAGACCAGAAACTCCCCCAAGAAATTTGTACCTTAATCAGTCAAAACCTCAGCTGGTGCACCAAAATGACTAAGAACTCAATCTAAGAACAAGTAAACTATCCCTTCACTAGACTTGTCAGGAAGTGCCACCAACTCAATCCACTTGGAGAAGTGCTCCACCATCACCAAAACATACCAATGATGTCTCACAATCAGTGATAAAGGTCCAATGAAGTCCAAACTCCAACGGTAACCCAATCCCATGATAGGTAATGGGTGTAATTGTGGCATAGAAGCATTGAATGATGCTCTAACTTGGTCACAAACCACACATTTGGCAACAAATTGTTGTACCTTGGTCTACATACCGTGCCACCAATAATGACTCTAGAGTAAGCTATATGTATGCTTTACTCCAAAATGTCCTAGCTCCTCATGAGCATGATAGACCAATTGTGGTCGTTGAGATGGAAGTGGTACTACTTGCACTCTGCCATCCTCCCATACACGCAAAAGGTGTTTGCCCTCCAATCTGAACCGTCTGGCTTGCTGAAGAACACGGTCTCTCTCCTTGGCTCCAACAGTGCTACCCACAACACCAGTGCAAAGATAGTCTATCACTAAGACATCATCATGAATGTCTTGCTGAACTGTACCAATATCTTCAATCTTTGGATCTATGACCTCAATAACTCCTCTTGTACCCACTAAGCGAAATACCACCAAAGCCTTTGAAAATATACATAGAAATGCCGATGCATGCCAACCTAGCACCATCTCCTCATCTATCTCACCATGCCAACGTGCTCCAATTTGATCTTGCTGGCTGATGGGTTTCTACTCAACCCATCTGCATCACGGTTCACCACTCCAGGTCTGTGAACAACCGTGAAATCATACTCCTATAAAATCAGAGCCCATTGTGCAAGCTTGTCGGACTCCATCAACCACTTCTATGGCTGATGATCAATGATGAGAGTGAAGGGGTTACCAAATAGGTAACATTGGAAATGTGCTACTGCCCAAACTGCTGCCAAGCACTCTTCCTCATATGAACTATACTTCACCTCTGCTGAATTGTTGGAGCAACTAGCATAGGCCACCACAAACTCCTTCCCCTCATCATCATGTTGGGTGAGCACCGCTCCAAGCCCCAACATACTCCAATCAGTATGAACCTGAAATGGTCATCCTTTGATTGGTCTTCTCAAAATAGGAGCAGATGTCAACCTCTCCTTGAGCTCTACAAAAGCTCTCTCTTGCTCGTCTTCCCAACACCACTCCTATGTAAGCATGGTCAGCTTTGTCAAGGCCTTGGCAATGGCACTAAATCTTCTAACATAGCAGCGATAGAAGTTTGCCAACCCAAGGAATGCTCTCACTCTAATCACATCCGTAGGCCAAGGAATACATGCAATAGCCTCCACCTTGGTCTACTAAACACAAGTCCTCCGGGGTAGATAGTGTGACCCAAATACTCAACCTACTTGTAAAAGAACCTACACTTCCCAAGATGTTATTTGAGTCCATGAGATCTCAACCTCTCAATCACCTCCAACAATTGTCTCTCATGCTCCTCCATAGTAGTGCTATAGACCAAAATGTCATCAATATAGCACCGAGCAAAATCCAATCCAGCTAGGATCTTATCCGTGACCCTCTGGAGCTCAGCAAGAGCATTCTTTAACCCAAATGGTAAGAACCTCCACTAATATAACACATCCTTGCCATGAGGATCAATAGCCCAAAATGTTATCTTGGACTTATCCTCCTCCATGATTGTCAACTAATGATATCCCGCTCAAAGATCCAAAATACTGAAGGCCTTTCCATGCCCAATCACATCAAAAATCTCCTCCGGTGTAGGCATGGCATACCAATCAGCCCTAGTCTATTGGTTGATAGGATAGTAATCTCCACACATCTGCATATCTGTGTAGTTGCCATGCATATCCTTCTTGGCTGGCATCATTGTCGCTGATGCATACTCTCCATAGAAATCTCCACCAAACCAACCTCAAAAAGGTCACTACTCCAACTCTGAATCAATGTCCTTTCCATCTCACTATATCAATAAGGATGTTGGAAAATTGGTGTATTACTAGTCAACTCAATCCGTATACTAGGTCTCTTCAAAGCACCCCAAATCCTTCATATTGAAGGCTAAATAACTTGTGTAGGTCCTCAAGAACCTCCAAACCCTCTGTCTTTCCTCTCCAATAAGCTTAGGTCCAAGATCTAGCTCCCAAGTATCCTCTATAATTGTAGTAGGAGTGGAAGACGTTTGGACTGGCTGCTACACTAGGCCCTTGGGAGCAATAGTGTCATGCTCCCAACCACTAGAGGTCCCAACCTCTATGTGAAAAACTCCCTCCACTCTGGTTGCAAGCTCCACACGTCCTCTTGCTGCATCCCAAGTGGACCAAGGGTGTAATCCAAGTAGCTCACGCTCACCTAGATGGACTCCAAGTAGACCACTCTCCCTAGTAGCTACTAGTTGTGTCCCAAGAATACCATATCCACTCGGTCCATCACCCCCAGCATGTGCCTAAATTGTCTGGATAGGCACAAAGCTCACAAGTGTTTGAGTGGTGATGCTTATCAAGCGCATCCTATGTTGCTTTGCCAAGCCAAGGCTCATAATCTAGGTCAAACAGTTCAGGTCCATAGCCTGACCTAACACCCATATGCATCTTACACTACTAGAACAGCGGTTATACCAATGCAAAAACCCATTGCCCGCTCTCTCTCATTGGTGTTGGGCTCCACTAACTACTATAACTGTGAGTCCCAAACAAGTCCATGTCCTTGCTCTTGAAAAGCATGAGAGCTTGGGAAACTCATGAGTGTGGGAAATGCGGCTCCAGGTTGTCCAACTAGGTTCACCACTGCCATAGGTGACCTATCAGCCACTACCACTATCTGATACTAACGCCCAACATCCAAGATATCATCAACAAGGATGTGGTCAAGTCATTGAATCCCATCATAAGCATGTTGTAGAACCTCTTTGGGTAAGAGGTTCGTCCACCAAAGACAAAGATGATGAGTCCGTGATCCCACTCTGGCTGCATCTAACAATACAGTAAGTCCCATCCAAGAATGGACCTAATATGTACTCACCACCACTCTAGTGCAAGAATCAGCCATCAAAGGAATGTTCTCCAAAAGGTAAGTTGGAGAAACAGAATGATGAACCTGGAGATGTCACAATATCCGTAATATTTCACAAAACACACCAAAACAAGGATCCTGAAGACCCAAACCTTGGCCAGCATGTGTATGTTCCTAACATGGCCATCTAAAAATCACCAAGTGAATAGGCCCATGTCTCATGCGCCCACAGTAAGGAAATATCTCTTGGTATGGCCTTCTGGTAACCTTTGACTACTGACATCGATAATAACTCTAGATACCAATAGGCCAAGTGTGCTACATGATGTAGAGAGACTTGTCTAGCAGTCTCATCTCTCTCTACATACAAGTACCTTTGTACTCGTATACCCGCTTGTAATACCGCACCTAGTCGGGTGCTAATCCCACCAAACAACTTCAATAGACATATCTTCTCTACTGGATACTGCCAAGCAATGAGTGTGGTATCTAGAGGTGTCAAAGTAAGTGACTCTGGAGGCTCATCCTCACACTCATTTCCTTATGGTATGAAGGCTCCACTCCAAGCTTAGCTTGTTACACCAATTGATCTGCATATTGCTGCAACGCCTCCTTTGAACTCCAATGGAATATCCAAGGTGGATGGAAAAATCCCACTTGTACTCCAAATTTGAATGCTCTCCTCAAGTACTAGAGTATCCTCTGCATGGGTGTTCCCCTCCAACAAGTCACCAGGCCAAGTAACTACACCATTGAAAGCTAAAATTGATGTTTCCATGGTCCCAGATTGTAGTGAGCCAAGACTACCACTACTAACCCTTATTGGTATGAACATACTTGTCCCTCACCAGACTGCCAACTTGGTGTATAAGAGATTGTCTCCTCCCAATAGTCAATGTTGAAACCCATGGAGTATAACATTGCTCCCCCAACTAGCACATCATATGACTCAGCTATTGTCACAATAACCTGAGCTCTCACCACCGAGCTATCAATCGGATGACCAGGCTAAACCTGGACAACAAGCTCCCCAGGTGTGATGTACTATGTCAAACCACCACCTAGAGATGTCTGGATCTAAAATAGACACCTCTCCACATCGGTCTCTTGTAACTCCAGACCGACAACTACAGCCTTCTCCAACATAAGGGGCTACACACCAGAGTCTACAAAACTCTTTGTGGTGTATAGACCTTCCCTAAAGGTCCCACCAAACAGAAAATCCCCTCTAGTTATCCAATAAGACAACACCAGGTGTAAACTGTGCTCTCTCAAAGGTCGGTCTAGTTGGCAATTCCTCCAGTCTAGCCATTGTTGCTTACCATAAACCATTGGTCGCTGAACGGATCCCATGCTCCTCAACCAAGTTAGTTCCACTATCAACCACCTCTGCTCTAGTAGTAGGAACCACATCATCCCTACTCTCACACAGCGTGGCAGCCAACCGGAACATTGGGGCTGGGTCAATTCCCAATGTAAACATGTCATTGGCCAAAAACAAAGGATGTCGCATAATCAACTGAGCCACCCCCAACATCATGCTAGACTCAGTCTATGTAGTAGTAGGTGGTTGACTAGCAAGTAGTCCATCATGCACTCCATCACCACCTACCATACCTGCATTAGGACATCTAGGAGCTATGGATGTCAACTGCAATGCCTCATATAGTGTGAAAGACTGGGGAAGTCTGACCTGTCTCCCAACCTCTCCTCTTTGTGGGTCCAACTCCACTGATGTTCCTCTAGGCTCTAGAGCACATACTGCACTCCTAGTCATTACTGCAAATACATCCACCTGGGCTGCTCCGCACATGAAGTCCAAAGCATCTTTATCACTAGCATATGGGGTGGAAGCCTCAGTAACCAAATCTGATCTCCTCTAAGCAATGGTCAAATTAGCCAATCTTTGCTCCAACTGCTCAATCTAAGTAGCCATAGTTGTATCAAAAGTAAGGGCAAGTACTGCACCTCTACTAGTTTTAGATCCTCTACCACTACCTCTACCACCTCGTTCTCCATGAACTAGAGCTCCTCTACTACCTGCCATAGCAACCTTACCATTCCATAACTCCAAGTGTAGGCCAAAACATTGGTCACTAGTGTGACCAAATCTGTGGCAATCCTTACATTGCCTCTGTGGTGGTTGTGATGCACCCAAGGCATCAAGTCCACTCCCTTGAGTACACTCTCTCTGATGGTGAGGTCCACCACAAGTCCAACAAGCAACACCACCACTCATTGGCTACTATTGACTTGAAAATGAAGGTAAGGTTTTAACTCCACTTGGCCCTCCACTTGCTCCATAGGATCTAGGCTATCCACCTTGTCCTCAAAAACCAATTGGGCATGGTGCACTCTAGAAGAAGTCATAGCCGTGGATGAGGTCTCCCTACCAAATCTAGATGTCACCACTCTCTACTCCACCATGTTGAGCTCAATACGCTCAGCCAAACCAAAGACCATTGCCAAAGTAGACAAAGTAGCATGTAACAACATTGCATCACAAACTCTACGTTGCAACTCCTTGTCCAATATCCCATACCAAAAGTAGACTACTTGGGCCTCAATAACTCCCTAAGTGAAACTTATCAGCCACCTCATGCAAGTGTATGCCTTGCGTAGGCTCTCTCCAACCTTCCACTGGAACTCTTGCAAGCTCCTCAGCTTGTCAGTCCACACTCCCTAGTAGTTCTACCTCAAACATTGGAAGAACTCCACCATGGGGTTAAACCCCAATACCACACCACCTCCTACAGTGGTACCTCCACTCATATTAGCACTATCTCTAGCTAGTGCACCTCCACTAGCTCCACTAACACTACTCGAGCTAGAACTCATAAGTACAACCAATCTACTCCTTACCACCAAACCTGAAGTGATAAAGACATAGTTTGGAGACCAATATTGTCTCCATAACTTTATCTCCTCCAAATGAGCTCTTCTGAACTCATGGTAGTCATCCATCGGACCCTCTAGATGCTGAAACAACCCCTTCCATGCCATGAAGGGTGTAAATAAAGTCAGGTTCCGCATCTGCTATAGATCACACCAACTATCAAACTCCTATATGAAGTCATCCAACTCAATAGTACCCATTGTACTTGAGTAACACCTAAGGCCTTTGGAGGCCCCATAAATCTCATCCATGTCCCACAACAACGGTGCGGACACACCAAGTGCACTCTCAACTGAATCAACTCTTGTGTCAAACTCCAACTCAAAGTCAATCTCCTCCCTCATTGGGACCTGAGATACAGGCTGATACCAAGTACCACTCCAAGTAAACCCATTGTGTATTGTAGGGCTATCTCCTCTGGAATCCCCAAAGAACTCCATCGTGACAAAGTAATTGCAACCGCAAACTGCAACATCAAATTGGAACCACAAACTACAACCGCAAGTCGCAACTGCAAGTACCCCACCAAGTACCAATATCACCAAGTGCAAACACCACCAAGTGCTAATTCCAACTAAGCACCACCCACTAATGTAACTCTAATCAAGATAACTACACTAAGGGAAAGGGCAACCTATAACCTGCAATCACAACACACACTCTCACGGTTTGCAGGTCAACATTTCTTGCCTCACCAGTCTAAGAACAAGAGATCTAGGGATCAAACCCTGTTACGCACAATCTAGCAGGATGGGAGATTTTCCCAACCAATGACCAAAATCTAAACTAGCTAGCCTCACGTCAGCAAGCTGGCTTGCTGGCCCTTTTGGCACTTCTAGGCCTTCATAGCCTCTCATAGCCCACAACCCTATGCCTCAATGCCTCTAAACGTCCAAATGAGGCATTTCTTCTTGCCACTTCAAACCTCCTCCAAAATTTGGCAAAACTCCTCCAAACTTGCAAAACTCCTCTAACTTGGCAAAACTCCTCCAAATCTAGCCAACCAACAAAACTCCTCCATATCTGGCCAAAATCTGATCTAAAATCCAACCAAAATATGACATAAAATCTGACATAAACCCTAAAGTTAGCTGATCGCCAAATCCCCTGCTAACTCTTCACTTGAGCCAAATTGAAAACACGGGTTTCTCCAAATCACAAATTCATGAGAATAACTTCACAACTCCACATTCAATTTTACTTTTGGAGCCCAACTCGCAACAAATTGGTCATACCTTCACTTCCTGAGCTCAAAATCACAACCATTGCTCAAAATTTGCTCCTTCTATGCTTAAAAATTGGCCAGCGCTTCCGCACACCGTCTGCTTTACTGCCAAATCTCCATAAAGCAACAAGCTTCTGCACACCAAGGAAAAATTGAACTTCAATCAAGCTACCAACGATCCACCGAGCTTGGAGATACCACCATCACTCAAAATTCTTGCACCCAATTTCACCCTGATTTCACTTCTCTGATGTAATCAGATTGTTTGCATCTCTCAAATACACTCAACTCATATCAGTACTTGATCTGTCACTCTATAAAGTACCAATAACTGGGCAATAATTACAATCAAGCCACATCCACTCTAGCTAAGAGAATCCAAGTGACGCTTGCCAGCCTCTGTCCACCATAACCAGGAACTCAAAGGCTCAACATCAAAGAAGTGAGCTCTATGGAGTTGCATGTCAAAAGTATACCCCTGGACTTGAGCTAGGTTTGAAACCCTAATCGTCCCATTGACGGCACACTTGATGGTGCAAAGTGATGGTGGGCCCCACCGTGAAGTCAGTACCCCAAACACAAAATCTGACCATCAGAAAGTAGTCTCTAAGAAACTGTTGAAATAACTTTAACTACTATCACTACAACTCCAATGTCTGAGCAATCATGATGCGACACTACAAAGGGCATGATAGTTGGAAAAAATATTCGGTGATTGTCATATAATAGCATCAAATCACACTCCTAAACAACAACAAACTTAATTTGCTTATTGTGCCTAACTTTCCGCTATTCTTGTACTTTGAGTTAGATGACCAATAGAAGGTGTCACATATGTTTGATGATTATGAGAAACTCAATGCAATTGATATGGAATGAGGATGTTGATAGTGAGTTCATTTGTTATGTGCGGATAATAATAGTAATAATACTTATGGTTCCATATATCATTCTATATGAAAATAAATCAAGACTTGCATATGTGTTTTGGTATTTGTCATATACAAATTATCTTATGTATCAATAATAAATACATTTGAATCGGTTCCGCGCTAGACTTGTTGATGTTTGGTACAATAATATTCTATAAACAATAAGATTGATTTTAGGACAACATCATCTAACTTCTAACTCTTTGAGCAACATAAGTTGAGGTATATAAGGTATTATAATGGTATCCATACTTTTGACAGCTGCATTAGTCTACCCAATCAAGGTCTATCAAATCACCTTTAGGTCACCTTGGAATAGATACTCACTCGGTGCAAGCCTATCAAATGATATTTTAGTAACCCTAAAATAAACACTCACTCGAGAGAAGGATGCAATGCTGAAAATTTCCAAGATCATCCTTCTTTTTCTTATCAAGACCAAAGGACAATCTCAAACACTTTAGGGTTTGGTTATATAAAACTGAACCTAATATAAATTAAGCAAATAAAAATCTTAACCATAGGTGAGTACAAGAAATATAGAATATACAATCACAATTAAAAAACTTAGGTTTATTTCATTTATTTATGTATAATAACCTGGTTTTTCTTTCTGAAATTCATGGTAAGGTGATTTTTTAATGATGTAGTTCCTTTTGACATTGATAGAAGAGATAAATTGTAGTCAATATCACCATATCAATAAGTATCTTTCAATGAACACTTTGCATTTTTATCTAAATTGAGTTGATTCTTGCATAACTCAACAAAAAGTAAAAAAGAAAGTAATTTTAAAGCTTAAATATATATTCTATCAACATAAATAACAAGATGCCTTGACATCATATACCATGATAACCAAATCAAGGGTAAATTTATTTCTACCAAACTAAACAAAATATATTAAAAAATATTATTCTTTTAGCAAGAATAATACAAAATCCAATACTTGACTATAAATAGCATGAGTCAAAAAAAATTGCACAAGTTTAATTAGGATTTCCCTAGAAGTTTAAACTTCTACAACCTAGTAGGAGAATTAAGGGAGAAAGAAGAAGTAATTTTAATATCTATTGCATTTTATGATTATTATCTTTCAATAATATTTTTTAAATAGAGGGTATTGTAACCATGTCTTACTTAATATAGATATATGCTTACCAATCTAAAAACTCAATCTAAGGTTAGAATTTGGAGATATGAATCTCAAGACATATAACTAGATCTCATATGAAATAAAGAATTTACATAGGTTTGAGAACATAATTGATAGATTACAACTACAATATTTACTATGATCTATGATCTAGAAAAAATATGTAACATTTTGAAGATAAGAAAAATCCCAAGATAAACATACAAGAAGAAACACAAGGGAATCATAAGGTTTAGTTCCTCAATACTCTGATGCTCCCAAAGGAGCACCTTGTCTTTATTACATAGTTAAGAGGATTCACTCAAAGTGAGGTTCACACTTAGATTAGATACATGGATTGGTGGCAAGTAAGTGAGCTACACCCTTAGATTAGTTGCATGGATTGGTGAAATGTTAATGTTTGTCCTATCTGGTTGGTCAAACAAGTTTGACCAAATAGAATCTTTGAGTGATCTTCTTATAGGAAGCTCAGAATAGCATAAATGAGGTACCATTGGAAAGATCTCAACAAGACAAACAAGGGAGAGAAGGCAACACCTTTTCTCCAAAGAATGGGGAAGGTTTATTTTTTAAGCCTAATTCTTGTATTTAGACCTCCAAAATTAGCTCTAAAATTTTAGGTGTTTTTGGCCTATGTTCTAATAGTGAAAATCCTCTTTTGGTGATATTTTATATTTGATATTTGATACCTCTATTTGATATACTTAGACCACTATATATAACATCCCTAAAGATATTACCAAGATAATTTGTCTAGCTAATAGTATTACAAAATATCATCCAGATAAATCAAGAAGATAAAGAACTACTAATAACCCTAGTAACTAAGTTATTAGGGTGGTTTGAGATAAATCTATCTTAGAAATAGATTTATTTTCCCACTTAGCCTACTCAATATATTATTGAGAAATCCTTATCAATGCAGTACTAAATAGATTAACATAAGGAAACACATATGGATAAGCTTATTTAAGTTGGCATCTAAATTAAGTCTTAGTGTACCTAAAGATCAAGATCATTATAAGGAAACACATATGAAGAAGCTTCTTTAAGTTGACATCTAAATTAAGTCTTATTGTACCTAAATTTGGACTTTTCTCAAGAACAAGCAATGTACATGTATTGTTAGAAATTAGATCAATTAGCATACTAAGTTAATATTAATGACATAATTAGAAAGACTTTGACAAGAGTGTTTTAGCAAGATCAGCAAGAAGTCCAAAATAATAATTTAAGTATTTTAGTTAGTATATATATAGGAAGGATATACAAATTGTAACTTGGTATCCAAACTCAACCGTTACATTGATACACTTAGAATTGATATAGTGACAAGAGATGGATTTTGGGATTATTGTGAGTGGTTGGCCATCAACCTAGCATATAATAAGATTTCAAAGTATAATACCTTAAACTTTGACTTCGTACCTTGATCTAGTGTTGACTATCATGAAGATGCAAAACCATGAAACTTGTCTAATGAACCATGCTACAAAATAAAAATCATAACAAAATGCATGGTACACTTACTCAGTCAAACTCCATGAACAATGAAATTGTTGAATACATGCTTCAAAATATAAATAGTTTGAAAAACACACAAAAAATTCTCATACTTTAATCAACTTGGTCATGTAGGAGAAAAGTAGTTAGACCAAGCTTAATTAGAACTTCTAATGATGTAAAGAATGAAATGGACTAGTATTTGGATCTAAATCAATTAGGTTTTGCGCTAGTTGGTATTGGACTCACTACAATTCATGTTATTAGATGTAACATAGTGTTGAAATTATAAACTATTGAATATTATCTTGGTACATACTCATATTCATTGTGTACATTCAATGTATAAGGAAATGGTATTAAGATAGATAGTTTATCTTTCTAGTGCTATCAATGCAATCTTCATAAACAAATACAAGTTTGATTAAAGATTATTTCTTTTGTTGTTCTAATCTTTTTATTATGATAAGAATAGCATAAATTCAGAATATTAATTTTTGCATATCATTCTATTTTTCATATTATAATGTTATTAATTTTATCATAAATCATATATGTTATTTGAATGATATAAATCATATATGTTCTTTGAACGATAATAAATTTATTCTTCTATCAAGAGATGTGATTACTCTTATGTTACTAAGTTCCTTGATCTGTTATTTAGGAATCCAAAGATAGTATAAGAGTTTCCCTGAAAATTTCTTGGTTGAAATTTAAATTTTAAAAGTTAAATTAATGAATGATATTGCACTGATGCTGAACCTCTATGAACTAAATTGCTTAAAAATTTGTTTCACTTATATTAGTTCATAATTTTTAACTTTTTGATTCATATTAACTTTCATTTTGACTTCATTCATATTAACAGCATTTTGACTCATATTGCTATTGAGATGAGAATTTAAAAAATTGCTAATACATCAACAATATTAAAATTTCTATGCATCTTAGAAATTTTGAATTTTTTTTCAAAATTATATCTTATTCCCAATTTTTTTCAAATTCAAATCACTTTCTTGGACTCTAAAACCAAAATTTCTTACCTTAATCTCTAGCCCCTTTTGACCAATACCTTGCAATAAATCATATTAGAAAGAAGCTTATTCTAATGAAAGTGATCCCAATCTTACAAGGTGATTTAGATACACAGAATATAACTTATGAAAATATTCTACTTACTAAATTCAAGTATTCAAAACTGTCCTTTAAAACAATAATGCGTTTCTCAAATATATGTCATCCTCTCTCGACCTTATGACTAGTGTGCAAATGTTACTTTACTGTTATACTTAGTTGTATCAATCTATAATTTAATAATTTCCTATCAAATTGTTTATCATTTCTACAATAATGATAGAACCCAAGTTTTAAAGTTAGAATTAGCTGTTGAATTTCTTAGAAGAAATTTTAAATTTAATAATACGTTTGGATTTATAAAAGGAAACATATTGGTGTTTGACCTCCAGATTTGAGCTTAAGAACACTTAATAAAAAAAATCTGAGAGTTTTATTTTCCAAGAGTATTAACTAATGAGAAATTGATTTTCTTTTTATTTGGTGTATCAGAAATTTTTTTTAAAGGTTAATTTTATTTTACTAGTTATCAAAATCAGATCTTACATATACCTTGTATTATTAATTTAATTATTTATCATAAAATATTATCAAAGAATCTTCTTATCTTTATGGTTCTATTTATTAAAACTCTTGAATTTCAAATTAAGATTGATACAAAAATCTAAATATAAAAATTTCCCTTATTTATTTCTATTTCAATTGATAAATTTTAACTAGTTTAATTAATTTTAATCTTAAAATTAAGATAAAATAATTATAATTTATTAATTTAATTAATTTTAATCTTAAGATGAAGATAGAATCATTATAATTCATTAATTTTCATAATTGAGGCAAGGAGTATTATGTTGATGTTATTTTAATCTTTTGGAGGTGTTTCAATTTCTTTTGTAGTTGTTTTTTATCTATATAATATGAGAAAATATGTATACATTCAAATCAAGAAAAATAAAAGACTTTATTTAGCTATTGTAGCTATCAATAAGAAAAATAATTTTTTAGAAAGAAAAGAATAATGAGTTAAAATTTCTTATAACTTTTGTGTATATATTAGTACAAAGATTATGTTATGACCTTGAGAAGTGAGTATTTAATAAAGGAATAAATGAAATACTTAATAATTTAATAAGAGTCCTCTAAATAGTATAAAATTCAAGAATTTGAACAATCATTTGAAATTGCTTGGAGTTCTATAAGGTAATTGATCACACAAATAATTATCTTCAAAATATGTGATCATAAATCTTCCAATACATCCTAAGTATTCAAGTTATGTTTTCTGCATACTAAAAATATTATACAGTAGTAAAATTCAAATATTTTATGATAAAAATAGAGTAATAGAAAAATACTAAGATTTAAATCTAAACAAAAAGTTATCTAACTTGTCCATTGCTTTAGGTGGTGCTTTAGGAATAAATATCTATCCAAACAAACAGTCACTTGATAGTCTTTACTACATAATTTTTATTTAACCCAAATTAAGAAAGAGGAAATAAGAGCAAGACTTCACTTGCTACTATCCTCTTATCATAATATATCTTTATTAGGAATTTCTTGTTGTGGGATAACTATTCATCATATTTATACATTGTTATGTGCACTTATAGTGGTTGATGCAATAGTTCTTATAATACTACTTACTTATAAAAAATGCTATATTGAAGTCCATAAAGAGTCATCTAGATTTAGACAATAGAGCTTCTAAGTTAAATCATGTACGCTTTGAATCAACCACTCACTTACTACACTTAGAGTCATTCTACTTTGCATATTTAATTGAAATTAAGGTTAATTCTATTTGGCTACTTATATAGAG
Organism: Lunularia cruciata; assembly: GCA_948567375.1. NCBI lineage: Eukaryota > Viridiplantae > Streptophyta > Marchantiopsida > Lunulariales > Lunulariaceae > Lunularia > Lunularia cruciata. Next base: position 19,851,750 of record OX419759.1, read on the forward strand.
TTTGAGATCTACTTCTAATTATAATCTTAATTTAGTAGAAATAGGGCTTAACTTGAAAATTTGCAATTTAATGTTATTCATAATGAATGTAGAATCTACTTCATTGTGATGTATGTTACTACTCTAAGGGATTGAAGGGAGAAAGCTGTAAAAAATTGTAGAAATATTCTATCACATAATATAATGGAAATTTGATGGGGCTGAAACATCTCATTGACCTCTCATATCACATTTGAAAATATTTTCTATCCACATACCATTTAACATACAAGTAAACATCAACCTAATATAATTTCATTGTGTATTATTTCTGTTAATGTTCTACATAAAATATTGAATATTCTTGCCTAGAATGTATTAAAAAAAGATGAAAGTGATAAAGAAATAAATTTATTTAGTATTATATATCTTAGATAATATGTCTCCAAATAACCACCTTTTTATTTCTCCATAAAAAGATGTATGACTAAAGTAATTCAAAGATGATCATTGGATATACTTTTATAAGTTGATATTCCAATATTCTAGAGTCTTGGGAAATCCTTCCAAAGTGACAAACGCTATCATTTTTGCTCCTTATTACCTTGTGCTAAAAGATGTAATCTTTTGACGATAGGAGACCTTAAGAGACACACAAGAGAAGAAACACCAAGCTTCACACTCAATACTTTGATGGCCCAAAGGAGTGCATTAACTTTATTTTATAGCAAAGAGGATTCACTCAAAGGAAGCTCCAGTCTTGGATCAGATACATGGATAGATGACATGTCAGCAAGCTCTACCCTTAGATTAGTTTCATGCATGGGTGACATGTTGGTCTTGATCCTATTTGGTTAGTCAAACAATATTTGACCAAAGGGAATCTTTAAAGAATCTTCCTATAAGAATCTCAAATTTGAGTGAGCAAGGTACCATTGGAAAGCTCTCAATGAGACAAACAAGAGGGAGGAAGGCTACCAATTTCAACCTTGGAGGGGAGTGGAACTAGCACATTTTCAAGGCATAATTCATCCATTTAAGGCCTCCAAAATTGACTTTAAAGTTTCCAGGCTATTTTTGGCTCCTACTCTATTTGGCTCCTACTCTATTAGTAGACGTACTCTTTTGGTGACACCTCTATTTGATCTACCTAGCACATCATACATAATATCCTTCTAGATGTTAACAAGCCAATTTTCACCTCTAGATAATATGTCTAGCCATTGGTATTACAAAAGAACAAAGAGACTACCATGCTATATGCATCTATACTTTAGGAGTATTATCATTTCTACTTAGATAGATTAACATATTCTAGCAAAGCACAACTTAAACTGGAACAAGAAATTCTTGGTCACAATCAAGGTTCATTTTCTTCTTAAAAGAATTAGCACTTTCTAAAAAACTGGGTAATTTACTATAATTACCACTCCAAAATCCACTAATTGCACTATGAAATTTCATGTTCCATCCTCATAATTAATTTTTTATTGAATATTAAAACTTAAAGTTAATCTTCCTACTTTGTACATTTCTCTCATCCTCTTAAGAACACTTTTGTGCATCTCCAAAAATTGTATAAATTTATCCTTCAAATTTAGATAGCATGGCTTCCATAGCACCTTGGTAACATTAGGCACTTACCAAATTTTTCTACTTCACGACATGCTACACTATGGTGTTTGCATCATATTCTCCACCACCTTCTCAAAGTAAAGAAGTTTCTATTCCTTGAAATCTTAGTATTGAATGGATAACCCAATTAGGCACTTGATTAAACACTCTTACTTCAAGTTATACTTCACTATCTTGCATTCCAAAGAGTTGTAAGATTTTAAGAATACATCAAAAAATGATATGGGTTTTTCTTTCCATTATCAATGTAGCAAGTGAATAAATGTCTTATTCTTTATACATGAACAAAAATCTTTATAGAAAGTACCAAGACAAAAGCTATGAATGATCCAATTCACATTATGTATTATATATATGAAACCCTTGGATAAAAGAAGCTTCCAATACTGCATAAAATCCTAATATAAGAAATCTGAAGTACAAATATAAAAGAGAAAATGGTTTACACATCTTATTATCAAAATCTTCCACCATGAAATCAAGTTCATACTAGTTATTCTTAAAGTAGCTAGAATACTAATTTCTTCATTGGTGCTTGAATTAAAGTTGGTGTATCATTTTCAATAACAAGAATTGCTATAAATATAAAGTATTATATTTTTAGTCTAGATTATAGATCCCTTCATAATCAAGCTAATTTGCAATCATATTATTGGTGGAATTAGTAAATCACTTTGTTGCACATTAAATTGAGCTCTTTAGACCATGTGCAAAGTTTCTGGTATGCATATCACTAAAATTTTCTATATATCAAGTATCTCAAAATCATTTATTATACCAAACCATATATGAATTTACTCTAATATATATCATCACTAAAAGTTTCTCCATATTAAGTATCCATTCTCTTGTGCAATAAAAAGGATAAAATCTTTAATGAAATAATTTTCTTGTTATCATGTTATCTAGATTTTCATGCTAGAAATGTCAAGCAAAGTACTATACTCATAAGTGACTAAAGAGGAGATATTTGAGTAGACCAAGTGAAGGATAATTTTATGGTATAAGTGATGTGAATTGGAATGCACTTGCTAGATACAATGTGGTTTTACTAGGATCTTTGACCAAGCTTAGGTGAAAGCTCATGAACCATACATTCTGTGCATTAACTAAGCTAAAGTAAAATCTCCATTTTACTATAAGTTAACTAGTGTGAGTCATGCAAAATATATGGTTAAGCTAGAATCCAAGTGTTTATGCACTTACCAAAGCAAAAGCAAAGGCAAAGACTAACACTTTAGTGTAACTTGAAATACCCTAGTACATGCTCAAGAAAATAAGTGCTTGGACCAAGCCTAGGCTGAACCTTATAATTATAGAAAGAAGTGGCTATGGTGAGTTTAAATGCCTTAATATATGGTCAAGTCATGATCTAACACTTTTCAAGCAAAAGCAACGAAAAAGACTAGCACTCTAGTGTTATTTGCCCTAGTATATAACCAAGCTAATATGTGCTCAGACCAAGGCTAGGCTTAACGGTATCATTATAGGAAAAGTAACTAGGTTTAGTTTGAATTCATTAGTTTGTAATACAACTAGAATCCAATGGTGTACTAAGAAAGGACCCTATAGAACTGGTTAAAAGATTGGTCTATAAAAGATGATTACAATCCTCAAGAACCATGATAGATAGTTATCTATCATGGTTCTTGAGGAAGGATTGAAGTCTTTTGAAGAATAAATCATCTCATTTTGTCACAATTACTATCTTTATCTTGGCTCTACCGCTCATATATACATATTCTTATTGTTCTTCATCCTATACTAGAGTTCCTCAAAGGGTTTAACCAAGGTGTGACATGCGTTCATAGAGCTGGACAGTTAATGACCTTAATCCCCATAAAAGACAAAAAATTATTGCAGATATGCATAACATAACATAGATGCTTTACAAATTTGATACTCAAATCCTTTCAAAGGTAATGTAGTCCTTCTTTGTGATCTATTTTCCAGAGGATTCTATTTGGGATTGAATAGTATCTTGAGAGGTGACAACAACTACTTCCCAAAACTCTATAATTATATTATTATGTTAGAATTATATTAAGAATATTCTTGCTCGTTTCGGTTCATGTAATATCGATAGACAGATGTTTTGGTGTAACAACTTTGGATGTCAAGGGATTACTTTTAACTAAGGTTAAGCGGTAGGATTCTTTCAAGTTCTCATGGCAAGAAGGTCAACAAGAAAATATCAACGTCTTTGTGAGTAGTTCAGTTCAGCAGTTTTGACTTCTGGCTTGTTTTCCTCCGCTTTCTTTGCATGGTAAAGGAAGTGTGGATTAAAAGTTCAATCCCCACTCCTAGCGCGGATTGTGTTTTGATAGATGTCTCCTTAAAATCTTCCTAACTACACGTATTTAACAAGGATTAGATGTTGTGTAAGCTAATTGCGGTAACATGCAGTATGTACAAAAGACGAACATACTTTTCTACTTCCGTTCTCTAAAGATAATCTCATATATTACTAACATAATGGAAAGAAAAAAAAAAACAAAGCAAAATCACTGCAATAATTCTTGCAGAGAAGTAGTTTAATATGGCTTGCGAGTCTATTCGTTATATGATGGCGTTAATCAAGACGATACATTCCTATAGTCATGAACACCTTGCGATTGTATCTACAACAAAGAAAAAACGACCTCTCATTTTAAGGAGATTGTCGAGTCAATAGAATACTCGCAAGTAAAATTGATTTTCTTATGTGTGTACTCCTTATCTCTCGCAAAGAATGATAATGGAGGAAAATATACAAAATGTCGTGATGAGAAAAGTGCTCAAGTCGCGTTGAACTTAATAGCGGGTTTCAAAACCGCCTATTTCACCTCCGTAAAATCTCGTAGAAAGCCTGTAGGGGAGGTGCGGAAAACCATTACGGGGTAGGAGAAATGGCCTCTTCCGGGAAGTGTTCCTAGTTGTAAAAGTTAAAAGGGTGTGAAAAAGGTGACTCGCAGCTTTGTTACGGGGGTACGGGACCTTATTTAAAATATAATTACAAATTGAATTAATATGTGTCACGCTTCGTAACTCGTTTGATTTCTTGTTTTGGACACAGGCTACATTATGACATTATGTAAAACTTAATTAGAAATTGAAATTGAAATCTAATTAATATGCAGGGTTACGAAACCTAATATAAAACATAATTACAAATATGAATTAAAAATCTAATTAATATGTGTCACAGTAACGCGTTCCGCTTCTTATTTTGGACACACAGTACGTTATGACCCAGTCTGCCACTCATCATGCATTAGCAATATATGATTACTCCAAAGTTTCACTTAATCTATCCTGTAACCTTCATTTAATTTCTAAAAATTAAACTGGCTCGTAAAGATTCACCCACGTAACTAATTTTAGAGACCATTCTTGAAATCCACTCGCTTTCGTTACGAGTCCCGCAAAATATTTTACGACAGCGACCCTTTACCGTAAAGTTCCTGTAGGGTGTTCAATTGGGACTTCATTACGCAGATATTCCATAAAAATATTAACGGTGTTGGCCCGTAAAAATTATACGTTCCTGTCTTAAATACTACTACCTGATTTCCGGCGAATTTCTGTAATCTTCGTCACGACCTCATGACTTTGAGTATGCATGTGGTCTCTACGAGGAAATCTGACGGAGATGACTTCACATCCGTAGCAATTCCGTTAATTTGAAATTGAAACCCTCTAATGTGATTTGGCGTTTCAAGAAACTCCACGGAAAGACTGGACTTGTAAAGGAAAAAGGATTCAGAAAATGCCACTAGGTCTGGCGAATCAAAATACCATGTTCCTCGATCGCAAGACACTAAGGTGTATACTAATCCCGACTCCTATGGATGCAATGAAATTCTTCAATTGCTATGATTGTAAAGCTTTGCTCTAGGATGGTGCCGCAACTCTCCGATAAATCGTGACATTGCCCCCACGAAAATTAGAAGTAGTTATATGCAGCAGTAATGTAGCTGGCCTCTTTGCAGGAACCAATTATCAGTCGGTTCTCTGGAGTTGGGCTGCCCACCTTCAGAGAATTCATTCATTGTGGCGCATGACATTGAAGCTCTCTGTTCAATGCAGTCCAGTGGTAATGCTTCGACACCACGTTGACTCTGGAGGTATAAGATTTGCCAAGCTGAGTTTTCACAATAACAGAAGAACTTGTACCTCAATCTCTCTGTGCAGAAGAGTTTCTCAGAATTTATCCTCGACTTTCCGGTTAGGACAAATTAGGCTTTTGCTTGCTAGAGACGCAGAATTGGTTGTTAATAGTAGCATTGGTAGAGACTAAAGTGATCGTCTCTTCGAATGCTGAAGAGAATCTTTTCTCCAATTGTGATATGCTGAGAGCGAAGGGAGGCCCAAGAGGAAGTGTCCTTTATAAGCTGTCTGTCTGTGGTGAATTTGGGTAATTACTGCGGTCCCAAGGATGAGGATCGAATGCTACGTTTCAATTTTCCATCTTATAGCATTTTTCACCGTGAAGTTACAACATGGGAACACTTCCATTAGCAAGTTATGGGAAATTAAGCTGTGACTCATGTACTGTAGATGCAGCAATCTTGAGTGCGGAAAGTGTGTGCTGAGAACATTTCGCGAGATAGCGAATTATCGGATATCTTTAGCTGTAAAGGATCGGTCGGTTGGAGACCTCTACTCTGTGTTCTGTCAGTTGGGCAGAAGGACAAGTGGACTCTTAGCTACTCAGGTGGAAGAGGAATAACCCTTCTGTAGTATACGGGAAGTTGTGTGTTGACATGGAGCAATCCGCGAAAGAAGAAATGGAAGACCGCCTCAAGAGGTTTCATCAATGGATGGAGGCAAGTTCTACGGATTACCTCTAAATATTGTACATGGGTTAATTCTGAGGTTTATCGTGTGACTCCTGTTTGAGCTCCTTCTTCCATGCGAGTGTGGAAATGATTAGCAGCTCGGATGCGAGATTGATCCGCCTCCTTGCAGCAGGTCAATGGAGCGCCTTTAAAGGGCTGCTATATAAAATCTTCGGCAGACGATATTGACGCAGGACTGGGTTTCTATACAGCTGCTCTTTATGCCCATGACGGTATGCAGCTCTTAAGTTGTCATCAAATGTATATCTGGTTGAAGACATCATAAATATTCTGTACTCAACGTACCTTGGAATCTGGAAATAGTTCATGCGAGTTAATTTGCCCGGAGTAAGGCAGCTAACTCAATCTTATCGAGATAAATTTTTGTTTAGGCTCTACTTTGACCCTTACTCCATAACCCAACCTGGCCTCCACAATGAATGTCTGAATGCTGTTTGCACCTGCAAATGTTCCCGTACGGGAAAGGTAGTTTCAAGTCGACTGTTATAAGCAGTCGACTTGAACCTACAGTAAATAGTCGACATTCTATAACTTATTCACGCTAGAGAGAGAGAGAGCAAGGTGGATAGAATCATCACTGAAACTACTCATAAACTGGCTAGCGTCTGCTTTTGGCATGCTTAGACTGAAAGTTCAAGGCCGGCAAGTATTCCTGTATTCCTCTGGTATATGTCAAATAAAATTCTGAATGTGTCTGTTTACCCTTTCCTGCAGAGATTCTCATGGTAACTCCTCTTGTTCTTGCAATCACACCTATGACTGTGCTTCAGGATCCTTTGGTAGGTCCTCTATTCGGCAACCTTTTTGCAGATGCAGAAGTAGATGACAGACATGTCATGATGCTCTATCTCATGGTCCAGCGTGCCCTCAGAGACTCATCTTTCTGGGAACCGTATCCCTTTATATGAAACCATAGTTGTTTTCTTTTCGCTGCATATCTTACTCTGTTTTACCAAGACTGCTCAAAGATTACTGAAATGGACCGAACAAGTCCTTTACGAGGAGTTTTCTTCAAACCTGTTCAATCGATGTACTGCTGACAGTGTGCCTGTTATCTGGAGACTGAAAGCTAAATATCATATGGAGGTAAGGAGAAGTAGCTGTGCGTTCACTACGGCCTTGTTTCCTTAAATCTACATGCTCAGATATATCAATATCCTACCCACCGAGTTTGGGACGCCTCTGCTCTTTACGGAAGAAGAACTGTTGGAGCTCAAAGGATCTTCCCTTTTCAACGCAACGAAAATTCAGGTTCTTGTTCTTTCTTTTCCAGTCCTGTTCTAGAAGAGTTCATGTTTATCACTGTAGTTGAGATACCACTTGAGCACTAGCACATGACCAAGTCTGATGTCTCCACAGATGTTAAGAGTGGCATGAAGATCCCACCAATAACCTGCACGTAACATGTTCCTTTTCTTCTGCAGAAAGCCACTTTGGGCAAGCACTTCGATGAAAGGGTGAAGCCTATCGTGGAAAGTATCTTAGAATCTATTGACTGCAATATAAGGTTCGACAATATATGATTCTAGTGTTTAGTGTTTTGGACTCATGCGTCCACAGAGAATGCTGTGATATACATATCCACTCGTGTCCATCTGCACTTCATATGCATTTAATGAGTTCTGGATCTCCCGTTCTTTGAACAGCTTCTGCTCTCATCTCCTAATATCCAGCCCTGTCACACTTTGCTTCAGCCCAGTCATCAACTACTAACGCTATGTTTTCCTACTTGTTCAATGCTTTCCCTTTGCTTTCGGATGTATCTTCCTACTCGATCGATGGTTTCCCTCTGCTTTCAGTTTCAGGCGTATCCTCTGTTTCTGCTCAAGAAGGCTTGCTTCCTTTCTAATATGCTCCATACCATTTCACTGTAGATCTGCGTATGGACTGTATCAATTTTCGCTTCTGCTTTCTATAGATTTCGCTTATGTTCTGCCCTATATTTACTTGCGTAGATCAGCTTGACTTCAGTTTGCAACCGTTCTTACTTGCAATTTGTTGCTTCCATATGGATGTTTCCGGTTCGGTTCTCAGTGAGTTCTGGATCCCCCGTCCGGTGAACAGCTTCTGCTCCTATTTCTCATATACCGTTACAGACATCATTGTACCAAGATTGCAAGTATTTATATTCTCTCCTCAACACAAAAGGATTGTCAATGGTCATAAAATGTACCTTGCCTGGGTGCAGGGAAGTGAGGCTGGAAGACTATATGTGGTAGGTTACTCCCACACATAGTTTTGAGTTTTCTATCACAGTCAGACTTCGCAGTCTTTAGACTCTAGCAGATATGTTTGATCGATTCTCCTCTGGAATATAGGACTGAAAGCTAAGCGCATCGCGGGCTAGGTCAGAAAATATGCCAGGCTGCCTAGCTTTGATAAGTGTAGTGCAATAGACCATCAACTTATTCTTGCGTCTTACTTAAATTGACTTCTCAAATTTGATGTTGATTCCAGGGCTAATTGCGTATATTGGACTCGAGCACTTTCATTTCCTTGCCCACACTCATTGGTTGTCCCTCAAACTGTACCAATCTCAGTATCTTCAGTACATCAAAGCGAACAAGCAATGATACATGAGATCATGGACGTGAAGGGGCAAATCTTGGACTCAGAATCTTCGAGTCAAATTGATCATGGACAGCTATTGTCCTCATCACATTTACCACAGAATGGTGCAGCTTTTGAGGGGAATGATGACGGTCAGAAGCGGAACGATGCAAAAGTGGTCCTTCCGGACAATGTGGAACAAGTGGATGGCGAACAATTTCAACGAAGTCCAGGACCTTCAACTGAGTTTGAAAGAAGTGAGGTATCCGAAGACCATCCACCTGAGATGGTTGAGGGTCTTGTTCCAGGCATCGACTTCTGCAACCATGGTCAGTGCGTTTTTACTCAATTAGCATTCTAAAGGCAGAACGTATATTTGGAATCAAGTTGTAGTTTTGTCCCTAATTAGAGAGCTTAGGAAGTATTGTAATTTTAATGTTTGGTCCTCCTGCTAGCTGGGTAGGTGCTTGTAGGTAGCCTAAGATAGGAGATCCTTAGATTCCTCCCAGTTGCCTTAGGGTAATGTTCTTCAATAACTGCTACTGTAGCCTTGTATCCCAGGTACAAGGCTACAGTTTCTTGTGTTGCCTACAGCTCAACACATGAAACTGTATTCAGTATCCATAGGGTGGGAATTGAATTGAGTATTGACTTAAAATGTATTGCTCTCTACCGTCCCTTACATATTTTTGGTAATGAGATTTGCCACTGACAGCTATTCAGGGAGTCGCTCGATGGGAGATAGATGGTCGGCAGGGCTCTGTTACAGGGGTTCCAAACTCAATGTATCTGGTGACAGGTAATGTTTAATGGTAGCTATATCATTAATTTGTGAAAGCTCGAGGCATCCTTATGGATATCTATCATCTTCCTTCATCTTGTCTACAGTTATCACTTGCTGCCAATACTAATCTAGCAAGTACTTCGAATTGAACCAGGTCCAACGGCCGTTCTTCCACCCAATACTGAGGTTACCATATGTTACGGAAACAAAAGCAATGAGGTATATAGCTGGCACTCATGAGAAAAACAGAAACTTTGTACGAGGGGTACTGCCATTCGCCCAGCTACTTTCGGCACTTCACTTTCGAGTCCTGTCACACTTCGCTCCTGCCCATCTACCACACACTAACCCAATGTTTCCTTCTTGCTCTATGATTTCTCTTTGGTTTGAAATGCATTCTTTGCTCTTTTGCATCGCACTGCTCGGGAATGTATGCTTCCTTCATTAGATGCTGCGTACTAATCTACATATTATGTGTGCAAAGTATCACTTTTCGCTTCTGCCTTGCATAGATGTGCAATGTGTGTTTTTGTCAATTCCTAGCTGCTTAGACTTGCATGCTTAGGTCAGCATGTCTCGGTTTGCATTGGTTCTGTCCTAAGTGGGTGTGGGACTCCGTTCTACGAACGGCTCCTGCTCTCATTACTCATGGATAGCTGATCTCAAATGAGAACCTTCTGCAATCTGTTTGACATGGCTGGGTTTCTCATCGAGCATCCGTCTTGCTGAATTGCGAGGTCTGTCTAACTGCATAAGCTTTGGAAACTTGAATAGTATTTATCTGCGTTTCCATGTGATGTTGTTTAGCTTGTACTGTGGTTACCATGCGTGATGCATGCGTTCAACTGATGAGTTGTTGATATCTTTCAGGAGCTTCTTTATCTTTACGGTTTTGTGCTTGACACCAATTCTGATGATTATCTGATGGTGAGATATCTAAGCTAATGCGTCCAGCTTGACACACCGTTGGGACAGTGTAAGAAGGGTAGTATTTGCAAGCCCTGGTTGTAATAATTGTTAAACCTGTAGAGTCTGATTATACTACTGTTGGCTATATATATATACCCGGCAGGACAATTGGTTGACTCGATTTAAAGAACCAGAGAAAAATTCTAGGCTCTAATAGTCTGCTGCGTAAGAAGTCAGTCGCTACTTTCACTGCATGATAGGGACATACATAATGTCAGCCTTCAGCCTCTTAGGTCATGCATTTGTATGCTTGATTCTCTTTGCAGTCTATACGTCTAGTTATGTCTTCAATAGGTTCGTTCAATATGTTTGCTAGTTGCCTACTCAATTCTTGCTAGAAGCATATGCATAATGTCAATAAAGCTTTCTTCTCTGGACAACTGATAGAAGCACAGGCGCGAGGACCCATCATTTAGTGCTGAAGAACAACTTCTTTAGCGCCAAATGAGGGGTAGCGTTGGTGCCTTGATGTTCAGCAATTTGTCGTTGATGATGGTTCCTGGGGTTGATGTAAACAGCGCGATACTTATTCAATACACTTATTCGATACACTTTGTCTTCATAAGGATTTTTCATGAACTTTATTGTTTATTAGTTCTCCATAATCTTATTAGCTTCCTGTTCATCGATGCATGACTGTTGTGCTACATTTATGTTTCGTCCTTGGCTATCATGCAACGCATCCTCGCATTCTTTATTTGCTGAGGTTGGACCTATTGAAGACTCAAATCTGAGGTTTACTTTAGCACTCCTATTGGCTCTTGCTAACCTATCTCAAATATCAATATTAGGAAAACAAAATTGAGTGGTCTTAGATACCACTGAAAAGTTTTTGATCTGTTTCAAAATGTTTACAGGTACATTTTCCAGTTCAAGCGTTGGAAAACGGAGATTGCTCAGAAGCTAAGTCTCAATTGATTGAAAATCAGGTACATGCAACTCCATATCCTCCAGAGTAGAATTGTACGGGGACTACTTTTAAGCAATCATAACGATCTTCCGCAATTGGATGTATGATTATACTGTCATCTCTTCTATATCAGAATGTAATGATTCTTAGTGATCACCTTCAATGAAATTTGGCCTTCTTTCCTCAGGAAACGACACAACTTACATTGAGTACGATTTGACTATACAGGAACTGCCACTACGTTGGTTGCTAAATCTATCCATGTTAGAAGGAGGTTATCTCAGTGAGCTTTCCGACAAAATTTCTCAACTACCTGATCAGGTGTCAAAAGCGAAATCCTCATCAAATCATTGTTATAGTTGGAGTGGACAGAGGAAGCCCCCACCGAGCGTCCAGTATCAGATTTTTCCAGAGGAAATGATTGAATCGTTAAGGATCCTCGCAATGACAGAAGAAGAAGTCCAAGGTGTACAGAATTTGCTGATAGAGGTATGTCAAACTTCTTTACCGGTTAGTTTCGTAACGGATCAATTTCAGTATAGAATGAAGCCTCTCAAGAACCGATGTAAATAGAAGAAGCTCAAGCCTTTCAGTGTTTGTCACGTACATGTGCTGGAAGTACACGTGATTATGTAGAATGCGTGGTTTTTGTCATTTGTGTTTAGGATAACAAATATCTCGTACTTTGGTATCACAGACTGGATAGAAATATCCAAGGTAGTATTGCACTGGCATTACTATGAAGTGTGCAGCGCGACGCACGAACAGTGTCCATTCTTTATGGATCATTTATAGATGTTTATTAAATTTATTAGATGCTCGCCAAGCAGTTGCAACTCAATGTATTTTTTGAATCAAACAGCTGGCTGTTTTATGTATACAGAGTATCAAAGTCTCTCCGTAAAGTTAGTCACATAACTTCCAGAATGTAGTGAACCAAGTATTTAAGGGTAAAGTTCTGACCCAGCATTAACATTCAAAATAGATATGGGTGTCTATTATATTGTTGTTGAGTAATAAAGTTTGGTAAGTGTCCGTCATACAGCTTTCGGAATCTAGTGGACGACTTCCATCAAAAGAAGATGTGAAAGCAGCTATTTGGGAAGTTTGTGGAGATTCCGGTGCCTTACAATTACTTCAAGATCTGCTGGCGTCCAGGTTACCGCAATATTTTCTTTGATCATTCTCGGTGTGTGCTGTGGTTTTTTCGTCCTGTAGTTCCCACTTGTGTTAATTGTAGAAACACTAGAATCAATCCATCAATCATCCATCTTATGTCTCATAAGGTACATTACACCCACTGTAGCAAGTTTTGTCACTTGTCACTTTCGGACCTCCCTTTTATCTAGGACGATCATGACATTCCATTGGCAGAGGCCTATGTGGGTTATACGTATATGCGTAGGCTTGCTTATACCTGCCTGTCTTTCGGTTTCCATCAGTTCTGTCCCAAGTGGGCGAACGGCTTCTGCTCTCATACTCATATACGTATATTCTCATACACCAAATCCACTCCCTTGTTCAGTATGTATAGCATCGGTGCTCACGTATAGGAGTCTTCATCCTTTCAGAATAGAAGTGTCTGTCATGTCATTTGGTTCCACTCAGACTTCTACACCTGTACTGACTGTGTCCTAGTATTTCTTCCACAGAGTTCTGGAGTTAGAAGAAGGTACCGGCCCCGAAGATCTAGACTCAGAAATTCTGGAGAAGCACGCCCAAGCTCAAGTTGAGTTAACCAAAATGCACCAACATGGGAGGCAAGCAGCTTCCATTGTCCTACTCATAATCGAATCAATCTCAAAATATGAGTTTCAGTTTCTTCTTGGTATCTGATACTTTAAAAAAAGTTCTCTGATCTTGGTTTAATTTGGTGTGGTTTTGGTGTGTAATTGCAGGGACGATAAGCTCATCAAAGAGCATTTGTTGAGTAAGAACAACTGGGCTAGTGTGATTTATCGGAAAGGACAGAAGAACTTGGCGAGAAAGTTCCTTCAAGAAGTGGAATGTGCATTAGAACGATGGATTGGTTGAGATACAAGCAGACGCACGTTAGAATCATCGTGGGACGTATAGACTGTCGAGATGGTCTTCAGAGATAGCGTACAGAGAGGGGTAACACAAAATTATTGATATGTAAAACACCTCTTTTCTGACTACATGCTTCAAGAACCAAGCCATATGTCCAAACGGGGATAGTAGCGCTCTGGGATATATACATTCATATTTTGAGAGAAATATGTTATTGCCCAATTTTGGATACCTTATAACAAAGTAGCTTCCATTCAACTTAGAAGTGATAGCAATTCTATTCATGTTTCCTGTCGATAAACTAAGATCTAAATTACAAGAAAGATATAGATACTTTCCAAATGTTCGGCGGTGCTCTAGTCAGCTTATCACTATTCCCTTGATCAATTGACTTCAAAATTAAAACCACTATTAACACCTTAGCTTTGGTCTCCTCCGTTTGCAAAATGATAAACTATATAGAATTAGGTGAATTTTTAGTTTAGGGCAAAGTGGAGCACAGCCACTTTTAGGATTTTGTCAAGCACCATCTTTACTTTTGCTTCTATATATATAATTGAGCTTTCACGGCCTAAAATGCGAAGTTCTCCCACAATGGTCATCCTTAACATCTAGCACCTTGTTTCAAGTGTGTTCTATGTTGTGTGAATGTCCTGCTAAGTTGTGTTCTATCTTTGAATGAGCGAGTGATAGAGTAATAGGGAGTTGAGTATTGTTGTGTGTAGTCAAGTGTCTACACTGGTGAGATTGAGAGTTGAATGTTAGGATGTTTGATATATCAAAAGGATAGAACTTCAACTCTAATCAGGTATATAATGTTTCTTAGGTTATGGGTCTATCCACAATTAGCATTATTGTTAATGGGAGAGTTGGGAGAGCTAGAGAAATTAGGTGAGCACAATGATGTGTCCTGGTCTTTGGATGTGCAATCAATTTTAGATAGCTACGATTGTTTGGACTTGGTATTAGAGACCCATGATACCAATTAAATGGGGTCTAATAGAATGGTTGGAGTGAAACACACTCGACACCCCTACTTTCCTCTCGTTTTGTGGTTGTTGATAGGCCGGTTTTGGAGACTTATGTGACAGAGGTGGAGGGAGGAGCCTTTTCTCTCCAGGTGTTATTGCGGCAGACGAGAGATAGTCTATCCCCATGAGCACGATAGGGTTTTCCACCGTCTGCTTCACTATCGTCAGATTGGACAAGGGGTCTATAGTCTTCCTTGATGGAGTGACAGTGTGAGCATACGCTACATTCTCTCTTAGTTGACTCGTCCATTCCTCAGGCAACTAGAGCACGTCTACACTCTTGCTCCGGCAAGGGTGCAGGCTCGTGGATCCTAGCTCGACCATGCATTAGGGCTTTCCGACTTGCACCGGCTACTTTCTTTACAACGATGAGGTTTCGCCTAGGTTTGGTCCACCCATCTGCATCTTCACTACTCATTTGTGAGTGTGGTTCTACACTAGATGCAGCGGCGGTCCACATGACACGGTGTCCTTTTGGAGGACAGAGGATAGCTACCCATGATGCCATTAGAGACATAGTGTTTGCTATGGCGCGAGAGAGTGGATACTTGGCTTGGAGGGAGCGTTTGTATGCGTTGCAGACAACACGTGTCAGGGAAGACTTATACTTGGTCCGAGATGATCAGGTGACAATAGCGGATATCGTGGTCACGGACCCTACGCGGGATACAATTTCGGAGGGAGTTATCACCCATCCCCCTGGATGGGCGGCGAGTGCAGCAGTAGGTCGCAAGGTCTCCAAGTATAGGAGCATGCAACGAGGTCACCTCTTTGTTCCTCTAGCCTTGGAGTTATATGGAGCGATGGACATGGCATTTGACACATTTGTCAGGGAGTGCGCGAGAGCTTATCATGTTAGGCGTAAGGGAGTACCACTCTCACTCTCATACTTTGTAGCTTACTTTAGACAGCGTGTGTCCATTGCTCTACAGAGGGCAGTGGCTGGTGCAATCCATAGGAGAGCAATCACATTAGGTGATGTTTCTTTGGATGCTCCAATTGTGTGTAGACCGTATGACTTGCATAGGTGTGATATCTTAGGTGCGGTAGGGCAGATTTCTCATACAGACTCTATTGGGGCTTAGCCCCATGTTACCTTTTTTGTCTCTCCCTTGTACGGCTTGATGGGGTCTTCCCATCCTTCTTTTTTCCTAGGCGGTCGCCTTTTTCTTTCTCAAACACACTACAACTAGAAGATTACTCTTGTGTGCTCTACAAGAACCGATAAGGGACATAATAGATAGTTCTTTATGCTGTCGGGAAATTTGAGAAAAACTCCAAAATATATTGACTATTGAGAGATTGAAATGGTTCGGTCAGAATTGGATAGAGATGTTAGCCATAAAAATGCAAGATGGTGATGAATTCACCAAACACCAATCAACCCTCAACAGTTTAGAAAGGGCCAAGAAGCTATGGGATTACGGGTTAAAGTGCGAAGAAAAATATAAGATTAACTATGTCTTATACACTCTTTTCCCAAGTTATGAACTTATTCGAGTAGCTCTAAAGGTTCTCCTTATTGAATCTATGATATGTAACTATTTGGCCAGCTTATAAACTTATAGAGTTCAACAAAAACCAAAAAGACCAAAGAGAAGAACCATTATGCAAATGAGCGGTCAAAAGCTACTCTATTCAATGCTTCTTCAAAGTCATTGAAAGAACTAGGTAAAAGAATTTGACTTTAGCAATAGGACTT
Source organism: Lunularia cruciata (assembly GCA_948567375.1). Lineage (NCBI taxonomy): Eukaryota > Viridiplantae > Streptophyta > Marchantiopsida > Lunulariales > Lunulariaceae > Lunularia > Lunularia cruciata. The sequence goes on from OX419759.1 coordinate 19,868,182, forward strand.
GTTATTTCTACCGTGAGAAGTGTTATATTTTACCTCATCGTCTTAAGAAAGATGTTAGGGGAAAAAAAGATCTGAAGAAGGAAGGATATCACAAATGCAAACTTGCAAGCTCTACACACAATGTAGAGGATTACATACAATAACATAGAAAGCAATGAGGAAGAATTAATAGTAGAAGAGTTAGATTGGACATGTATTGGAGAATCACAAAAGGGCTTAAATGACTTGGATAGTTCTTGGACTCTAGAGTTACTTCTCACATCTGCTACGAGAGAGACTTATTCTCATCTCTTTAATCTATGAAAGCTTTCAAGAGTGTACATTGTGGATATGGTCTTCTAAATCCTATGTTAAAAATTTGCAAGATTGACTATTGCATGTATGAGAAGAATTGACACACATATTTGTAGGAGTTATTTTGAGAATATTCTATACATTACTCAATACAAAAAGAACTTAATATCAATAATTGCTTACTGGAACATAGAGTGGATGTCCTTTTCTATAGCAATAGGATCTAATTTATTTTGAAGAAAGGAGTAATGATACTTAGAGCGTGGAGTTATAGAAGGTAAATTGTTCAAGTTATTAGAGGCTTATTTTCCAAATATTGCATTAGTTGTGTTGAGTCATAGGGATATCTATCTTTAGCATCTCCAATTGGTATATTTGTTAGAGCAAAACATGTAAGCTCTAAAAAGGATGGTAGAGGGTTTGAAGTTAGATCCACAAAGAAAACTAAATTTTTACAATGGCTATGCAAAAGGAAAGAGAAAGGCTCCTATCTCTAAGAAAACCTCAAGTAAAACTTTTGGTATACTAGATGGCATACACTCATATGCATGGTTCCATGACTCATGATTGAGAAATCTCTTAGTGGAGCTGGATATTACATATCTCTTGTAGATGGTTGCAAATGGAAGAGTTTTGTCTACTTGATGAAGAGCAAGGAAGAAATACTACAAAAGTTTCAAAATTTGTAGCTATGGCTAAGTTACAAACACAAAGGAGAGTCCAACAACTCACAATAGATGGAGATAGCGAGTATAGCTATGAAGAATTTCTATCTTTATTATCACAAAAAGGAATTATCTTATATTATATTTCTAGAGATAGTCCAGCCCAAAATAGAGTTGAAAAAAATTTAAGTAATATGATGGTGGACAAAGCGGTAGATGCAAGCTAGAACAATGAATTTTAGGATGCAATTATCACTATTGCTAATTTCTTCAGGAATGTCAGTCAAACTATTATATTATAAGGAAAAACTCCCAAAGAATGTTGGAATGGAAAGAAACCTAACATTTCTACATTGAGAATTTTTGGCTATCCTACTTACACTCATATCCTTAAGGAGAAAATTCACCAAGAAGGTAAAAAGGATGATTTTAGTTTATGTACGTTATGTAATCCTAAGACCAGACAAGTTATTAGAAGTTGGGATGTTCTATTTAATAAGTTGTGTACTAGGAGAGAAAATAAAAGAGAAGTGTTGGAATTAGATAACCAACTTGATCAACCTATCGTCCCAAGCTACAAGGTCAATTCTTTAGATAAGTTATCAGAGGAGCAATCCACACCTAAACCATCTAAAACCATCTAAAAGGACCTTGAAGATATATATGAGATATCTAAAGCATGTCGTGGTTATTGATCTTAATGCTATAAAAGGAGAAAAAGACTTAAGAAGATAAAATTTGGTGTGGAATCTTTGAATAAAATTCTAAAGAGGTTAAAAATGACAACCTCCAAGTGAAGATCCAAGAAGATCAAAGAGAGTAAGAAAGCATGTTAATATATTTTGCTTTCCTTTGGAGCAACAATCACATGTGATAAAAGTAATGCTAGATTAAACATACATCTACACTAAGATAAATGGTAATCCTAAAACTTTAGGACAAGCAACACTTAGACCAGATAGTGGGAGCTAGTGGGAGTTGGCTATAGCAAAGTAGTTGCTCCAAGCCAACTATACATAAGTGCTAGTTGATTTATAACCAAGTAAAAAAGCAATTTGTTGTAAAGAGGTATTTAGGGTCAAATATGGAGCTAAGAACCAGTTCTTTTTGTACAAAGTAGGACTTGTTGCAAAGGACTTCAACCAAAAGCAACCATAGACTACAAAAAAGAATTTGTGCTTATGGCCTCTAGTATGGATCTATCTAGATGCTTTTAGCACTTGCTATATAGAGAGAGAGAGATTAAGAAGGGGAAAAGTTAGATATCAAGATAGCATTTTTTAACAAAACTTTGAAAGAAACCATTATATGGATGTTCTGGATGGGTATGTTGAATGCAAAATGAAAGTATGTTTACTTAAGAAAGTCTTTATGGCCTTAAGCAAGCATCAAGGGCCTAGTGTAAAAAACTAGACTCATACTTGAGAGAGCAAGGCTTCAATAGAGAAGATTTGTATATGAGTGTATATTGTAAAGCCAATCTCTACATAGTTGTATACGTGGAACATCTAAGAACTGTTTAAGAACTGTTGGGAAATCAATAGAAAATCAATGGAGTGATAGATTCCTATGTTCTATTTTTGAAATGATTATCCTTGGTCCATCAAAACTTATTATGGGGACTAAGGTGACAAGGTAATAAAATAGGTTGGATTTGGCTCAATTGACCACACTTTGTGAAAGCAAAACTGACAAGCAAGCGTCCTTCAGTAGACATGAACTTTAAAACAAATGCAGCGGATCATCGTATAGCTCTAAAGGACTTGGGACATGAGTACCCAGCGGGGCAGCGGAAACGGATTTAGACCTCATCGATCACCACACACGGCATTGGAAAGCTGTGAAGAGGGTGTTCAAGTATTCAAAAGGCACTCAAGATGGAGTTTTAGAGTCCAAAAAGTCACTCATGATAGATTTTTAGAGCCCAAAATGTAGAAGAATACACCTGCTCCTACTCTAAACGCATTTTCAAATGCTAGTTAGGGAGATAAATTTGGTAATAGCATATTAAATAATGGATACAAAATAATGCTTAATGGAGGAGCAATCAATTGATATACTAAACAACAAGCATCCATTGTATTGTCTACAATTGATGCAAAATTCATAGCAACCTCAAATGCTACATAGAATGTCATATGGAACAAGAGACTTCTTGAAAAGTTGGGATTTGAACAGAAAAATTGTACAATATTTAATCGTGACAATACAAGAAGCATAGTGTTAAGAATTAAGTGTTAAAGCATAGTGTTAAGTAAGAATCTTGTATAGCATCCAAGGACTACACATATAAAGATTAGAAAACGGTTTATAGAAGAGAGAAAATAATATTATGGAATTAATCTTTTGTTCTCCTCAATAAATAACAATAGATGTGCTTATGAAAGCACTACCTACAGAAAAGCATAAAAAATATGTAACATAAATTGTAATTGTATTGAATTCTCATTAATTGTGAATGTTAGAATTAGGTCATTTCCAATTTATTGCAACGCGGTGCACAGCCACTTTTAGGGTTTTCTCAAGCACCATACTTGCTTTTTCTTCTATATATATATGATTGCGCTCTCAAGGCCAAAAAATACAAAGTTCTCCTACAACAGTCATCCCCAACATCTAGCACATTGTTTTAGGTGTATTATATGCTACTTAGGTTTGCTTTAGATTTTCATTTTAAGTGTGTTCCATTTTGCCAAACTTCAAGTATCTCCTATGGTACATGAACAAACTACTACTAAATTGTGGCCTATCTTTGAATGATCTGAGTGATAGAGAGTAATAGTGAGTTGAATATTGTTTTGTGAAATCAAGAGTATTTACTCTAATGAAATTGAGAATTGAGTACCAGGATATCTAAGACATGGAAACTAGAATACTAGAGAATGGAACTTCAACTCTATTCAAGGATAACAATATTTCTCAAACTATGGATTGTAGCCATTGCATTATTCCTCTTACTTTTTCAAATCTTGATTACAGTTTCATCATATGTACTTTATATCTTCTTCTTATTGCTTTGTACTTAAGTAGAATCTCTTATCGGTGAAGGTAACTTCTGGCCTAACAACAAATAAGTATTTTGCTTACTTCACTTCAGCTTTTAGACCTTTTTTATGACCCTGGTTCTCTCTTTTTCCATTTCTTAATGCCTTGTATTCCTTTTTTTCCTTTTGGGTATACTATGGTAGGTTTTACTTTGGCAATTTTGGCATTTCTATAAAAATTTATGAGAGGTCTATGGAGACCTTGTAGATTATTACAGGATGTGAAAGGGAATACTTGAAGTTGATGGGATGTATTCCCATACCCTGTAAAAAGTGAATGGGATATGAATAAAAATACCCATCTATAGGTTACGAGAAATCTCATAGATCATAAGGGCTGAAAAATCAGACCAAAATTGAATCCAAACCCTACAATTTTATAAGCCTATTCTTAAATAGTCTTGATTCAGATCACAAGACCCTCCACAAATTTACGGGATCAGCCCACCTTTGGCAAATTCCAAAAGTGAAACCTTCTTATTTGGCTTTTGGTATGTAAGTTCATTAGAGTGTTTCAATAATTGGTTTATGTGTACCCGTAAAGACCATATAAATTTTTCTTACAATACGTCTTAAATCTCCATAAGAAGGTGCAATGAAGTACTCGGAGTTTATGGACAATCTCCGTAGCCCCATTAAATTGTATGGTTACTTTTTTTGACATCTGTCAAATTTTATGGGGTACATAACCTCTAGAGTCTTTAAGGAAAAAATAGGCCAAATACTCTTCAAAATGAAATTATATGACATGTTAAACTTTGATGGTATAATTATTGAAACATCTACCTCTTTTAGAGATACCCAACAATTCCATTATTGAAATGCCCTATTCAATAACTCCTTGTGTCAACTATAGTAACTTGCACAATAATTTTGAGAATTGCATTATGGGACAACCCGCTTACATGAGGGGATGTCATTCTTATTGTTTCTTACAACTCCAATCTACGTCCTCTCCTCTGTGTCTCTCCAACCACTCTCATGAGTTATGTCTGATCTTTGCTCAAGTAGAATATCTAATAAGTGAATTCACAATTATGAAGTAAAGACCTCAAATTTAGATTACATGGGTTTGGGTTCAAGTATCAAGATGTTCTAAACCACAATACAATGTTGCAGCAGGTGAGAGATAGTCTATCTCCACGTGCATGCAAGGACCTTCTATCTTTTGTCCAATCTTTTCAGATTGGACTAGAGGTTTACAATCTTCCTTGATGGAACAATACTACCAACATATGCTACATTCTCTCTTAGTTGACCTGTCCATTCCTCAATCTACTAGAGCACGTCTTTGCTCTTGCTCCAACAAGGGTGCAAGCTCTTTGATCCTAGCTTGACCATGCATTAGGGCATTCTGACTCACACCAACTACTTTCTCTACAGCAATGAGCTTTCACTTGGGTTTTGTCCACCCACATGCATCTTTAATACTCACTTGTGAGTGTGGTTCTACATTAGATGCAATAACAGTCAATATGACATGGTGTCCTTTTAAAGGATAGAGGATAACTACCCATGATGCTATTAGTGACATAATGTTTACTATGACACAAGGGAGTGGATAGTTTGCTTGGAGGGAGCATTTGTATACTTTGTAGACAACACATGTCAAGGCAAACTTGTACTTGGCCCAAGATGATCAAGTGATAGTAGCGGATGTTGTGGTTATGGACCCTATGCATGATACAATTTTGGAGAGATTTATTACACATCCCTTGGGTGTGCAACAAGTGCAGCAACAACTTGCAAGATCTCTAAGTATAGGGGTATACAGTGAGGTCACCTCTTTGTTCCTCTAGCCTTTGAGTTATATAGAGCAATGGAAATGACATTCAACACATTTGTCAAGGAGTGTATAAGAGCTTATCATGTTAGGCACCAAGTGATATCACTCTCACTCTCACTCTCATACTTTGTAGCATATTTTAGACATTGCTCTACATAGGGCAGTGGCTGGTGCAATCCATGGAGAGCAATCATATCAAGCAAAGCTTCTTTGGATGCTCCAATTATTTGTAGACCATACAACTTGAATAGCTTAGTTATCTTAGGTGCAGTAGGGTAGATTTCTCATATTGACTCTATTGGGGCTTAGCTCCATTTTACCTTTTTTGTCTCATCCTTGGATGGCTTGATGTAGTCTTCCCATACTCAGTTTGTTCCACACTGTCTCCCTATTCTCTCAATACTTGTGATCATTTAATTTCACTATTTACTTTTGGCATTAACTCCTATACTCACTTAAGGAAAGGAGTTTGTGCTTACTTCCTTAATATGCTTAGCAAGCCTGCTATCACAAGGTTGAGGTTGGGAAAGGACCACCCATTTGGTTACTAATAAATATACTCTTGGTTTGATTGGTGTTTTACTCTTGTATGTAATTGCATGGGATTCCTTTGTGTTATGTTTCATAGTTTGTTCATGTTATCCTTTCCCATCTCATTTTGAGTAGCACTTTAATCCTTTGGTATTAAGTTAGAGGAATAGCATTCCTATTTTTCTCTATCCTTCCTTGATTTGTAATATTCACCTAAATCTTATCTTATGCAGAGGTAAGTGCTATTATGCATACGATGGGCATTTCATGATTCTATCTCATGCAAAATTTGATGTGCAAAGTTGAAAAGTCCTTTATAACTGGGTATGAACCTCTCTAATATGTATATGAATGAAAATTGTGACTATATTCCACCTCTTCAACTGGATTTTATTCAGAAATTTCATAATCTTCTATGATGCAAATCTTATGCAAGGACAACTATTGGATAAGCCCATGTATGATTAGAATTATATAAAATAAGCCATTGACAAAATTGTGGAATGTAAACTCACACGATTATTGTTGTATACATAGACTAATTGATTATGATATATGCAAGAACGATAATAAAAAGAATACACCAATAATCTATAAAAGGTAAATCATAAATATTCGTAAAGGAAAAATTATATTGCGAAAGCTGACACGATGAAATTACAGCTATATTCACAATGAAAGATCAATGCGGAGAACCAATGGCAACGACAAGGAATAGAAAACTAAATATTATGTACCATCGGTATTCTTTATATTATTCTAAGTGAGTATCATTAGCGTGCTCTTTCGTTTCTCTTCTTGTCGCTCTGAAAATTGAGGCCCCCAACTCGAACTTCAGCATACATGTACTTCAATAATAAAGATACACCGTTTCAGGATTTGGAATGACTCAAGTTTGAAACAAAGTTGCCGCAATGTTATGGTAAAAATGGCACTCCATGTTCGTGAGTGAATTACGGTACTTATATATTCCTCATTCTTTGGGAGATGGACTTGTGGCTTTCTTCAAAGCAAACAAAACAAAACTTCGTGGACATGAGAGTGCTTTCTACTCTTGGATGATTTGTAGTCTTGTTGGGAAATCATGAAAGAAGTTTGAAAAAGATGATGATGCCCCACGATCTCTTTAACTTTTCCAAGAGATTCCTATGTATCTCGTGTGTAATGAAATGTGGAAGAATAAAGAAGAGTTCACTAGTTGATTTGCACGGAGAGGCTCTCCCGTGGGTTTAGTGTTTGTTTTGAAGGGGCTGGGTACTAGAGTGTTAGATATTATGAAGATGGTGTTATGAATTGGGAACTAGCCGTTAAATATCAAGGTTCATACATTTGAAATTTGGGTTCATAGTTTTCATATTTGGAAATAAGATTTACAAATATTAGAATGATAAGATTTGAGACCTAGTAAAAAGTTTCATTTTGCAATGGACTATCACCAACAATTTGTAATCTGAATTACTAGATGCATAAATTAGAATAAATAGATCTCTTCCTCAAAATGAAATTTCTTATTAAATTTTATACTTTTTTTATAATCAGCCACTTTTTATTTTAAAAATCTAGTACAAACACCAAAACAAGATCCAAGACTTTCTTGGGGTGTGTCCTAGAAATTTAAGAGTCTCAACCATTGTACATTAATCCTCATATTTTAAATCCATAATCGACCACTTCTCAACCTCTATTTGGAAATTATAAGGAATGTCTCATGCATCCCGCCCGGGGTTGTTACGGAGATTCCTATAAATTCCTTACGCTCTTGGTATGAACAATTATTTGTTATTTCAACATTTATATTCAAGCATGCTTATCAAATCACTTCCGTATCTATTATCTAAAATTCCAGTATCTTTGATTTGGTTTACGGTTCTCAACCATAGTCAACTATTCAATAAATATGGAGTCGTTAACCATAAATGGATACAGACTTAACATATCTAGATGTACTTTGATGTTTGAGAATCTATAAATCTTTAGACCTTAAGATATCTAAATGTGCTTTGATGTTTGAGAATCTATAAATTTTTAGACCTTAACTCTGCCTTAGGACATTAAACCATCAAGATTGATATTTAAGAGTTACCTGATACAAAGAAACTAATCCACACCTTCTTACTAGAATGACTCCAAATTGAATTGTACACATATTTTGTTGGAAATGAAAGTGATATGGATTATGATATTGCAAAAAAGATGCAAATGAACCTCCCTTATTGCAATAATTATAATCTTTTTTTTAATCTATTGCAAGAAGTCTATTAACTCATAGCACTTGAGTTATTAAAAAATTTCTTCTTTATTGCTAATTATCTATTAGCTTTGGACACTTAAGCGATTATATGAGTTATTTCTCTTTGTATTACTATGGTGATCAATTGAGAGAGCTCCATGAAAAACCATTGGAATTATCAAATTCTTCAAAGAAATCTTAAATCTATCTATAAACTATCATCAAAAAACCTTTGAAAGAGTATAGTATAGTAGTATGCATAAGGTATGAGCAAAGAGAGAAATGTGTAAACAAACTTATTCATAATCTCTTCATACTTAAATTTTTAACAATACTCTCTTTGTTGGATATAATAGCTAAAATGATGAAATCATCTGCTCATTAGTATCAGCAATACTAAAGAATGTAAAATACATACTATATTGTTATATTCCTTAGCATGACGTAGAGTCTTTCATTATCATAAATAATTAGAAGATGAAGTCTTTGTAATAGTCTAGTCATGCTACTACCTCATATTGCTCATGTTGACTCCTCTTGTAAGGTATTCTAATCAAAAACAGAAAATTTCCTATTTTGAATTACCCCTTTTTTTTATCCTAAAAAGTTTTCTCTAGTACATTGCAAATGCAATCATATGAGTAATAAGAATCATGCCAGCTAATCAAGATATATTACAAGCTAATTATCTCATCTTGTTTTCCTCAAGACATAGGAACCTATTGAATAAGGTATAAAGAAAGTAAAAGAAAAAAGAAAAACAGACCAAGCATACAACTTCTATAGATTCTACGCTACTCCATAAACTCAAGAGGTATGTTTGCCATATATATATATATATATAATCTTAGGCTTTATCTTGACTTCATCCTTTATATCAATTAGAGTATTTAAAATAGTCCAATCATAATCTTTATCTTCATAATTTATATCCTTTCATATGAATATTAAGTAAAGTGTATTATAAGTTAATTTTGGTGGTTTTGTTTTCAATAAATCATAAAATAGCTTTCAATTTCACATTGTGATTGACTTGATTATTGTCTTTTTCCTAAAAATCTATTAAAAGAATACTTTTTGTATTAATCTATATCTTAACCTCATCATCTACATCACTTGGAATATTCTAAATAGTCTTTTTTTAATATTTATCCATCTTTTCAAATGATATATTAAGTAGAGTGTATTATAAGCTAATTATGGTGGTTTTATTTAGATTAATTATATAATATATTACAATACTAGATTGTGACTAACTTGTTCATTTTTTAGCAGTCATAACATGAGACAATTTACTACAATGTGAAACTGAAATAAAAAGAAGGACACACTACTTAAATCCACCATTGATCAAGAGAATAATTTTAGTGAATTGGTATTTATACACCCCTTTTTGACATTTTCACACCTCATATATATATCTATATATATCTAAAAAAAAGACAGTAACCACATCTTCTTCTTTAGGAAATTTTCACACAAAACCTAACATTAAGATCATAAAATTTGAGTAAGACCTTCTAGTAGTCCACTTTCAACAGTTGCTACATCAAAATCATAAGCAAGACGCTCTAAGATAAACATTTCATCTTCTCACCTTACTAAGCAGAGTAGTGAAAGAGGGTGTAGTAATTAATGTTTGGTATATAATATATTTGGAGGCATAGAATATCAATTCACTCTTATTATTATTATTAGATTTATGAGGGTCATACACAGTTGATATACACTTCACTACACTTAAAGCAAGGGAGAGAGAGGATGTGTGTAATTATAATCTTTAGATGCAACATCAATAACTAAACTAATCAATTGTAAAACTAACCAAAAGTTACACTAATGAGTTTTAAAAGCAACTAAAAGTAAAGACCTTGCTTCTAGGGGGTTCCAAATTTAAAAATGAGGGATTTATACGTGTAGAGAAAGACATCATAAAATAATTTATGTGTACACGTAAATTTTAATTTATTTTTTTTGAGAATTGAACGCTTTTGTAAAATGTTTTACACGTGATGAAAAGGTCTTTAGTGATGGGGGTTTCAGTTAAAGCATTTACTAGTGTAATTAATTAGTGAGTGATTTAGTAAAACTATTAATGGAAATTTAAGGTATAAAAGGTTTTAGCAAACTCCTTTGAAAAGTATCAAAACTTGGAAATCAAAAAGCAGAAGACCATGGGACTCAGTGTCTTCACTTCTCTTCTCATGCATAATCACACACTCCTCTCTTGATTCTTCCCCTCCTTCTTCATAGTCACACTCCTCCATTTTCTCTTTTGATCCTTCCTTCCCCATCTTGCTTTCTCTTCTCCCTTCTTTGATCCTTTTTTCCCTTCCTTCCCTCGGCACTTTGACTTTCCTCTCATTTTGTGATTATTGACAGGCCGGTTTTGGAGACTTATGTGATGGAGGTGGAGGGAGGATCCTTTTCTCTCCAGGTATTATTGTGGCAGACAAGAGATAGTCTATCCCCATGAGCACGAGAGGATTTTCCACCTTTTGCTTCACTATCATCAGATTGGACTAGAGGTTTATAGTCTTCCTTGATGAAGCAATAGTGTGAGCATACACTGCATTCTCTCTTAGTCTACTCGTCCACTCCTCATGCTACTAGAGCACGTCTTTGCTCTTGCTCCGGCAAGGGTGCAGGCTCTTGGATCCTAGCTCAACCATGCATTAGGGCATTTTGACTTGCACTAGCTACTTTCTCTATAGCGATGAGGTTTTGCCTAGGTTTGGTCCACCCATCTGCATCTTCATTACTCACTTGTGAGTGTGGTTCTACAGTAGATGCAGCAATGGTCCACATGACCCGGTGTCCTTTTGGAGGACAAAGGATAGCTACCCATGATGCTATTAGGGACATAGTGTTTTCTATGGCACGAGAGAGTGGATACTTGGCTTGGAGGGAGCGTTCATATGCTTTGCAGACAACACATGCCAGGGCAAACTTATGATTGGGCCAAGATGATCAAGTGACAATAGTGGATGTCGTGGTTATGGACTGTACACGGGATACAATTTTGGAGGGAGTGATTACCCATCTCCTTGGATGGGCAGCGAGTGCAGCAGTAGGTCGCAAGGTCTCCAAGTATAGGGGCATGTAGTGAGGTCACCTCTTTGTTCCTCTAGCCTTGGAGTTATATGGAGCGATTATCACGGCATTTGACACTTTTGTCAGAGAGTGCACAAGAACTTATCATGTTAGGCGTCAAGGGGTACCACTCTCACTCTAATACTTTGTAGCATATTTTAGACAACGTGTGTCCATTGCTCTATAGAGAGCAATGGTTGTTGCAATCCATAGGAGAGCAATCACATTAGGTGATGTTTCTTTGGATGCTCCGGATGTGTGTAGACCATACGACTTGCATAGCTTGGATATCTTAGGTGCGGTAGGGCAGATTTCTCATATAGACTCTATTGGGGCTTAGCCCCATGTTACCTTTTTTGTCTCTCCCTTGTACGGCTTGATGGGGTCTTCCCCTCCTTCATTTTTCCTAGGCGGTTGCCTTCATTGAGACATCACATAACTTTGTTTCTTAGTTGTCTAAAGGTTCTGGAATCAAATTTTTGAAAAATTTTCAAAATAAATTGAATGCTATGAATATATTGTACTCTATTTTGAAAATATTTCTATTGTTATGCAAAGTTCTACCACTTCATTAAGAACTCCAGTCGATTGTTTTCATCGTCACCATTGCTCCAATTTATCATATTCCAATTGTCCATCTGCTCCTTGAACATATCAGTGGATTGTCTTCATCATCACCATCACTCTAATCAATCATATTCCAATCGTCCATGTGCTCCTTGAACATATCACTCTCGGCTTCATTTCTCAATGCCTCATGAATGCATTTTCTAATATTTTTACCTCATTTGTAAATATTACATAATTATATTTCATAATTTTGTTACAAAACTGATGGCTAGTGCTAGTGTACGGCATTGCACAAATGAGTAAAAAATTCTCTACACGATTGGCCAAAATTGATCTAAACAAAACCAAATTCTTCATACTCAATTTAGTTAGCACTTTATAGTCTTTATTATATCCTATGACGATGACATGTCGTAACATGTTCAAATTTCAAATCAATATTTTATTAGAATTTTAATTAACATTTCAAGTATGATTTATGGAACATATGAAACCCGTAAAAAGCTATTGGTCATGTTTATGGTATCCTGTGAAATCTTTCCGGTTATGAGATCTCTCTCCACCAAAATTAATTTAATATTCCATTTTTGTGCCCGTAACCTTTTGTAGGTTACCGATCAAAACTTTTACGGGTTTGTATGGATATGGAAAATGCTAAATCAAAAACCCTTTTAGAGGTTTCAGCAATCACTTTATAAGTGATTGCTGAAATACGGATATTTGTAAATATCCGTAAGGAAAATTATGGGTAAGGTATGGGCGAAATTCCCATAACTGTAAAAGATATAGGTTACAAAAATAGTGATCAGTAAAAATTTACCTGGTTATGAGAACTTAGTAAAAGTTTATGAAGATATTAATCGAAGTTTTCTTTATCTATGTCTACCATTTATCATTGGCATTTCTTTTTCCTTTATCAGGCACAAATTTCCGTCAATTTGACACATGATCCATCGTAATTCTGTATCGAATCTAGTTCTTAACATTAAATACTTAACCTAATTAATGTTCTTGAGCCTCTCATTACGCGTAAATTATTAAATTATTTTACGGGGTACCTATGGAAACCAACATCACACGTAAGTAAAGTATTTGTGGGTTCTATTATTGAAACCCTTTATTGTTCCGTGAGGTTTGGAGTTGAGGTCGGAGATCAAACAAAAGGGTAAAAGGACACCGCGTAGGAAAAACGAAGGACGGAAAGACCCATCAAGCCGTACAAGTGAGAGAAAAAAAAAGTAACATGGGGCTAAACCCCAACAGAGTCTATATGAGAAATCTGGTAACAGAAGGATGGTGTTTCGAAGACTTTTCGGAATGTTGCATTGATGTGGTGCAGAATGGCGACCTCCTTTTTTCTACCTTCGTTCCTCCCGTAACAAACCACAGGCCGCCGTCTGGAAACCACTGCCGACTCTCACCACCACCACTTTGTGCCGTATCCGTAAACCGGCTAGGGAATGACAAAATTGCGGACCATCTAAAACCACAGGGTATAAAGGAACCACAGATGGCATTACCGCCAACTCAGCGGATGCACGATCCTTGATATCGTGAAGGTGTTGGATAAAAGTAAAGGGCGACCGCGTAGAAAACACGAAGGATGGGAAGACCCCATCAAGCCGGTGAAGGTGTTCGATATACGAGGCAGATTGACTGTCGCGTTGACCATCTATTTGGCGTTTTATACTCAAGTGTTCGTGATAATCGTGAAGATAATGGATCTTCTATGAGGCTGTTTGACTGAGGCGTTGACCATTTCTATGTCGTTTTATACTGAAGGGTACGTGCATTTCCAGCTATCCAGGGACTAATTGTCTCCATTTTCTAGGTATACAAAACTAGGAGTTGAATTAAGAGCAAAACCAATTGAAATTGATAGATCTAAATTTCCATACCACAAATTTGAAATTAAAAGTTGCATGGAAGGCTGGCTTTTCAATTGAGATAAAAGAACTTCGCAGAAAAGAAGGTGATGTCTGGTACCGTTACGCACCAATAAACTCATTTCTCTTCAACTTAGATAGTGGATGTAATCTAATTGAATATCCTTTTCATGGTAATACACGCTGTGTAGTTTCCCTTCTTCCATGAGGTTTGGTTTCGCTAAGATAGACGATGCTTTCCAACTGAGGTTGGCCGGCAGGAATGCAAGGTAACGTCATAGTGGGAATTCGGGAGATGATTTAATTGATCGTTTTGAGATCATGCACAAATTATTCATCTGAGTAGACTTACTTTAAGTCTGCAAATGAGAACGGTCCATGATTTCTATGTAACAAGATGATAGGGTCGAAGCAAAAGCGAGAGGAAATATATGTTTAGGTATGAAAACATCCTACATCGCAAAAATCTACTACTGAAACTTGGACTCTGAAAGGTTTGTTTCACAATTAAGACTACTACAGTAGTCAGCAACACAAGTCAATCATGATTTTAACTTCCGACCAAATACACGGAGTTGAGCGAGATAGTTTCATTCTGTTTCGTAGTAAAAAGAAAAAAAGGCGACCGCGTAGGAAAAATGAAGGATGGGAAGACCCCATCAAGCCGTACAAGGGAGAGACAAAAAAGGTAACATGGGGCTAAGCCCCAATAGTAAAGTGCCAAACCTGCACTCGTAGTAAAGTGCCAAACCTGCACTCACATTTGTTGCCAACTCTTATTGTTAATACGTAGCAATACAAGCTTGAATTCCTTATGCAGGAAGTCGGTTGCTACTGTGTTCGTCAGGTCCTTAAGGATAGAGAAGTAAAGTGGATGAATTCTATATCCAGTCGAATTCGAAATAAAGGATTGTAGTTCTCCACGAAAGCTACAGCGAAGGACTGATTGTTGTTGTTGTCGTTGTAATGGACAGCCATTTATGACCATACTGTACCGCGAGACAAAACACCATACTGTAGTAGTTCACTATCCACCTCCCACCTGACAGCGACATGTCGCGTTGGACCAGACTACAGGTCGAGTTTTTAATTCCCTCCTCTCGCAATGTGCTTTGATCTCCAACAGGTAGCGAAGAAGCTCAGCTCCCATTTTGATTGCTTCGTGACGCCACTGTTGAAGCAGCGAAGGAAAGAAAGAAAGATACGAGGGAGGAGTACATATTCTAGAGTATTGCAGAAGCAGCGGGGTTATAATATTAGAGTATGAAGAAGGAAGCAAGGAACAGAAGATATAACTATGTGTGGAACAGGAAGAGAAAGGCGGGTATGGAGAGATTCCCCCTCGTTTCGGAGGGAAGGAAAAAGAAAGAGGAGCCGTCCGTGCTGTCCTGCATCGGAGGTCTCCAAGTGGAAGCCGCCTAATGATCGATGGAGTCAGCGCGCCTTGGAAAGTTGTTTTCTGGAAAAGTTGGTGGCACTCGTCAAGTTTTGCATGATGGAAATAAAGATGGTGTGAGTGAGTGAATGAAGAAAATCTTGTGAATGATTTGCTGAGTGATTGATAATGGAAATGATTTGATTCCTCCAAATTGGCAGCGTTCTGCCCGTGATTTCGGGAGAGTGAGGGAGCAAGATTTGGCGATGCTCGTCGTCGTTTGGTGGCTAGCTACTACTGCCGGCTCTGGATGGATTTTGCTGTTCTGTGGTGGTGACGACGCCAAGGTTGTAAGTAACCACCAGAAGAGGGTAAAGGGGAACATGTGACGTCTTAGCCAATTCTGGTCGTTTGCCTTTTCCTTATCCGATTGCAGGTCAGGTCAGTAGGAGTCGTTCGTAAAAGAGGTGAAATTGAAATTGAAAGGGGTAAAGCAAGGGGGAGAATTGAACAACAAGCGCAATTTGACCAGACTGGAAAGGGGAGTTGAACTTGGGGTTGAGGGCCCTGACTGACTTTGTGATGATATGCTCGTGGGAGACCTACTGCAGTTGTACAGTGTTGAGGAGAGACAGAAGGGAGGGAAGGAGCGGGCGATGGAGACAATGCATTGAGGACTTCTCCTTTCAGGAGCAGTGTATTTAGCAGCGCTTATAAGGCGTTTTTATTAGAGAGAGATCCGTTCCTCGCGTTTTCAGCACTTTACAAGCTTTTATTTCGCTTTTCCGCAATCCTTGGTGTATCCTCATAAGTCGTCATTTTGGCGCTACATGTCTTTGATTCTTGTTACCTGTCTATAAGTCGAGAAGTGAAGAACACCGGGGGAGGAAGTGTACGTTTTGGCAAAACAACAGGGGAAGGAAACGAGGGTTGTCACCTGCGGAGCAAGAGCATTATGCAACTTCAAGAGTAGGAGTGGCGAAGGGTGGTATTAGACTGTGAAGGGAGAACATCATCAGATTAGTTGCCTATGTCCTCTAAGAGTCAAGATCAGAGGTTTCAGACTACAGAGGGAGGACAGGTACAATTGGTTGAAGCATTTAAGTGACGCGACACCTTGAAAAGGACGCTTTTAATGTGAGGATTTCTCGAGGAGACTATCGATGGGACATCTTCATCTTGTGACACAGGTTGGCGCGATTTCCATCTGTATTGAGAATTCAACTTTAACTTCCCCCATTCTCAACCAAATGCATGTTTCTGGTCAATATCGGTTCTGGATCCCCCGGTTCGCTGAATGGCTTCTGCTCTCCTTACTCATAGATGCATCATTCTTTGAATTGGGAGATTCATTATGGAAGATTAAACCTCCGTTATTCCTACAAGAAGTTCTGTCATTTTGTCATGTTGACGTTCTGCCCAGCCTATGTTCTGCTTTGTCCACGCGTCCAAATTGTGAGGGAATATAGTTACTTGGAATTGGAGTCATATATCCTTGTTAGTGTTAGTCAATTTTTTCAGAGTAGACCTGTTTCCAGGGGAAGGGGACGTTCTGTTTTCCCTCGCGACGGAAGCCTTATTCATGCTCTGGTGCTCTGCATGTTGTGTAAATCCGTTTTGTTCCGAAATTTGAAGCTGAATCAGGATTGGAATGGGATTTGATGCAACACATGAAAACAGGGTGGGTGAGCATGCACTAAAAGAGTAGTTACCATACTTGACTCGGAACTTGCTCATTCGAATGGAGTGTAAAGTTCAAGCTTTTTGTTTATCGACACACCTGTTCTTACATGGAATCCTTGATTGGAAACGACAATTTCCTGTAAACTGACTGTTGTATTAATACGTTCTGGATTTTACCACCTAACACGTAGTTCTTTCTGCATTTCTCCAAACCTCAGTTGAATCAAAAGGCCCTCGGGTTTCAGTTATGTTATCAGCGCATCACAGCGTCTCTAGACATTTGCGGTCACAATTCCGGAGTGCAAATTGCCGACCAAGAATATATTTTACGAGTCGTCGATGTTCGAATTGCATCTATTTTTCATTTCATCCCACTCTTTTGAACATTGTTCGGGTGCCTTCATAGAGCTGAAGCAGCACGCATGGATTGGCCGATCTGCGCAGTTCTTCAGTCTCAAGAATATTATGGTGACGAGTCTCATCTGATACATCTTTTCTCCGTACTGTATTGCCGTAACTACACAGGTGCATGCACAGGAAAACAACCTGTCAATCATCTGGAAGAGTGGTTCTCCTCTTTAGGTGGTAAGGGATTCCATTACGTTTGACATAGCCGCTGGAGCTAAATCAACTCCCGGAAACAGATACCAAGCTAATGAGCCATGGAAAAGTGGGTATGATGAATTCCTCTGCACGAAAATCATTGGTGCAGGCGATGCCTCCAATCCATCTGCCGACGTGTAAGCCCGTATGTACACCGGTAGACCGGGTGAGATTGCCGCACCCAATTTTCTAGATGGTCGTACACAATTTCTGATATAGTTTTCTGCTTGAAATCATGCTCGTATTTTGGAGGTCATGAACCGTTGGGCTGTTTTGCGGTTCGCATCCGTAAATTTAAATTTTTATCATCTCATGGATTAACAATGTGCGGTCCAATACCTGAACACTTTATGCCATCGGTTGATTACTGTAGCTTCTGACCTGCGTCATAAAACATTCGGCTAAGATAGAGGCTGTAGGCTCTCTGATTGAACTTCCAGTAATTTGTGATTGCCTGCTGTGCTTTCTGCGCACGTCTTTGGAGGTTTCAGTTCTCCATGAGGCTTTATCTCGAGAAGAGATAGAGCCTCGGTCCTAAGCGGGTTCTGGATCCCACGTTAGGTGAACGGCTTCTGCTCCCCTTTCTCAAATACGTTAGCTGTGAAGTAGTTTGAACCTAGTAGTGACATCGCTACGTGCAGTCATTCATCTACGTTGAGGAATCAGGAAATGAATATGGCATGAATATCTCACAAGTTGTATCCCTGGGACTGGATCAGCTTTCTTTGGGTTCGGAAGTCCATTCTGGGAGTCCGTCGCCTGTTGAATTGGATAGTGTGAAGCTGGGAGTAGAAGGATGGGCCAGTCTTTCAGCTGGCGTAGGTTCACAGCGAAACTTGCAAGAGTACTTTCAAGAATCCTCGACTGCCGCTGATGAAGATTCTCATTTGGTCGAATTCTCTGACGCTCTTCAAAGTAAGTTTTCTCCCTCCATTTCCACATATAGCCGAGAGAAGCACAACTTTACTTTTGAAATTACTTTTCAAAATTCCTCAAGGTAAAGTTCCGTTCTTTGCATCGGGGGTTCTCAATTTGATAGGTGGTGAAGTTGAAGGCATTTATCGTCAGTTACGCTCTGCTTGTGTGTGCGCTTGGTTCGTACTCAGAAATGCATTCTTGTGAGTAAGGAGGGAGACAAAACCATACAGGAAGAGCTACTGCGTACTTTCGGGGAGATTTTGTCAATGTCTGGAACTTATGAGTTCCTGGAGCCTGCTTTCAAGTTCTTGTTCGCGTTCGACTCTTCAGGGACATTGGCCGAGAGAGATATTCCATTCTTTGTGGGGTTTTAACCATCATGAATTGCAGCTGTTGCGAGGGCTTTGAGGCAAGTTGCAGAGAGCAAAGCCCGTACTCAGCAGGAGGCTGCTGAGTGGAAGCGGAAGTACGAGCTTGAAGTTGTTCGTTGCCAGCAACTCAGACAAAACGTCACCAAAAAGTTGGGCGTAGGTAACCGGAGTTTTCTATCCAAATATAATTTGGAAGTTGGATGTGCCCGAAGATGGTGCACTAAAAGCATGTTGGAGTTCATGATCTTGAATCTATCTGTTGAGAGATGCAGGGCCACGCATTCACGTACAATGTAGAAAATGGATTGATGGATATCTTGTTAGCTGAAAATTGTCGGTTATACTCTTCATATCCGTGTATGTATGTATGTATGAGGGCAAGATATGTTTAGTTTCCAAACGGTGAAGGAGTAGGGTAGGGGACGTTATCGCGCTTAAATTGTGGATTTCCTGTGCCTCAAAAGACTTTTTGTTTGTACTCTAAGATATGGAGTTGTTTTTTCTTGTTCGAACTTTGCAGATGTGGAACATGGTGATCCACCAAAAGAGGTTGTGGTTGAGGCTATAGAACAACAGGATTCTGACTCGCCAAATGGCATGCATTCCCCACCACATGGTAACGGGGTTTGTTGTTCAAAAGAAGGAATTTGTAGTCAGCAAGTAATTCGTGCGCAAGGCACCACATTTTTTACTCCCGAATCTGAAAATTGCAGTGATAAGAAACGATCTTCAGAAAAGGTATTCACATCCCTTGGGTAAAAAGGAGTAGTCAAGAGATTGAACCCTTCCTCTGTTAAGCATCATTGACGTCAAATCCGTATTTGTTCCTAATATTATAGAGTGTTGTCTTCTCACAGGCATCATTTCGCTTAGCTTGGGGTGGGGCCGGTGCCGGTAAAAGCAGCAGAAGACACAAACACGACATCGTTTCTTTCGAATCTGGAAACATTACAACCGTCAACCGTAGCAGCAAGCAGGTGTGTATTCAAGGTCATAGACTACATCAAAACTTTGTCGAGTTAAACATGCTCTTTCATATTGGCCTTACAGTTTACACTAGCTTGGTGGACACTAGGTGGGGTGTCTCCACCAAGAGATGAAAGCTGCTAAATAAAGTTCGAAAGCATCTGAATTTAAGATTGAACTTTTAGTTTGTAATATATGCATGTGATATCCTCCACAGATTACTCTTGAATGGGATTCTCCACCACAATCTGTCTTTATATTGCTGAAGCCAAATTCAAATTCCGTTGCACTCATGTGCAAGGAAATGGTCAGGTAAGTTCACCATTTCTGGATATTCTTCTACGGTTCAGCGAACAGTTATGTTTTGTGGCATAGAAGGTTTATAGCTTCAGCATCTATTGTGATCTAGAGACGAATTTTCGCTTTCTCTACGACGGGTTTAATGACTTCTGAACTTCTACAAATGACTTTGATAATTCGTTATTCAAGCGGATAAGGTAACGAAAGCAGTCCCAAAGGGACAGCTTGCTCCATATCTCAATGGAACGAGTCGCCTCACTTCTTGCCTACTTCGGGGGAGAAGGACTGCTATTTGCTACTATGTTGAAACCGACCCCGGTCTACCAATCGGGAGAGGAAATGAGGAACTAGAAATGGATCCTGTTCAGCATTGGCCTGAGCCGACATTTTCAACGTTTCCGGGCGTTTTGAATATGAACGTCAAGCTATATGAATTCTTTTGGATAGTCTGGGTTTAGGGTGTAAAACTCATGTATACCAGATCCATTTGCCTATTTTGCTTACTCTTTTCGTTGCATTTGTGAAGGTGGTTGACAGACGTGAAAGGTCTGGGAGTCTTTATGGAGAAAAATGTCAAGAAGGACTTCGTGGAAGAAGATCTGTATTTCAGCTGTGTCCAAGTTTGTGAAAGAGGTGAGATTCTTAGGCCAGCAGTGTTTACTCTTCCTCATATACTCCTTGACAAAACGTGGCATACGAACGTGTCATTGTGACATTTGTTACTAACCGAACAAGATCTCTTGAAGTGGACATTTGCCGATGATCGGTCACTGTTGAGAGTGTATTTATTTCCTCTGTCTGCGAATAGTTGACGAGCAGTATTCAGTGCTTATCTTAAGGGCCTCAAGTGCGAAGCCTCCCTTGTGGCACGGCAAAATCTTATTTAAAAGTAGCGTAACGTAAATCGAGCATTCAGATAGTGTAGATGGTGGTAGTTTTGCAAGGATAAGTTTCTAGATTATGGCGATGATGTGGGTAAGCTTACAACATAAATAATCTAACCGAAAAGTGAAAAATGCTGTCTGGTGACGAGTCTTACCACTCACTTCTTTATGTATCGGCTACCTGGATTGTCCCTTTTGGAATAGCAGATGAAGATCTGCTGACTCTGCACAGGAAAGTTGATTTGGTCATCACGTTGGGTGGTGACGGCACAGTGCTTTGGGTTAGTTACTCAATTACTCATATCTTAGTCACCCTCTCTGTGCAGCTCACTTGAACCAGTTTGGTCGGTGTTCGATGAAGTTGTCATTTACAGATTCTTAATACCAGTTGATGTCAACGGATGCGATTTAGTTCTCATCGCTAATGTAGATCTGCTTATTTCTTATGCGGGTGTTAACCTTCACTTAAGCAAGGGGCATGTGAGACACATCTTTGGAAGAACATGTGCTTTTTCTCGCTCAGTTAACTTATGTTTGTCGGAATATTTATTGCATTCAAACTTCTCCTTGACGTTTAGTTGCTCGACAGGTGTTTAGGGCCGTCGGGCACAATTGGTGGTATGTTAGCGCAGTGATCGGTAAAATGCTAAACGTTCAGCTTTTTTGTTGTTTTGACAGGCAGCAAACATGTTCAAGGGACCGGTCCCACCATTAGTATCGTTCTCCATGGGATCCCTTGGTTTTATGACACCATTTCGTATCCTTTTACCACTTTTGGAGTAGATTATGACTGGTCGCAATCGATGGCTTTGTGTACAACTTTCTTGCATTTCTTTACTTGCTCAAGCTGTTAGTCTTTGTTCCAAAATAATCACATGGACGGCAGAATGCTCAACACTTATCAGATTATAGTACTCCCTACTACTAGCAATTCTGGTCACGAAATTGTTGCATGTGCGTTGTGGTTGTTTACAAATGAATCATATCTCGTACGGAAGCTCTACAGCGATGGTCAGTGTTACCATTCAGAAATACAGTCTTCCTTAATGTTTGGATCTCAGCGAGTGACCGCTATAAGGAATGTTTAGAAACTGTAATGAGAGGTCCGGTGTTCATCACCTTACGTCACCGGTTGCACTGCCGGATCATCAGAAATAAAGACAATGACGATAATGGCGATGATGTTGACAATGATCATTTGGTTTTAAATGAGGTCTCGATCGACAGGGGAATGTCCTCTTACCTCACGAATTTGGAATGCTACTGTGACAATTTATTTGTGACCTGTGTTCAAGGAGATGGACTGATTCTATCTACCCCGTCTGGCAGTACTGCCTACTCCTTAGCAGCTGGAGGGTCTATGGTTCATCCTCAGGTGTGTGCTCGCCAGTTGATGTGTCTTGTCAGTACTTGTTGCCTGGCTACGATCTCCGTAACTGAACAGTATGTCCCTACCTTACCTTGGCTTTAATCAGGGGCCCAATTTTCTGGAGGGGCCAATTTTCTGGGGGCGGGGTATGCAAATATGAATTACGACTTTGAGAATTTAATTGCCATTTTCAGAATGTTTTACTGCGGATTCATTACTTCTCACTGAATCTCGAGTTTGTTTTGTTACTCACAGGTACCTGGAATCCTATTTACACCAATATGCCCTCATTCGCTCTCTTTCAGGCCACTTATCTTGCCGGAATACGTTACGTTGAGGGTTCAGATACCTATCAACAGTAGAGGTCAAGCATGGGCTTCGTTTGATGGGAAAGATCGACAAAAACTAAGTGCGGGTGATGCACTTATTGTACATATGTCCGCTTGGCCTGTCCCTGCCGCTTGCGATGAAGAATCTACAAACGACTTTCTGCGAAGTGTGCGTGAAGGCTTACACTGGAACCTTAGAAAGAGTCAATCTTTTGATGGCCCTAGGGAAGCCGTAGTTCACAACAGTTAAATTCTGCGTAACACTTACATCATGTCCTTGTCCGGGAAACTCTGCTTGAGAATTCCTTATTCACAACTCAAATTATTGTTGAAAACCATCAGCGCCTTTGTGATTTAGACTACAGTTCAGGAATGGATCAAGGGCCTTATTCGTGGAACACTTAAAATTTCCGAAGTAGTTAGTAGACGTCAAAGCAAAATCGAGGAAACGACACAGCTTGTGCCTTTATTCCTCCCCTGAAGCAGAAGTGCTTATCATTATGTTCAATCCTTCACCATTGCTATTTTATTCAGTGCTGAACTGCAGTCACACCATGAGTAGGTGTGCTTTAGAAACTGGATACGAGAGGAAGTGATCTTTTCCAATTGGTTCTACACAAAAGATTTTATTTTTCAAAGGAAGAAGAGATTGCTATGCAGGAAGGCATATTTATAGGTTCCTGCATCTCTGCAATGTTTAGAACTTACTCGCATGTCTGCGCTATATGCTCTAATCGGTTGGCTTATTTCTCAAAGTGGCATACAAAATAGCAGGGAAACTTCAAGTACTTGAGCGATTGCATAAACTACTTTTTGCATTTTCAGCACGGGCGGGCACCGACCATCTGCACAAGGAGGTTGAATTGTCATATATCAGGTTCTGCGTAGTACTTCTCTTTGCCAAAACTGTTGTCTTGTAGTGTTATAATTGTAAGCGAATTTTCGACGTACGGTCTCAAGCAGCCGCATACACGTCGCGTCATAGCATGCATTCGCAATTAGTATTACAGTGCCCATTGTATAATCTTTAGTCTGACGGTCTGTATGCTCTATTGAAGGATTACACCATATATTCGCCTCTGCAGTGTCTAAGCGTTTCCCATTCTATAGAACATGTGCCGAAGTGGTCTGTTTTGACAATTGAGTTAGGACACCGTCCTGGATACAAATTATAAAATACCAATCGCCATATATAGGAACGATTATTGAGAGGACTAGTACCACTCAAAGTTATAGAAGTATTGAGATACGACCAACTTGCTCATAACATAACCTCCTGTCTGTGTAGTAAGGTGCTTCTAGTTCGACAACCTTGAAAGTCACTTCGGATATTGATAAACTTGTCAAGAAAGTTTACCACCAGACAGAACAAACAAACCAAGAAACATTTCAGTAGACCTTCTGTAGTACCGTAGTCATGAATCGGATCATATTGCGGACTAAACATCCTGCTGGTTCGGTTAACTACAATAAACAGCCAACGGAGTTCACACGGTCCAAACGAGACGTTACAATCAACACGGAGCAGTGCATCACGGTGAAAAGATCGGCAGATCGATAAGCCCAAGCCATCGTGAAAGTGTCTCGGAGAGCACCAAAGTACTATGCATGGCTCAGTAGGTTTATGTAATTTATGGAGAAATGGTAAATGTATTTTTTAATTAAATATATTTAGAAATTTTTAAAAAATCAATGTATATATAAATAGTAAATAATACTTTTAATATTAATTTAATTATTGTAATTTAAAAACATTATAGATTATATAAAAACATATTTATTAT
Organism: Lunularia cruciata; assembly: GCA_948567375.1. Classification (NCBI taxonomy): domain Eukaryota; kingdom Viridiplantae; phylum Streptophyta; class Marchantiopsida; order Lunulariales; family Lunulariaceae; genus Lunularia; species Lunularia cruciata. The sequence goes on from OX419759.1 coordinate 19,892,863, forward strand.
TGTTTTTAACCTTGTGATAAAATTTAGATAAAACACATCCATTAGTCTACCGAAAATAATAGAAAATAGTTAATGCAATCTAGAGAAGAATAATCACACTAGATAATTCATAGGATGCTCCATATGTCGATGAATTACACGCCTTGCATGACTCGAATATCTCAAGTGCTGCAGGGTGAATTCCTCATATTGACCCTATTGGCCCCATTGTACCTATTTTGTCTCATCCTTGTACAGCTTGATGGGGTCTTCCCTTCTTTGGTGTTTTGTCCGCGGTAGCCTTTCTCTTTTTCCACCATTCAACCTCTTTTGTGTCTTCCTTGTACAGCTTGATGGAGTCTTCCCATCCTTAATGAGTTCTACGCTGGCGGCCTTTTCTCTCTTTTTCTACCGTATAATGTCCAAACAAAGTCTACTGACCTAACTCAACCCTAAGACTACTATTTTGAATCTTCTGTCCCTCGCCTATGTCACAAAAGGAGTTACAGGCCCACGACGTATTCAGAGGAGAAGTTCCTCTGCAGAGCTCCGCCTGCGTGAAGCCGAGACAGAAATTCACTCTAATTTGAAGGAGTGAGACATGGGAATTTGTTTCTAGAGTTCATGCTACGGTTAAAGAAGAACTCAAACCGGTGTGATCACAACGGCGCACCCATATCCAAGGGAACAGAAATGGAGTTGTCTCCCGGGTCCGGTATAGTACTGAAGCTTGACGATTGTCGAAGTCGATCATGGTCGGAAAGAACTCCTCTCGCACTCAGCCTACGACTAATAGAGACAATCGTCCAAGATTCCTCGAGCATCAATGAGAGACACAAGGAGAGGAGCTTCCATCCGCACTGTTCATATTGCTCATGCTAGCTTAATTGGGGATATTCTAATTGTTTGCAACAGTTTAGGTTTGATGGAAGATTGAGCTCCTCATCAACGTCGCAGGTTTATGAATTTCTTTTGTCGACAGAAGCGTATCATAGATTCAGGTCAGGTCAGTCCGTTGAGTTGGATTGATTTGATTTCCGAGGAACGATGTCAAGACATTCAGCCGGGCTTACTGGGAGGACTTGCAGTAGTTGCAAGGGCATCATATAAGATTGTAAGAATCCGATTGCTGAAGAGAACGTGAGGAGTTCATCGATGGAACCTAAGGAATGGCCTCTAAAATTGGCGGACTTACCAGAGCCAGACAAGAAATTCCCTCCGAAAAGACACGCAATTATCGTGCAAGTCGTGGGAGCTGAGAACCTCTGGGCACCAGAACCCGGGGTGGAGGTTCCTCCTATAGTTCCGGTAGAGGAAAAACTTCCCAAATCTTCCAGGTCCCCAAAAGCTGGTAGGGAAGGCAAAGAGGGCAAAGAAGGTAGAGAGAAAGCTTCTTCAAAAGCTGTTAAAGCTGGTACGGATATTGCTTCAAAAGTTTATGCAGAGACTGTGCCTGAAATTGGAGGAGAGAATGCCTCCGAACCTCCTGTTCCGGAGAAATTATTTTCTAAGGCATCAGTTTCTTTCAGATTTCCTGGAGTACCTGATCCGGAAACAGGTCCTGAAATTTGTGACCCTGTGGCACCTGAGCCGATGCCTCCCCCTCCTGAACCACCTAAAGTGCTCACTGAGGCTGACGATGACCTATCTGATTCGGAACTACCACCTCCTGTACCACCACCAGAGCGACCTGTGAATAAATTCGCCACCATTGCCACTAAAGAATATGATTTGGTGTCCAACTATGGTCTGTGGAATAGGGTTGTCCAAGAACATATGGAGATAACTGTATATTGGACGTCTCCTTCCGGAGCAATCAGGAAGCCCCTTGGGCGAGTTAAGCTTGACCTGTTCCCAGCATTGGCACTGAGGGGAAAGGGGGATGTAATGGAAATTTCTGCCAAGTTAGAAAAGTTACCAGAACCCGTTGTGGTCGAAGAAAAGGGCAAGGGTAAGAAAGGTAAGAAGGACAAGGTCGACAAGGAAACGAAGGAGAAAGAGGAGAAGAAAGAAAAAGAGGAAGGGGAAAAACCAGCGAAAGCAGAGAAGAAATCCAAGAAGAAGAAGAAGGATGCAGCAGAGGAGGCTGCGCCAGAGGAAACTCTGCCTGCACTGCCCGAGGGGGCCTTGTTAAACATTCTTCTTTCCACTACTAATCCCTTCTTGGAAGAATGGGATCGGGTCCATGGCCTGGTGATGGAGATCTCAATTCAGGCGGTGCACAATCTTCCACCCAAGGTTGCAGAATTTGGAAGTAGGGTTGGTAAGGGAGAAATGGTTGATAAAGGTAAGGTAAACAAGAGCGATAAAGGTGACAAAGATGAGAAGAGCGAAAGCAAAGGTGAGAAGGGGGAGAAAGGTAGCAAGAGGGACAAGGGTGACCCCTTTTCTTACTCATTGATAGCAAACATTCCAGGGTTTTCTGGTTACTGGTGGGAGACCGCAAAAGGTTTAGAACCCGAGGAGAAAGCTGGGCTCAGTCGCATAAAATTGGAGTCCGGAAAAGTTGAAAAGGAGGTAGCGCCGCTGAGGCCTGAAAGAGCTCCGAGCATCATCCCTGAAACCGGGACTGCGGCATCCTTTTCCAGGCAAATGAGGAAACTTGCCGAAGAACGAGTGGAAGAATATCTTGAGCATCAGCAACAAGTTCAGGAAAAGAGGCAGAGATTGGCAAAGGAGCGTGAGAAAAAACAGGAGTTGATAGATAAGTTGTTGTGCTGTGACCAATCGATGCCAGACGATGACGGGAACTCTTCTCTCGCTACGGATGAGCCAGAGCCGACCACCTTACCAGAGCCTACGGAGAAGGTGGTGCTCAAATGGCCTGAGGCTCCAGTTCCTACAGTAAAAAGGTTTCTCCCTTGGGTTGCAGCATTTCAATTGCTGGATGAAATAAAGGCAGGGGCGAAATTCAGAGGTGAGTTGGCAAGGTATTTGAAACCACCCACAGATCTGTTCGACCCAAACTTTGAGAAATATCGGGGTTGCTTTTTCTTAGATTTATCAGACTTTCTTCTAGAAGGTGTAGACCAGATCAGTGCACAGATTCCCTTTGAGGAGTTCACTTTAGCAGGAACAGGACATGGAGTTACATTCTGCCCAGCTCCACCTAAACCTACTGGCAAGAAAGCTCCCAAAGCCGTGGAAGATTACGATCCTCTTCCAGTCTCAGTGGATCCAGATAATCCCCTCCCTAACAACTCATGGCAGCTATGTAAATCGGTCGTTTTGGTGCATATTCGTACAAACCGCCCGATGACTCCCTTCTGGGAACCCCCTCCTCAACCTGACCTGTCTTTAGAACAAGTCATTCCCTCCCGAGTGAAGGCACAAACAGTTTACGACGCAGTCAAACTCGCCACACAAAATTTTACTTCATTTGTAGCAACTGCAGCTGACGACCTTATTGACATGTATCAAACGATAACGAGGGAGAGTGCTTGGAATGAAGATTCAAAGGATGATCATTCCCTTTCTCCACGATCTTCAAAGAGGTACTTATTGTTATTCACTGTTTGTGCAAATCACAAAGGTGTGAGCAGGTTGTCCTTTCCACCTTACCTTAAGTAGAAGCTTCAGCTTGCGCTGACCACTAGCATGCCTTTCAATTAGAGAATCCGTACTCTAGAAACGGTACCTGGGAGCAAACGAGTTCATGACAGAACAGTACTTTGTCTGTATAGTAATACGCAGCTGATCTAGAATCCGATCCCGTTAATACTTCACAAAACGAGATAATCATCATTATCTCGGATACTAGCAAAGAAGTACCACCGAAGCTCGAAGCTCACGTTGATCAACTGCCAAAGGTCAGGTTCCTCTGCAAAAAAAATACGTGAAGTGGTTACTTAATCTTGCACCTGCCACGGTGACTTGATGTATTGATGTCATCAGCTTACGCGCACCTACTATAGCGCGCATAACTGTCAGCCAAATCAGTGTTCTGCAAACCCAGATGGTCCGCAACCTTACAATTCCTATTCATTTGATGCTCACAGAGACGAAAGAAAATGTTTACCTGGATGGTCACTAAGACTTTCTTTTCTGTTCATCAGGATCGAGACCAAGGGGGAGATCAGAAAGAAAATGGTCAAAGTGCTACGCAAAAGTGGATCTTGGAATGAGATGATGGAAGAGATGAAAGTTAGAGTGCTCAAAGTAGCAGCTGAGAAAGTTAGAGAAAAGAGGCGCACTGCCTTGGACGTCGGGAAATTCGAGTTCTGCAATGACCTGTACATTACACTGGGGGGAGTGATCTACGACACTTTGAAGGAGTTAATGGAGAAGGTGCATCCTTGTCACCGTCCATGTGGACTAGCAAGTCGGACCCAATACGTCTCAAACTGTCTTGCTAGAGACGTCTTCATACGCCAGTCCTCATGACAACTGATAGTCAAGTCTTGAGATGATGAAGAGTCTCGTGTGTGCAGAAAAGAGAAAACAAGGAGCATGAACCTACAAAGGATGTTGATAGACTCAGATCACTGGCGGACGAATATGAGGTCGATGTCAACTAATCCACCTTTGCCTTGTAGACACAGTTTAGACTACATTAGCATTGAAGCTCCATGCGTTTCCCAACAGACACCATGGATCCCTTGAGCACAACTTTAAGTCTAAACACCAAAGATTGCTGATAGCACCTTGTCTTGTTAGCATTTCTATGGTTCAATTTATATTCGGACCTAAGTTTGAAATTTTGAATACAGCATTTACTATGGCACCTATTTGAGTTCGAAGCATGCCAGCTGTGGTATGATTCTTTGGCATCTGCATGGCCCTCCATTTCGAGAGAAATTTTGCTCAGTTAGACTAGTTGAGGAGAGGGAGGGACCCGTATAGTGCAGCTGCAGGCTTAAACTCTTGATTCACATTTTCCCTGTTCTAGTGATTCAGTCCTCTTTACTGCTATTGCCAGTAAAACTTGAATGGCGTGGGATGGCAGGCAACAGAAGACTATTTCAATGCATATAGATGCCACCAGGAGAGACTCAAGGGAGACCGAATGAAAAATGCGAACTTGTGGTTTGAGTTTGGCTGCTTTTGTATGCGCGTAAGCAGAAATCTTTATCTTCCTTTCCACTAGAGTCTGGCTCGTTTAAGGAAACTGACAAGTCTCGTCTGTGTGTGCCCAGTCATTCGAGTTCGATTACCTGATTCGAATTTAGATGGATTTCGCTTCGTTATTTTTGTTGGTCTTCGGATCCTCACTTCCATCCAAGTGGGGTGGAGGTGCGTTTGGACTTACCTCCACTCTAAGAAACTCTCAGTCAAGGTAGCCTTGCCTGTTGAGTGGAAAACAATGTATGTTGGGTGAGTTTGAGTTAAGGTTGGGCTCGGAATGCTTCCGACGGAGCTAAGAAGGACTCTCTCACTCTGTAGTTTGTAGCTCTTGCTTTCGCTGGATGCAGGTGAGGCCCAAAGATCATGGAAAAGCAGAGGAATGCTGGCGAGAGGCACTTACATTGAACAGAGAACACCTTCTGAGTTTGCAGGCATTAGGATGCCTTATGTGGCATCGGGGATATCTTACTCAAGCAGAAGTTCTTCTTAGGAGTGCTATAGATTCTCAAACACTGGAAGAGCACATCAGTTGGGTCATTGTTAGCCAGGTAAAATTACACCAAGCGGAAGCAATAACATACTGCCCTACTAGCTCTACAACGCAATCGACTCAACAATTTTTACGGATGATTGCCAGGACTTCAGAAACAGCCATATATATTTGACTGAAACCAATCGTTGTAGCCTGCAGCACTGCACTGTTCCTGTGCCGATCTACGACTGTAGAAGTCCTCTGGAGAACTAACAATTTCCTTAGGACAGATATATGCTGCACAGGGTAAAGTGGACAACGAGCGGGCATGTTTGCGGAGGGCTGAAGACAGCTACGAGATGAACCGAGAACGACGAAATTCTTACAGTTCACCGCATCAACTTCTCTCACCTTTGCTCCGATTCCCATTCAGCCTCGGCTATATAGTGCACAAAACAAGGAAAAGTAGCTCAGTTTTTATAGATGCTGCTTTGTTTCTGTTAGATGTGCACCTGCCAGTCGAGGCTGAGGCAATCATGAAGCTGGATTCTGATATATATTCCTGTACTCTGGATAATAAGTGGTGTAAAGCAAGAGCTTGTGAGTTGAAGGGTGATTTAGAAGGGACAGAGAGTTGGACAAAAGAGGCGCTTGCTATTACTAAGGAGAATGCTATAACCTACCTTCTCATTGGACATTTTCGGTCCAGCTTTAAACCATCCATTGAAATACCAAAGGATCTGCAGCTTAGCCTCTACAAGGAAGCCATCAATGCATACTCCAAGGTAAACTCAAACTTGTAGTCCCTTGACCTTCTTGAATGTTCAATTAATGAATTCAGTAAAGCCTAAACCAGAAAATCAGTTGCATCGTACTCTTGATATTGTATGGGTGCTTCACTCATATTCTAAACCAAAAGTCAAAAAATTTGCGTAGATGACCGTATTTACGGTGCAGTAGAGATCATGTACAGGATTCCACGTTCTACAGTATGTGTCGCTGACATTAAGCTACTCCTTGATGCACTTGGGCTCCAGTACCATAGATACCATGGCGTAAATAACGACATGTATCAATATGTCTACCTGGATATGGGAAATGCCTACATGAAGCTCAGAGAATACGACGAAGCCCGAAAGATCTTTCTGAAAGCGTGCACCATAAAACCAACTTGTCCAAGTTTCTGGTTGGCAGCCGGTTTGGCTTACTATGAGATGGGAGACTTGAAGCATGCGGAGTTAGCCTTGGTCGAAGGAAATGTTTTGGACGTACAAAACTTCACAGTCTGGGCATATTTGACTCTTGTCTGCCTTCGAATGGGAAGAGACGAGGAAGCAGAAAACGCTTTTCAGCAAGCTTTGAAGACAGCGATGGACCCAAAGTTGTTGGCAATCATAGCTGACCATTTTGCCAGTGTTGGAAACTTCAGGTATGTCTATCTCAGCCGCTCAATGACTACAGGCATCGGTGCTACGGTCTATTTCCTACAACTGATTAGTTCTGCTTGAGATGCACGTTGGGGTTAGCACGTCACTTCAGCTATGTCTTTCTCACTTGCTCAAGGACTAGGGTAAAAAGGTTATGTAATTGCTACAGTTATTAGTTCTGAATTAGATGACATGCTGGGATTACCTCACCCCTCGTGGTCGGTACTTGGTACTGTGTCTTGCCGAATTCTAGTATGTTTACGATTCTATCCTTGGGCTCGTAGAGTATGCGCTTTACCTCTGTTCCTATGTGCTTCAGCTTGCCATCATCTTGAATACTAGATGGAGATTCTATCCTTGGGCTCGTAGAGTATGCGCTTTACCTCTGTTCCTATGTGCTTCAGCTTGCCATCATCTTGAATACTAAATGGAACGTTACTTTAGTACTAAAGCAGATCTTATCCCCAGTCAACAGCCACTTAAGACGCCGGTTGCAATGCAGGGATGCAGAGACTGCCTTGATAGAGTCCTTGACCTTGAAGGAGCAAAGTAGCGTGAGATTCTACAAAGCTGAAATGCACTACAAGACGGGAAAATTTTTGCAAGCCAAGAAAGATTACGAAATAGTAGTCAAACTGTCAGATGTACACGCTCAGGATCACGATATATCCATCTCTAGACTAGTGGAGTTACAGGATGTTGCAGAGACTACCCCCCTCCCTAAGTACTCACAGAAGCCGAACTACGAAGCCTGAACCTAACTCTAGTTGAAGTCCTTGCAGCAGAGAACGTTAGTTTTGAGAAAAGTTGGCAAGAGTCTCAAGAGGGAGAATGTACATTTACAAACAGTTTAGAGAATTTCAGTCTTCTGTACCAAGATTGAGTGCAGAGCAATTTGAGATGTCTTTTCAGGGAATATTTATGAGTTCATGCGGTGAAATAATTTAGTTGGTCATCAACAACCAGTAAGATAGAAAGGTCCTGTGCTCTTGGATTTACGAGAAGAACTAAAGGACTGGAATTGTTACTTCATACGACGCTTTCTTTCTTGATTGTCACGATCGAGAGCTAAAAGCAGAGTCGAGAGAAGTACACCACTGCTCACACCGTATTCCGCTAGGATAACCAAGTGAAGTATACGAAGAATATTAAATTTTATAGCTGATGACTCTGTTTGACATGCACAAGAGATCATTCCTTTCAAGCTCTATAATTTTGTAGAAATGCACATGTAAAAATGACAAATCAAATTTATAACTGTAGCTTCAGCAGAACTCTCTTTATAATTTCCTCTTAATTAAGAAATAAGATAGGCTTATGTATAAGCGGCATGCTTCGCTTCCCCGAATGTCCATCTTTTAGAGTCAATGTTTAGTGAATGTCTTTTAGAGTCTTTTAGAGACATGGTTCACATGTCTCTTTTATTGGTTTCTGAACTGCCGATGGCGAATCCAAATTGGTGAAGTGAGTGGTGATGTCGATGTTATCTGAGCATGTCATTGGATTGTTAACAGGAGGAAGAGCCTTTTAATCCGCATTCTTCAATTCGGCACTTTGCGGTGTATCAGATATCGGTTTGTGCCTTTAGAGACTCTAAATGAAACTCACAATGTACCCGGAGGAGGAGTTCACTTTAGTCACTACAGTTGCAATTCTGTTTTGCGTGCTTTGATTATTAACCTCAGTTTCATGAATCAACTGAAATTGAGTTCCCCATCCGGTCTACCAGATCCAGGTGACAATGCACAAGTTGGACATCAAAGTCGTAGACAGTATGAGTAATGCTTTAACTACGATATAATTGTGCACCTTCGCAGTTAATATTTCTGGATGAGCAAGATATCATTCATCTCATCTATCTTGTTGACGCATATAATACTGCAAGAGCTAAAGTAACAGGTTCTGTTTCTCTTCACATTATTGCTTGTCACTTCTCTTTTCTCAGATTAGACTTACGTCCAACACTCACTTTAGCATGTGTTCTCCATAATCGTCAGAGAGAAATGTTATGAATGACAAACTTCAAGAGAGTACTGTAATGAACCTGTAGTTTCTAGCGAGTCTTAAGGAGGTAGGTACCTTCTTGTTTCCATCATGTACAATTGAGAATCTAGGAGAAGTTGAACTAGAAGTTACCAGCGATGGAGGTGTTGTTAATGGAGGATGAAAGGAGTTTAAGGGTGAGAATCATAAATTCTACTCTATTACGGACTTCAAGTGTTGTGGATGAAAGAGTTAGAGAGAAAACACTGTGAAAACTCCCGTAAGACCCAAGGAGTTTAGGAGTTGACTCTGCCCATATGCATTCATGGGTGATCTTCGGATATGACTTGATTCTAATTGTGCCTTGCAGTTGATTTAGCATCTGAGTTGCTAGTTGCCTCACACTCGTTTTGAATTCATTCAGATGGGATTTACAGTGAGAGAAAAATTACTCTATTCGTCTCTATTATATAGTAGTTTCTCAACAAGTCTACTCATACTAGCGAAGATGTTGGGTCATCTTATCATCAGCTCTTCCCATGCTTCATTCCTTACTTCTATAAATAAGGCGTGACAACAAATCTATGAATAAATCTACTTAGCCAATCCTTCAAAAGGATGATGTTGATGTAGAAATCACTCAGCTCACGACGACAAGTCAGTCAAAGTGGGCACAACCCTGTTTTAACCTATCAATGAGCAACCTCGTAGAAATGCGAGGATTACTTTCCTCCTATCCATGAGAGAATTCAAGGTTTTGTCATGTCTTGAAAAGGCTAATAGCTATTTCAATGAGGTATGGAGAAAAGAAGTCGTCCAAGAATAAATATGAAACGAGGAAATTTGGAGCATCAACTCTATATTTTTTTCTTTTTTCTTTTTGGTTTTCTGCAGGGCAAGATCGTCGTTACGAAATCTTCACAGAATTGAATCTAGTAATTTCCTAAATAAAATACACTCAACCCAAGAGTGATATAATAATCATTACAGAATTAATAGGATATGAGTTAGTTATAGATTTATTGATAAGAGCTTAATGAAAAGTTAGTCCTCTTGGTGGATTCTTTATAAAATTAATATTCTATTAAGCTATAAATTATCAACTGAATAACTAAATATATTTTTATATAATTATATCTAATTATATAATAAGGCTTATATCAATCTTATTTTTAATCATGTTTAAGTAGTGATTGGATATCCAGGAAAAAGAAGACAAATAATTTCTTAATAGACTACATGAAAAAATAGAAATTGTTGAAATATCACAATTGATTTAATAATTTATATGCTCAACTAGACGGGGCAAAAGCTAGAGTACTCGTAGGAAAGAGAGATGAAACTATTATAAGATTCTGAACTCTAAAACCAATTTTAGAGTATATTCTAGCTAATAATTGATAACAAGTTGAATTGTAATCAAGCAAATGATTAGTGTAAGTAGTGATACGGGTATGATTCGTTCATACAGATATGTTGTAGTAGAATTGTTGACTGCAGAATATACGTATATATTTGAAGAAGACTTTTGTTGATAATATCTTCAATATACTCTAACAATAAACTCATACTGTATTATGCTTTTACCTGAAATAACTCTGTATTTTTAGTTCTGGTACACTCATTATATTACTATTCGGCTTGAAACCTATATAAGGTGATTGAAAAATTATCTAGAGCTATTACAATTAACAATTATTTTCAAATTGTGAGTTAGTCACATAAATTAACTAAAAAATTTCATTTATATATAATATCATCAACTCATTGTGTTTTTGGAAAGAACAAGATAGAAATTTTTCAGGTTTTATTTGGCATAATCTATACTTTCAGTGAATTTTTCATAGGGTATTTAAATAATAAAAGAGTTCAATTGAGATGTTATAGGTATTTTTTAAGTAACTCGTCAAAAAATTTGTGAATAGCTCTATAATATTTTACAATGTAGGTTGTGAAACTACTCATAAATATATGTGGTAAATATACTATGTTTATCCTTATAAGATACTTAAAAAGTGTGATAGTCAGCGATTCTTACAACTATAAAGGTATTCCAAGAGTTATAAGTAATTAACACACCTTTTGAATTTCAAATTTCACACATGCTTATTCCTACTCAATTTTTCCGCGTTATCATTACAAATATGAGTCACAACCAAGGGAAATGGAAGTAGTATAAGTTGGTAATACAAATCTATAATTGTTGTATGGAACATTTGAATAGGAATAGGAAATTTGACATTCAAAACAGTATATTAATCACTTTGTGACCACTGAAATACCTATAATATTCATGAGTGTTCTACTAGCATACATCATAAATATTTTATAAAAAATATAGCTACATGAATATTTTGGATAAAAATATAACATATTATGAAAAATTTACAGATCATTTATAATTAGTTGTATTGAATTGCTAAAATATCTATAGCACCTTATATAAATCTTTATTATCTAGACACTCTATGCAATGTTGGTTGAAAGTTTAGGTATATGAAGCAATTATGTATACAATATTAATATCTTTCTCATATAATAGCTTTCTCAAAATAAAATAATTTTTAATATTATATATAATTTAAATTTAAATTTAATTTAAATTTATGATAAAAATTTATTCTCATTAGTCAAATAGATTAAAAAAATTGAAATAATGTATAAAGAGTGTAGAGGAGATATGATCTAGTCTTCTTTACACCTTTTCTTGCTTGGCTAATTATAGTATTTTCAGAGTTGTATATTCTGATTTAACTTTTCCTTTCTTGATATAAATCCATTCCATGTGTATTATTTTCCCTGAATGTGAATCTTTTGCCTCAATTTTCACTTCCAATTCTTTAAGTTTCATTCACTTATTTTATTTGCCTTAATTTGTGTTAACTTGCAATGCACTTGAGATTCAATTTTACATGATTGGTAATACTGGTACAGAAAACAAAAAATAGTAATACTCATTAAATTATAGTAACTCCATCTTTGTACCTTCTTTTGTCTCAAAATCCTCCAATAAGGTAGGAATAAGATAAAATGAGTTTTTTTCACTTATGAGAACTAACTCAACTTTTTCAAAACATTGTCCTTAATATTTAATTATTTTCTTATTATTCTCTTCCTTGAGAATTATCTTTATCAAGTTTTGGAGTTTAAGTATCAAGTACTCTATAAATATCTTCCACTATCTTTGACATCAGCATTGTATTGTTTCATAGTTACATTATTTGTTGTCAATATCAAGTAATATCAATTGTGGACTTCTCTTCACAAGATATTGTGATACAGACTTCATAAAATTCTCATAAATACCAAGGAGGAACAATATTTGCATATTTTCTAACAAGCCATCCATTTGATGAAAGTGAAAATAAAAATAATTTAATCTATTATCGATTATCTTCTATCTCTCTTGTATTCCCTTATCAACAACTCTTCCTATTTATTTCTCCATCCCTTAGAATTTTTGTAAAAGATGATATAAAAATAAATCTCCTCTACAGTTGGTCTTCCTCACATATTTATTCTAGATTTTGTCTCCCCTTGAGTATTTAGTCATAACTAAATATGAGGTCCTATATTGAAATTTGAATCCAATACTTCACTAGATATGTAGGATATGTAGTCATGTATTTGAAAGGTTACAGTTTTTATAAAGGTTTTATACAAGAACTCCCACAAATGTGGCTAACATGTTATGGATTTTCTATGTAATTTAAGATTTGAGCAGAACAACATGGTGCCTTATCGAATTATCTTTCTATTTTTCATAAATTATCTCTCCATCTTTCTTACTTCATTCTTTTAGACTTGGCATATTTTTAAATACAGTTTGGAATGATAATATAAACTTGAGAAAGAGGAATGAAGGACACCATATTGAAGAGTGCTTTAAAACTCTAAAGATTTTTGTCAATGCCAATGATTTCATTACCTCTGCCTTCCATAAATTCTGATCATTCTCTTCTATGTATAGATCTGCAAATTAATCATTCCACCTCGCAAATTGTCTTGCAAACCGATCACTCTTGTAACAAATTGATCATAAATAAGCTTTCATGAATCCCTTTACTTGACCTTATTTACTTTGGGTCTAAATTTCTTCAATACAACTTTGATCCTTTTCTAATTTTGAGCTTATATAATAACGGAGGAAAAAGACCTACAGGAATATTAATCATCTCAATAGGTAATTCATTTTTTAATGTATACATATGTGTAATGATGATCATTCTTAGTCATTGATGAAAGACAAAATGAAACTAAGTAAGCTCAAAAGCATTTTAAAACACACTCATTATTAATTTATAGTAATATTCCATTCCTCTGCAAATTTTGGATGGAGGTTAGTAAAATTTTTACAATATTCATCCTAATACCATAACAATTCCGTAAATCTGGCAATTGAAACAACTGATATGCTATAAGGAGTCGTTTGGAGATCTACCAATTACACACACTAGTTACTTGTTTACTTAGTTTAACCTAGTACGATCTCATTGTATGTTTCAAAGGAGTTATATAGACCTACAAAACACCAACACAAACACATTGGATGCTCACTTTGCACCAACCTTGTGCGGTTTAAATTATTTTTTTTAAATGTTTTCAGTCGCATTTTCACTTAGCATTGCATTTAAGGATAACTGAAACCTTAATACTTTGAACCTTTTCTTTTTTAAGAATAATAAAAAATTTAATATAATTTAACTTTAAATTAAAATAAAAAAATAATTTTAATTTGAAATAATTATATGTATTCCCTCTTCTCTTTTCTTTTCTTTTCCTTTGTCTGAATTTTTAATACAGTTTTTAGATATTTTTTTATCGTTTATACTTTTATTCTGAACCCAAAAATACTCTCACATGTTATATCCTCATGAGATAAAACTTTCTTACAATGGAAAATCTTAGGGTGCTTTTTCTATGAAAGGTTATTTTTTTTAAATGGGATAAAAAGTTTAAAACTATTGGCATCAAAATACTACTTTATATAGGATATCCGCTCAAAATAATATACTTAAGAAATCAAACGTATCTTACAGAGTAGAAGTAGTCATTATCTGAATAAAATATTTCTTAAATTACTGTATTTAAACTATGTTGATTTATTTCTAGATAAACATTTTATTTAATAAAATTGAACTTTATTTAAATTTTAATTGGTTTTTATAATATATTATGATACTAGTATACGTTTTTTCAATTAGAATCAGATTCTTTAAAAGGTTCATCACCTTACCTAGTTAATTTATTCATGTAAAGTTACATGCAGAAACAACTTCTATTTCTTTTTATTTGATATTTTTTATTCAATATAAGTTAGACTTCACATACGTGTGTAACATTGATATCTTACCTACTCAACTCCACTACCCGGAATTTGTAAATGTGAGATTTTATAATATTTAGTACTAAAAAGATAATAAGAGTTAAAATATTTAATGTAAATAGGAAAACTGTAATGTTTGAGTACAAAATTTAATACTGCTAAAGGTCAATACCAATTAGATGGTTCCACTTGATATCATCTTCGATGTCGTTTATCTCATTCATACTTCGGTGCGCTAATGCAGATTTCTCGTATCGATACTATTGGGTTTATCGATATTATGGGGCTTATCTCCATTTTACCAGGAATGTCATTCATAACCATTCTTATCTGCGGTGCAAGAGGGCAGATATCTTATACCAATATTATTGGGACCTAGCACCATCTGGATCTTCCCATGTGTTCTACATGGTCGCATTTCCCATGTAAATAAAATAATGTGAAGATAATTTCCTATATCGTCTTGTCTTATGTTCTAAAATAATAACAAGCAAATTTCACTAGTTCACAAACTAAAAATTAGATAAGTATAATTTTTTTTTTTAAGATTGGAATATAATCAGATTGGAGGTTACGGAGTTTTTATTGATAATCAATCTACATGCCAAACATTTGAAACAGGATGAAGAGAAGACCTTTAACTCATATTCTTGTCCTTTTTCCGGTTTTATATAATCTTCTTTTTTCGATAAAAAAAATGTGTTTCCACGTTTGCACAATTTTCTTTCGGTTGAACAAAAAGTCCATACATTTATCCAAGACCCTGTCCACTTTTGTTGTGCATAAGTAATGTTCAAAAGGACAATATAACATCACCGACTGAGGTAATCAACATTTGCTTTGGGATGACCCAATTGAAGGTGGCAGGTGATTACGGAATGGTTCGTCCCACCTGTGGGCGTCATTGTTTCCTCTTCTGTTGGGTCCTTCGATGCTTTTGAAATTATCAATTGGCCTGTAGTTCAATCAGGGAGCCAGTTATCGTATCTGTCTCCAATTTCTCATTTCGATTGGCTTTCGTCACCTGCTGGAATGGGCTGTCAAGTATGAGATTGCCACCCATTTAACGCCTCAGATTCAAATACTTCAGGAGAATTCAGCACATGAATTTTTAAAGTTATATGCAATCTCAACTGCAATCCGCGGCTGCTACTGGGGGAAAGGGCACAGCCATGATTGCGGTGGGGACCTCGGCAGTGAGGGCCCCAAATTTGTTCCGCCTGTCCACGTATAAGAGTGTTCACAAGTGAATTGTTTATCTTCCTTTCTTACGGCAGTCATCTAATCTTCCCTCATTAAGTCAGAACAGCGACTTATCCACACAATGAAGTACAGTGTTGCTATCGCCAGTAGCTCTTGAATTCCTCGTTTGCTTGAACTAAATCGAATTCCTGGATCCTGCTGGCCCTACACTCCCCTCTCTTCGATTGACTTGAGTGCTTAGATACTGTCCTCGAGTAGCTTCACCCCTTAATCGACTACATTCCCCCATCAGTCTGGTCTAGGATCGTCACTATCATCATATGTTGTCTACTCACCTCAGTTTAGAATAACGATTTCTTTTCTTCCATCCGCACTTTGGAGGTGGAGTAGATGCGTTCATCGGTGGCTGGGGCAATGTATTTGGACCACACAGGATTCCCGTAGCCCACACGAGCTTCACAGATGCGTGAAGATGGAGTAGGATGGGTCTGCAACTCCGAATTGAAGGTGTGCAAGCCTTAAGCACAGAATAAACTGGTGTAAAAAGGCGTGCTTTGGGTTGGATTGGGGTGATTGATTGGTATTTGTTCGTCACGCTTAGTGACCCGAGAGTGCACTAAATGAAGGTGGGGAAGATCTGGAGAGTAGAATGGCGAGTAGTTCCTTTCCTCTCATTCAGGTTGGAATGTGAATTTCTTTTCTTCCATTCGCACTTTGAGGTGGGGTAGATTCGTTCATCGGTGGCTGGGGCAATGTATTTGGACCACAGGATATCTCCCCGTAGCCCACACGAACTTCACAAATGCGTGAAGATGGATGTAGGATGGGTCTGCAACTCCGAATTGAAG
Organism: Lunularia cruciata; assembly: GCA_948567375.1. Lineage (NCBI taxonomy): Eukaryota > Viridiplantae > Streptophyta > Marchantiopsida > Lunulariales > Lunulariaceae > Lunularia > Lunularia cruciata. The sequence continues at coordinate 19,909,165 of OX419759.1, forward strand.
GTGTGCGAGCCTTGCACACAGAATAAACTGGTGTAAAAAGGCGTGCTTTGGGTTGGTTTGGGGTGATTGATTGGTATTTGTCCGTCACGCTTAGTGAACCGAGAGTGCACTAAATGAAGGTGGGGAAGATCTGGAGAGTAGAATGGCGAGTAGTTCCTTTCCTCTCATTCAGGTTGGAATGTGTCTATCCAGAGGACGCGGCCCACGAAGACGGGAAATTTGCCCGCAAATGGAGGCAGGCTCTTGGACTCAAGTATCCAGTACACGGCAGGCCACAAGTGTGGCACCATCGGTCAATATTCTAGTGCAGTTCCACCTCCTTTACTGCTTAAAACTGGCTTGTCTTCATTTTCAATTTCCTCCCAGAAAGAGACATCCACAATGGCGATTCACCTGCTCCCGCCCGTGCATAGGAGGCGCCCACATAGTATATAAGAAAACCTCTGGACACCGACTCAAAAACTGATAGAACTTTACACTACTTTTCCAGCTTTCTTGGGCTCCACCCGGAACACGCATCAGTGACATGGAACGAGATTTTATTTCCTCCCTCTACCTTTGACGTAAAGAGTAGAAGAGGTTACGCGGACGAGGACCTAAGCGATTGTGAAATACGATTTTGAAACTGCACGGACCAAGCAAGTTGAATTCCAAACCATGTCTTCTAGATTCTTACACTGTTAGCTATGACCTCGGGTTCGAAAATAGCAAGCATTATGCACAATGTATATGATATATTTCAGAGATGGCACTAATGAGGACAAAGCTAATATTTAACTTGCTAGCTGCCACTACTATCCAGTTCGCATCACGGAATTATTCCCGTTTGATTAGAAGGTACCAATTCTTAAAAGTTTCTCTACGTTCTAAAACATGAGCAGAGAGAAATGGACAACGTTCAAAGCTCAGATACCTGATACATGATCTCTTAACTGAGAAGTGCTCATATAACTGGACATAGTCCCTGAACACTCTAGGAACAGCGATCATCTCCAACAGGCGTAAACCACTGTGTGGATAGACGTCCAAAAAAAGACCAAGTCCAACACGTCTTTGTCAACGTTACTACGTCTCTTATCACTATCCTCATCCAGGACAATAACAAGCACCTTCATGAAAATCCATGGAACGATGATGACTTACCGGGCACTTTGTGTGACAAACAGAGTCTACAAAAAGTACATCAAAAGCCTAGAAATCCAGAAATGAGTTCAATCATCAAAAGAGAAGAATCCAGCACTAGGATCTAGGGTGCGAATTCCCATGCAGGTCGAGCCCATTCGAAACGAAAATTCTAAAGTAAAACGGGGGAGGAGACCTCCATATGATTACAGAGAAAATTGGTATTGCTCTAAGTCAGACGTATTTATCGAACTAACAGAGATGTGCTCTTCCGGGAGCTCAAGCTCCTATTGCCCCCCCTAAGAATGAAAGGATAACCATATTTTTTCACATATCCTGCGAGAAAACGAGTCTGGATAAGTCCATAGGATAAGCCAGCAATCCCCGCACTGAAAAGACCTTGTTCTTATCTGTTCCTCGGCAATCTGTTTATCAATCGTGCCATCCTGCTACGAAGAAGATGGGCGGTACGAAGGCAAAGCATTGAACAAAGAGCGACTAACGCCTGTGGGAAAGTGTGTTCGCATGGTTTACTAATTTGTTCTCTGCTACTGAATCTTTGGAAACACTACGTGAGATATGCGAGCTGAAGCCGTTCGGAGAACGGAGGATTCAGAAGCCAATTTAGAAACAATATTGTTTACATGCAAAGTTGAGATCGACCTTGACCATACTTGCTGAGCACAAGCGAATCACTCGTCGAGTGCATGTAAAACTCTGGACCAATTCAGGTAATCACAAAATCTAGGATCGCATTCAAGAGAAATACCTTTTGGACAATCAGTCGAAGAGACTGAATCCCATATCGTCATCGCTCTCTTCCTTGGGTTCCTCCTGCATGAGCATAAACCAGCCAACTCAGAATTTCATAACAAGCAGATAAGACTGCCTTCGTCTCGCACCTCAGGTGCAAGTCTTCAAGCCCAACTGGATACCTCATCCGGCTAGACGTGGACATTCTATACGGATGAAAGCCCAGAGGGACAGTCTAGGTTTCTTACCTTCTTCTCCTCGACCTTCTCTGCTGCGGCGGGGGCAGCACCGCCTCCAGCAGATGGAGCGCTTACGGATACTGCACCACCACCACCTGCACATGATACATGAAAGGTGAGGTCACAATCGATCTTAAGGTCGGACGTCAACTTGGGCAGGAAAATACCCTCCTCACACTGTGTTCGACCCGTTATCAATATCAATTCAGCTGACGGATACAGTGCATGAAGAAACACCTCATCTTCACTTGTCAAGGGATATTAAAACAAAGAAAAAGAAGAGGCAAAAATACCTGATCCGACGTTGGTAATCAAGTCCTCAACGCTTCTCTTCTCCAAAAGCTTTGCAAAGAGACCGGGCCAGTAAGACTCAACAGGCACATTGGCGGCCTTGCACAAAGTAGCGATCTTCTCGGCCTGTGAATGCACATTATCGGCACATCATTCGTAAAGTTCTTTCCACAAAACGGTCGATAACTTGAATTCGACAGCAGGCAACCACAATTCCATCCAGTTTGAGGCAAGTCGACTATAAAACCTCCAGAGAAAATGAAACCAGAATCACTTAAAAACTGACAATCCGGACCCTAAAACAAATCGATCTATACACATCACAAGATCACAAAGCGGATATTGTTTCGTACAGTGATGGGAATGCCATCATCAAACAAGATGAGGGCAGAGTAAGTGCAAGCAAGCTCGCTGCTAGACATTTTCACAAATCGGATCGAGCACGGCTATGGCGATTGCAAATTGCAGGGGTGCGGATGGAGACGAGAAACGAACGCAGAATGCGAAAGAAGTTGCCCGATCGCAGCAGCTGGTTTTTGCCCTAGACCAGTTTAGGGTTTCTTCGGGCAGCCCGCATTTCAAGGGCAGCCGGGAACTTTCAAGGATAATAGTTTTAAGGGAATAATCCCCCTCCCCACAGGCTGACTTAACCTTTTTATATGGCTCTTCTCTTTTCGAAGGCAATATAAATCCACTGCCTCGAAATTACATTTGGCCTTCAAATTCTACAGGAGCTGCGCTTATACAAAGATCGTAAATAGGACCATTATAGCGATCTTTTAACTTACACCTCCCATTGACTGTTGAACTCCCAATTAGGCGTGGATTTAATAACAATGTGATACGTGATACATCAAATATTCAAAGAAAGATATGAAACACTCACACGGTGGTAATACGTAGAACTCTCAATATTCAAGAGTCATGACATATGACATATGGCTACTTCGCACCCGCAAGAGTGATCTATAAGGCTTGAATGCTTAGGCATTTCCCTTCTATTTCTTTTGTGGTCGTTACTCAATTTTGAGCCTACATATACATGCGCAGTTGTGATTAATTGTTAAATTATACACATGAATATGACCTTTATCGTACGAAATAAAGCAAATCATTCTATATCTTTATCAGTCTAGTTGTACGGAACAAAAGTATAACATCTATACATTCTTTTGGTTTTGAATAAATAAATTATAAATCGACACGGTATGTTTATCTTTTTTAATATCACTGAAATAAGGTCTTCAGTTACTATCATGTCATCATCAATAGTTATTTTTGAATTAATTAGAATATGCATAAGCTGCTCTAACTATTAATTATTTCTGATTATGTAATAACTCATGATATAAATAAATTTCTCATTTATAGATAAACAACTATAAAATAGTTTTGGCAAGTGGACAATTAAAATACATTGTCCATTTTCCAAAATTAAAATGAAAACTTATATAAGTACTTGGGTTAGTCTTTAAATTTAAATTTTACATGACCATACTATTTCATTCATTAGTATTTTGTTACTAGTATAAGAAGTATAAAAATGAAATATTTATTGAATATTAGAGTATTTTACTTCTTTGATATGTACATGATGATATGTAGCCTAGCAAATCATATTCTAACTGTATACATATGTATACTAAGCTCTAATTGCATTCATAGCTATTTATCTAAATTCATGTTAAATAATGAATTAGAAAAGATGAATAATATATCTAAATTTCTTGACTTCTTCACATACTTTTTGATAGCGGTGCTGGACTAAATTCCATGGAAGCTAGTTCAACGACAAGATTTTGATATTCTGCCAAATTTTATACAAATTTCAAATTTATACAACCTCTTCACCATCAGATTGAAGACGGAATACATGAGTAATTTTATTGGAATTCTAGGTTTTGATAATTTTATACAAAGTGGTTCTTAAACAATATTCCATTCACTTCATTACGGAATACATAAATATGAGATATTTCTTTTGTATATATGTACATTAATTCAATTTTATTTACTAACTACATTACTTGTCTGTCGCCTAAGCAAATCATACTCTAAGTGGCTACATAGACCAAAAATAATAATTTTATTTCATATATGATATATACAAAACCAAGACTATATGATGCGTTTCTTTATGGTACCGTCTAAAAAATCATGCTGTCAAAGCTTTCTTAACTATTATATATAAAAAGAGTATACCAAAAAATTGTAATCTTATAGGTGGGGCTTTATTTCTTCTAGAATGTAATATGAATAAAAGATATCAAGCTGCGAAAATAAGCCAGTTTACAAGAAACTTGTAAAAAAATGTGTACAATGCCTAGAATTGTTGAGAAACCTGAAAATTATAATCAAATGCAATGTATTGCTGAATTACAACCTGATTTAGCTATTGCATGAAAGGCTCATGCTTTTTAATTAAAAATTGTTTAATTAAGAAAATATAGACTTAGAAAATTACTTACTATTTATTTTTAGTTATCATTATTAAACAAATTTTCTCTAAAACAAACTTTATAGAGAATTAGTATTGAATTTTTAGTAAAAAATAATTGAAGAAAGGCAAGTGTATATAGAAATATTTATAAAAGGCATAAAATAAAGCCATAAATACCTTTCAATTTTAAAATTATACACCATATTGTATATAAATTATCATAGAAATATTTTATAAGAAATCATTGAAAGTAACTTGGATATATTAGAGATAAATATTATTTATTATTTATTTGGTCCTTCTATATATGGTAATTCTTTAGATAAGATCATACCTACTAAGTATAAAAAAGGAATCATTAATATGGAATATGTATATAAAGACTTGCTATTTCCACCATGTCTTTTACATTTCTACCGCATCCAATCAAAGACAAGTACTAGTTTAGTAAAACCGCTACTACAATTGTAATCATGCATTAATGGATGTGAGGCCTTGCACACTCCTTATCTACCATTGTCTTAATAATGTAGTGTTTCTTTCTTCTATTTTCACTTTGCTCTTTGCTTCCATGGTGCTCCAAGACTTGCAAAGTCATGACATCCTTATTTTTTGCTCATTGTTGTTGCATTTCACACTTAAAATACAAGATGCTTGACATTAGTATGAATTTATGAGATTGTGATGTGTAGTCGCATATGTTCATAGCATTGCTCACAATATTGGTTTTACCATGACTATCCAACACTCAGACCTTGTGGGTGGTTGTGTCAAAATATTTTGTAAGTACGGAGGCACATATAAGTAATTCCATTGCTCATCAAGTTCTTTGCTATTGTATAGCAAAGAACTTGATGAGCAATGGCATTTATCTAGGATGCAAAATTTGACTACTTGTGGAAACTTTTTGCTTGTTGGAATGACAAAAATAGATGTAGTTTTATCATTGATGATGACATCCACAATCATGAAATGTCCAATGAAATGTCAAGCCATCCAAGTGCGCAAAGGTTCATTGAAGCTACTAAGAAGTCAATCAACAAATTTGTAGTGGTTTGCATCACCATACACCAAATTTGAATGAAGTTGTACAAGTACACTTCAAACACACTTGGGATTGCTAAGATTGTGAAAAATGCCAAAGCTAAGCATATACACAAAATCTTTGAAGGTAGTTCTTCCAAGTGCTCTTGGATGATTTAAAAGAATATGGATTCCATCATGCTCTTTATTCTAATGAGAATGGCCATATCAAATACCTTTTCTTTGCCCATCTAGATTCCATTGGCCTTGCCAAGTAGAATCTTGATGGATTGTACCTATAGGAAAAATTCAAGATGCTTCAAGATGTATCTTCTACACTTAATTGTGCACAATATATCATTTATGATGTGTTTCATCCTCCTCAAAAGAGAAGACATTGGCGCATATCAATGAGCTTTGGAAAAATTTCATAATCTAATTGGTGATATTGTTCTATCATGTGTATATACGTTGCTACAAAACATACATTGTTGTGAACATCATACACTATAGAAGCACAACTCACACATAACTCATACATGAACACTAAATTGCTACAATAATCAATTCTTCATCAAATCAAATCAACTTAAATCAGATCAATACTTGATCATTCACTCAACAATCTACCAATAATTGGGCACTAATTATAATCAAACCAAACCCACTCTAGCTAAGAGACTTTAGGTGACGCTTGTTGGCTTTCTATCCACCATAGCAAAGAACTCAAAGGCTCAACATCAAAAAAGTGAGCTTTTTGGAGCTACAATTTGAAGGTATACCTTTGATTTCAAACCTAGGTCTCCAACCCTAACAATCTTGCTAACGGCATAACCAATGATACGAATGGTGCAAGTGATAGTGGGTCCTACCATGTGATCAATACTCCAAACATGAAATCTAACTGTCAACAAGTAATTTATGAGTAACTACCAAAATACCTTTGACTACCAACACTACTACTCTAGTGTTTGAGCAATCTAGCTTTGACACCAAAAATTTAATGATAGTTTTTGTACATATATACATTGCTACACAACATACATAGTTGTCAACATCATACACTATAGAAGCACAACTCACACATAAGTCATACATGAACACTAAAATGCAATAATTGCCTCCCTAGTAGGCAATTAGGTTCCTCTATCTCTAAATAACCATCTACTCCATGTATATAGTACACCCTATAGTGGGCAAAGATCAAGAAGTAGGTGCTATCAAGCCCCATCATTAATCAATCACCTATATGCAATCTATACCATATAATCGGTAAACTAGATATAGATCAAGTACATCTAGGACATAACCACTATCCTTGAGGAACCACCATGAGGGGAGGAGTCAAACATGCCATATGCCATACTCTCAAATAGTTATCACATACTAACATAGTAGTAGCTCTACCAAAAGAGCTACATAACATACACTATAAGCTTGCACGTAGAAGTGCCAAGCTTGGGTCCATAATACCATCAATGTTTGGGAGGTGGCATGGTGCACAATTTTACACATAATCCTTCCAAACAACGCCATCATGTCCTTCCAACACAAGGACTCTAGAAGGCAAAACCTTGCACACTCTCAAGATAGTGTGGCATGTTGTAACATCAAGTGTCATTGGTGTTGTTTGCTATAGATACACATAGTCACTTGGATGAAATTGAAGGACCAAGGGTCTATAACATTCTCCTTAAATAGTAGCATAAGATAAAGTATCCCTATGATAAGCAATCACCAAGTTCTCAAAGGCCATCGACATCACTTTCCAAAAGATCTCTATCTATTGAGAACATGCGCTCACCCATATATCTAGATCATCCAAGTCCAAAACTATAGTAGCATCTCAACAAATGGCTGTAGGTAAATTAGATCTTGTCCATAGAGTAGAAATTAAGGAGAGAAGGAGGCTTGCCAGCTGAACCGATAGCCCATGGCCAACCAAGTTAATTTAGAGATCTTAATCTCCCAAGTGTCCTCTCTACAAACTATATTTTTGCAATCCTCTCTTCATTGTTTGAACCACTCTCTCTGCTAAACCATCTGCCTCAAGGTGATCTTGAGAGGTAGTATGATGATTAATGAAAGCCTTGTCACACAAGACTTGAAACTCTCCCAAGAACTTTGTACCCTAATCAATCAAAACCTCAACTAGTGCACCAAATTGACTAAGAACCCTGTAACAATATGGAGTTTAGCGACAAAGTTAGTTGGGCTCACAAAGTAACACATAAGACAAATTAGCCTAGAATATTCTAGAAGTATCTAGGAAGCTTCTTGGGAAGCTTCCCGATTAGCTTAGCTTGCATCTTAAGTAAGTAGCTTCTAGAAGGAAGCTTCTAGAAGCTTCCAACTAGCTAAGCTTGCACGCCAAGTAGGCGGCTTCTAGAAGGAAGCTTCTTGAGAAGCTTCCTAGTTAACTTGGCTTGCACTCTAAGAAAGCGGCTTGAGGAAGCTTCTTGAGAAGCTTCTCAAGGGCCTTGTATGCTACCTTTAAATACCAAAGCCAAAGCTCATGCTAGGCATTTGGAGTTTTCTCTCATTCAAGTGTCCCAATGTGAGTTTCCATTCTCCTATTTCTCTCCTCAGATTCGGTCTTTTACATTGGTATCAGAGCACAAATGGGATAGATGGAATTTGTGGACCACCAAATCCACTTCCACCAAACCATTGGGACCTTCATGTCCAGATATTACCAAATCATCGTTTCACACAATTCATCACCTCGCGCTTTGGGTAGGATTTTCTACATATGATCACCGTGTCAGAGTAACCCTTGATACTTCCAGTTGTAACTTATGGAAAATGGTGGACATGTTGTATCTATGTATTAATCAACTAGATAAATTGAGTGTAGTGGAATAGAGTAGTAGGGATGGCGGCAATACCGGATGTTATCCTTGCAATGCAACAACAAATTGAGCATCTTACTCGATTGTTGGATGTACAAGACCAGCAATGACGAGAACAGATAGATAGAGCACCAGTTCGAGATGGAGAAGATTGCATTCGATTTCCAAAACCCAAGGTGTTTGAAGGCAAGAATCTTCCAAGCACAGTGGAGAATTTTGTGTTTGATTGCGAATGTTACTTTGAAGCCACCAATCTTCAAGACGAGCGGAAACAAATTCTCTTGGCTTCTAGCTAATTGGATGGTGTGGCAAAACTTTGGTGGCAATTTCAAGTAGAAAGAGCTGAATGACAAATTGTTACACCGATTTTGACATGGGTAGAATTCAAAGATGCAATACTTGGTCGATTTCAAATGATAAATGCCACCCGAGCCACACAAGATAAATTGGCAGAGTTGAGGCAGATTGGCTCAATGAGAAGCTACATCACACAATTTCAGAACATCATCATGCAAATTCTAGATATCCAAGAAGGTGAAGTTCTGGATCAATTTGTGCAAGGATTGAAGTCATGAACCAAATTGGAGGTGACCATGCGGGAGCCACAAAACGTAGAAGAAGCTATGCAATTGGCTGAGCGTTTTGATTCCTTGGTTGCAACAAATTGGTCTCAACCTCGACCTGCACAAAGCCTACCAGTACACTACGCACGAGTGGAAGAACCAGTACCAATGGAGATTGATGCTATCTAATGAAGACCACTTGGCACAGCAGATAGAGAAAGATTACGACCAAATGGAGGTTGCTTTTATTGTCGCCAAGTTGGACATCGCATTGCTGAATGTCCACTTAGGAATAGGCAATCTCGACAAGTTGCCCAGATGGAGTTTGTGGAAAAGAATGATCAGGGAAACAAAGAATCCCAGTAGGAGATTTCGAGCCGCCTATTGGGAGCTTGATTAGTTCCAATGGGATTGAAGGCTCAAACTATGCAAGTTTGCTTCACTTGCAAGGTACGATATCTAATTGGAGTTGTAGGATTTTGGTTGATTTTGGAAGTTCAGAGAATTGCATGTCTATGCAAGTAGCAAAGGAATTGAGCATTCCTATCAAGCCAGTGATTGGAAGTAGTTTGATGATGGCGGATGGTAGAAAAGGTTCTGCATTCCGCACCTTGCATCCTGTTACCTTCAAGATTGGGAAGGAGTATTTGGAGTGTATGAGGTTTGTAGTGGCACCTTTACACTATGATATCATTCTGGGTCTACCTTGGCTTGAACATCATAAGGTTCAATTCGATTGGACCCGACGTCAAATTCAAGTACAACACCAAGGTAGGAATTTCCTATTAGGTTGTCTGGCACCTCTGAGTAAGACACCTAAGAATAGTCAGTCCCAAGATGTGAGTTTGTTAAGAAGGCAACCATAGAGCAAATCTGGAAGGGAGATGAGTCCCAAGATGGAAAGTTTGCCAGGAAAGCAACCATGGAGCAAGCTTGGAAGAGAGATGAGTCCCTAGAATGGAAGTTTGTTAATGAAGCAGCCATAGAGCAAGCTTTGGAGGAAGATAAGTTTATATTTGCGGTGTGGATCAAGCCGATTGCACAAGAACAATCTGAGGAGGGCCAAGTGCCGCATCAAGCAACGGTTGATTGGATAGTTCAAGAGTTTGTATATGTGTTTCCGGATGATCTGCCAAAGGGATTACCCTCTGATCAAGGTATGCCCTTCAAGATCGAGTTATTGCCAGGGAGTACTCTAGTGAGTAGACCAATCTATCGGCTCTCACCAAAGGAGTTGGAGGAGTTGCGAACAACACTTACAAAGTTGTTGGAGAAGGATTTCATACGACATAGTACCTCTCCGTGGGAAGCACCGGTACTATTTGTTCCAAAGAAAGATGGAGGACTTTGTTTCTGTATTGATTACCATGGGTTCAATAAGCAAACTGTGAAGAATGCATATCCCTTGCCTCGGATTGATGACCTGCTTGATCAATTAAGTGGAGCACGCTACTTTTCCAATCTAGATCTTTGTAGCGGCTATTGGCAAATTCCTATTGAAGGAGAGGACGTGCAAAAGACTACCTTTTGCACAAGGTATGGACATTTTGAGTGGAGAGTTCTACCTTTTGGACTCACTAATGCTCCAGCAGTCTTCATGGATCAGATGCATTGGGTGTTGGAGGGACTATTGGATCAGTCCATGGTAGTGTCCTTAGATGATATCTTAATCTATAATAGGACAGAAGCAGAACACAAGAATCATGTGCGAGAAGTCCTAAGACAACTAAGACAGTGGAAATTTTACTACAAGAAGTCAAAGTGTGCTTTTTGGCAGAAGGAGGTTACCTTCTTGGGTCATAAGATCTCATCAGAGGGGATCAAGATAGAAGAAGAGAAGATCAAGGCCATTACTGATTGGCCTACCCCGAAAGATGCTACTGAAGTGCAAACATTCAATGGATTGGCTAGTTTTTACCAACGGTTCATCCACTATTATGCTCACGTGGTTGCACCATTGACTGACCTCTTGGGAAAGAACTCGAGCTTCCAATGGACTACCAAGCATGAAGAAGCATTCCAAAAGTTAAAGCATATGGTGTCTTCAAGACCCATTCTTCAACCATATGATCCTCAACTACCTTGTGTGGTTGATTTTGATGCTTCTAACTTTGCAATTGGAGCTGTGTTGCAACAAGAATTTCCAGATGGACTACATCCTATTGCCTTTGTGTCTTGCCGACTAAATACAACTGAAAAAATTACTTTGCGTGAGATTGGGAACAACTTGCAATGGTATATGCCACCAAGGTATGGAGGCATTATCTCTTGGGGAAAGAAGTGATCATGCAAACTGATCACAAGCCATTATTGCAAACCTTACACCTAGAGCACATGAAGAGTCGACATCATTGATAGGAAGAGCAACTCCAATTTTTTGACATCAAACTTGAGTACAAACCAGGTTGGTTCCATGTCAACCCGGATGCTCTATCACAACGACCTGATTTGAAGTCTCTTCCTCTCATCTCGGCAGCAATTATGACGGTGTCAATTGATCCCAAGATTCATAATGAGTTTCGGTTAGCTCTACAGCAAGATCTCTTCTTCCAAATGGTACATGGTCGGCTAACAACAGGTGACAAGGAGTACAACACCTTCTCTTTCAAGGAAGGCCTTCTATTCCATGTGGACCGGAACTATGTTCCAACCAAAGGTGATCTTTGACTTGTGCGACTTCAAGAAGCCCATGATTTACCCATCGCTGGTCACATGGGTGTGGACAAGACCTTGGGTACCCTCCAACGTCAATCGTGGTGGCCCAATATGACACGGGTTGTTTGAGAATTTGTCCGATCGTGTGAGAGTTGCCAACGTAACAAGGTCAGCAACCAGAAGCAGGGTGGACTCCTTCAACCGCTTGCCGTTCCATCAGCTCGTTAGGAGCATGTGAGCTTGGATCTCATCATATCCTTGCCAAAGACAAAACAATGGCACACCGCCATTGTGGTGTTTGTGGATAAGCTTAGTAAGCAAATCCACTCGGCACCAACCTGTAATACCATGGATGCTCCAACCTTAGCGCAAATCTACTTTGACAATGTCTTCAAGCATCATGGAATGCCACGCATACTCATCTCCGACCGTGATCCTTGCTTTACCGAGAAGTTTTGGCAAGCACTCTTTCAGATACTCGGCACCAAGCTTGCTTTGTCCACGGCCTATCATCCTCAAACTGATGGAAAAACCAAACGTGCAAATCGCACATTGGAGGATATGTTGTGTGCCTTTGTCAATGTCCACCATACCAATTGAGATGAATGTCTTGTTGTTGCCAAATTTGCCTACAACAATTCCAAACAGGCAAGCACTGGATTCTCTCCTTTCTTTCTCAATTTTGGCCAAGATCTGCTTGTTCCAGATTCTCTTCTTGCTCCCCCTCCATCTCTGGTTCCTCATACTTCTACATTCTTGACCACTATATCCCAATCTCTCCAACAAGCCAAGTCTCACCTCCTTGTTGCTCAGAATCACCAAAAACAATATGCGGACCACCATCGTTGCGATCTCACCTTTGAAGTCGGTGATAAAGCCATGCTATCCTCTAGTAACCTCCTTCTCCCACTTGATACCCAAGTTTGTAAACTTGCTCCTAATTGGATAGGACCCTTTGATATCACCCAAATTGTCTCTCCTGTTGCTTATTGTCTTGCCTTGCCTTGTCACATGCATACCCATCTTGTCTTTTATGTTTCCAAGTTGAAACCCTTTGTTCCTAACCCCTCTTCCTTTTCCTCTCGAGTCCAACCTCCTCCTCTTCCTATCCCTATCAATGATCATGAGGAGTACAAAGTTGATTGTATCCTTGCGTGTCGCCACATTCAACGAGGCCGTCGCCAACATACGGAGTACAAGGTCCTTTGGAAAGGATATCCCCTTCATGATGCCACCTGGGAACCTCTTTCTCACCTCCAAAATGCACAGATGGCCATCCAAGCATTCAAAGCTTCACTGGCAACGAGGACGTCACCAACTAGCGGCGGGGGAATATGTAACAATATGGAGTTTAGCAACAAAGTCAATTGGGTTCACGAAGTAACACATAAGACAAATTAGCCTAGAATATTCCGGAAGTATCTAGGAAGCTTCTTGGGAAGCTTCCCGGTTAGCTTAGCTTGCATCTTAAGTAAGTAGCTTCTAGAAGGAAGCTTCTAGAAGCTTCCAACTAGCTAAGCTTACATGCCAAGTAGGCGGCTTCTAGAAGGAAGCTTCTTGAGAAGCTTCCTAGTTAACTTGGCTTGCACTCTAAGAAAGTGGCTTGAGGAAGCTTCTTGAGAAGCTTCTCAAGGGCCTTGTATGATACCTTTAAATACCAAAGCCAAAGCTCATCCTAGGCATTCGGAGTTTTCTCTCATTCAAGTGTCCCAATGTGAGTTTCCATTCTCCTATTTCTCTCCTTGGATTTGGTCTTTTACAAACCCGATCCTAGAACAAGTAAGCTATCTTTTCATTGGACTTGTTAAGAAGTGCCACCAACTCAATCTACTTGGAGAAGTACTCCACCATCACCAAAACACACCGATGATGTCTCACAATCAATAAGAAAGGTCCAACAAAGTCTAAACTCCAACGTTAACCCAATCCCATGATAGGTAATGGGTGTAATTGTGGCATAGGAGCATTTAATGATGCTTGTACTTGGTCACAAACCACACATTTGGTAACAAACTACTATACATTGGTTTGCATACTGCACCACCAATAATGACTTTGTAGTAAGTTATATGTATGCTTTACTCCAAAATGTCCTAGCTCTTCATGAGCAACTATGGTCTTTGGGATGGAAGTGGTACTACTTGCACTCTACCTTCCTCCCATACACAAGATGTATGCCTTCCAATCTAAACCGCTTGGATCATTGAAGAACATGATCTCTCTCCTTGGCCCCAATTGTGCCACCCACAACACCAATGCAAAGATAATCCATCACTAAGACATCATCATGAATGCCTTGCTGAATTATACCACTATCTCCACCCTTTGAATCTATCACCTCAATAACTCCTCTGATATGCTTTGAGAGAGATACCACCAAAGCCTCAAAAAATACATAGAGAAAGGTAGATGCATGCAAACCTAGCACACATTTCTTCATTTGTCTCACCATGCCAATATGCTCGGGCCTGATCTTGCTGGCTAGGACATGGGTTTCTACTCAAACCAATTGCATCATGATTCACCACTCCAGGTATATGAATAACCATGAAATCTTACTCTTGTAAAATCAAAGCCCATTGTGCAAGCTTCCCTAAAAGTTTGTTAGACTCTATCAACCACTTTAGTCGCTGATGATCAATGATGAGAGTGAAGGGATACCAAATAGGTAACATTGGAAATGTGCTACTGCTGCCAAGCACTCTCCCTCATATGAACTATACTTCACCTCTGCTAAATTGTTGGAGCAACTAGGATAGGCTACCACAAACTTCTTCCTCTAATCATTATGTCGGTGAGCATTGCTCCAAGCTCCAAAATACTCCAATCAATGTGAAATGGTCATCCTTTGATTGGTCTCCTAAGAATAGGAGCAGATGCCAACCTCTCATTGAGCTATAGAAAAGCTCTCTCTTGCTCATCTTTCCAACACCACTCCTTTGTAAGCTTGGTCAGCTTTTTCAAGGCCTTGGCAATGGTACTAAATCCTCTAACATAGCATAATCTGGAATTGTGTTTCAAAGTGCCCATACTTGCTTCTTTTGTAGATGAGGTGGGTTTCAAAGCGCCCATGCATGCTTCTTTCACATGCCATTAGTGACTCTCAACACATGCTTTTGGGGATGCAAGAAGCACTCTTAATGTTGGTCGGGTAACAACCAAGAAGGTAGAAAGTACCACTTTGAGGATGGATTTTGACTTAGAGGCATTCAATCATAATCCTATATATTGTAGCTTCACATCATTGGCTTTTCAACCAATTGCAATTACAAATTATTTGAATCAATGGTTCTTCTCATACTAAGTTGAATTACTATTGTGGTGCTTTATCATGAGTAGGGTAAAACAAACCTGTCTCACGACAATCTAAACCTAGCTCATGTTCCCTATTGGTGGATGAGCAATCCAACACTTGGTGATTTTTTGCTTAACAATGATAGGAAGAGCCAACATCAAAGATCAAAAGGCAACCTTGCTATGAATGCTTGGCTACCACAAGCTAGTTATCCCTTTGGTAACTTTTTTAACACCTCTAGCTTCAAATTCCAAAAGACTAAAGGATCAATAGTCCATGCTTTCACAATTTATATTCATATTGAAAATCAAACTCAAATTAGCATTTACCCTTTTGTTCTACATGAGACTTTTTTTCTTGTTGAACTCATCTAAGGACACATGTGTTATCTTTCAATAGATATGCCACCCTAGCCAAACTCCCTACTTGACAATATCTTCCACCTAGATCGTACCAAGTCACCCCAACACTAAAAGTCAAAAGTAGGGGCAAAGCTTTGCCTCTACCTCATGGAATAAGTAAAATAACATCAAAAGTAGTGGTATTTCACTTGCGGCCAAAACCTCCCACTTATTCTACACCTCTTGAGTCATTTCATAAAGTTGAACTAGAGTCAAGCTCAATAGGATCTTCTTTCACTACTGATTTTCCAAGCCCATTCCCTTGGCTGTGGTTTTGCTAGATAGTAGATAGGGACAGTGGGAATCTCATTAATCCATTCATGCATGCATATCAGCAGTAGAAGTTTGCCAACCCAAGGAATGCTTACACTATACTCACATCCATAGGCAAAGGAATATGTGCAATAGCCTCCACCTTGGTTTATTGAATATCAAGTCCTCCAAGGTAGGTAGTGTGACCCAAATACTCAACCTACTTGTGGAAGAATCTACACTTCCTAAGATGTAATTTGAGTCCATGAGATCTCAATCTCTCAAACACCTCCAAAAAATGCCTCTCATGCTTCTCCATAGTAGTGTTATAGACCAAAATGTCATTAATATAGCATTAAACAAAATACAATCCTAGTAGGATTCTATCCATGATCCTTTAGAACTTAGCAAGAGTGTTCTACAATCCAAATGGTAAGAACTTCCATTGATATGAATACATCCTTACCATGAGGATTAATAGCCCAAAATGTTGTCTTGGACTCATCCTCCTCCCTAATTGACAACTAATGATGTCATGCTTGAAGATGCAAAGTACTAAAGACCTTTGCATGCCCAATCACATCAAAGATCTCTTTTGTTGTAAGCATGGCATACCGATCAACCCTAGTATGTCAATTGATAGGACTGTAATCTCCACACATCTACCTATCTATGTAGTTACTATGCATATCTTTCTTAGCTAAAATCATTGTAATTGATGCATACTCTTTATGTGAAATCTCAACCAATCCAGCCTCAAAAAGGTCTCTACTCCAACTCTAAATCAATGGTCTCTTTGTGTTATTATATCTATAAGGATATAAAAAAATTATTGTATTGCTAGTCAGCTCAATCCAAATACCAAGTCCTTTTAAAGCACCCAAATCCTTCATAATGAAGGAAAAACAACTCATGTAGCTCCTCAAGACCTCCAAACTCTTTGTCTGTCTCCTCTTATAAGCGTGGATCCAAGATGTAGTTCCCAAGTATCCTCTATAATTGATGTAGGAAAGGAAGACGTACTTATTGGCTGCTAAATTAGACCCTTGGAAGTAGTAATGCCATGCCTCCATCCACTAGAAGTCCCAACCTTAATGTGAATAACTCCCTCTGATCTGGCTGTAAGCTCCATATGTCCTCTAGTTGCATCCCAAGTAGACCTCACTCACTAGTAGCCTTTGGTTGTGTCCCAAGAATTTTGTTTCCACTTAGTCCATCACCTCCAACATGTGCCTTAATTGTCTTGATAGGCACAAAGCTCACAAATTTTTGCATGGTGATGCCTATCAAATGCATCCTACGTTGCTTGGCCAAGCCAAGGCTCATAATCTAGGTCAAACAATTTAGTTCCATAGCCTGACCTAACACTTGATGCCTTAGACACTATAGTAACTACAATAATACCGGTGTAAGAACCCATTGCTTACTCCCTCTCATTGGCATTAGGCTCCACCAATTGCTATAACTATGAGTCCCAAACAAGTCTAGGACCTCTCTCTTGAAAAGAATGAGAGCTTAAGAAAATCATAAGTGTGGGTAAAGCGGCTTTGGGTTATTCAACAAGGTTCACCACTACCATAGGTGACCATAGCCACTACCACCGTCTAAGACTAACTCCCATATCTAGGATGTCATTAGTAGTGAGATAGTCTAGTCGTTGAATCCCATCATAAGCCCAATGTAGAACCTTTCTTGGTAAGAGGTTCATCTACCAAAGACAAAGACTATAAGCCCATGATCCCCCTTTGGCTACATCTAACAACATGGCAAGTCCCATCCAAGAATGGACTTGATGTGTACTTGCCACTACCCAAATGTAAGAATCATTCATCAAAGGGATGTTCTCCAAAATGTAGGCTAGAGAAACAGACTAATGAACTTAGGAGATGTTGTAGTATATGTAACATCTCCCAAAACACACCAATATGGAGATCATAAAGACCCTAACCTTGGCCAACACAAGTATATCCTTGAAAATGACAATCCATAAATCACTAGATGAATAAGACAATGTCTCTCCAGATCTTGTGCTCCCAACAAGGAAATGTCAATTAATAGGGTCTTCTTGTAACCCTTGATTGTTGACATCAATAATAACTGAAGGTACCAATAGGAAAAGTGTGTTATATGGTGTAGAGAGACTCACCTAACAATCCCATCTTTCTTTACATACAAGAACCTCTATACTCAAATACCTACTTGTAATATCATAGCTAGTCCATTGTTAGGCCCACCAAACAACTCCAATAGGCATATTCACTCTATTGGATATTGCCAAGCAATGAGTGTAGTATCCCAAGGTGATAATGAAGTAGACTCCAAAGGTTCATCCTCACATTGGTCTCTTAGTGGTACCAAAGGTCCACTCCAAGTGTATTGCACCAAATGATCAACATGTTGTTGCAATGCTTCATCTAAACTCCATATTGGAACATCCCAAGGTGGATGGAACAATCCCACTTGTACTCCAAATTTGATTGATCTCCTATGGTACTGGAGTATCCTCTACATGGGCATTCTAATCCAATAAGTCACCAGGCCAAGTAATGAAACCACTAAAAACTAAAATTGAGGCCATGGTCCTTAATTGTAGTGAGTCAAGATTGTCACTATTAAAGCGTATTGGTAGGCAACATACTTATCCCTCACCTCACTACCAACTTGGTCTATAGGAGGGTATCTCCTCTTAATAGTCATTATTGAAACCCATGGGGTATCATATTGCTCCACCTACTAGCATATCATATGACTATACTGCTATTGCAATAACTTGAGCTCTCACCATAGAGCTATCAATCAAATAACCAAGTTGAATTTGGACAACAAGCTCTCCACATGTGATGTATTGTATAGAACCATCCCCTAGAGATGTTTGGATCTAGTATGGACACCTCTTCACATTGGTCTTCTATTACTCTAGACCAATAATTGCAGCCTTCCCCAACATAAAGGGTTGCGCACTAGAGTCTAATAAGACCCCTTGTGGTATATAGACCTTCCTTGAAGGTCCCACCAAATGGAAAATCCCACTTTGGTTATCCAATAAGACAACTCCATGTGTGAACCATGCTTGCTCAAAGGTAGGTCTGGTTGGTAACTCCTCTAATCTAGTTAGCTTACCATAACCTATTGGTTGTTGAATGGATCTCATACTCTTCACCCAAGTAAACTCCACTATCAACCACCTCTAGAACTACTCTCACAACGTGTGGCAGCCAATCAAAACATTGAAGTTTGTTCAACTCCACTATGAACATATCACTAGTTGAGAATAAAGGAACGTGCATAATCAACTACGCCACCTCCAACATTGATTGAGTCAAGCTAGGATCAATTGATGTAGTAGTAGGTGGCTGACTAGCAAGTAGTCTATCATGCACCTCATCACCACCTATGTCATACCATTTGTAGTGTCACATCTAGATTGCTCGGACATTGGAGTTGCAATGATAATAGTTAGAGGTATTTTAGCAATCAGTCATAGACTATTTTCCAACAGTCAGATTTTGTGTTTGAGGTACTGACTTTGTGATAGATCCCACCGTCCTTTTGCACCATCCGCACCATTGGGTGTGCCGTCAATAGGACTATTAGGGTTTTAGACCTAGCTCGACTCCAAGGTATACTTTTCAAGTGCAACTCCAAAGAGCTCACTTCTTTGATGTTGAGCCTTCAAGTTTTTGGCTATGGTGGATAGAGGCCGATAAGCATCACTTAGATTCTCTTAGCTAGAGTTGATGTGGCTTGAATGTAATCAATGCCCAATTGTTGGTAGTTAATAGAGTGATAGATCAAATACTGATCTAAGTTGAGTTGATTTGAGTGGTGTAAACAAATTGATTAATAGAGAAGTGAGGTCGGGGGGAAATTGGGTGCAAGAATTGCAAGAGTTGGTGGTATCTCCAAGCTTGATGGATCATTGGTAGCTCAATCTAAGTTCAATTTTTTCTTGGTGTGCAAAAGCTTGTTGATTGATACAGATTTGGCAGTGAGGTAGATAGTGTGCGGAACCACTGGCCAAATTTTGAGCAAAGAGAAGAAATTTTTGAGCAATGGTTGTGATTTTGAGCTCTCAAGAGGTCAAAGGTAGACCAATTTGTTGCAAGTTGGGCTCAGAAGGTGAAATTGAAGGTGGAGTTGGGAACCTATCCTTGTGAATTTGTGATTTGGAAAAACTTATCATTTCAATTTGGCCCAAGTGGAGAGTTAGCAAAGGATTTGGTGGTCAGCCAACTTTAGGGTTTATGTCAAATTTTTGCTGGAATATGTTAGATTTTGGCCAGATTTGGAAGAGTTTTGAAGTAGTAGATTTTTGGCCAAAGTTGGTGGATTTTCACAGATTTGGAGGAATTTTACCAGATTTGGAGAGGGTTTGAAGTGGCAAAAAGAAAAGCCTCATTTGGCTAAATTTTAGCATTTAGAGGCTTTGAGGCATAGGTCTATGGGTTATGAGAGGCTTAAAAGGCCTAGAAGGGCCAAAAGGGCCAGCAAGCCAACTTGTTGGCATGAGGCTAGCTAGTTTAGAGAAGATCTTGGTCATTATTTGGAAAAATTTGCTTACCTTGCTAGATTGTGCGCACTAGGGTTTGAATTCTTGATCTTTGGTTCCTAGATTGGTACCCTAGCCAACTGGTCCACCTTCACTTGTTGTCCTAGTGACTAGCCCACTATTATCTATACACTTATAGCTTTGGCTATGAGAGGCACTTTGATCCTATTCTTGGTGATCTTGGTAGCTTAGGACAAAGATAAGAACTCTTATTATGTCAAATGCCAAATGGTTGCAGAGTTAGTCCCATGTTGCTTTATGAGATGGAAGGTTTTTGTTTAGATTTCTTGTGATTGGACCTCCTCCATTCTTTGCTTTCTATTTGTGCACCACATTTGAATAAGGTGCCTTGAATTTAGAGCATTGGTGCTCTGGTGTGCTCTCGATGGTGAGGCTAGAATAATGACCAATTAGACTACTTTTGTTTCTCTTTGGTGAGGCAAGAAGTGATGACATGTAGACCATGAGAGTGAGTGTTGTGATGGTAGGTTATAGGTTGACCTTTCCCCTAGTGTAGTTGTCTTAGTTAAAGTTATATTATTTGGTAGTGTTCTATTGGTATTGGCACTTGTTGGTGCTTAGTTGGTGTTGGTTCTTGGTGGGGTACTTGCAATTGCAGTTGGCGGTTTGTGGTTACTTTGTCATGACGAGTCGTGACAAAGTAACCACACTTTGGGGATTCTAGAGGAGAAAGACCTATAGTACACAATGGGTTTACTTGGAGTGACACTTGGTATCAGCCTATATCTCAAGTCCCAATGAGGGAAGAGATTGACTCTGAGTTGGAGTTTGACATAGAAGCTAATTCAATTGAGAGTGCACTTGGTGTGTCCGTATAGTTATTGTGAGATATGGATGAGATTTATGGGGCTTCCAAAGGCCTAAGGCATTACTCTAGTACAATGGATACCATTGAGTTGGATACCTTCATCCAAGAGTTCTATAGTTGGTGTGATCTGTAGCAAATATAGAACCTAACTTTGTTCATACCTTGTATGGCATGGAAGGGATTATTTCAGCACTTGGAAGGTCTACCAATGGACGACTAACCATGAGTTCAAGAGAGCTCACTTGGAAGAGATTGAGTTATGGAGACAATATTGGTCTCAAAACTATGTCTCCATCACTTCAAGCTTGGTTGCTAGGGGTAGATTGGTTGTACCCATGAGTTCTAGCTTGAGTAGCATTGGTGGAGCTAGTGGAGGTGCACTAGCTAGAGATAGTGCTACTATGAGTAGAAGTACCGCTACAAGAGCTGGTGTAGTATTAGGGTTTAACCCCATGATGGAGTTCTTCCAATGTTTGAGGCAAAACTACCATGGAGTGTGGATTGACAAGCTAAGGAGCTTGTAGGAGTTCCAACAAAAGGCTGGATAGAGCCTATGTGAGGCATACACTTGCATGAGATGACTGATCAATTTCACTCTGGGAGTTATTGAGGCCCAAGCAATCCAATTTTGGTATGGGATATTGGACAAGGAGTTGCAATGTAGAGTTCATGATGCTACGTTGTTATAGGCTACTTTGCCTACTTTGGCAGTGGTCTTTGGTTTAGCTAAGTGTATTGAGCTCAACATGGTAGAGGAGAGAGTGGTGACATCTAGATTTGGTAGGGAGACCTCATCCACAATTGTGACTTCTTCTAGAGTGCACCAAAGTGCACCACACCCAATTGGTTTTTGAGGATAGGATGGATAGCCCAAATCCTATGGAGCGAGTGGAGTGCCTATTGTAGCTAGACCCTTACCTTCATTTATGGGTCAAAAATAGCCAATGAGTGGTGGTGTTGCTTGTTGGACTTGTGGTGGACCTCATCACAAGAGAGAGTGCACTCAAGGCAGTGGACTGGATACCTCAGGTGCATCATAGCCAACATAAAGGCAATGTGAGCATTGCCACATATTTGTTCACACTAGTGACCGGTGCTTTGACCTACACCCAAAGTTATGGAGTCGTAGTGCTGTTATGGCAAGTGGTAGAGGAGCTCCAGGTCATGGAGGACAAGGTGCTAGAGGTGGCGGTAGAGGATCCACACCTAGTAGAGGTGCAATACCTACCCTTACTTCTTATATAGCTATGGCTACTTGGATTGAGCAATTGGAGCAAGTATGGCCATTGCTCAGAGGAGATCAAATTTGAGTGATAAGGCTTCCACCTCATATACTGGTGATAGAGATGCTTTGGACTTCATGTGTGGAGCAGCACAGGTGGATGCATCTACAATAGTGACTAGGAGTGTAGTACGTGCTCTAGAGCCTAGAAGAGCATCAATGGAGTTGGATCCACAAAGAAGAGAGGTTGGAAGACAAGTCTGACTTCCCTAATCTTTCATGCTCTTTGAGGCATTGCAAATGACATTCATGGCTCCTAGACGTCCTAGTGTAGGTGTGGTAGGTGATGGAGTGCATGATAGACTACCTGCTAGTAAGCCACCTGCTACTACACAAATTGAATCTAGCATGATGTTGGGGGCATAGCAGTTGTTTATGCATTGCCCTTTGTTTTCAACTAGTGACATTTTTACATTTTGAGTTGACCTAACCCCAATGTTTTGGTTGGATGCCATGCTTTGTGGAGGTAGGTATGATGTGGTCCCTACTACTAAAGTAGAGGTTGTTGATAGTGGATTTGACTTGGTTGAGGAGCATGGGATTTTCTCAGCAACTAGTGGTTTGTGGCACGTAGTAACGACTAGATTGGAGGAGTTGCTAGCTAGACCGGCCTTTGAGAGAGTGCGGTTCACACCTGGTGTTGTCCTATTGGATAACCAAAGGGGGAATTTTTGTCTAGTGTGACCTTTAGGGAAGGTCTATACACCACAAAGAGTCTTATTAGACTTTGATACCCAATCACTTATGTTGGGGAAGGCTATATTTGTCAATCTGGGGTTACGGAAGATTGATGTGGAGAGGTATATATTTCAGATCCATACATCTCTAGGAGGTGGTTTGATACAATACATCACATGGGGAGAGCTAGTTGTTCAGATTCAGCCTAGTTATTGAACTGATAGCTCGGTAATTTGAGCTCAGGCCATTGCAACCATAGTTGAGTTATATGATATGTTAGTTGGGAGAGCAATGTTTTACCCCATGGGTTTCAATATTGACTATTGGAAGGGGATAACCTCCTATAGACCAGGTTGGTGGTCTAATGAGGGACGCATATGTTGCCTACCAATACACTTAAGTAGTGGTAGTCTTGGCTCACTATAGTCCAAGAGCATGGTGATATCAATTTCAGCTTTTAGTGGTGCAATTACTTGGCATGGTGATTTATTGGAGGGGAACACCTATGCAGAAGATACTCTAGTACTAGAGGAGATCACTCGGATTTGGAGTACAAGTGAGATTGTTCTATCTACCTTGGATGTTCCATTGTGGAGTTTAGAGGAGGCATTGCAACAACATGTAGATCGGTTGGTGCAACAGGCTTGGAGTGGAGCCTTTGTACCACCAATAGATGAGTATGAGGATGAGCCTCCAGAGTCAATTACCTTGACACCTCTAGATACCACACTCATTGCTTTGTAGTATCTAGTAGAGGGAGTATGTTTATTGGAGTTGTTTGATGGGATTAACACCAAACTAGTTGCAGTAGTATAGGTAGGTATACAAGTACATAAGTACTTGTATGAGGAGAGAGATGAGACTACTAGGCAAGTCTCTCTCCATCATGTGGCACACTTGGCCTATTGGTATCTTGAGTTATTACTAATGTCAACAGTTAGGGGTTACCAGAAGGTCCTACCAATAGACATTTCTTTGCTAGGGTGCATGATCTAGAGAAACATGGGCCTATTTATTTGGTGATTTTTGGATGGCCATGTTAGGGATATACATGTGTTGGCCAAGATTTGGATCTTCAAGATGCCCATTGTGGTGTGTTTTGGGAGATGTTATGGATACTACGGCATCTCTAGGTTCATCAATTTTTTTCTCTAGCTTAAATTTTAGAGAACATCCCTTTGATTGGTGATTCTCACACCCGAGTGATGGTGAGTACACATCAGGTCCATTCTTGGATGGGACCTGCTATTTTGTTAGATGCAACGAGAGTAGAATCACGGGCTCATTGTCTTTGTCTTTGGTGGACAAACCTCTTACCTAAAGAGGTTCTACAATATGCTTATGATGGGATTTAGCAATTAGACCACATCATTGTTGATGACATCTTGGATGTTGGGCGTTAGATTTAGATGGTGGTAGTGGCTAATAGGTCATCTATGGCAATGGTGAACCTAGTTGGATAGCCTAGAGCCGCTTTTCCCACACTTACAAGTTTCCTTGGCTCTCATGCTTTTCAAGAAAGAGGTCCTGGACTAGTTTGGGACTCACAGTTATAGCAATTGGTGGAGCCCAATGCCAATGAGAGAGAGCAAACGATGGGTTTTCACACCAATATTACCATTATTCTAGTAATGTCAAAGGCATCCAAGCATCAAGTGTTAGGTTTGGATATGGACCTAAAAATTTTACCTGGATTGTGAGCCTTGGCTTGGCAGAGCAATGTAAGATGCACTTGATAAGCATCACCACTCAGATACTTGAGAGCACTATGCCTATCAAGACAATTCAAGCACATGCTGGGGGAAATGGACCAAGTAGACAAGGTATTCTTAGGACACAAGAGTGGCTACTAGGGAGAGCGGTCTACTTGGAGTCCATCTAGGTGGGTGTGGTCTACTTGGATTAAACCCTTGGTCTACTTGGGATGTAGGTAGAGGACGTATGAGCTTGAAACCATATTAGAGGGAGTTTTTCACATTAAGGTTGGGACCTCTAGTGGTTGGGAGCATGACACTACTGCTCTTAAGGGTCCAATGTAGTAGCTAGTTAGTACGTCTTCCACTCCTATGACAATTAAAAATGATACTTGGGAGCTAGATCTTGGACCTAAGCTTACAAGAGAGGAAAGATGGAGAAGAGGTTCTTGAGGGGCTACACAAGTTGTTTTGCCTTCAATATGAATGATTTAAAAGACTTGGTATTCAGATTAAGCTTAGTAGCAATACAACAATTTTCCAATGTCCTTATGGATGTTGTGATATGTAGAGGACATTGATTTAGAGCTAGAGTAATGACCTTTTTGAGGTTGGTTTGGTGGAGATTTTGCATGGAAAGTATGCATAAGCAACAATGATGCCAGCCAAGAAAGATATGCATGGCAACTACACAAATAGGCAAATATGTGTAGATTACCATCCTATCAACCATTAGATTAGGGTTGATCGGTATGACATGCCTACATTGGAAGAGATCTTTGATGCAATTGGGAATGCAAAGGTATTTAGTACTTTGGATCTTCAAGCAAGATATCATCAATTGCTAATCAAAGAGGAGGATAAGTCTAAGACAACATTCTAAGCTATTGATCCTCACGGCAATGATGTGTTATATCAGTGGAAGTTCTTACTATTTGGGTTACAAAATGTTCTTGATGAGTTCTAGAGGGTCATGGACAGGATCCTAGTTGGATTGGATTTTTCTTGGTGCTATATTGATGATATTTTGGTCTATAGCACTATTGTGGAAGGGCATGAGGGACATTTGTTAGAGGTGTTTGAGAGGTTGAGATCTCATGGACTCAAATTGCATCTTGGGAAGTGTAGGTTCTTCCACAAGCAAGTTGAGTATTTGGGTCACACTATCTACCCCAAAGGACTTGGTGTTCAGCAGACCAAGGTGGAGGCTATTGAACATACTCCTTGGCCTATGGATGTGAGCAGAGTGTGAGCATTCCTTGGGTTGGCAAACTTCTATCACCAATATATTAGAGGATTTAGTGTCATTACCAAGGCCATCACAAAGCTAACTAAGCTTATACATGAGTGGTGTTGGGGAGATGAGCAAAAGAGAGCTTTTGTAGAGCTCAAGGAGAGGTTGACATCTACTCTTATTTTGAGGAGACCAATCAAAGGATGACAATTTCAGGTTCACGCTAATTGGAGTATGTTGTAGCTTGGAGCAGTGGGTACCTAGTATGATGATGAGGAGAAGGAGTTTGTGGTGGCCTATGCTAGTCTCTCCAACAATTTAGCAAAGGTGAAGTATAGTTCATATGAGGGAGAGTGCTTGGTAACAATTTGGGCAGTAGCACATTTTTTATGTTACCTATTTGGTAGCCCCTTTATTCTCATCATTGATCATCAACCACTGAAGTGATCTTTTGGAGATTGATGCCAATGGCCTTTGATAACTTGATGATTGCTCAACATAGTGATACCTTATGTTATGATACTATTCAAGGAGGAGGGTATAGACCCTTGATCCATCAATTTCATCTAGGTGACTATGTATCGACAACAGACAGCATCGACAACACTTGATGTTTTGACAGGCCACACTATCTTGAGAGTGCACGAGGTTTTGCCATCTAGAGTCCTTGTGTTGGAAGGACGTGATGGTGTTGTTTGGAAGGACCATGTGTGCAATTGTGCACCATGCCACCTCCCAAACCTTGATGGTACTATGGACCCAAGCTTGGCACTTGTACGTGTAGGCTTGAGGTGTATGTTAAGTGGCTCTTATGGTGGAGCTATTATTATGTTAGTGTGTGATAGTTTTTTGAGAGGATAGCATATGCTATGTATGATTCCTCCCCTCATGGTGGTTCTGCAAGACAGAGGTTATGTCCTAGATGTACTTGACCTATAACTAGTTCACCCTTTATATGATATAGATTGCAGACAAGCAACTAACTATGGGGCTTGATAGTACCCAACCTCTTGATCTTTGCCCATCATAAGGTATACCATATACTTAGGATAGATGGCTATCTGGAGTTAGAGGGACCTAACCGCTAGCTAGAGGGGGGATTGTGGCACTTTAGAGTCTATGTATGACTTATATGAGAGTTATGTGTCTAGAGTGTATGATATTGACAGTAATGTATGTTATGTAGCAATGTATATATGCACAATGGTTATCATACCATTTGTAGTGTCGCATCTAGATTACTTGGAAATTGGAGTTGTAGTGATAATATTTAGAGGTATTTTAGCAGTCACTCATAGACTACTTTGCAATGGTCAAATTTCATGTTTAGGGTACTGACTTCATGGTGGTGCCCATTATCACTTTGCACTATTTGCACCGTTGGATGTGTCGTCCATAAGACCATTAGGGTTTTAGACCTAGCTTGAGTCCAGGGTATACTTTTGAAGTGTAGCTCCAAAGAGCTCACTTCTTTGATGTTGAGCTTTTAGGTCCCTAGCTATGGTGGACAGAGGCCGGCAAGCATCACTTAGATTCTCTTAGCTAGAGTGGATGTGGTTTGATTGTAATCAGAGCCTTATTGTTTCTAGTTTATAGAATGACAGAACAAGTACTGATCTGAGTTAAGTTATTTGAGTGGTGTAAATGAATTGATTATTGTGGCACTTTAAAGTCTATGTATGACTTATATATGAGTTATGTGTCTATAGTGTATGATGTTGATAGGATGTATATTTTGTAGCAATTTATATATGCATAACACCTATCACACTTGCACTAGGACATCAAGGAGCCATGGATGTCATCTATAGTGCCTCAAAGAGTGTAAAAGATTGGGGAAATTTGACTTGTCTACCAGCCCTTCCTCTCTATGGGTCTAACTCCACTGATGCTCTTATAGGCTTTAAAGCATGTACTGCACTCCTAATCACTATGGTAGATGCATTCTACTTGTGCTACTCTACACGTGAAGTCCAAGATATCTCTATCACCAACATAAGATGTGGAAGCCTCAGCACTTGAATTTGATCTCCTCTAAATGATGGCCATGCTAGCCAATCTTTGATCCAATTGCTTAATTTGAGTAGCCATGGTTGGATCAAAAGTAAGGGTAGGTACTGAACCCCTACTAGGTGTAGATCCTTTATGACCTAGAGCTCTTCTACTACTTACCATAGCAACTCTACCACTCTGTAACTCCGAGTGAAGGTCAAAGCATTGGTCACTAATGTGACCAAATCTATGACAATAGTCACACTCTCTCTATGTTGGCTTTGATGCACCAGAGGTATCATGTCTGTCGCCCTAAGTGCAGTCTCTCTTGTGGTGAGGTCCACCACAAGTCCAACGAGGAACACCACCACTCACTAGCTATTGTTGACCTAAAAATGAAGGTAAAGGTCTAGCTACACTAGGCCTTCTACTTGCTCCATAGGATTTAGGCTATCCACTTTGACCTTGGAAGCCAACATGGTGTGGTGCACTTTTTTGTACTCTAAAAGAAGTAACAACTATGGATGAGGTCTCCTACCAAATCCAAATGTCACTACTCTCTCTTCCACCATGTTGAGCTCAATGCATTTAATGTGCTCAACCAAACCAAAGACCATTACCAAGGTAGGTGAAGTAGCTTGTAACAACACAACATCACATACTTTATGTCACAACTCCTTGTCCAAGATCTTATACCAAAATTGGACAGCTTGGGCCTCAAAAACTCCTTGAGTAAAACTGATCAACCGTCTCATGCAAGTGTATGCCTTGTATAGGCTCTTTCTAGCCTTCCATTAGAACTCTTGGAAGCGTCTTAGCTTGTCAATCTGCACTCCTTGGTAGTTCTACCTCAAAAAATAGAAGAACTCCACTATGTGCTTAAACCTTAGTATTCCCATCACCTCTTGTAGTGGTACCTCCACTTGTAATAGCACCATCTCCAATAGATCCACCAATGCTACAAGTTAGAACTTGTGGGTACTATAGTACTATCAATCTACTCCTAAAAATTGAGCCTAAAGTGATGGAGATGTAGTTCAAAGAGCAATATTGTCTCCATAGCTCAATCTCTTCCAAGCGAGCTTTCCTAAACTCATGATAGTCATCCAAGTGCTAAAACAACCCTTCCATGCCATGAAGGGTATGAACAAAGTTGGGTTTTGCATCTACTATAGATCACACCAACCATCAAACTTTGGATGAAGTCATCCAACTCAATGGTACCCATTGTACAAGAGTAGTGCCTAGGGCTTTTGGAGGCCCCATAAATCTTTTCCATGTCCCACAAAAATGATGTGGACACACTAAGTGTACTCTCAACTAAATCAGCCCTTGTATCAAACTCCAACTTGGAATCAATCTCCTCCCTCATTAGGACCTAAGATGTAGGTTGATACCAAACGCAACTCCAAGTAAACCCATTGCATACTTTAGTGTTATCTCCTCTAGAATCTCCAAAGAACTCTGTGGTGACAAATGTAACCCAACCTGCAATCGTAACTACTATAAGTACTCCACTAAGTGCCAAAACCAACTAAACACCGCCCACAAATGTAGCTCTAACATTGTGACAACTACACTAGGGGAAATAGCAATCTATAATCTACCATCACAACACGGACTCTCACTATCTGTAGATCATCACTTTCTACCTCAACAGAGAGAAATATAGGTAGTTTGACTAGTCATCACTCCAACTTCACTACCATAGCACACCAAAGCACCAACTCTCTAAAGTCAAGGCACCTCACACAAACATAACACAAACAAAAAGTCAAGAATGGAGAGATTCCAATCACAAGAAGGCTAAACAAAACCTTTCATCTCATAAATCAACATTGGATTGACTCTATCACCATTTGGCATTTGATATAATAGGAATATCTATCTACTTCCTAAGCTACTAGGATCACCAAGAATGGGATCAAATTTCACTTGGCCAAAATCTGACATAAATTTGATATAAATCTTCGACCAAATTTGACATAAGATTTGATGTAAATCTAACATAAATCTCACATAGTTGGCTAATGACCAAATTCTCTACTAAATCTCCACTTGAGCCAAATTGGAAGGATGGGGATCTCCACATCTCTAATTCATGAGGATGGGTTCTCAACTCCACCTTCAATTTTTTCATTTTGAGCTCTACTCATACTACAACTGCCTTAATTTCACCCCCTAAGCTCAAATTGAACACTAGTGCTTGAAATTGACTCCATTCTCATCAAAATTTGGCCAACATTTTTGTATGTTATCCTTCTCAAGGAAATTTGAACCATGATCAAAGTACCAATGATCAACCCGGCTTGGAGATACCACTAGCACCCTCAATTCTTGCACTTGATTTCCCTTTGACTCTCACTTCTTTAATATAATCAGTTCTTTGTCAACTTGAATCAACTCAAATCAGATCAATACTTGATCATTCACTCAACAATCTGCTAACAAGTAGGTATTGATTACAATCAAGCCACACACACTCTAACTAAGAGACTCCAAGTGATGCTTGTTGGGTTTATATCCACCATAGCTAAGAACTCAAAGGTTCAACGTCAAAGAAGTGAACTCTCTTGAGTTGCACTTCAAAGGTATACCTCAAATTTTGACCTAGGTCTTCAACCTTAATGGTACAATCAATGGTGTAGTTGATGGCACAACCAACGGTGCAAATGGTGCAAATGGTGCAAGCGATGGTAGGTCCCACTATGTAATTAGTATCCCAAACATGAAATTTGACCATCAACAAGTAGTTTATGAGTAATTGCCAAAATACTCTTACTACCAACAATATTACTCCAATCTCCAAGCAATCTAGCTTTGACACCACAAATGTGGTGCTAGCTCTAACAATGATCATGATTGATGTAGATAATGCCTTGATAAATGCAATTAGGTGTGATTAAATACTATATAAAGTATCAATAATAATGGGCTTACCGTGTGCATATGACTTTGCTAAATTGCCAAAATGTTCATTGATCTTTCTAGCAATGATTCATGACCATTGGTACCCAGCTCATACGAGCATATGAATAGTACCAAAGGGAAATGGGGACCTTATTAGCCACTTTGAGAAATTTCTTTCAAATCTATGATTATTAGAACATCATTATGCAATCCCTCCACCCCAATATATGGTGGTTCTAACCCAATTGGCAAGCCTTGCCGCATGCAAGATGTTGATTATGACAAATCTGCCATAGATAAAGTCAAAAAGGTAGCACAAGGGGCTAAAAATAGGACCAAGAGTTCCACCGCAAGATACCACTTGGCTTTTGAGTTGATTGTGCTTTGTCATGCTTAGGGTGTACCTAGTGCATATTTGTCAAGGTATTAAACCACAAAAAAATGTGGAATCCTTGTTGATGCAAGATTTGAAGGTGATTGGAAGTGTTTAGAGTTTATTTGATGGTTTTTTAGGACAATGGTTCCTCATAGAGCTGCAAATTTCAATATCTTAGTATCATATTTAGCTATTATGCTTGAGATTAACAATGAGCAAGCATATACACTGACATTGTCAACATACTAAATTGAATGGAGTTGGTTAGACAAGGTACAATTCTTCCCTCTCATCTTGTTTGACTCAATGCAGAGGTTTAATGAATTGCAAGCTAGTTGAGTGATGCTTAGAGCACTTGCAAGTTTCATCCAAAGAGCCAAATGATGTTAGTTGCATAGATCTAGCTTGATTAATGCTACCTTGGTCACTTGTAGTTGGGGCATATGTTTTTGATCCAAACATAGAACAACACATATATCTACTCAAATTAAAGGGAAGAGGTATGATTAATTAGTTGCCTATGACTTTTGAGTTTGATCCCACACTTTGTGGTCCTTTTGAGTTATAATTAGAACTATTAGTTCTAGATCACCTTGTTATTCAAGTTTGTTTGTTCTGCCTTGGTTGAATATCAATTACTTCAATCTAGTTCATAATACATTTGTCTCAATGTTTATCCCCATGTGTTGTTGATTTCAAGTTAAGGACTCGGGCTTATTGAGGAATTGAGATCAAAGCTTGTACAAAACTCTCCAATGAGTCCCATTGAGACTCTAAATTTACTTCTTGATTTTGAATCTAGATTTTTAGCCCAATTGTGATATAGCTTTAATTGATCATTGTTTATATGTGAAAATTGTTATAGATATCAATACTATCACATTTGAATGAAATGTTGAATGATAAGACATAGGAAGTGCAATGTTGATTGATTTTTTCATCTTGGGGACTTATAGATTCTTTTTCTAGCTACTTTTAGAACAAATACTTTGGCCAAAAAGGACTTCATCATGGGATAACATACCACAAAGTGTACAGAACAATCTTGTCACGTTAACTTTGTGGTGTTAACAAAGGATGTTACTAAACTGGCCTTTGTCTTAGATTAACAATGGTGAAATAATGAGTTTGGTGAAAAGCGTGGTGAAAATAGCAAGTCTCATTATACAATTCTCTTAATAAGATCTTCTCTAGTTGTTAAAAAAGGAGTTGTTAACAAGAGTTCATATCTTTCTAGAATTTAGATTATAAGTATTTTAAGTGCTTAAATTTATTTAACATAATTAATAAATCTAAATAAGCTATACTTATAAATAAGTAATATTTTCAAATCAATAAACATATCATTTTTTATGATTTATAACATCTATACTCTTATCTAACCTATGAAATAAAATGAAATATATAAATTCAGTTTTCAATTTTCAAGTTATAAGTTTTTTCATCTTTAAATTTCTTTATAGATAAGATTAAAATATATATCTTGCATAATGAATAACTATTATACATATGAAAATGATAAATGTAATAATTATTTTGAATAGAAATATAAACCACTTATAAAATAATAAATAATTTATAAAAATATATGATTACATGTTGTTTATGGGTAGTATACCTGAAGATATGTTCAAGAAAAATATTAAAATCTTTAAAGATTGTTGATATATCATAGAAAATTAAAAAAAATCACTACTTTGGATGAAAAGAGAATTTTCAAATATAAGAATTTATTTAGATTGAAAATAGAAAAAAATTCAATCAACTAAATGAGTAATCATTCAAACCACCATTAGATTTATTAGGAGCTTGTCATTTTATGACGTTATCCCTTTAGCACTATATGAGCTTAAAAGAAAAAACAGATCTGTACTCAAAATAATATAAACTTGGTTGATTTACTATTTTGTAGAAAAATTTTACATTCATCAAGTATTACACAAATGAGTACTATCAAGAAGCATGGAAAATCCTCTAAAGGTGACTAGAATTTATGGATGTATTGAGATATCTATATAAATTTTGACTGTTTTTTGGCTACTAAATACTTATTTGACTTTTTATGGGTGGTATAAACTAATATTTTCAATTACTAGTATTTAAATGCCAAAAAAATATTTAATTGTAATTTTATTTGTTCATATTGATTGTGCTTATGCTCCAACTAGCTTCCCTAATTCCTCATGCTACAATTCTAAAGTAAAAATATTAGCTAACTTAAAGTTGAGGAGAAATCTTTGATTTTGATAGATAATCAATGAGATTAATTTGAGTGAAAAATCAAAATAATCGTTAGATTATCTTATCTATCCAAGCTAGATACAATTTATTTATAAAAAGCAAGACAACATTTATTTATAAAAAGCTACATATATTTTATGAGACCCATTACTTTTTAATCATAGAATATTATTAAAAAATTATTTATTGAACAAAATTATTTACTTAAATTTAAGATAATAATAAAAAGTATTAATTTTTTAATTTTATTATTAAAATTTAAATATATATATTATATAAAATATAATAAATCATATTATGGATCCTTTTAGTCCAATTTGTTGCCTTCCACCATAAAATGAAGTTCACATGAAATTTGGATGTATAAAATAGTAAATTATTATTATTTAATATTCAAAATCAAATAAAGACAAAAAGCAATAGTCATACAGAACTTAATGAATAAATGAATAATTTTTATAATTACATTCCATACTTACATCATGATATAAATTAAAATAAATTGAAATCTAAACACAAAGAATTTATAGAAAAACAAAGAGTCTGACTTTTCTTCTTTCCTTTCCTTGAAAGTATAACAATATAAGGATAGAAGAACATAAGACTGAAACCCCCCTATGCTTTGATGCGCTAAAAGAGCACTATGGCTTTATTATAAGAACCCTTTCAAGGGAGTGAGTTCCACTCTTAGATTAGATATATGAATTGGTGACATGTTAGCCCTAGTCCTATTTGGTTGGTTAAACAAGTTTGATCAAAATGAATCTTTTGAGAGTCTTTTTGTAAAAAGATCAAATTGAATGGAAGTGGTACCGTTGGAAAGATGTCAAACTAGGGAGAAGTAAAAGTAACTATTTTTCCCCAAGGATAGGAAACATTAGGAATTTAGTAATTTACAAGATAGGAAATTATTTTTCAAGGCCTAATTCTTTTTTTTAGGCCTCCAAAATTGGCCCTAAAGTTGTTAATGTGTTTTTTCCTCTACTCTATTAGTGGAAATCTTCTTTGGTAGCTCCTCTATCCAATCTACTAAGACCATCATGTATCGTGTATCTAAAAGCATTGCCAAGCCAATTTTCACATTTAGATAAATTGTCTAACAAATAGTATTACAGAAATAATGAAGACAGATATCTAAAGCATAGTTAATATAAAAAGGTATTTTCTCTTATTATGAGAATAGTATAAAGTAAAAGAGAAGAAGGAAGAGTAACAATGATGAGATGATAGATAGTTTTGTTATAAACTACAAATCTATGGAATGAAACACATTCAACAAGACTTTGATAGTACAAAATTCTAACTAAAATAGAAATACAATTAAAAATAATAATTTGCCTTATCAAGCAATATATTTAGAAAAAACATAAAATGATTTATTTAATTATTTCTTTCAAGATAGTTGATATTTAATTCATTGGTAATACTCCATGAATCAATCTTAAGCACTCCCTTTACAAGTGAGTACCTCTCCTTATGATACCAACGATATTAAAAATAAAACATTTATCATGGTAGAAAGAAGACCTTATAAGAATAATGATTTTTTCCTAAAAGAGTTATATTCTCAAAGTACTGTCTATTAAAATATATAAATATATATTAAGAGGATCATAGAAGCAATAAACTATATAATTATTTACATCTCTTGTACTTCTCTTGACGATAGTGATCATTCTTGTATAAAAAAAATTTTGATTATACATCTTATACCAAAGATATTATTTTGAGATTTTTTATTCCCTGATAGAGACTATGAAGGATATATCAACGATGCATATTAATAACATTGAAGATATTTCTCTTAAAATATTTGCTTTCCTCAATATAGATTAGGAAAGGTTTAAGAAATGATGTCCAAATAGATTAAAAAAAGATAATTCAAGAGAAGGTTAAGGTTTCTTGTTAACTCTAAGCATAAACTAATATTTTGAAAACTTATTCTACGAAGCATATTTAGATCGGTTATGGCTATTATGAAAGATAGGATTTTAGATTCTTACCATGTTAGAAATATAAGTATCATAGTGTACATGGAGAAGAGGTAAATACTAAATCTTATTTTTTATGTACAAAGATTGTATAAGATTTGTAGAAAAGTAAAATTATAAAAGCGTCATACATTAGAGATTGTATAAAATCAGTATTGATTATTAGAGAAACTTTGTAACATTCATATAAAATAAAATATTTTTTTATTACTATAAAAATTGACTTATTTTTATGAAAATATTGGAAAATAAATTATTTGTCCATAATAAATATGATTTTGTTTGATAGATTATTATATACATATCATATAAGATGAATATAATATATTATTAGTTTTATTAAAATTAGGGTAAAAATATATTACTGTTATAATAAAATAAAATAAAAATATACTAATTTTGTTTACATTTAAACTTAGTCTCATTTCTTAGAGTTACTTGCTAAAGAGATTAATCCTCTTAACATTGATTCTTTCAATAACCGTAAATCTAGTGCATGGGTTATCTTAAAAGTAAAGTGTACGGCAAGATCAAATTCTTATGAAAATGGGATTTTCTAATTGGCTAAGAGAGCTCAATAGTAGTTCAAGAAGAACCATACAAAAAGTAGCTTATTTTACATCTATACGTAAACTAGATACATAGTTATTACTAACTAGAGAAAGTTAGTTTACTTATAGATGTAAAACAAGCTATTTTATGTATGGTTCTTTCTGAACCAATGCTCATCTCTATGAGCCAATCAAATAATCTTATTATCATAAGAATTTTACCTTGCTCTACACTTCAATTCTAAGACAACCCCTCAGCTAGTAGATTTAGGATTCTCAAAAGAATCAATGTCAAAAGGATTAGTCCATAGATTATCTCTCAATGTCAAAGGACTAGTCTCTCAAAAGATATTCACATTTAGTTGACTTTATTTTGGAGTTCCATAGCATAGAGAGTAGTCTTTGTGGTGCCTTAGTTGTACGCATGCTAAAAACTCTATTTTTCTTCTCTCTCCTAATATTTTCTATAGCTGATTTTAGTCTTGCCACAAGCGTTGGCCTTCTCTTTGTTCTAGTGACATTTAGATTCAAGACTTGCAGACCCAATATAATGAGGCTTTCATTACTTTTGCAAGCTACCTTAGAGGCTTTGTGGCTCAGCATATGATCCCCATATATATGCAATTGATTGTAGAGCTTAGGATCTTCTACCACAAAGTCAACAAGCTTGCAAAATGTTTCCATGAGCTCAATTTTGTAAGTGGATAGGAAACATGAATTTGATTTGGTTGCGGAGCAATTTGATGCTATATTACCAGGCCAGATGGTTCAATTCTCCATTGTTTGAGGTATCACAATTGATACTATTGTGGGTAAGTGCAGTGATTGCATGTTGGCAAGGATATCAAAGAATGTAAATTCATGACAATTGTATATCATCTCCTTTGTAACCTTATTGAAAAAAACATTTATTCCAATGGTCTCTAGCTTATCATACCTTTGCAGCTCGTACTCCAACAGTCATGATAACTTTATAACAAAATGCAACTCATAAAAATGGATTTTGAAGAAGTTGATCTTGAACTCCTACATGTCAATGACTCAATGATAGAATCAATAGTGGGATTTGTAGATTGGACCATACTTTGAGTCATAATTTGTTCCCCATGGACTTTTAGGCTCTTGCAACATGTCAAGATTCATCAATTTCCCATAGATGTTTGACAACTTGCAAGAGAGTTGTGTGTGTATCCAAAACACCATTGCACATAGAGTTGAACTCTTTAAAACTTTAGGTAGTAGTCATGCTTATGGATCCTTGTCTTATGCATATGAGCAAACATAACATGACATCTATTTTTATCATAAGATAAATAGATTTCATATGATGGGTGATTGCATATGATATGGACTTCTAGCTTGAATTTTTGTAGAATTTTTGGCCATTTCTCTTTATTTTCCACATATTTCTTCTTTTATGTCATAAACGTGCAAAAGCCATTTGAAAAGTCTCTCAAGTTGGTTTCTAAGTTTTACATGAACTTCTTTATAAATTTTGTGTGACATGCCATATATAGGCTTGTGTTCAACAATATTGAGCTTATTGCATAGGCCATTGATGCATCTTGATTGGTAAATATTGGTGAAGAATTCCCATAGCTGGGTGTTTTTTGACAAAAACATCCTTGGTTGTAATGATAGTGTCTTGAAGGTCTTTTGGAAGGAGGAATTATTTCTTTCATTCTGGCTTCAAAAGCCATATGATTTTGCAAACATCAACCTTGACTTCTTTGAGTTGGTCTATGAATTTCTTCATAACAATTGGAAGCTTTTGATCACAAGGAAAGAGCTCTACTTGGTTCTTTGGCAATAGATCATGGATTTTTTTATTATATATCTCCTTAACTAACCATCAATCATCAAACTTGCATGATTTAAGGATATGTAACCGTTTTGTGCAACCCCTCTCCTTGACAACAACCCATCTTCTTTTGCCTTTTTCCTTGGTGGAAATAGTAGCAATTGCTTCTAATGCTTCTTCTTTGGTAGTCTTTGGTTTTTGCTTGCTCAATGACCATAAACAAAGTGGAAGTTGATTATGCATGTTTAACCCACATGCCTTAGCATAGGCAAGATAATACTATTGGAATTCTCTATTATATGCGGTTCAATGCTTGAGAAGTCAAAGCCAAGAGAAAAGAGTGATCCTTCAACTTTAGCTTTACATGTGGCTTGATTAAACACCTCATTTTCCTTCATAAAAGCATTCACAATGGCAATAGGGTGTCCACATACTCTATTATAAAATAAACAGGTAAACAAGCAACAATTTGACACCAGATATCTGGAAATGTAAAAAGAGCTATTGTGAAAAGCAAAAAAACCATAAAAAATTACAATTTTGTAGATCAATAAATAAAACATAGGTAATTTTGTGTCTAGCTTAACATTCTCTTGATAGACTATCATAGTTGACATGTATGTGCATTTTATATTCATTCTTAATAGGTTTCAAGGTGAACCGTAATACAAACATTATCACAACACACTTCCTCTTTAGTCTCTAGTTTTGTTGTTGTTGTAAATAGTAGGGTTAAGAGGTCAGAAGAGCATCATATGTAGAAAAGGATGATTTTTGGAGTCATACCTCTATTATGCTAAGGAATAGGGTCAGTTAACACAATTTGATAGGATTATGAGATAAAGGAATGAGAATGACAACCATCTTATCAATAGTTAGACCCATTTTATTTTTGTACTCTACCACCTAGAAATATGGCCATTGAAAAAAATGAACCCTATGAGTTGCTCCACAATAAGAAAGCCATAGTTGCATGAAATTTTTTAGAACAAACAGGGATGCAATGAATTTCCAACCCCATGAAATTCTATCAATTTTGCTGCCATTTCAAAATCACACAAAAAGACCCAACTATAAAAGACCGAGACCAAGGAGAGAAATAAAAGAATGGAAACTCACATTGGAACACTTGAATGAGGGAAAACTTTGAATGCCTAGCATGAGCTTTGGCTTTGGTATTTATAGGTAGCATACAAGGCCTTTGAGAAGCTTCTCAAGAAGCTTCCTTGAGCCGCTTTCTTAGAGTGCAAGCCAAGTTAACTAGGAAGCTTCTCAAGAAGCTTCCTTCTAGAACCCGTCTACTTGGCATGCAAGCTAAGCTAGTTAGAAGCTTCTAGAAGCTTCCTTCTAGCAGCTACCTGCTTGGAGCACAAGTTAACTTGTTGAGAAGCTTCCTAAGAAGCTTCTTAGATGCTTTTGGAATATTCTAGGCTACTTTGGTTTATTCTCTACTTTTTTAGCCTTACTAACTATGTCGCTAAACTCCATATTGTTACATATTCCTCTGCCGCTAGTTGGTGACGTCCTCGTCATCAATGATGCTTCAAGTTCTTGGATGGCCATTTGTGCATTCTGGAGGTGAGAAAGAGGTTCCCATGTGGCATCATGAAGGGGATACCCATTCCAAAGGACCTTGTACTCCGTATGTTGGCGATGGCCTTGTTGAATATGGCAACGTGCAAGGATATGACCAACTTTGTACTCCTCATGATCATTGATAGGGATAGGAAGAGGGGGAGGTTGGAATCCAGAGGAAAAGGAAGAGGGGTTAGGAACAAAGGGTTTCAACTTGGAAACATGAAAGACATGATGGATACGCATATGACAAGGCAAGGCAAGTCAAAAAGCAACATGAGAGACAATTTGGGTGATATCAAAGAGTCCTATCCAATTAGGGGCAAGTTTACAAACTTGGGTATCAAGTGGGAGAGGGAAGTTACTAGAGGATAACATGACTTTATC
The DNA here is from genome assembly GCA_948567375.1 of Lunularia cruciata. NCBI lineage: Eukaryota > Viridiplantae > Streptophyta > Marchantiopsida > Lunulariales > Lunulariaceae > Lunularia > Lunularia cruciata. Next base: position 19,949,141 of record OX419759.1, read on the forward strand.
ACCAACTTCAAAGGTGAGATCACGACGATGGTGGTCCGCATATTGTTTTTGGCAATTTTGAGCAACAAGGAGGTGAGAGTTGGCTTGTTGGAGAGAGTGGGATATAGTGGTCAAGAATGTAGAAGTATGAGAAACTTGAGATGGAGGGGGAGCAAGAAGAGAATCTGGAACAAGTAGATCTTGGCCAAAATTGAGAAAGGAAGGAGAAAATCTGGTGCTTGCCTATTTGGAATTGTTGTAAGCAAATTATGAAACTGCAAGACATTCATCCCAATTGGTATGGTGGACATTGAGAAAGGCATGCAATATATCCTCCAATGTACAATTTGCATGTTTGGTTTGTCCATTGGTTTGAGGATGATAGGCCGTGGACAAAGCAAGCTTGGTGCCGAGTATCGAGAAGAGTGCTTGCCAAAACTTCCTAGTAAATCAAGGATCATGGTTGGATATGAGAACATGTGGCATCCCATGATGCTTGAAGACATTGTCAAAGTAGATTTGCGCAAAGGTTGGAACATCTAAGGTATCACAGGTTGGTGCTAAGTGGATTTGCTTACTAAGCTTATCCATAAACACCATGATTGCGATGTGTCCTTGTTTTGTCTTTGGTAAAGATGTGATGAGATCCAAGCTCACATGCTCCTTACAAGCGGATGGAATGGCAAGTGGTTGATGGAGTCCACTCGGCTTCTGGTTGCCAACCTTGTTACATTGGCAACTCTCGCACAATCGAACAAATTCTTGAACATCTTGTGTCATGTTGGGCCACCACCATTGATGTTGGAGGGTACCCAAGGTCTTGTATACATCCATGTGACTAGCAATGGGTAAATCATGGGCTTCTTGAAGGTGCACAAGTCGAAGGTCACCTTTACCAAGAACATAGATCCGGTCCTCATGGAATAAAAGGCCCTCCTTGATGGAGAAGGTGTTTTACTCCTTATAGCATGCCTTAAGGCAACCATGTACCATTTGGAAGAAGGGATCTTGGTGTAGAGCTGACTGAAACTCTTTTTGGACCTTAGAGTCAACTAACACCATTGAAATTACCGTTGTGATGAGAGGAAGAGACTTCAAATCAGGTCGTTATGATAAAGCATCAAGAATGACATGGAACCAACCTGGTTTGTACTCAAGTTTGATGTCATACAGTTGGAGTTGTTCCTCTCATTGATGATGTCTACTCTTCATGTGTTCCAAGTGTAAGGTCTGCAACAATGGTTTGTGATCAGTTTGCATGATCACTTGTTTCCCCAAGAGGTAATGCCTCCATACCTTGGTAGCGTATACCATTGCAAGTTGTTCTCAATCTCAAGTAGAGTAGTTTTGTTTAGCCATACTGAGTTGGTGAGACACAAATGCAATGGGATGGAGTAGATTTGGGAATTCTTGTTGCAGCACGGCTCCAATTGCAAAGTTAGAAGCATCAAAATCAACCACACAAGGTAGTTGAGGATCATATGGTTGAAGAATGGGTCTTGAAGACACCATATTCTTTAACTACTTGAATGCTTCTTCATGCTTGGTGGTCCACTGGAAACTCAAGTTCTTTCCCAAGAGGTCAGTCAATGATGCAGCCACATGAGCATAATAATGGATAAATTGTTCGTAAAAACTGGCCAATCCATTGAATACCCATACTTTTGTAGCATCCTTTGGGGTAGGCCAATCAGTAATGGCCTTGATTTTCTCTTCCTCCATCTTAATCCCCTCTGATTAGATCTTATGACCCATGGAGGTAATCTCCTTCTGCCAAAAGGCACACTTTGACTTCTTGTAGTAAAATTTCCATTGTTGTAGTCATCTTAGGACTTCTTGCACATGATTCACATGTTCCACCTTTGTCTTGCTATAGATTAAGATATCATCCAAGAACACCACCACAAACCAATCCAATAGTCCATCCAACACCCAATGCATCTGATTCATGATGAATGTTGGAGCATTAGTCCAAAAGGTAGAACTCTCTACTCAAAATGCCCATACCTTGTGCAAAAGGTAGTCTTTTGCACATCCTCTATCAATTCTACCTAGCCTATTATACACAACATCTTTCTAGATGTTATGAAACCAATTTTCACCTCTAGATAATATATCTAGCTATTTGTATTACAACAAGCCATAAGAGATAAATTAGCAAAATTGAAGCAGATTGGTTGTATGAGAAACTACATCATTCAATTCTAGAACACCATAATGCAAACTCTAGATATACTAAAAGGTGAAGCTTTAGATTTATTTTTGAGGAGCTTGAAGTCACACACCAAATTGGAAGTGACCAAGTCCAAACACTTGGAGGAGGCCATGCAATTGGTTGAGTGCTTTGATTCCTTGGTTGTCACAACTTGATCTTGATCTTGACTTGCACAAAACTTGCCAATGTACTACACATAGGTGGAGGAGCCAACATTGATAGAGATTGATGCCATCCAATAAAGACTACTTGGCACTACAAATAAGGAAAATTTGTAACAAAATGGTGATCATTTTTATTATCACCAAATTGGATATCACATTGATGAATGTCCACTCAAGAATAAACGATCTTGAAAAATCAACCAAATGGAGTTCATGGAGCATGATGCTCAAGGAAACAAAGAGTCCCAATAGAAGATATTGAGCCATCTATTAGGAACTTGATTAGTTCCAACGGGATTGAATGCTCTACCTATCCAAGTTTGCTTCACTTGCAAGGTATGATATTTGATTATAGTTGTAAGATTTTGGTTGATTTTAGAATTCAAAGAATTTCATATCCATAAAATTAGGAATAAGGTATTCTTATCAAGAACAAGGTACTCCTATTTAGAAGTAGATTGATGATGGTAGATAGTAGAAAGTGTTCTATTTTGTACCTTACATCCTATTACATCCAAGATTAGGAAGGAGTATTTGGAGTACATGAGGTTTGTAATAACATCTCTACACTATGATTTCATTCTAGGTCTACCTTGGCTTGAATATCCTAAGATTGAATTTGATTGGACCAAAAAATTAATTAAAGTACAATACCAAGGTAAGATTTACAAATTAGGTTGTGTAACAATATGGAGTTTAGCAACAAAGTTAGTAGTGTTAACAAAGTAGCAAATAAGATAAATTAGCCTAGAATATTCTAGAAGTATCTAAGAAGCTTCTTGGGAAGCTTCTCAGCTAGTTTAGCTTGCACCCCAAGTAGGTAACTTCTGGAAGGAAGCTTCTAGAAACTTCCAACTAGCTTAGCTTGCACGGCTTAAGTAAACGGCTTCTAGAAGGAAGCTTCTTGACAAGCTTCCCAATTAACTTGGCTTGCACTCCAAGAAAGCAGCTCAAGGAAGCTCCTTGAGAAACTTCTCAAGGGCCTTGTATGTTCCCTATAAATACAAGAGCCAAAGCTCATGCTAGGAATTTGTAGTTTTCCCTTATTCAAGTATCCCAATGTGAGTTTCCATTCTCTTATTTTTCTCCTTGGTCTTTTATATTGTTATCAGAGTAAGAATGGGATGGATAGAATTTATGGACCACCAAATCCACTTCCACCAAACCATTGAGATTTTTGTGTCCAAGTACTACCCAAGCATTGGTTCACACAATTCATCACCTCACGCTTTGGGTAGGATTTTCTACATATGATCACCTTGTTTGAGGAACCCTTGATACTTCCGGTTGTAACTTATAGAGAACGGTGGATGTGTTGCATCTATGTGTTAATAAATTAGATAAATTAGGAGTAGTGGGATAGAGTAGTAGCTGTGGCGGTAATATCAGATGTTATCATTGCTATGGAATAACAAATTGAGCACCTTACTCAATTTTTGGATGAATGAGCCTAGCAATGACAAGAACATATAAGAGAGCACCAATTTGAGATGGAGAAGATCAAATCTAATTTTCAAAACCCAAGGTGTTTGAAGGAAAGAATCTTCCAAGCATAGTGGAGAATTTTGTGTTTGACTGCAAATGTTACTTTGAAGCTACCAATCTTCAAGATGAAAAAAATAGATTCTCTTGGCTTCTAGCCAATTGGATGGTGTGGCAAAACTATGGTGGAGATTCCAAATGAAGCAAGCTAAATGACACATTGTTACACCAATCTTAACATGGGCGGAATTCAAGGATACAATACTTGGTTGATTTCAAATTATATATGTGAGTCGCACAAGATAAATTGGCAGAGTTGAAACAGATTGGCTCTATAAAGAGCTACATCATGCAATTTCAAAACATCATCATGCAGATTCCAAATATACAAGAAGGTGAAGTTCTGGATCAATTAATGAGTGACTTGAAGTCATGAACCAAATTGGAAGTGACCATACAGGAACCACAAAATGTGGAAGAAGCCATGCAATTGGTTGGGCACTTTGATTCCTTGGTTGTAACAACTTGGTCTTGACCTTGACCTACACAAAGCCTACTAGTACACTACACACGGGTGGAGGAACCAACACCAATGGAGATTGATGCTATCCAACGTAGACCACTTGGTATAGCAAATAGAGAAAGATTGCAACAAAATGGTGATTGTTTTTATTGTCACCAGGTTAGACATCGCATTGCTGAATGTCCACTTAAGAATGGGTGACCTTGACAAGTTGCCCAGATGGAGTTTGTGGAATAGAATGATCAGGGAAACGAGGAATCCCAATAGGAGATTTCAAGCCGCCTATTGGGAGCTTGATTAGTTCCAATGGGATTGAAAGTTAAACCTATGCAAGTTTGCTTCACTTGCAAGGTACACTATCTAATTGGGGTTGTAAGATTTTTGTTGATTCTAGAAGTACATAGAATTGCATATCTATGCAAGTAGCAAAAGAATTGGGTATTACTATCAAACCAATAATTGGAAGTAGATTGATGATGGTGGATGGTAGAAAGGGTTTTGCATCCCTACCTCACATCCTATTACCTTCAAGGTTGGGAAGGAGTATTTGGAGTATATGAGGTTTGTAGTGGCACGTCTACACTATGATGTCATTTTAGGACTACCTTGGTTTGGACATCATAAGCCAATTTGATTGGAACCAACAATAAATTCAAGTACAACACCACGGTAGGAATTTTTGATTAGGTTATCTGGCACCTCTAAGTAAGACACCTAAGAATAGTTAGTCCTAGATGAGAAGTTTGTCAAGAAGGTAGCAATAGAGCAACCCTTGAAGGGAGATGAGTCCCAAGATGGGAAGTTTGCCAAGAAAGCAGCCATGGAGCAAGCTTTGAAGAAAGATGAGTCACTTGATGGGAAGCTTGTTAGTGAAACAACCATAAAGTAAGCTTTGGAGGAAGATAAGTTTGTTTTTGTGGTATGGATCAAGCCGATTGCACAAGGAAAATCTGAGGAGGGCCAAGAGCCTCATCAAGCAATGGTTGATCAAATAGTTCAAGAGTTTGTGGACGTGTTTCCAAATGATCTGTTGAAGGAATTATAGTTTGATCGTGGTATGCCCTTCAAGATTGAGTTATTGCCAAGGAGTACTCCAGTGAGTAGACCAATCTATTGGCTCTCACCAAAGGAGTTGGAGGAATTTTGAACAACACTTATGGAATTTTTGGAGAAGGACTTCATACAACATAGTACCTCTCCTTGGAGAGCACCGATACTATTCATTCCAAAGAAGGATGGAGGACTTTGTTTTTGTATTGATTACCGTATGCTCAATAAGCAAACAATGAAGAATGCATATCCCTTGCCTCGGATTGATGACTTGCTTGATCAATTGAGTGGAGCATGATAATTTTCCAAGTTAGATCTTTGCAATGGCTATTGGAAAATCCTCATTGATAGGAAGGATGTGCAAAAGATTACCTTTTGCACAAGGTATAGGCATTTTGAGTGGAGAGTTCTACCTTTCGGGCTCACTAATGCTTCAGTAGTCTTCATGGATCAAATGCATTGGATGTTGGATAGACTATTGGATTGATACATGGTGGTGTTCTTGGATGATATCTTAATCTAAAGCAAGACAAAGGCAAAACATGTGAATCATGTGCAAGAAGTCCTAAGATGACTACAACAATGGAAACTTTACTACAAGAAGTCAAAGTGTGCCTTTTGGCAAAAGGAGGTTACCTTTTTGGGTCACAAGATCTCATTGGAGGGGATCAAGATGGAAGGGGAGAAAATCAAGGCCATTAATGATTGGCCTAATCCAAAGGATGCTATAGAAGTACAAGCATTTAGTGGATTGGCCAATTTTTATCAACGGTTCATCCACTATTATGCTCATGTGGATACACCATTGACTGACCTCTTGGGGAAGAACTCAAGCTTCCAATGGACCACCAAGCATGAAGAAGCATCCTGGAGATTGAAACATATGGTGTCTTCAACCATATGATCCTTAGTTACTTTGTGTGGTTGATTTGATGCTTTTAAATTTGCAATTGGAGCCGTGTTGCGGCAAGAATTCCTAAATGGAGTACATCTCATTGCCTTTGTGTTTTGCCAACTAAATATAGTTGAAAGAAATTACTCTGCTCAAGATTAGGAACAACTTGCAATGGTATATGCCACCAAGGTATGGATGCATTATCTCTTGGAGAAACAAGTAATCATACAAACTGATCTCAAACCATTGTTATAGATCTTACACTTGGAACACATGAAGAGTCAACATCATTGATGAGAGCAACAACTCCAATTTTTTGACATCAAACTTGAATACAAATCAAGTTGGTACCATGTCATCCTTGATGCTTTATCACAACCACTTGATTTGAAGTCTCTTCCTCTCATCACGGTGGTAATTACAATGGTGTCAATTGACTCCAAGATCCACAACAAGTTGTGGTTAGCTCTACAACAAGATCCCTTCTTCCAAATGGTACATGGTTGTCTAAGCTTCTTGAGAAGCTTCTCAAGGGCCTTGTATGCTCCCTACAAATACAAGAGCCAAAGCTCATGCTAGGCATTTGGAGCTTTCCCTCATTCAAGTGTCCCAATGTGAGCTTCCATTCTCCTATTTCTCTCCTTGTTCTTGGTCTTTTATAGGTTGTCTAGCACTTTTGAGTAAGAGACCTAAAAATAATCAGTCCCAAAATGAGAATTTTGTCAATAAAGGAACCATAGAGTAAGCTTTGGAAGAAGATGTTCATATTTTTATGATGTGGATCAAGCCAATTGTGCATGGGGAATCTAATGAGAGCAAAAAGTTTCATCAAGAAATGGTTGAACAAAAAGTTCAAGAGTTTGTAGATGTGTTTCCAAATGATATGCCAAAAGGGTTAACCTCTGATTGTGATATGCACTTCAAGATCAAGTTATTACCAAGAAGTACTTTAGTGAGTAGGCCAATCTATTGGCTATCATCAAAGGAGTTGGAAAATCTTTGAAAAACATTGATGGAGTTGTTGGATAAGGATTTCATATGACATAGTACATCTCCTTGGAGAGCACATGTATTGTTATCCACCCCAAAGAAGGATGGAGATCTTTGCTTCTATATTGACTATTGTGGCCTCAATAAATTTTTTTTGAAGAATGCATATCCTTTGACTCAAATTGATGACTTGCTAGATCACTTGAGCACAATATGGTACTTCTCCTAGTTGGATCTTTGAAGTGGCTATTAGCAAATTCCCATTGACAAGAGGATGTATGGAGAGTTGCCCATTGGTGTTTGTTGATAAGCTTGGTGAGAAAGTCCACTTGGTGAATCTATTTGATATGGTGGATTCTCCAAAATTAGCCTAGATCTACTTCAACATATGTCTTCAAGCATCATAGGATGTCTCATGTCCTCATCTCTAATAGTGATCCTTGATTCATTAGTAAATTTTGGCAAGCATTCTTCAAGCTACTTGGCACCAATCTTACTTTATCCATGGCCTATCATCTTGAAATTGATGGGAAAATCAAACATGCAAATTGCATCTTGGAGAATATGCTTCATGATTTTGTCAATATTCACCATACCAATTGGATGAATGGCTTGTAGTTGTTGAGTTTACCTACAATAACTCCAAGCAAGCAAGCATTGGATTTTTTCTCTTCTTCCTTAAGTTTTCCCAAGACCCACTTGTTCTAGATTCCTCTCTTGCTCTCCCACCATCTCATGTTTCTCATACTTCCACCATCTTGTCCACAACATCTCACTCCATACAACAAGCCAAATCTCATCTGCTTGTTGCTCACAATTCTCAAAAGTAATATACTGATCAACATCCTCATGATCTCACCTTTCAACTAGGTGATAATGTCATGATTTCTTCTACTACCCTACTCCTCCCACTTGGTACCCAAGTCTATAAACTTGCTCCTAATTGGATAGGTCTATTTGATATCACCCAAATCATTTCTTTTGTTGCTTATTAAGCTGCCTTGCCCAATCATATGCAAATCCACCTTGTCTTTCATATTTCAAAGTTGAAACCCTTTATTTTTAATATATATTCCTTTTCCACTTATGTCTAAACCCCCTCATCCTCCCATCCTTATCAACAATCATGAGGAGTATGAAGTTGACTGTATCTTTGCATATTGCAACATTCAACATGGCAGCCAACAACACATTGAGTACAAAGGCCTTTGGAAAGGATATTTGTAATATTAGTAGTTAAAAATATTATCTAGAGTTGGAGTTAGGGTTGGTAACATCTCAAATGATATTATATATGATAGACTAAGTAGATCAAATATATGTGTCACAAAGAGTACTTCCACTAATAGTGCAAGAGCTGAAAACACCCTGAAAACTTCAATGCCAATTTTAGAGGTCTCAACAAATGAATTAGGCCTCAAAGATAGAAACATTTGTCTCATTGAGAGCTTTCTAATGGTACCTCATCCATGCAATTCTAAACTTCTTATAGGAAGATTCCCTAAAGATTCTTTTTAATCAAACTTGTTTAACCAACCAGATAGGACAAGGACAACATGTCACCCATAGATGCAACTAATCTAAGTGTGGAGCTTGTTGATATCACCAATCCATGTATTTGATCCAAGGGTGGAGGTTCCTTTGAGGGGATCTTCTTTGCTATATAATAAAGACAAGGTGCTCCTTTGGGGCATTAGAGTATTGAGTATTGAGCTTCATATTTCCTCTCTTGTGTTTTTTCGTGGTGTTCTTTTGTCCTTAGAATATTACAATTGAGCTAATTGTAGAATAGTCACATCCTTGGTGGTAGGATGCACATGAATATTTTTGCTAAATCAATTTATATAGACTATGATAGAGTCAAACCTAAGGTAGTCATGGAAAATTCATAAACCAAATCCATACTTACATATTCCCAACATTATGTAGGAGTAGGGATGAGTTGAAGGAGTCCAAGAGCTTGATTAGAAGCTTTATTTTGTTGATAGAGCAGGTAGCTTTGAACATACTCTATCACATCATTTCTCATCTTGGGCCAATAGTAATGATATTTTACTACATCTAAAGTCTTATCCACTCCAATGTGACTTGCAATGGTGAAATCATGGATGGCGGAAACATAAGAACCACCATCCTAACATCATGTTAAGATGGTGGTTCTTTGGTTTTTGGCATCCAAAATCCATAACTTGCCATCATGAAAGGTGAGTTCTTAGGTACTTGTTATGTCTTTGGATGATTGAGCTCCACATGATTGATGTGGGCTAGTTTTTGTAGCAACAAGAATCCTTGGCCAGAATTTTGGGTTCATCTTGACCTCAATCACTAGATTGTTTGCTATAGGGATCTAATAAATGCATCTGCAAGTTGCTTCTTACCTTTGACATATATGATTATCATGTTGAACCATTATCTCCACTTTGCACACCAAATCTATCAACAAGATAGATCTTTTTGTATCTGAAGGTAGACTAGAGGTTTGCGGTATGTCTCCAATAAAAATTACTTCTTGCCAACATAATGCTTCCAATGCTTGGTTGAAGGACAATGGTCAACTCTTCTCATTTGGTGGTGTGATAGTTGCATTCTGCCAATAACAAATTTTCAAAGAAATATGCAAATGGGTGCCATTAGTCATTTTATTCTTGTGTAGGACTGGTTCTTATTGCAACACCTAATGCATTTATAACAAACTTGATTGGAATTTTTGGGTCATATCATTTCAAGATTGGTGTATGTAGTAATGCATCTTTCAATTCTTAAAAGGCCAATTCTTATGTGATTCCTTATATCCACTTCTTCCCCTTGCCAAGTAGTGTTGTTAGAGGTTGTGTGACCTTGGAGACATCCTTGAAAAATTGACAATAGAACCTCATCAATCCCCAAAAAATCTTGAGTTGAGTTTGATCCTCAAGAGCAACTCATTTTTGAATGACCTCTATTTTATTTTTTTACACTTGTATACCTTCTACACTTACTCTATGCCCCAAGTAGTCTACTTCAGACTTGCCAAACTTGCAGTTGGAGATCTTGGCAAATAACTGGTTTTATTGTAGAATCTAGAAGACTTCTAGTAGATGTGGCTTGTGCTCCATCATTGTCTTTGTTGTATAGTAAGATGTTGTCCAAGAAAATGATAACAAATTTATCTAAGTATGGACAAAATATATCATTCATCAAATTTATGAAGTGGTTGGTATATTGGTGAGGCCAAATGGCATCACCAAGTACTCAAAGTGGCCTTACCTTGTTCAATAGGCAATTTTGTGTATGTTTTCCTCCGGAATCTTGATTTGGTTGTAATAGCTTTGTAGATCAAGTTTGGTGAAGTGCTTTGCCTTGTTGAGTTGATCAAATAGGTCATCCATGCAAGAAAATAGGGATTTTTTCTTCACCATTTGTTGATTTAGTCCTTGGTAGTCAATGCACATGTGCATTGTCCCATCCTTCTTCTTCACAACAATACAAGAAATCCATATGGTGATACATTGGGTTGGATAAACCCTTTCTATAACATATCCTTGAGTTGAGCTTTACACTCATCCAACTCATGAGATGATAGATGATGGGGCCTTACAAGGAGATGTCTTCCTAGAAACTATCTCAATTTTATTATTGACTCTCTTTTTTGGTAGTAATCATGAGGGTGAATCATACGGAAAGACATCTTGAAACTCATTGACCATATCTTTCAATTCCTCAAGAATTTGTCCATTGAGTTGTGCATTTGGACTTCTCACATTAGACCCATGAAACATCTATCTGTCTTACTGATAGATTTTGTCCCTATGACATAAAGAGGCAATTCTTACCTTTATGATCTTTCTTTAACACCAAAGATCTTCCATTGGCTAGTTCTTATTATTTTATTTCTCCAATTGACAATCGGGGTTTTGATGCTTCATCCATGGTATGCCTAAGATCACATTATAACAAGCTAATTTTATTATTTGCCACTTAGTTGCTTCCTAATACTCTCCCATAAAGAGTGCTACCTTTCTAGGTAACGACTTAATCTTCTCTATCTGACCATTAGGTAACTCTACTTCATCATTCTCATTCTTGTCCAATTCCATCCCCAACCTTATTGCAATAGAGCAAGACAAAAAATTCTATATAGCTCCAACGTCTATCAATACTCTTACTTGATTGCTTTCTAGGACTCCATCTATCAAAATCAATTATGTATTTATCTTCCTCCATGTTTGCACACTCATCCTCTTCCTACTCCCACTTGTATTTTCTCTATTGAACCAATAAGGCTGTAAGGTACATTTACTAGTGATCTTCATTTTTCAATGTGATTTCAACATCCTCTTCTTCATTTTGTCTCTCCATGTTGTTCAAAGGTTGTTTTTATGGAGGCCAAGGATCTTTAAGAAGATGAGCATGAAAAATGATGGCTATGTACCCAACTCAATCTCATTTGTAATGACATTGTTATTCTTTTTGAGCTCTTTCTCTTGTGGGACTCCGTCTTCTCTTAGAGTAACCCATCTCTATTCTCCTTAGAGCAGCCATGCTCTTTAGTCTAAGAACCAAATTTTGCACAATTATGTAGGAATTGGTCCACCAAAGTGCGGTGTTTTAGCCCAATAGTGTTGAGTTGAGACTACCCCATCACCTCTTCTAAGTGCCATTGCTACTTTTTGAGTGTAGGTAATGGCTTAAAAAATATTGCAAGGATTTTGTACCATTACCTCTTGGAAATTTTGCTCTTTCAACCCCCATTTAAAAATTTCAAGAGCGTTTGTTTGACTCATATTAATTATCATAACTTGTAGATCAAAAATACCTCCATGTACTCTTGTATGTTGTTCTTTTGCTTCCACCTTCATAGTCTAGTTTGGCTATCTACATAGAATCCATAGATTACAAATTCTTTAGCAACCCTTTTTGCATTACCATCCAAGTAATCTCTCTTCCTTTTGCCAACATTAATCATTCCTAAGTATCTTACCTTATGAGGAATTTACTGGTCAAATATCCACATGCAAACACATTTGTGGAATGGTCTATGATCTTAGTTGTGAATAATTAAAAGTATTAATTCATTCTTGAAAACTAATTTTCCACTATTCCTAGGGAACATTGTCCCTTGTAAGGTTCAATGTTGCATGTCTGTTTCATCCATAGTAACAATGTGGCTTCATTGTTGACTAGGGTCAATGTCATCGGCATGAGAGACTCTCCAAGTACTTTGGCCATGGGTATCGGGTTTTGGGATGGTTCCTCTTCTTGCATTGCTTGATTGATCTTGAAGGTATGTACTTGACTTTATAATGCCTCCATGGTCATCTTGATCTCTCAAATTTGTTCAACATCCACTATATTTTCTATATCCACTATACATCAAATTTTGAAACTATGGCTCCGTGATTCATACACATGGTAAACACTCATTTTCTACTTCCTACTTCAATAAAGGGTTAATGGATCACTCAAGAGGGAGCATAGATTATTAGGACTACCTTTGGGACCTTAGATGCTATCACTTATTGATAATATTCCTTGCCAAAATTGTGGATTATGAAATCTCTAGACATTACTTTTGGTCTAACCACATAATAGATTTCTACTTGCATGTTGAAAGGTGGAAGATTTGATATATTTAAATTTATTGTATAATAATGGAATGTAGATTGTAAATCCCACTCTCTATCATATCACCATAAGTAAAATCACCAAGTTTGGTGAATTTATCACTATGGCCATGAACTCTATTCCAAAATGATACATGAGATATACTCTTACTTGCTCACATTAGATGTTTATAATCTTAATGTGGAATGGATTTAGGAACAGAAAGCAAGGTGCAAGAATTGTCCTCCACACACCTCCATCCCATCCTCTCTCTAAAACACCCCCAATCTACCAATTTCACTATGTATTCTCCCCTTAAAATTACTCAATCTTAGTAGCGTGTGTTCCTCCAAGAGGGATGATCCACTCTCTTGGATGGAAACACCTACTATGATACTATTGTAATATTCTAAGGATAGGAGAACCCCAAGAGAAACAAAAAGTTTCAACACTCAATACTACAATGTCTCAAAGGAGAATCTTGTCTTTATTATATGGCAAAGAGGATCTCCTCAAAAGAAGCTCCACCTTTGGATCAAATACATGGATTGGTGATATGTTAACAAGCTCCTAATCCATAATCCTAATCTAAGGTACTTAGATTAGGATTATGTATGGGTGACATGTTGATCATTGTCCTATCTGGTTGGTCAAAGGAGTTTGACCAAAGAGAATTTTTTGAGAATCTTCCTATAGGAAGTTTAGAATCACATGAGTGAGGTAGCATTGGAAAGCTCTTAATGTGAAAAAAGGTGGTAAGGCAAACCTTTTCTCTTGGGAAGGGGGGAGAATTTTTCCATTTTGGGGCCTAATTTATCTGTTTAGGCCCTTGAAATTGGCTTTGAAGCTTTCAAGGTGTTTTGGCTGTTGCTCTATTTAGAGGAAGTAATCTTTTGGTGGTACCTCTATCTGATCTACTTAATACATCTTATATAACATCCTTCCAAATATTACCAAACCAATTTCTAATTTCTAGCTAGTGGTATTACAATATCCCTTTCATGATATCACTTAGAAGCCTCTTTCTCATCTCTATAATGCACAAATGACCATTCAAGATTTTGAAACTTGCATGGTGACAAGTACGTCACCAACTAGTGGTGGAGGAATATGTAACAATATGGAATTTATATACAAGTTAATCAAGAATAAAAAATATTAAATAGGCCAAATTATTTAAAATTATAAGAATGTTCTAGAGGCATCTAAGAAGCTTCTTGGTACCTTCCAAGTATTGGATAATTTGTATGCCAAGTATGAAATTTCTAGGAAGAAGTTTCTTGGGAAGCTTCTCTTAGCTTGTATGCCAAGTAGATGGCTTCTAGAAAGAAGTTTCTTGGGAAGCTTCTCTTAGCTTGTATACCAAGTAGATGGCTTCTAGAAAGAAGTTTCTTGGGAAGCTTCTTGCTAGCTTAGCTTGTAAGCCAAGTAGACTGCTTCTCAAAGGGAACTTCTTGGTTAGCTTAGCTTTTACTCTAAGAAAGAGTCTTTCAAGAAGCTTCCCAAGAGCCTTGTATGTTCCTTATAAATACCAAAGCTCAAGCTCATGCTAGGCATTTAGATTTTACCTCATTCAAGAGTCCAATATAATCTTTCATTTTGATCTTCCACCCTCCTTTTTCTTTCCTTGGTCTTTTACAACCACCATCATAGCACTCTTCATCATACATTTTTACATTGGCATCAACATTTGGACAAACAAAGAGAAGGAGAAGTTCTTGACCCACCTACATCATCCGGCTTACTTAAGTAGAAGTTCTTGACCCACCTACATCATCCGGCTTACTTAAGTAGAAGTTCTTGACCCACCTACATCATCCGGCTTACTTAAGTAGAGACTTGGACTTACCCAAAGAATTAAAAGTACCACAACACCAATAAAGAGGATTCCCAAATGAGGAAGTTCATATGAGTGGTGGAGCCCTAAAACTCTATTATCAATTATTGCACAAGCTAAGGTCCAAGCCTCCAAGAAATAAAAAACACCAAGAGACATAATCTTCATCAAGGGAGAGCATGAGTAAGACTGAGATGTATAAGTGAGCTTGTGAAGAAGGTCTACCTCAGGAAAAGGAAAAGAGTTGGTTAACAAAAAAGAAAAAATAGTGGACCAGACCATAATTTTGGGAGTAAGGATTCCTTCATGTATATTTTATCACCCAAGGTAAAAAAAGAGTGTAGTATAACAAATGATAAAGCCCAATTGTGTCCCCCAATTCTCATAGAGGAAGGATGTCTAATAGATAAATATAAAGTGCCAACCACAGAAATGATCACCCCTACCATGGTTCTAGTCCCCAAACCGGTTCATAACAATGGAGAAACCTTGTACTACAAGGCAAAATATCATACAAAACAAACTTGCTTGGTAATCAATTTTGTCAAGGAAAAAATGACAAAAAGGTGGGGACGTCTTACCAAAGCTCAAAAAACCATATAGTAACCACCAATGTCCCATGTGCAAGAAGAACAAACAAAGGAGAACAACACCATTGCCGATAAAAATTCCCAATCAACAACAATATGGTTGACATGGGCAAAGAACCAACTCCTACTCACAAAGCAAAGGAGATGGTCAATCCCAATTCATGACAAGGATCCCATGCCAAAAATAAGGAGCTAGTGAATGCGCTAAAAATAAAGAAGGCTCTACAAAACAATTGGAACATGGTGGTGATTCTCTACCTTGGTTAATGGCTACATATATGGTCCATATGGTGGCACTAGTGATGGAGGTATTACAAGAGGTATTGCCTTTGCACCAAAAGCTGGATCCAAAGATAATTGAACCAACGGCTCTTGTGTGCCACTTGCACCAACTATTTCAATCCAAGATGAACAAGAAGGCCAAAGAAAGCAATGAGTGTATAGAAGAGTTCAAGAGAGATGAACTACAAAGGTAGCAATAATACAAAATGCTAATCCAAACATTGAATAAGGAGGAAAAAAACTATAGTCATTATGTCTTCCAACAAAAAAAATCACCACCAAGATGAGATTTGGAACAATGATGATGAACTTGCAACCCTAAAAAATGAGCTAGAAATAGCTCATGTTGACCCAAAGGTAGTAAAAACCATATACAATAATCTGAAATAGTTGACCCACCTTTGCATCTCCAGCCTGTCCACCACTTGAAACAACAACAAAGAAGGTGTTGTTATAAGAAAAGAGGATTTGTAAGGAGATGAAAAATGAGCTCTATAACAAATGAGTGAATTTGGAAAAAAAATAAGTGGTGTTGCTAACAACTATCAAACATACAATTATGCAACTATTCAACTAATTGGAGCGCATGGCCAACAAAACCACCCAATGCACAAAGGTGAAGGGTTTGCATACCCAAATAAATGTGCTAGCAAGGAATGCCTACACAATGGAGCAACTCAAGATGTTGTTTACAAAGCTATTGGGCCACATTGATGCCAAGTTTGAGGAGGCACAAAATGGCATTGTAAAAATTGTGGATGAGTACAAAAAGGAGCTCATGAACCTCATTCAAATATACAAAGGAGTTGAGAGTTTGTCCCAAGCACCACCCGACTCTCTTGTTGAGGAATAATAATAATAAATTTGTCTTACTAAAACAACAATTGTCATTTTCCTTCGAGAATGATAGAGTATCATTTTGTCTACACTATTGAAGTTAATTTTTTTAGACTGATGAATTTTGTGGTAGTTCATACTTCATAGATAAATACTAGGCATGGTACCAAAAGTTAGTGTTAGTTTTTTAGAGGTAGCCAACAATTGGCTAAGGTGATTACACTCCATGGCTTCCTAACTTTAGAATTAGGGTTAGAGGATAAGATATGATCAACACTGATTGACTTTGAAAATTAGGAAATTTCCATCTATTGTAGCCATTGGATCTTTTCATGTGCAAGTAGGAAATATACAAAGACTTAGGCCTGATTTTCACTAGGTCCATTTGGTGTATCCTAATTTTGCAATAAATATCAATTTTATACCATCAAGACTAATGATCAGTGTATGTGTATTAGTTTTCACTCTAAAGAAATGATGGTTTGCTTAGTGAAAGTAGGAATCAAGAATCTTGAGGTACAAGCCAAAGCACTAGAGTGCAGGAGGTAGCATTTATGTGGAACTAGAGTGTATCACTTCAAGGGCTTTGCCAAAGTCAAAAACAATAGAAGAACAAGCTTTAACAAGCCTGGTGTCTTGTCAAGTAACACATGACAAGACATGAATGGGTATTGGAGATCATTCCATACTCTTGTGACATTGCACCTTTTGGGAATGGTAGAATGTTGTGTTATTGTCATAATCTTCAAGGTGATGGACCTTTTGAAAGCTCTTACTTTGGTTTAGTTCATGAAGCCATCAAAAACCATTCATGAAAGGTTATAGTATAATACATCTTGTATAACTCACAATGGGTGTTACATACAATTGTGATTCCTATGAACAACACTATGGTAGCGTGAGGCTAAGACAAACAACAAAGGAAATGAGGGCTTTCAAAACAAAGTGATATTTGTTATGAATGAACAATGTCCCTCAAGAATCCTTTTATTTAACCCCTTAGTAGACAAAAGGATATATTTCTTAGAGTTTTGTAGTGTCCCTAGATTTGATGACACTACACTCTTCATGGAATGACGCTGCCTAAAAGGTTAAACATACATTAATAGATTGTTATCATAATGATCTCCTTCATCTTGTTTTTTTTGTCAATTCCAACTTGTATCCTCAAAGGAATGACCTTTTCTTACCTATTATACTACAAGCACATCAACATTGGGTTACCACAAGCATGTAAGGATTAAGAACATAGAGGTTGTGAGCGCATGGGTTGTCTTCGAATTGAAATGTGAGGCAAGATCAAATTCTATGATAATGAGATTCTTTGATTTTCTTATAGAGCTAAATATAGGTTTTAGAAGAAGCAAACTTAAATTATCTTATTTTATATCTATACATAAAATATCTTTCTTTTTCTAATTGATAGTTAGATATCCAAATCTTGAAAGATTCATGAATTTATAAGAGAAAGTTAACAACCCTTTTGAGTTTGTGTAAAAAGAAATAATAATTATTAATTATATATCTAAAATAAAATTAATATTATATGTTAAATAATAATAATACATATTCAATTTAGGTCAATTAGATGCTTTACTTTATGATTGTAGGCTCATTAATGTAGTAAATAATCTCAAAATTATTTAGAATTGATTATCATTGTTAAGTGAATATTGCAATTAATAGAACTATTAATCAAAATGCATACATGCAAATATACTTCTAAAAATGTGAAAATATGAAAATATTACATAAATTCACCTTAATTTTTTACCATATAGTGTGATTTCTCAGTTATACCTTCATATCCATGTTCTAATGAATCAATTTCATATATCCATCCTTAAAATCAAAGAATTCAAATTGATTATACTATTAAATTCATAGTTGTTCATTATAAACTATGATCTGAATTTATTTTATCTGAATTCTAATAAAAAAAGGAAAAATATATTCTTTTCCTAAATAAGAAGGCCAGTTAAGAGAAATAAAGGAATATAAGATTCAGATTTAGATTGATCTTAGAGTAGAATATTTTTATATACTATATTGCTCATTAGTGTGTTTGTGTAAGAGTTAAAATTTGGATTGATCTTAGAATAAAGTATTAACATATACATGTATGATAAATATCTCATTAAGTGTAAGCCGATATTTGAACATGTGTAATATTTCAAGGTAAAGATCAAAGATCTTTTGCCTGGAAAGAATTTGGCCCAAAGAATTTGGCACATGAAGATTGTACACAAATTTGAATGTCTTATCACTTGGTTAAAGAGCTACCACCAAAGACCATTTGCATTAAAGGAAGGATGTTCATAGTCTATGATGGCATTGCATTTGCATTCAAGGAATGTTTTGCATGTGTGGAGAAGGACTCCTTATCTAGGAGTTGATATGTGTGTAGAAGGAGTGCTCAACCACCATGCATGCACTAAAGGACTGAAGAATGATTGAGAAATTTGCTTATAAAACCAAGTGCCCACTGATCAATTTCACTTTTCCTTATAATTTCAATCTCAAATTCAAGTGAGCTCAAAATCTCAAGCCTTTGTTTGTATTTGCAATTCTTGCTATCTTTATAGTTGTCTATCCTTTATCTTTGTACCCAACCACAACTCTAATAAGAACATGATGTTTGTCCAAAACCATGAGAAAGATCCTTGAAGGCATCATGTGTGGCCCAATAGTCAAAAAGTATGCAATTCATTGTTGAAGAGAGGTGATCCAAAACAAGCATCTTGGCTTCTTGATTTAGAATTGGGAATTGAATGACTTTGGAATCATCCATGAGATGAGGGGAAGGAAGGATAGATCAAATGGGAACTTGAGAAGAAACACATATTTTTGCATTGAGGAGAATTAGAAGAATGTGTTGGGACTGGCGGTAGGGCAAACATTATCATCATAGACAAATTTTGTAGACAAGGCACTAACCAATGACATCAAAGTGACCGTCAAAAGTGGCAAAAGATGGCAATGGTAGTGGCATTGGATGATGGGTTGGAAGTTACAAGGAGTTTGTAGAAGGGCTATTGTAAAAGCAATTATGAAGCTATTTAAACATAAATGAACAACTTAGCTTACCAATAGCCAATTTGTCTTCTTTGAATATATGTACCTAGGAGAACCCATAAATTGAGCAAACATGATTTACTATCAAGCAAAGAGTCTGCATTATGAATTTGAGGAAGATGGTAGAACAATGTACTTGTCTCTCTTTGCAATTCATTTCTACATGAGGCTCAATCTATTATCAAGTCACTTCTATCTAACGTAGTGCTTTTCCATACAACCCAAAGGCAATTTTTTTTTATCAAGAAGTATTTAGAGATGCAGATGCAAAGTATGTAACAACAAGAGAATTTGTGCCAATAAAGGAAGAAGTGGCCACCACAAAGGCAAAGAAGAAGAGAACACTTCCAATAAAGTCTCCAACACTAGCCAAGAGACAAAAGAAGAATCCTTAGGTGATAGAGGTATCTTTGGAAAAGGAGGCAAAAGATTCCAAAGTATACCAAGAGAAGGAGGACAAGGAGGAAGAATGATCCTTTACCTTATAGTAATATGTAGTAGGACCATAGGAAGGAGAGCAATACAAAGATTCTCAACTAGCTTAAAATACAAAGCCATTTGAAGATTAAGAGGGGCCAAGTAGAAGAACCAAGGGAGATTCACATCAACCCAAAGAACCACCTAGCCCCAGCCAAGAAGTTGGTGTTGAGGAAGAGAAGTAAATGAACACCAAAGACCAACAAGAAGAACAAGAACAAGAACAAGAACTTTGGCCCAAAGAAAAACTAGAAATAGATTCAAAAGAAGAAGTAGAAGTCAAAGCCAACATTGAAGTAGAGGAAGAAGTTCAAAGGATCTCTTCTAGAAGTGTAGACCAATGTCAAATAAAGATCTACCCATACAACCCAAGTGCCAATCAAAGAAGGAGTGCACTTCATCATATGCTCCTTAGGGGGTAACACTTTAGTTCATGTAGCTCTTACTTTCCCAATATCAAAAGGAGATCCCAAAGATAGTGGACTACACTACCTTGGTGTGCAACATGACAAGGAGATCTACACTTGGAAGGTGAAGGAGGACCTAGCAAAAAAAAGACCAAGGCACAAAACCTCTATAAGGAGGAAGGAAAGAAGATCAATCCCTTCATGCAAGAGAGCTTTGAGGTAAGAAGGCAAAACTCTTCCTTGATAACAGGCCAAAAGAGGCAAGAGGAAACTTGGAAGGGTAAAACTTAAATTGGGAATCCTATGAATAGAAGAAAGATATGCAACTTGGGTACAAAGACCAATTATGAGAATAACAAAGAAGTGGTAAGCATTTGCAATGAGTTGGAGAGTTCCAAGGTTTGGATTATGACCGTTGATTTGCAGATGGTTGAGCATCAATAGGAGGTAAAACTCTAGTTGAACAAACTAGCCAAAGACAAGAAGAAGGAGAAAGAAGAGAGGGAAGTGAATTGACCCCAAATGCTAGAGGAGGCAAAGAAAGAAGTAGGAATCTTGAACCAACACTTGAAGGAAGAGAAGTTGAAGTCCATCCAATATTTTGAAGAAGCCCAAGATCAACTTATAGGGATGTTGAAGAAGGCAGTTGAAGGAATAAAATCAAGATGAAGATACATGAGTTGAATTTGGAGTGAAGAACATACAAAGAAGAATGAATGGAACAATTAGCAAGTAGACCTAAAGAACACATAGATAGGAAGTTCATTGAAGTTTGTAATACCTATTTGTTAGAAATAGCAAGATACAAGAAGCAAACTGACCTCTTTTTGAGATATTTTAGAGGCAAAGGTAGTTCTTTGCACCAGGAACTTATACCTAAAGATATTTCACAAACAAAGTTCTTCATTGTTGTAGGAATTTGGAGTAGGAAGTTGTCCAAAGACTTTTGTAGTTGTAAATACTTCAAAAGGAAGGTTTTGGAGTTGTAGGTCCAAGTGGTATTCAAATTGACTTTAGTGGAGACTTAGCAACTTCATGACATGTGTAAGGTGCTTAATTAACCTTTGTGTGATTAGGATAAGATAAGATTTAGAATCCTAAGATATAGATAGAAGATTACCAAAAATTTGCCTGACCTCTAGATCCCAACAAGGCAAAGCAAAATTTTATTTAGGCTGGGGCCCAAATTCATTCAAGTTTAGTTCAGTTTTTATACAATTGAAGTTCAGTAAAAAGGACTTTGGATTCTTTGCAAACTATTATTCTTCCAATTTGAGTGTTGGTGAATGCTTGTGTTGAGTAGCAGTGAAGAACTTCATAGTAGGATCACAAGTGCCAGAGTGTGAGAGAGACAATTGTACTTGATCAAAATGTATAATTTCTGAACAATTTGAAGAAGTGAATCAATGTGCTTAGGAGTCAAGCTTGATTTGGAGCATTGGAAGTACCATTAAATAAAAAAATAAAGGCATTCCTCCAATGCAAATTGTGCCTTTAAGGAAGTGTAGTATACATCTTTGTAGTCAAAGTCTTTGGAGTGAGAGAGCCTTAAGAGTGAAGTGAGCAATCATCTTCAAGAATAAGTTAGAACTTCCTTACAATAAATATGATGACTAGTTTTCACCTTTCTGGTAGTATTCCAAGAGTTGATAATCCCCTCTTTTGGGACTAGTTCCCTACCCAAGAGTTTAAGTAGGAAATAATAAATGCTCTACGATATAATGACATTTCAATTCACTTCTAGTCATTTAAAATCCCTATCCTTAAGGGAAAAACTTGCTCTTACTTATTTTACTAGAATTTGGCCAACACTTAGTCACCACACTCATATATAGGATTTGGATTATATGATAACTAATGGTAGATGTATACTACCTTAAATATAAGATATAATAATCTAAGCTCAAATAAAGCATAGTTGATGAACTTATTGACTATCAACTTAAATCTAAATTTCTTCCACATTTAGGTGTATTGAAGGTCTAAACATCTAATTGCTATCATAAATAGTTAATTTCCTTATTAACAATGTAGTTAAAACCAATTAGAAAGTTAAATCCCTTAGAAATTTGGGTTAATGGATTTATTAACTTGTGAATTTTTTAGGTCAAATCAAATTAGCAAAACTATTCAACTCTGCAAAAGGACATTGACTGATAATTGCTATTTGGGAATAAATTTTGACCAAAATAAGTTTTACTATGAATATAAGTTAATAGCTTTGCTTACTTCAAATTTTATAGGGTACATAAGGTGAGTTGAGTGTTAAAAAAACACTCAACAAGTATTATATAGAGTGTAGCAAGCTTGGAAAAGTCATATTCATATTAAATTATTTAAATGATGAATATAATATTTTTACTACAATATATTTAGAAAATGTAATACAATTCATATAAATATAGTATAGATAATGTTCAATGGTTATGTTGATAACACTTTACCTTCACCATGTTAGTGCCTTTTGATAATAATTAGGTGTTGATAGTATAAACATGCTACGCTAAAGCTCTATTAGACTACATAGGGTTAATTGAAGCAAAGCTTGTTATTTGGTTGATAACAAGTAAAGTAACTCTGTCTAAATATGCAAAATGATAACTGTAGAAAGTTTATTCAAATATCCTTTTGAAAGTTAACAGATCCATGGACAAGGATAAATATTTGTGATAATAATAAAAAATCATTTATTTGGTATTCTCATATTTGGAATTTTATGTAGATAGAGTTTGTTAGAATTTTTTAAGTACTAAATAATTATAAGATAAAACTTTAAGCTAAAGAGGCTTGAAGAGATAAAATAAATAATGTTCTAATTTTGATCCATACTACCAACTGTGAATATAGAAATATAAATTTTCTATGTTTCTCTGCTTCTACTCCCTTATTTATACAAAAAAAATAAAAATACAATACAAATAAGGATAATAATATCTCACAAGGGGTATTTAAATTATTTTATAGTAATTTTAGCTTTCTCAATTTTTTTACATAGGATATCTAAATTTTTTACCTGTATAATATAAGAATTTTTTCATTATTTCATATTTAAAATACCTCAAATTTGACCATATGCTTATTTATATATATTTTTAATTATATTGAATCATATGTACACATCAATAGATTTATATAAATTTCATATAAAAGGATATATTTCAACTTGTAATTACAAATCAATAATCTCTTGAAAAGTCTATTGATATGTAATTCATTATCTATGTTTTTTCAAATCTTTCTTAAGGTAATGCACCAAACAAAAACTATAATGTGCTCTTTACTTATCATATTTGAAATATTTGAAAATAACCTTATAATATATTTTAACTCATATGATTTTTTTTTGTTAAAATGATTTAATAGAAAAAATATTTATTATTATTATAAATTCCTATTTTAATCTATTTAGATAGATTATTATGCTTATATTTAAAATATTATCATTACTTCAATAATTTATATGAAATTCTTATATAAATAAAAGGACTTTCTTACGATTTCAAAATTATAGACTTTAGTTTTGTTTTAATTAACAAAAGATAGACTAATGTGGTTTTGTATCTCTTTGCTATCAAAGAAAACTAATATAATAGGAAATAAAAATAATTATTTTTCTTGACAACAATGGAATTTTGGTTGAGTTAGATTAGTAGCTAAATAAAATTGTATAATGGGTAAACTGACTTCTTAAGTGGATTTATGACTTTTTCTATCTAATTTAACTAAGTCTTGTGGAACATTAAAACACTCCATTTGATTAGTCAAAAAAGTCTCCTATATGCTCAACAAAGTCTGTCCAGCTTATATTTATGTTTACTTATTTACAAGGAACATAATCATTACACAACTACCAAACTGCATCTTGTAGGCTTGAGAATCAAGGTATCAAAGTGTAAGGCATGGTCTCCTTTAGCTATTCATCTTCACCTTCTAGAGAGGTATGTCACATCTATAGACATGCTACATATCCTTAGAGTGCTCTAAGGATATAAGGATTTTGTCATACTCTTCCTAGACCAAACTCTTGTAGAGGTTATTCTTCATCTAGATGAACTCACTCTACTAGGAGATCTACAAGTGGCATTTGGTATACTCTCTTGTATTAACCTTAGATTGACCTACCTTCTTCACAAGGTTCCTCATTCAATGAGCTTCTTATCACGTTTGAGAGCCTTTGGATACGAGGATCATGAGTGTCTTTGGTGAGGTCATTTGACTAAGGACATTTGAGTATGAGATAGGGGATTTGGCATGTAGACATACATCTCTATTGATCTTGTATGGAAGAGTAAGCCTACTATCTTTGGAGGAGATGACACCTAAAGCATTTTTGGGTACTTGTGCTTTCTGACACCTCTACTTTATTCCCATTTTGTGGTTACTAATAGGCCAATCTTGGGGATATGTGTAACCAAGATGGAGGAAGCATTCTTTTCTCTCCAAGTGTTACTGCAGCAAATGGTCTATCTCCATAGGCACAAGAAAACCTTCCATCCTTTGCTTCACTTCCTTCAAATTGGACCAAAGGTTTGTAGTTTTTGATGGATTGATAGTTTTAGCATATGCTACATCTCTCTTAGTTGACTCATCATGCTACTAGAACATGTAATCACTCTTGTTTTGAAAACAATGCAAGCCCTTGGATCCTAGCTTGACCATGCATTAAGGCATTCTAACTTGGACTAGCTACTTTTTCTACAACAATGAGGTTTTGCCTATGTTTGGTCCACCTATCTACATACCTCACTTGTGAGTGTGGTTCTACATTAGATGCAATAGTGGTTCATATGACATAGTGTCATTGTGGAGGACATAGGAGAGCTACCTACAATGCTATCAAGGATATAGTGTTTGCCATGGCACAAGATAGTGGGTACCTTGCTTGGAAGTAGTGTTGGCATGCTTTGCAAACCACGAGAGTCAGGGTGAACTTATACTTGGTTCTGAGATTATCAGGTGAAAATAATGGATATTGTGCTTACAGACCCTACATGTGATGTAGTTTTAGAAGGAGTGATGACTCATCCTCATGAATGGGTGGGTGGCAAGTAGAGTGGCAGCAAGCAAGGTCTCCAAGTATAGGGGTATGAAATGAGTTCACCTCTTTGTTCCTATAGCCTTGGAGTTATATAGAGTGATGGATATAGTGTTTGATACACTTGTTAGGGAGTGCATATCATTTTAGACATCAAGAGTACCACTTTCACTCTCACATTTTACATCATACTTTAGATAGCTTGTGTACATTACTTTATAGAGAGCATTGATTGGTACAATCCATAGGAGAGCAAACACACTAGGTGATGCTTCTTTGGATGCTCCAATTGTTTGTAGACCATATGCCTTGCATAACTTTGATATCTGAGGTGTTGTAGGGCAGATTCCTCTTATTTATACTATTGGAGCTTAGCCCTATTTTACCCCCTTTGTCTTTTCCTTGTATGGCTTGCTATGGTCTTCCCATGCTTCTTGTTATCCTACATGGTTTCACCTTTTCCTTTTCATTACACAAAACAAGTAAATCTTTAAGGAACACACAATTAGCATAAACAAGTTCTTCTTTATTGTGTAATATAGAGTACAAAGAGATACCATGCAAATAGAAATAGTGCCAGGATTTTTTCTCATCTAGAGAATACATCTAGTGATAGTTTGTGTATGCAACAGATGCTAGAAAGAAGGAAAAGCTAACATAAAGCATAATCAAGTATAACAAATCAAAGAAAATTTTGTAATTCATTCTCTAAATATCTCATTCTCTCCTCAAGTCTATCATTCTCATTCTTATGCGAGAAGTTATGGCCTCCAAGTATCCAATATCAAATAGAAAATTTTCCTCTCATAATACCAGTAGGGTCTTCTAAAGTTAGAGGTTACTCCAAGATCAAGACTATAATCTTGACACTCTCAAATAGAAAATATCACTCTTTACTAAGCAGGTATAGGTAGTACTCACAAATCCTCATCTCACTCACTCACTCCTTGCTCTAAGTTCACTAAGGAATGGATCCTTTTCACTTTCTAAGCCTCTCCTCTTATACTTACCAAAATTACTGCAATAAGTGCCTTGGTAATTTGGGTAAATCACTACTTTTCCTAAATCACCTTGGTTAATGTGCATCATATGGGTTTTGGATCTCACATATGACACCTCCTTATGGAAGCTTCCAAGCATATTTCCTAGGAATCTAGGACGCTTACTTAATTAAAAATTACAATATATTCCAAGGTCAAGTCAAATCTACCTAACTTGACCTACCTCCACTACCAAAGGTCACCTAGCTGGTCAACCCTAAAGAAATTTGACACCTCTTCTATACAAAGTAAATTTGACCATACAAACTCCAAGATAGAGTTCACACTCCAATATAATCTAACATAAAATCCCTTAAAAGGTTCCACTTTAATATAATATTCTGAAGGAAAGACAGAAGGAGAAAACCAGTGTGCCAGGCCTGGAGACACAGTACGGAATCCTCTCACCTATTATGCACATATTTTGAAATAAAGTCGGAAGGAGAAAACCAGGATTCCAGGACAAGAGATACGGTATGAATTCTTCATGCAAATATTCTGAAAGAATGTCAGAATGAGAATATAATTATTCCAGAACTAAAAACACGTTAGCAACACCCGTCATGCACATAGTCTGAAACGGCTGATTAGGATCCCAATGTTGTTCTCCAAACTCAAGTACTTATAGTATTTATTCAAGCAGTAAACTATGTTTATAGTAAAGTTCTAGACTTTGTGACTTTTTGTAATCAGGAGATCTCTTTTGAAATCTAAACTCAATATTAAATAACTCAATATTAAATAACTTATTTCATACAAACCTTCTTTACGCATAAGCTTGTCATTGCTGCCCTTTGACGAATTACATGCTGAAGATGTGAGATCTACAACTTGAGAATTAAATCTCTTTCTGAACCAACTTGCACTTTATTCGACATAAATTATGCCTCCAATTTACACAGAGAAAACTGTAGCTACCTCAAAATTAAAAGAAGCGATTTCGTACATTCTCATATCATAGACTCCGTGGTTTCCTTCAAGTGGTTTCTTAATCATGAGCTTGTTATGCTCGAATGTCAGCAATACTGCAGACTACAATACAATATCCTCAGAGTCCAGATGTGCTGTTACCACGATATCATTACTCTTAGATTACAAATCACAAATAAAATACTTCATGATAATATTCAGTCTTAACCACATTGTTGTCTAATATCTTCATCCTACACAAAACTAAGAATAGATTCAAGCTGTATGGGAGAATACTTGAAGTAGACCTCGAAAGCACCCAAGGAACCTGTCTCAGGTACATGCCATGGATAGATCTATAATTGATTAGTTTCAAATGTTTTGAAGATGGAATGAATCCCATGATAGGGAGGGTAGTATGATGTAGTATATAGTAATTTGATGATCCAACACGAAGAAGAATGTATACAAGAGACGCCCTCTCTTTGTATGTGGTTACAGTGGGCCGACCTTCGGAGAAGCTAGCCAGACTTAGCTGACTTTTCTTGAGCTCATACTTGCCTCAATGAAGAATGAAGAATTAAGACGTTCATGGGTAGCAGGGTTTGCATAGTGTCATGTGATGACTAGATATCTCTGATATCAGGGTTTCTTTGGACTAGATTAGTCTAGAGAAGTTTCTGACCCAGACTTAAATATAAAATTAAAAGTGTAGCTCAGTTCTACTCATGTATACAACTGTTGAGATGTGTCTCACACCTCGACGGCTTCAGGTAGTGAGTTCTACCTCATCGAGAGTGGCCATTTGTAGGACAGATTGTAAAGTTCGAAACAGAAACCATTTGAGAATGAATAGTTGCGCGGTCTTCCTACCCTCCACAGTTTGCAAGTGCTCACAGGGTCAAGAGAATAGATGGGCCCGAAGACAATCTAGTGGGAAAGGGGAACTCTCCTGTGATCGAGATCTTCTTTAGAGGCTTAGTAATAAACTACTTCAACGGGTTTAACACAGCACTGGAAGTTGCTTAGTGTTTACTCCTTCAAGTCCCAAATTCCACAATAGACTAAAGAGACCCTTATGCGTAAAGAGTCTCAGATTGACACAATAGCAAGGACAAGTGCTGCGGATGCCGTAGAGTCTGAATATAGTACGAAGTCTACACGTTGATAAAGCAGTTGGAGTATTTTGCCACATTCTCCAAGATTGCTTCAGATTCTACTTGTTGGAGACGTATTTGTATTGCATAAAGAGAAGTATATGAAAATATACTTGGTATTGACTGCGAGATGCGAGTTCGGTGAAAGTACACTCATGTTTCATTCAGATATTCTGTTCGGACCCACATGCATTTCTCAACTTTCAGCTTTCAGCGTCCTCATGTATCCAGCCCGATCACTCCACCGCACATGGTGGAGTGATCGGGCTGGATACATGACTCGCATCTCACAAATGAATACCAGCATCTCAGTGATCGGGCTGGATACATGAGGAAGCTGAAAGCTGAAAGCTGAGAAATGCATGTGGGTCCTAACAGAATATCTGAATGAAACATGAGTGTACTTTCACTAAAGTTCAGAGGATCTAAAGCAGATACGACGTTGCAACTGGAATTCTTCTGATCTCCAACATGGCGAAAGCGCGACTACAATTCCGCGCTACTGGTTGGATTTCCATTCACGTAGCTTTATCAACCTTGACCATAAAGGTTGTAAGCTCGCGTTGAAAGTCCGGTTCTGATCTAAGACTTTCGGTGAAACTTGAAGCACACTGGCTGCCTGCGGAGTAGCTTGTGTTAACCCAATCTGTAACTTCACGATTCTTCAGTCAGATGAATTATCTCTTCCAACTCTTTGGTACTGTCTCACAATGTAATGGACGTGCAAAGGAGATGTCGACGCCTTGTCAATTCACGTTTGTTCTTATTATTGTACCGTAGATGGAGGCGATGGTAAATTTCTGAGATTTAAACCAGGGCTTGAAATTTATCCGCAATATACATGAGGTACTCTGATCACACCACATTGAGGACCCAATTGTACGTGTGGCCACGACTACTCCTTTCACTCCTGAGCTCGCACAGTTGACGCGAATTATCCAAATTTCCCGTCATACAACTTACGCCACGATCCCTCAAACTGAAATTCTTCCAGGTTCGTGGGTAATCTAAACAAATGGAAGTTTCCGTTCATCAACATATAAACCAACGTATTGGTCTGCCAGGGGAACGGCGTATCGTCCATTAGTCACCCTTAGCACGATTAATTTGACCGTGGCCTGCATTGTCACCCCAACCAACAGCAAGAACTACATAAAAGATCCTCATTACAGATCAGACTGGTCATCCATCTACCAAATAGGCTCCAAATAGTCAGATCTGATATCAATCCTTGTTGCATGCATGCGTGCTGCGTGAAAGATTCGGGATGTCTAAAACCGCAACGGGGCAAAGTTAGCTCTCACCACGATCTTCTACGAGATCAAGTGGACGGATATGGAGTTCTACGCGCTCGATTTCCAGAAAGAATCTGTGTGCCCGACAGGTTGAGCTCAGTTGAGGCTAATACAACGACGACAACGTGAGAATGTGAAAGAGCGGGTAGCTCAAGGAACCCAGTATATGTAATCGTGTAGTCGCACGATGAGAATGGCACCCGCATACTGCGGTTTTATATGGCTCGTAAGGGTTTGACTTGACCGAATTGTAACCGGAGACCGGTAAAGTCCTTGGACGTCATCATATCTCAGAATTTACCCGGCCAGAACCGGTCATCAGACACTGGTTAACTGATTTCGACCAGTAAGAGCATACAACAGAACGGTGTGGTCACTGACGTGATTACTGACACGATGGCAGTTTCTACCATTTTGCTCCGTTGGAGATCCACGGGAAGTTTCTGACGACGTGAGAAGACCCAATGAGCCTGGAACCGCCGGTTACGTAAAGGCCTGCGGCTAAAAACCTTTTATAGTCAGCCTAAGGTATAGTACTTTGCTGAGGTGGATCACAGACGTGGGACTGACGTGCTCCGGGTTTCCAACAATTCTCGTCTAAAATCTGCGAACGCCATACGCGGACAGAGGGAGGTGAACAAGATCACATTCTCGCTGTAGCTTCATCCTTATTTATGAATAGTTTAACCCGAAATAATCTAAAACTAGGATGAGTCAAGCGGAGTAACAATGCCTGTCGATCCAATCTGAAGTCAATCACCGTTGATTGTGTGTGACCAGACTTCATTCCTCCCCCTTCGTTTGGCATAATTCAGGCTTCCTTGAAGCCGGTGGGCACAACATCGATGGTTTCATGTGCACTTCCGCGCAGCAAATGTCGTCGCAAGTTGGTGTAGGTGGGACTGTATCGGGGTGATGGGCGTTTTTTTTCGCAGTGTCAGTCATTTCAATCTCATAGCATATGGGACAAGGTCCTATCTACGACACCAGCTGAATTACTGCTAACTGGAAATCGTTGACACGACCCCCCCCCCCCGCGCCCCACCACAACCCATCCACTGGGATCTACCTTATAACCAAGTCTCACTTCATTTCCAATTACAGATCGTCACGGATTTTCAAGTCCGATAGACGATCCTACCTTATGTCTCGAAGCTGTACACGTAGTGTATGCGATCACCAGTCTGAATCAGGTGCTCGTGAATCATACTGGTACTAAGACGCTGACCTTGAACAATCAGGAAGGAATCTCTATTTGCTCGGGGAATTGAGAAAACGCTTCCGAATGCGCGTAGACAGCACGTCTGACATTCGTGTTTATATAAAGAGAGTCGTTGGAGTAACGGATGCGTTGACATAGATAGTCCAGTGCGTAGCTGTTTCGGGGGAATTGGAGTTCCAGAATCTACTTTAGTTTTTTAATCAGTCTTAGACAGCAATTCCTGGACTCCATGCACTTGAATTGACGATCATTTCCCAACAAACTCGAGCTTGGAGCGGGTAATGCCTGAATAGGAAGTAATCTAGTTATCCGGTGTTGGAACATTGCTCGCCTAACCAACGTGCAGATGATTGCTAATAGTCAAGAGTCGAATAGAACCATGAGGCATAGCTTAGTGCTCTTCTTGGTCCTCTGCGGATTGTTGGCGTTGGCTAGAAGTGTGAGTGCAATTCATCAGCCTGGAAGGCAAGGTGGTAGGATATTGGCCGAGAAAGCTATGGAGAAACTCGTGTACATTGTCACTCTTGAGGAGAAATCAGTGGTAGCCACCTACACCGATGTGTACAAAGATGATGGAAGCTATGGCACCAAGGCGCAGCCCATTGACCAAAACGCAAGAAAGAGAACTGATATGAGAAGGTAATGTATATCGTCGCTCTCTTTTATATTTAGTATTAGCGATCAATCATCCCCAGGGTATGAGTCAGTTTGGTTGATTGATTAGCGTAGCATGTCATACATACAAGTTCTGCATCAAAGATTTCGACTTCATGATTTTGCGAAGTATGTTTGGAGAGGACAGAAAAGTTGCGGAAACATAGCCAGTAGATAACGGTGCGATGTGTGCCGTTTCGAGATGGGATGTGGTAGAGGGCGGGAGTCAATTGTATGCTCTCGTGAACTCCGCACAGACAGAAAAGAAACGAAGTAGACTCATGTGGTGAACTTTGAGATAGGTTTCTAGATCTCAGCGTCGATGATAATTTAGGCTAAGATCATAAATTTGAAGTATCTTCATGGTTTTTTGCGCAACATTTCAAGTTCAGGTTATCTGCTATGAAGTTTGTTCCTCATACCGATCTTCAATTCAAAGCGCTCCGCTCACAACGTGTGACTTTGTTAAATTTATCACAGAAAGGAGTCAGACCGGTACGCATCAAGATTGAAGAGGGAACAAGATGCTTTGCTCGCTAAGAATCTGCAACGTGGTCAGTACCAAACAGTTAACTCTTTCACTCATGTCATGAATGCCGTGACAGTAGAGTTCAACAACGAAGCTCAGGTAAATGAACGCACTCATCGATGGTTGCCATGTTGATTGCTTTGCACACAATTATTACGAAGTGATCACGATTTTGCGATATGGTGCGTGACCTTTTCGAGTGTGTTACGTATGGGCTTATACTAATTTTAGTCTCTACTGGGAGTCATGTCATTGTTAGTATAAAGGACGTAAGAATTGAAACTTAGAACTTCAAGTCTACAAGTTCTAATGCTAGTAAGAATCCAGCTCGTCAAACATGAATCCAAAGTTGTTCAGTTCCTTACAGACAAAATATAATATGGGTAATGGTGGGTATGATCAGGTTGAAAAGATAAGGAATGCTCCTGGTGTGGTTTATTTAGAGAGGGACTATGGGCTGGAAACCACCACGACCCACAGTCCCCAACTGCTCGGGCTTCCATCACCAACTGGGGCTTGGCAACTTGCGGGAGGACAGGACTCCGCTGGCGAGAACATCGTCATTGGTATGGTCGATACTGGAATCTATCCTGGGCATCCAAGTTTCGCAGATGACGGTCCAATACCCTACGGCCCCATTCCGGACTCTTTCCGAGGGGGATGTGTCGTAGATGCCAACTCCTTTCCTGAAGGTTCTTGCAATAAGAAGCTCGTTGGCGCGAGTTTCCATGGTAATAGTGCAATGAGCTACGATATTCTCGACCCGGTTCTTGATTTTGCTTCACCTTTTGACGGCAATGGCCATGGCACGTAAGTGGATATACCGGAGGTTTTCCTCACACCATGTACTAGATTGTCATAAGTAGCTTTTTGCTCCATTGAAAATTTTGGTACTTTGGATTCCCGACAGTGTCCCTGATGAAAATTCCGAAATTATTTTGGAGCTGAAGAAAAAAGAAGAAGAAAAGTCTAGCTCCCTGATGAGTTTCAGTTATGACTTGAGGTACCGGGGATGAATATGTACCATGCAAGCTATGACTAACATCTGCCGTACAACGCAGACACACATCCGCTATTTCAGCAGGGAACAGTGACATTGAGGTGATTGTTGAAGGACTAACCTACGGATCTCAAAGTGGGATAGCTCCTCGTGCGAGGTATGCCTGTTGTTTGGAGTAGGAGAACGTTGCTCTGGTGACAACATTCTCAAAAGATGTTTGAGAGCCTAGGAAGACACTCCTTCACTTTTTGTCCAAATTCACTGATTCCTTTTAGAACTCAATCAACCATACTCTTCTGACGTATGATAGCTTTAATTTGGGTGCGCTACTTCAGGTTGTCCATGTACAAGTGCGTTTTCAGATTTGGAGGATTTACATCCGACTGCGTCGATGCCATCGATCAGGTGCATAAACGTACCTCGCATTTTGTGAAATGAAACTGGATATTTTCAAACGTCTAATAGATGATATAACCTCCGGGAAAGCTTAGTAATGAGTATGCAACGTGTATCTATTCAAAAGTCTTATGCACGGATCTGTAGACTCATTAACAGCCCTCGTTTATAGTTAGAAAAACTGATGAGCTTTGTGAGGACTTTTAGTACTTGCTCAGCAGACAACGAAACTCGCTGTCAATGGACCCTCGACTAAGTTCGTCTGCATCAACCGTGCTTGAAGCGAATAGCAGTGAACTTAAAATGATCTCAGTAGATCACTTTAGCTGTCTTGAAGGGTTTGGGCATCTCTGTCTACTTACCGCTCACAGTTCTTGTACCTAAATCTCTTGAAATATCTTCTTCTACTGATAGTGTTCTGTGGATGGCTTCGAATGGCAGGCTGTGCAAGATGGAGTGCAAGTGATCAGCATGTCTTTGGGACAATCAAACCCACCAGATGGAGTCGTATATCTTAGCTCTCTGGATTTAGCTTTGCTTGCAGCAGTGAAAGCGGGAATCGTAGTTGTGCAGTCGGGAGGGAATGCTGGTTCTGCAGCGATGACTATGTCGTCTTTCAGTCCTTGGATCATCACTGTTGGAGCAACGAACACTGACCGCATTTATCCTGTCAGAGTCACTCTTGGCAACGGGAAGGTCGCCAACGGACATTCATACACAGGCAGATTGTCCTCTACTCAAATGATTTCTGCAGCCGATGCCATCAATTCCAACACGCAATACGATGGAATTGCTACGGGTTGCCAAGACTCTAGTGCACTTGATGGAAGTCTCATTTCTGGGAAGATACTGATCTGCTTCTACAACGACGACTTCCTCTTTGGCACTGCTTCTTTGGACAGAGTTGCATGGACTGCAGCGGCACTAAACGCTTCGGGCTTCCTGTTTGTTGTTAACGATGCTTTCGACTACATATCATCTGATCCTATGCCCTTCGGCATTCCCGGTGCAGTCCTCAGTGACATCACGAATTCTCAGGTCTTGTGTCTTTTCCATCAAATGGGTTCGAATCTAAATTGAACTGCAGTTCCACACGACTCGTTATCTCTATTATCTTCACTCGCTAGCTCGTTCGGATGATTGCTCTAGTATCCATATTCTAGCATCCAAGTTCTCAAACACAAAGTGTCAGCATCTGAGATCTATGTTGTTGGTGGCCATAAGCTCGACACTGCAGTGTGTCCGGAAAGTAAATGACTAGCAGGATACTGGGCTAGTCTCTGTCTCTAGTTGCTTTGCCCTAAGTTATGTTAGAGAACGAGCGGGGGCATGTTGCGTTATCACATAGAAAGCCCTTGATTGCTGCAACTAGTTTAGAAAATGCACAGCTCCCTTCCATAGACTCTACGAGTGTCCACCTTAAGTCGATAAAGCATGTATGTGTCATCTTCATCCCTTCAAATTCCTCGTTTCTACGTATTGTCTATAATATGTAAGTTTCAATTCCATTTATGGATCCAATCTGATACATCTCAACACTGATATGCAGATCGTTACCAGCTACTACAACAGCAACCCCACCACAGCGACAGCAGCCATCGTGATACCTGCAAATTCGACCCAGTACGCAGAGTTCGGCACCATCAGTCCAGTTGTTGCCCATTATTCTTCCAGAGGACCTGTTCCTTCAAACGCTGGCCTTGGTGAGACCGCTGATGTTCTCAAGCCAGACATTGTAGCTCCGGGCACTCAGATCTGGTCTGCATGGACCCAATCGGGTGTGGATCTCCCAACTTGGGGTAAGTGACCAAACTATTTGATATCAAATCCTTCCCACCCTTGAAGGTAACATTTATCTCCTTTGTATTGTCCAAAACTCAAGCTCAAATGAGATCTACTCTAGCTTCTGCTCGTCCACACTAGTAAACAAAGACACAGGATCAGAACCCAAGCAAGCAACAATATGTTAAAGTGATTGATGATTTTATGCCTGTTGCAATGTAGAGATGATGTAGATTGCAACAAGTTTCGATTCGGTCGGTCTAAAAACAGTTTAAAGTCCATTATGTACTCAGAACATGTCTGAATGTCAAGAGCGGGGACTGACAGATTGATTGATCGTACGCCGTGCAGTTTCAATCTTTGCCACACTCGAAGGGACCAGTCAGGCTGCGCCACATGTGGCAGGAGTAGCGGCTTTGATCATGCAATCGCATCCTACATGGAGCGTCGCAGCCGTCCACTCTGCGATTATGACCACGGCAACTCTCCTCGATAGTAATAACAAAGAAATACAAGCTCAAGACGACGCTCTTCGACTCACCAAAGCGACGCCTTTCGACATGGGAGCAGGATTCATTAACCCTTCCGCAGCTATTAACCCTGGACTGATCTTCGACGTTGGTAAGCATCACTACCTCATGGTCTGACTCAATACGGAGGCATAGTAGATTTTCATATCATGGTACGGGGATAAATATTGTGTTTATCTAACTTGTGTGTTTGCTCGTGCAGTGCACCAAGACTATGTCAACTTCATATGCTCGGTGAAGGGAGTGAACCCATCCACGGTATTATCTTTGATAAATGTACCGTGCAATATCACTTCTGGGTCCAAACCCTCTGATCTCAATACGCCGTCGATCACCATTGCCAAGCTGCAAGGGACACGAATTGTGCCCCGGAGGGTTACGAATGTGGGGGGCGTCAATGAGACGTACACCGTCTCTGGATTAACTACGCCTGCATCGACGCAAATAACTATCACTCCTATGAACTTCACCATCGCTCCCGGCGCAACTCAAGATGTGAAAATTACAATCAAAGCAACCTCGAGTCTGAAGAAATTCAGCTATGGTAGAATAACGTGGACAGGAAACCGAGGACACAGGGTTTCAATTCCTGTCGCGGTTAACCCCTTTTCCACCTCTTAGATGCTAGAATTTTCGTAATTGAATCAATGTTCCTGCTAACATGAATTAGTTTTGGTCCAGTTCTCTTGTTATAGACGTGGCGCGTAGGTGCGATCGTAGATGCCTCGGTAGCTCTCCAGATGCAGGCTGGTGAGTCCTGGAGATCGAGGCGGCATTCACCAGTATCCCGCGTCGAGCAGTAGCTCCGTGCCCAATTCACGACAAACTTCCTAAATCCTTTTCTCTGCAAATGATGGAGCTCGCCAATTCCAGCGGACGTGAGTTGGGCGAGCCAACTTCCCTTGCAAATCCACTGATGTACATTGGAGATAATAGTATGGACAACGTGTTTACCACCTCTGAGGTTATGCCCAACGGGCTATCCTGCTGCTGTTCGTTTCGGCTCTTCTCTACCCTGATGGCTCTTGAACTTCTATGTTGTTCTTCAGATCTTTTTCCTTACGTCCTAAGCACCACTTATGAAATCTTGGATGTTGGTTACACTACTTGGCAATGCTGGAAGATCATGGGCGAGCTTGTTTACTGAAGCTCGCTCATGATTGTATGAACAAGATCGCTCATAATGTCCAAGCAATCACGAGATCAAAAGGTAGTAATTATATATGAATTGCTTTTTGACTACAGTTCTGCAGTCCATTTCTGCCCTTACTTCAAGAAGAAATGTGATATTTTCCTTTAAGCCAAGAGTTCACCTTTGGACTGTCAAGATGTCGATCTTCAAAAGTTTCACCGCCACTTCCAATGCACTCTGACCGGCACTAGTATCTCTTGCCTGCAGAGATTCCGTAGCCCGCCACGTTTCCAGCAACAGGTGCATAAGAAGCAGAAAGTATTAATGTCATGACATTGCAAGCTCTCAATTCATAAGGAAGACTGGAATGGATGACTGCAATAACCGACTCCCCAAAATTGAGTTTGAGATGAGGAGTTTCAGGCTATCATGTAGAGAAAGGGCCACGTCTCAAGACACGTCAAACACGTATCAAGAAGACTTATTCTCCATGCTATTGTGAAATAATGTTGCTTAAGTGACTCACCCGTTAGATGCCTTGTCGAGTCTCGAATTGGATTTTCAACATCGGCCGAAGTGAATTCTGAAGTTTCTTGAGAAGCGGCAGTCTGGCCCTGATTTTGGTCACGACGAGGAAAGGATACCGTCCACACGACTGTACACTGTGCAGCTCTCCACAGGAATCGACCTCAAAGAATCATCTTTGTCTCACATGAGACTAGAATCCAAAACGTGTTTACTGACTGGCCCATGACGTTTGGGTTCACAATTTTGAGCCAGTTGTTCCCGGTAATGGGCTGGGAAACACATCAGGAGGTAGCGGCTTTTGTGGTAAAGTGCAAAAGTGCACAGGTTCTGGATGTCTGAATTAGAGCAAACCGTCGATAAGATTCTAAGGCTCTCCTTCACCCTGAATTTGGTGGCACAGCCTGAATATAACTTTTGGAATTGGAAAAATTCAAACTGGATTCTTGCACGTGTACTCTCTTTTATAAGTTTCAGCTGCATGCGAGGAGCTCCGGCAATAGCTGCAGTTTCTGAGTTAGTAAGGAAGGAGCTGAGTGGGAATTAGTGGAGTAGGGACGATGATCAGACTTTCTTAAATGCGGCTGTAATCAGCAATTTGGGCGAGCTCTGGAAAGGAAGTTGAAGAATCTAGAGCTTTGCTTCCGATTGATGACATAGTCTGCTGCCACATACCTCGAAACATGACGTCTAGATGGATTTCGGCGTGCAAATGTGACTGAGCAGAGTTCTCTGCTGTCAAACAACCGGCCTAGAATCCTTTCATGAAATTTAGTCTGTTATTTTTCCGAGAAACAGTGGGGACCTTGATTCTGCGCTTGGCTTCCAATTTCCTGTCCTTGGTGTCCTGAAAAGCCAGGAACTGTAAGTAGAAGAGCTTGCCCTATGTCACTTGGTAGAGAGCAAGTACGGCACTCCAGGTACCGGTGGAGTGCATTAAGTACCCTTAGGTATTGGCGCTTGGAGGTCCAGAATTCAGACGTAGTGAATGAAATCGAAAAGCTTCTGGCAATATGAGCTCAAGTTAATCAAAACTTGACATGTATTATACCACCAGAACCGCATACTATCGCGGAATCTGGAGCAGGATTGCAGGATACAATTACACCTCGCACTCAGGGACCTAAATTTGGTGAAGCATGAGGAGCCAATCCAAACCTCGAGATTCGCGACTTGTGATGTGAACTGTGATTGAATTTCGTCATTCATTGGTTTATCAAGCTGTACTAAATGGCTTCCATTACTGCAACTTGCATCAGTGGGCAGCTTGGGAGAAGTAGAGCGCTTTCGTCCCCTGTTGTGAACATATCTCTCCGGGTTCCGATTTTGCTTGGTGCGTGCCCTGGGAGTAACAGGCAGTTTCTTCTGAGAGGTCTTGGTACAAGAAGTAAGCAGCCAAGAAATTCGAAACCTAGAAGATTGTGTGCGGTTTCCTTACATGAGAACGGAAGTTCAGGAACCATACTTAAATTTGACGATGGAAAGCCCAGCTGGTTCAATTTTCGTCAATTAGGTCAGGCTGTCACTGGGTCCTTTATAGGACTAACAGTCTTCCTATCTAGCATAGATTTTGGACAAGCTTGCCCTCTACCATCCACGACTGCAGAAGGGGCTGTTCTTTGTGGAAGCGTCCTACAAAATGAGAACAAATCACAGTGTGAAATATTTAGTTCAACCCAGAGCAGCCCATTGTTGGAAAACATCGGTGAATTCGGTACACTCCCGACTGCTAGAAAATATCGTGGGATGCCTCACGTGAAGTATCTTTTTGGGTTGTCGGCCAATGCTAGAGTCAAGAAATGGGGTCCAACTCAATCGGGAACACGGATGTTTTCACCTGGAAAGGGACTTGCACATGAAG
Organism: Lunularia cruciata; assembly: GCA_948567375.1. NCBI lineage: Eukaryota > Viridiplantae > Streptophyta > Marchantiopsida > Lunulariales > Lunulariaceae > Lunularia > Lunularia cruciata. Next base: position 19,988,594 of record OX419759.1, read on the forward strand.
GTGTAGGAGAAAGCTTAGGAATGACGTATGGCCAAATATTGCAAGGGCGTGGCGACACTGCTCGTCAAGAGTCAATGTTTACAGAAGATGCATGGATTGGAATGACAAAGCTACGCTTGTATAATGACCTTCTCGATAAAGTAGAAGCAGAGGAGAAACTCTGTTCCGAATGCACTCACAATCGGAGGTGAGACTTTTGATTAGTGTTAGGACTTCAGATGTTGGGACCGACAGTAATTTCAGTGAGTGTAAATTTTTGATTCTTTGATTGCATGAGCTCTAAAATCCACTTACATCCATCATTTGAAATCACTTCATAAGTCAGTGCCATACAGGAAAAGGGCAAGCCAGGTAGAGTGCGCCTCCTGTCAACAGCCACGAAGAGAGCTCCCTGTTACTTTACTGGATAACTTTCTCCTTCCTTCCTTCCTTCTAATTGCATCTGCACTGCTTTTTTCTTCTTGCAGATTACTGGAGCAAGTCTGGCAAACGGTTTCCAATGTATGTCTACATTCCTCCTCAAACATACTCCGTACATCACTAGCAAGACCTGGTTTGGAATGCCAATGTGCATTGCACTCGATCGTGCTCTGATCTGTGAGAACAGTCTGATATTCGTGAGGAGATTCTTTCCAACCTTAGCAGTGCTCATTGCTCTGAGTTAGCTTGTAAAATTGCAGGAATAAGCTGACATCGGATGTTTTCTCTCTTATAACTTTGCAGGAATACTATGATCAACATGGCAGGTACGTAGAAAAACTTGCTGTGTAAGAGTGTGACTTAGCACAAGCCAATTGAAGGCTTCTGTCTTTACTCGGAAGCACTTGAAACAGTTCATATTCCAATTGATTGTAAACTAGTAGTTTCTGGAGGAACGTTAGTAGTTGATTGGCCGAATACATTGTCGTGGCCGTTGTAAACTCCGGTGTACTGTCTACAGCGAACCAGAGTAAAACCACAAACCACAAACCACCTGACATGTAGAATGTAATGCTTCTGATGTGCAGCTTCACTCAATCAGCATGGGCGAGTAAACTGTATGACAGTTTATCATCCGCTGGTGGGCTTCTTCGTACCAAAAAAGAAACGTACGTTAGCCTTAAATTCTGTTGACGAGCTCCACCGTGGTTTTATGCCACCAATGTTTAGCATTAAGTAGTTTCTTTTCTCAGTGTCATTTTCTAACTTCCCACTTGTTGGCCGGGGTCGGGTCGGAAATGATTTCGTATAGCTCCAAAGCGTAATCCATAGGGTATGTTCTCTCCACAGGTACAGAGTTATCAAGAAGATGGTGGAAAGCTTAGGTGATCCCTACAGTGCTTTTCTTGACTCTCAGCAGTATCGCCTTGCCATACGGCGGCCAATTCCTTCGGAGATCAAATACCTGACATTTCAGTATACCGGAGTCGGTGTTGCGGTACAAATTCATACTTTAAAATAAAATCTACTATTTTATTTTGCTTTACGAAGACTTATATCCAGCAACTCCGGCACTGTGAAAGCACCCATATAGTGATAATGGTCTGACCGTAACATTACAATCAATATCCAACTCTCGTTTGGTGCTGAAACAAATTTTCGGGGCATTTAAAGCGGATTCAACATACCGATCGAGTCTGATTGAGGTATCTGTGGATGTGATATCTACGTCAGAGGATTGAATGAGGTGGACATACCATGATGATTAACTAATATGATAGATTGATAGTTTGAAATTAAGTTGGATGAAACTTAGGAATGGCATTAAGAAGATTATCTGGATGTGCTTACTCATGGAAGATTGGATCAGGAGATGTGGTTTCGATATCAAAGAGCTTACGAATCCTCCTGTTTTCCAGCTCGGAAACAAGGCTCCAAGCGGTGGCCTCATCGTTGTATCTCCGTTCGCTGGTTCACCAGCGGAAGAGGTATGAGCTTCACTTCTCGATATTTACAGCGGTTTTGGAAAATATACGAAGTCGTTAAAGTTCCAAGAAAGATCGATCCAGCAAATATTTGCTCGTAGAGCTGTAATCGTGGGATAAGTACCCTTACTTGATACTAAATAGGAACTGCTCAGGCTGGAATATTGGCCGGAGAACGTCTTCTACGCATCGACGGAAACCCTGTGGATTCCTACTCTGGAGAAGAGGCAGTCAGCTTACTACGCGGACCTGTTGGCTCAACGGTATCTTCTGTACCTTGGAACTATTTGATTTTTGGTCCTTCCTCGAAGTCGAAATACCTAGAGCACTGCCAGAAGTGGCGATATGTTACTACAACTTGATACATAGCTCGTTCTCAAGCTATACTTTCTTGATAGTGCTTCTTCTGTTTCAACCTATAGCCCAGTCTTTAAAGGGAGTGGTCCAGGTGAACGGCAAGTTTCTTCATATCAGAAAGAAAACAAACATAGTTACCTGAACGAGCTCCAATTTCCATCGCAGGTTGAGTTGGAAATCACGGGTTCACAACCCGGAAGTCCGGTGCGGAAGGTTGTCTTAGAGAGGCGTGCATTACCGTTACCCCCATTGAGAATGAGATTGGTTGATGCCGGAGATGGCCGAGTTCTTGAATACATTCGTCTCCATTATTTCACACATGAAGGAACCAGGAGTATGGCTGCGGCCATCAGGGAGGGAGAATCTCTTGGTGTCGATGGTTACAGTGAGTTCTGACCTCTGCTGCACTATTTCTCTTCCATAGGGTTTATCATAAGCATGCGCTTTGGTCTTTGACAGGTGATTGGTTATTTTTTTAGAATTCTAAGGGTTTCGGATATATAATTTGTTAAATTAGGTAATCTCTAGTTTACAGACTTCTTTGTTAGAATTAGAATGTGCGATTATAGAATTCTTTGTTACAAGTTAGTTACTATTCATGTGCGATTTACTGTTCATGCCTACTGTTCACATACTTTCCATGAGCTGCATGTGTTACATGAGCAGTACAGTAGTACACTTTTCAGCACACCCTTCTATCTATATAATCTCAACCAAGAGTTCTTCTACTGGATTGATTTCTAACACTTCCCCTCTGCATTTCGGAAAGCCCTGAGTTGCCTAACATCATCTCCAGAGTGTTCTGTGATATCTCAGTATTGGAGGTTATTTGTGCTGCGTGAGTGAACTGGCTGTACTATCTTTGAAAGGAGTGTTTAATCTGGTGAGACTAGGAAAGCTGAGTGCTAGAATGTCTAATACATCAGAAGTCAGAATGATTGAGGATAGACCATCTATTTCAAAAAGCAAGAACAAAAGTTCTCATCAGGTTATGGGCCCACAATCACCATTGGGGTTGATAGAAGAATTCAGATAGATAGAGAAATTCAGAGATAGAGAAATTGGGAAAGACTAACTACAAAGCCTGGGCTTTGGATGTGAAGTCTACCTTAGACGGTTATTACTGTCTAGAGTTTGCATTAGAAGCTCATGATATAGATGAACTAGAGACCAACAAGGAAGAGAGAGTCAAGCATGCTACTACTAGGAGGTTTCTGCTAAGGGCTATGGAAGAGCCAGCTAGAGACCTAGTAGATACTTATGCTTGGAGTTGGGAGATTTGGGAAAAAATCAAGAGTTATTACACTGTTGAGAAATTGGAGAGCTCCTATCGAGTTTGGTATGCAGTACAGAACTTGAGAGTGCAGGATGGTGAAGATTTCACCTGTTATCTGTCAAAACTGCAGAAACTCTTCAAGAATATCAAGGAGGATGGGGTTGTACTTACAGAGAAGTACGAGATCAATCATCTCTTAGATAGTCGTCCTTCAAGCTATGACTCTGTCCTAGTAGCTCTGCAAGTTTTACCTGTTGAAACTTTCACATGGGATTATGTGATACACAAAATTTCTGGTGTTTAGCAGACACAGAGAGGACAAAAGGCTGAAGTTAAATGAGCAGGGAGATGCTGCTCTGTTCAGTGCTTCTTCTTGTTCAAGAAGAGTGCCAGATGGAAGAGTGAGCAAACCAGAGCAAGCCAGAGTGAGTAAATCTGGTAAAGGAGTTAGTAGTGTTGATGACAGGACTTGTTATTCTTGTCATGAGAAAGGTCATATTGCACCTTTATGTCCCAAGAGAGGAGAAAGGAGAGAACGAGAGCTGAAGAAGGTAGGCAAGAGACCTCAACCAGTAAAAGGTCAAAAATCTGGGAGTTCAGCTTACAACTCAGAGGACTGCCATGAGATAGTCAGCGATGAGGAGGGGTACTCAGCAGAAGAGCCGGGTTGTGGAATGTTGGCAGAATCACCATTGTCCTCAAATGGTTCTGGATGGTTCTTGGACTCAGGAGCCACCTCCCATATCTGTTATCAGAAGGAGTTGTTCTCAACTCTTCAATCTCTGAAGACTCCCAAGAGTGTTCGTTGTGGACCTGGGATTCTGAATCCAGTGTTAGGAACTGGCAAAGTTCCTATTGCCTTCATGGGATGTTCTGGAAAAGGCTATCTGGAAAATGTACTGTATGTTCCAGATTACACCAAGAACTTGATATCAGTACATAGCCTCATGGAGCATGGAGTGGATGCTCTTTTTGAAAGCAACAAAAATCAATGTACTTTGAAGAGAGGAGAGCTGGTCCTTGGGTATGGTACTGTCAAAGGGAAACTGTTCAAGTCGATGGAAGCTGATTGTTTTGATTCTGCGTTGGCAGCAGAAAACAGAAATGATATCCATCTCTGGCATTTGAGGTTAGGTCTCCTGTCTGAGCAAAACTTATATGCTCTAGAGAAGATAGTGGAAGGGTTGAAACTAGATCCCAAAGGAAAACTCGAATTCTGCATTGGGTGTGCAGAAGGTAAGGCACACAAAGCTCCTATCCCCAAGAAATCTTCATCTAGAGCTTCTTGTCTTCTAGATGTCGTACATTCTGATGTATGGGGATACATGACTGAGAAGTCATTGAGTGGAGCAGCCTACTATGTTTCCTTTGTGGATGATTACAGTAGAAAGAGCTTTATCTATCTCATGACAAGCAAGGATGAAATGCTACGAAAATTCCAGAAGTTTGTAGCCATGGCTGAGTTGCAGACTGGGAGGAAAGTCAAGCGATCGAGAACAGATGGAGGCAGAGAGTACAGGAATGAGGAATTCCTCTCTTTTCTGTCAAAAAGGAATCCTCCTTGACTGTACTGCCAGAGACAATCCTGCACAGAATGGAGTTGCAGAAAGGTTGAATAGGACACTGGTGGACAAAGCATTGGCAATGCTCCAACATGCCAAGCTGGAGAGAAAGTTTTGGGGTGCTGCAATTAGCACTGCAAATTTTCTTAGAAATATCAGTGGTACCACAGCATTGCTGGGAAGAACTCCTGAAGAATGCTGGAGTGGTAAGACACCTAATCTTTCAGCTTTGAAAGTTTTTGGATGTCCTGCCTATGTTCATATCCCCAAGGAGCAGAGGAGGAAGTTCACAAAGAAGACTGAGAGAATGCTTTTTGTAGGATATAAAGAGTGACTGAAAGGATATCTTCTGTACAATCCTAAGTCTGGACAGATCATTAGAAGTAGAGATGTACTCTTTGATGAATTGAGGACTTGGAGTGAGAACAGTGATGAGTTGCAGAAGCAAGCTGATCAGTTTGATCAGCCTGATCAATCTATCTTCCCAAGCTGCAGAGTCAGTTTTTCAGATCAATCATCAGAAGAGCAATCTCTACCTGAAGCTGATGGTTCACCAAAGGAGAGTCTGAAGGTGAACAAAAGAAGGCCTAAACAGACAGTGGCTTCTGGTTCTGATACTACAGAAGATGACTCCCAGAAGCAGACTGCAGATGCAGAATCTCTGAGTGAGACTCCAGAGATGTCAAGAGACGGCATGAATCTTCTGGGGACAGAGCCAAGAAGATCACAGAGAGTTAGAAAACCTATTGACAGACTTGGTTTTCTATCAGAAGAGATGTTAGATGAATCTTACATCTGTCATGAAGATTGTGATCCAGACACTTTACAACAAGCTATGCTCAGACCAGATTTGAGTCAGTGGGAGTTGGCTATAGCAGAAGAGAAGAAGTCTCTTCAGACTAATGGTACATGGGTACTAGCTGATTTACCACCAGGTAGGAAAGCAATTGGCTTTAAATGGGTTTTCAGGGTCAAACGTGGAGCTGAGAATGAGATCCTAAAGTACAAGGCAAGACTTGTTGCAAAGGGCTTCGATCAGAAAGCATCAATAGATTATTCAGAAACTTTTGCACTAGTTGCCAGGTATGGATCTATTCGCGTGCTTCTAGCTCTTGGATCAGAGAGAGATTGGGAAGTGGAGCAGTTAGATGTGAAAACAGCCTTTCTCAATGGAGATTTGAGAGAGACTATCTACATGGATGTTCCAGATGGATATACTGAAGGCAAAGGAAAAGTATGCTTGCTTAAGAAGGTTTTATATGGTCTTAAGCAAGCTCCTAGAGCCTGGTATGAGAAACTAGACTCATACTTGAGAGAGCAGTATTTCAAACAAGCAGATTCTGACATGAGTGTATACTAGAGATGATGTATACATAGCTGTATATGTAGATGATCTATTACTGCCAGGGAACAGTGAGTCTATCAAAGGAGTGATAGATTTCTTGTGCTCTGTTTTTGAAATGACTATCCTTGGTCCTGTAAAACTCGTTTTGGGAATCAAAGTGAGCAGAGACAGAGAAGCAAGATGGATCCGAATCAGTCAACCACAGTATGTGAGATCCATACTAGCTAAGTATCAGATGATAGAGGCGAATCCTGTCTCTACACCTCTTGATCTGGGGTGGAAGCACAGTAGAATCATAGATGGGGAGGTGAATCTCTGTGACAAAGTGTTGTATCAGAGTGCTCTTGGTTCTCTAATGTTTATCATGGTCTGTACAAGACCAGATATATGCTATGCAGTGGGAGCACTAGCTAGATATACTAGCAACCCTGCACAAGCACATTGGAAAGGTATAGAGAGAGTATTGAGGTACTTAAAGGGTACTCCAGATGCATTCTTGGAGTACAGAAAGCAAGGGAACATACTTGCTCCTACTCTTGAAGCATATACAGATGCTAGTTGGGGAGATGCAACAGATAACAGCAGATCAACTAGTGGATATGTAGTTATGCTTAGTGGTGGAGCAATCAGTCGGTGTAGTAAACAACAAACATCGGTTGCTCTGTCTACTACTGAGGCAGAATTTATGGCTGCCTCAAATGCTACTCAAGAAGTCATCTGGAATAGGAGACTTCTTAAGGAGCTGGGTTTTGAGCAGGAAAGTCCTACTACATTGTACTGTGACAACACAGGAAGTATAACACTCAGCAAAATCCTGTACATCACCCAAGGACTAAGCACATTGAGATTAGAAGAAGATTTGTAGAGGAGAAAGAAAAGGAGAATGTTGTGAAGTTAGTTTACTGTCAAGAGATGACAACAGATGTGTTTACAAAAGCACTACCTAAAGATAAACACATGAAATGTGTAGTAGAATGGGAATAGTCCTAAACTCTCATTAAGTGGGAGTGTTAAATTAAATAATCTCTAGTTTAGGGACTTCTTTGTTAGAATGAGACAAGTTAGTTATTGTTCATGCTGCTACTGTTCACATGAGTTACTGTTCATGCATACTATTCACATGCTTTCCATGAGTTGCATGTGTTACATGAACAGTATGGTAGTACACCCTTCAGCACACCTTTCAGTACACCCTTCTATCTATATAATCCCAGTCAGGAGTTCTTCTATGGATTGATTTCTAACACTTCCCCTCTGCATTTAGTGAAGCCCTGAGCTGCCTAACATTATCTCAGGAGTATTCTGTGATATCTCAGTATTGGAGGTTATTTGTGCTGCGTGAGTGAACTGGCTGTACTATCTTTGAAGGCTAAGAGAGAGTGAGTTGAGTTTTGCTGTATGCAATCAAGAGTGTGTACTCTGGTGAGACTAGGAAAGTTGAGTGCTAGAATGTCTGATACATCAGAAGTCAGAATGACTGAGGATAGACTATCTACTTCAAAGAGCAGGAACAAAGGTTCTTATCATAATTGGTGATGTCATTATTTTGCAGTTTTGGATCTAAGAAATAACCCTGGCGGTGTGTTTGAGGAAGCCATTGCGATGGCAGTAAGTTTCTTACCTTCTTGAGTTTCCACTTATTTTTGTTACCCTGTAAGTGACGGGAGTGCACATGCAATAAACCAGAACTAGCTGTGGCCGCCACTTACTGTGCACCCTTCATGTAAACAGCGTGCTTCTTGTACTCATTGCAGGCTCTGTGGCTCGACTGTCAAGGCTGCGATGTTACAGAAACAGTACGCAGCAGAGTTGACGGTTTTGAAGACCTCGTCTACTCCGTCAACAATCTTCCAGTAACTTTCGTCCTTACGTCGCACATACTTTATTGTCTCTACATCGAATGTTCATATTAGCATTGCAACTTGATCTGATCAAATCTTATTCGCTGGTATTCTAATTGTCAAACGGAGATATTCTTATCAACTTTACAGCTTAAGAATTCAGTTTTTCATATAGTACTGCTTCTGATTTGGATCGTATTCCGTGGCAGAAAGAGATCTTTATTAAGCATCCTGGCACATTAACACATGCTCCCCTTGCAATCATCACAAATCGCGCCAGTGCAAGCGCTAGTGAGGTATAAACGCTCCACTTTCAGATAGCTATAAGGTAGTCATTTTCTTAGGCCACTTGGACGGAGAGGGGTAGTCAAGTCTGTGTCTGCCAAGCTATCTGTTTACTTTTGTCTTGTGTCCATGCTGGCTTGCTTTGAAATGTGTTTCTTCTTTGATTGCATCTAGTGAAGGCCTATTATGCCAAGAGAGACAGAAAGGTCACCTGCATGCACCAGTATTTTAACTCGTCAGGTCACCGTGTAGGTTCTGACAGGAGCCTTGCATGACAATAACAGAGCGGTCACGGTTGGTGAGAAAACGTTCGGAAAAGGTGTCGTGCAGGTAAGCAAGAATTAACTTCATTTGACTCGACAAAATGGAAAGCTAGTGCGGCTCAGGTTAGATTTTGGTCATCAGCACAAGTGCTCACACGATGAATGTGTTGTTCAACGAAAGTCATCTAGAGATAAGCTGAGATTTTGGTCCTGATATCCTGGAACTGCTTTTGATCTTATCCAGTACTTTTTCCCCATGGATGACGGGAGTGGCTTAAAGTTGACAGTCGAGAAGTACTTGACACCAGCTCGTTATGATATTTCTAAGCAGTAAGCACTACCTCTTCTATTTCACCATCCTTTTGTCAGTTCTTTACTTGCAATGTGGTTTGTATTAGACAAGGAGTCTGTTAGTTGCGAGTCAATTGAGAAGACGGAACTTAATTACAAACAAGTCAAACAATAAATTGGTAGAAATTTGTTTGAATATGCTTTCTGATCTTCTAGCCGCATCCATTAAAAGGGGTGGACTGCAACCGGATAGGAGCTGTAATGACTTTCCCCGTCAATCTGGCGAGTCGGACAACTGCATCGACGAAGCCTTGGCCATGTTATCAGCAAAGCAAGGCCCAAAAGCCAACAGACCTCTCGTCCAACGACTGTCATATCGTTGGTTACCTTTGTCTGAAAGAAGGGGCTTGGCAGATGGTTCTTACTGAAGATAACGCAAAGATGGAAAACATTTGTTGATTGTATTATGTGTAGTTAGCGGATGGATGAGACACTGCTTACCAATCCTTTGTAAAGAGTATATGTATAAAGTGATGGACCTGTACTATACCTTCGAACTGTTGTCTATGTACGTAGTGATTCAATCTACAGAACCGTTATATCGTCCATTGCGGACGCAGACTGCTCACATGGTCAATGTGAAAGTTGATGCAATTCGCTTTTGCGCTATTGGGATTTCCCCAGTGACGTTATATTGAATTCAAACTCAGTAATGATGAGCGTAGTTACGTAGTTTGACTTTCATATGTACTACTGTCCTTGAGTAAGAACTTGGTCTTTGTGGTTGAATCCTTCTGGTGACTGTTGAATAACAATCTACCTTGGTTTGGTTCAAAGTGACTTCTTAGGATCTGTTCAAATCGCATTTCATACCGATTGCAGATATGTGGTAAAGGTAAGTTACACCAACAGCGCTTGAATCTCTCAGTACTCGTATTACACATAAGTGTCCTTGTATGTAATACATATTCGATATCTTGTATAATCCGGTATGCTTGTCTGTTGACTTGCATGGGACCCACTCTGTTCCACAGGCCCTCTCCGTCACATCGCCCCATGCATACATTGCCTCTCCTTCTCTCACACTCCTCTAATGCTATTTCTCGCCTCTTCCTGTTCTTCAATGATATTTCTCCTCTCTGCTTAGTACTTGTCACGAGCTTTTCCTTCTGCATGTTTCTCTCTCGCTTAGGCTACTTTTCTCATAGCCATCGTGTAATTCTTCCCTGTTTGCTTGTTTCTCTACAAATCGATGTTTTCTTTCAGGTATTACCTAAGGTGCGTCTCTATTTTCTTTCGTTTCTTCTTTCTGTGTAAGGTCCACGTTTCCTTACTTCGCACTGCTACCATTTTTGAGTGGCACTTTTGGAAGTAACTGAGTTTGCCTTAGCACTCATGAGCTTTTGAACAGAAACTCGGTACCCCCTGTACCAGTATTCGCCCAGCTACTTCGGCACTGCATTAGGCACTGATGAAGTAGTTGGTGCTTTTGTGGAGGCTTACTATGATGGCCTTTCTGCTTCCTTCACTGTTTAGTGTTTAAAGACTCATGTGACCATAGCGCATGTTGTGATATACTCTATCCAGTCTACTTTGCACTGCTACCATTTTTGGGTGGCACTTTTGGAAGTAATCGAGTTTGCCTTGTCACTCATGAGCTTTCAAACAGAAACTTGGTACAAGAGGTACTGGCATTCGCCCAGATACTTTGGCACTGCGTTTAACGCTGATGAAGTTGTATGTGCTTTCGTGGAGGCTTACTCTGGCCGCCTTTTTGCTTCCCTTTGTGTTTTTTGGTGTTTTAAGACTCATGTTTTCACAGCACATGCTGCGATATAATCTATATCCAGTCCGCTAATGCTTCGCTCTACTTCCCTTGTTCTCTGAGCGATTTCATACTCTCAGTCTGCTGACTCACTGATCTTCCATGACTTTTGATTTCCAGGCTTGATTCTAGACTTCTGTTTATCTTAATCTTTCTTGTCTGGCTGGTTAAGTCGTTGATTTTCCTGTTGATTTTATTTCTCTACATGCGCTGTTGTTCTGTTTCCGTATTTTCGATGCATGCTACTTGTATATAGGTTTTACTCTTGATATGTTTCCAGGTTACGTTTATTTATGCTCTCATTCGATCAGATGCTTGTCTACATAATGTATCTTGTATACATTATGATGAGAACCTTTGTTCCTGCTCTTTGAAGTAAATTGTCTATTCTCGGTCATTCTGACTTCTGATGTATCAGACATTCTAGCACTCAGCTTTCCTAGTCTCACCTGAGTAAACATTCCTGATTGCACACAGCAAAACTCAACTCACTCTCTCTTAGCCTTCAAAGATAGTACAGCCAGTTCAGTCATGCAGCACAAATAGCCTCCAATATTGAGATATTGCATAACACTCCTGAGATGATGTTAGGCAGCTCAGGGTTTCACGAAATGCAGAGGGGAAGTGTTAGGAATCAACCCAATAGAAAAACTCCTGATTGGGATTATATAGATAGAAAGGTGTACTGAAGGGTGTGTACCATACTGCTCATGTAACACATGCAGCTCATGGAAAGTATGTGAACAGTATGCATGAACAGTAACTCGCACATGAACAGTAACTCATATGAACTGTAGCAGCATGAACAATAATTAACTTGTCTCATTCTAACAAGAAGTCACTAAACTAGAGATTATCTAACACATTTAACACATTCATATTTAACACATTATATATATTGCATCTCATTTACATTCAATCTGGAGTTCTGGATCTCTTGTTCATCGAGAGGCTTCTGTGCTCATTTCTCTATATCCAGTCCCCTAATGCCTTGTTCTGTGTCCCCCGTTCTCTGAACGACTCCTACGGCTCCTCTTTGGGTCTTCAGTTACTATTTGTTTGCGAGTTCTCTTTACATGCGGTATTTATTGATTTTCGGTTACACGTTGATTAACAGTTTCTCTGCAGGTTTTATCTTCTGTTCAATTTTCATGTCGGTGCTCTGCCCCTCTTCCGATCTGCGTGTCGCACTCCATCTCCATTCATCTCCATTCATCTCCATGCGTTGCTTATCGCTTTTCGTTTACACGTTGATTAAGAGTTTCTCTGCAGGTGGTTATCTTCTGATCACTTTTTTGATGTTGGTGCTTTGCCTTACTTTTGATCTGCGTGTTTCACTCTTTTCCCGTATGTTCTTTTTATTTAAATTCATTTCATTGCCATCACACATGCATTTTATATATATCCAGTCCTCTCACACTTCGCTATGACCCTGCCAAGACACCATCCACTCTCCCACTTCGCTCCACTCCACCCATCCTCAACTAATGCTCTGTATATCATTCCTAGCTCGATGCTTCTCTGTTTCATGGTTCCTACCCAACTTTCTATTTCAGATACTTAATCGGTCTCGTCTTGCTTGTGGTTACACGATGTGGAGACTTTTATGAATCAATTGTTTTGTTTTGTGCAATTTTTTTTTAACTATCCGTACTAGTTCTGTGCAGGTGTTACTCATTACATGTCTTTCATGGCAGTTTCGATGATGTCTTTCCTTCGGGCTTACCTTCGCATTGTTAGTTTACTTAATTTCCATTTCCTGAGTTGCTATTCATTTTCGATTTGCACACATTCATGCTTAAATTTAGTCTGCGCTGCATATGCACTTATTGGGTTCTGCTCTCATTTCCCACATGTGGTAAATGTAACCAACATAGTGTATGATTGCATGGTGCCTGCCTTTTCACATATTTGTATTGTAATTACATTCTGTTTAGTTGTGTTTTCGCATATTTTGCATGGTAAGTATATTTTGTTTAGTTGTTTTTTTACTTACTTTGTATGATAATTATATTTTTAGTTGCCTTACACATACTTTGCATACTAACTTTATGTTGTTGTACATCTATAACAACCTTCAAGCTACTTTTAGTCTATTGGTAATATTAGATAAACAATATTACAATTAAATGTTTTGTGTTGCTAAGTCAGATTATTGTTCATGGGGTATCGTTCACATGAATTAAATTAAGTATATGAGGTACAAGTTAGACTTTTGTAATCTACACTTTCGAGCTTGCTCATATACTTATGTAATCTCAGTTTTGTGATTATCAATAATTCAATCAATCTCCTCACATGCATTTTCTCACATGGTATCGGGGTGATAAGCTTTACAATTTCAAAATTGTGAGTTAACGCATCCCCTGGCAGCTAAAGAAAATTTTCTAAGGGTTATCTTTTCGCCACCATATGAGAAAATACATATAAAAGGTAGATTGATTGATCCAATTATTAATAATCCCAAAACTAGAATTATATAGGTACATGTGCAAGCTCGAGAGTACACGTTTGTTAATTACAGTAATTTATGTGTAACTCATGTATTTAATTTAACTCACGTGAACAGTAACCTGTGAACAATAACCTGATTCAACAACACAAAATGCTTCATTATAATGCTTCTTCTAGATCTAAACTCGATTCTAAATCTTCCCAGTGTATTTTCCTTGGCTATAAACAGGATAGTCAAGTTTATAGATTACAGGAGATATTTGATAACTCTATTTTTCTATCAAGAGATATTCAATTTCAGGAACAAACTTATGTTCATGAACATAAACAGTGTTCTGACAATTTTCATTTCCTCTCTTGCTTCTAGTTCTCAGTACACACACATTCTATCCCCACCAACTCCTACTCTATCTGTCACCTCCTCTCCACAGTCTTACAGCTGCAACCATTCTTTCTCCATTACCTTCTTCACGATAGTCCTTACCTTCTAGTTCTGGTACTCTACACAGGTCCTCAGGATCCTCTACCATTGTTTACACTATGAGGCCAAAACCTCTACCTTCTCCAGATGTTGTCCAAGCACCTTCTGTACTTCGAGGCACCAGGGTTTGCATTCAAATTCGAAAATATGATGCACTGTTGGAGTCTGCTAATGCACTAAGCATGTATTATTCTGCATCTGATCCTGACACTTATGAAGCTGCTAACGCTGGACCTGATTCCGGTAAATGGTTTGAGGCTACTCAGATGAGCTTCAGTCCATGGAGAACAATCAAACATGGGTCTTCACCGAGTTACCAACAGGTTGCAAGGCAGTAACCTATAAGTGGATTTTTAAGAAGAAATATGATACACAAGGGTTGATTCAAAGGTACAAGGCTAGACTTGTTGCTTGTGGTTTCTCTTGAGTTCCAGATATTGACTACACAGACCTACTCTCCCATTGTCAAATTGACAACAATTCGCATGCTGCTTGCTTACTGAGCTCAAAATGCTTTGGAAGTGCATGCTCATGATGTCAAAACAGCTTTCCCCAATGGCACATTGATTGATAAAATCTATATGCACATTCCTCCTGGCTTGCTGACTCCTGACTAGCACAAGCAGCAACAAGCCACTAAACAAGGGCAATTGGTTTTACAACTCCACAAGGCTTTGTATGGTCTCAAACAGTCTGCCAGACAGTGGTATCACAAGTTTGATCAGTTTTTACTAGGTTTGGGATTTGAGCGATCTGGAGCTGATTCTAATCTCTATATCTTCCATTCTGGTTCTCATTTTGTCATCTTACCTCTTTATGTAGATGATTGCATCCTTGCCAGCAATAATCTTTCTCTTCTCCTCTCTGTCAAAGAATCTCTTAAACAGGGTTTTGAGATGATTGATCTAGGAGAGATTAGTTATTGTCTTCAGTTGCAAGTCACAAGCGACAGAAGACGAAGAAAGATCAATCTATCTCAAGAGAGATATTTAAGAGAGATTCTTACTCGTTTTCATATGCAAGACTGTAAACCTGTTTACAAGCCTATAGAGTCAGGAGTGAGATTAAGCCTTCAAGATTGTCCAAAAACTGATCAAGAGAGAGAGAGTTTATGAATTCAATACCTTACCAATCTGCAGAGGGGAGTTTGATGTGGGCAATGGCCAGCACCAAGCCTGATCTGGCTTATGTTGTTAGTTCAGTTGCCAAGTATATGGCAAATCCTGGCCTGAACCATTGGAAGGCTATCAAAAGGATTTTACGGTACATTCGAGGTACACTGTCACAGGGCCTAACTTACAGTGCATCTAGTACTCCCATTCATGGGTACTTCGACTCAGATTGGGGAGGAGATCAAGACACAAGATGATCTATAGGAGGATGTTGCTTTATCTTCTGTAATGTAGTTGTCTGTTGGTCAAGCAAAAAGCAAACCTCTGTTTCTTTATCCAACATTGAAGCTGAATACATGGCCTTGTCAAAGGCAACAACTGAAGCAGTATGGCTTAAGTGCCTAATTAAGTGACCTAGGTTTTCCTGGAGAAACAATGAAACTGTACCGAGGTAGAGCGACGGCATTGATCTTGTTACTCCAACAAAGTAAGATGAGAGAACATAGCATATAGACATCAGATTTCACTTTGTTTGAGAAAAGGTGAATGACAAAGAGATCTCTATTTGCCACCAAAGATAATATTGCAAACCTTTTTACTAAAAGATTGACTAGAAAATTGCACACAAAGTTTTTCATGCACTAGAAATTATAGATAATATACAATTAACAAAAGATCCCGTAAGAGGAGATGCTAAATAAACATCATTATAATGAAGAGTTTTATGTTGATGAGTCAAGTTACTATTCATAGATTATTGTTCATGGGTTAGTCTTCATGAGAGTTAAATTAAGTACATGAGTTACACGATAGAGTATTATAACTAGTAATTGCTAACTCTTGAGTTTACCCATATATATATATATAATCTTAATCTTAGGATTATCAATAGTTCAATCAATCAATCCTCTCTTTACATGCATTTTCTCACAAGTAATCCAAAGATGCAAGGATTACTTTATTAATTCTACACGAGTCGCTAGTAGACTAGTGGTAAAATAAAATCCAAAGGATTATCCTATGAATTCTATACTTGGGAAATTCATGGGGTCATTCTAAAGGATGACTTCTCCCTTGGCTCAACCTCAAGAGGAATGTGGAAAGATTTACTCTTTTCCACTTTCCCGAGATGGACGAGGAGCTTCGTGTTAAGTTTGCTTATGGGAATGAATTCACCAATACAATGTGATGAGAACCATGCTTCCTACTCTTTGAAGTGTAAGGTTTATCACTCCCTCTTATCTCTGATGTATCAAACATCACTACTGCAATACTAGACTTCTCTCTTTGTATCACAGCTCACAAGCGTCAAATAGGTTCTCTCACGCAACACTAGTAGCCTTCAATATTGAGATGATGGTAGGCAGGTGAGGGTTTCACTAAATGCAAGGAAAAGATATTGGGAATCACACTTGTTGAAGAACTGATTGAAACAAGAGTAGAAAGCACTTTTATAAACACTTAAGCAAACCCTAGGAGGTTGCTTTGTTTAACCCTAATTAGGGTTACGCTTCTCTTTACCCTAAGTAGAAGACATTTAGCAGGGTTTCTAGAGGATTCTAACAAAACCTTAAAAAACAAAAGAAGTCCCTAAACTAGAGATGAATTAAACTAACACTTCCACTTAATGAGAGTTTAGGATTATTCCCATTTCTACTACGCATTTCATGTGTTTATCTTTAGGTAATGCTTTTGTAAACACATCTGCTGTCATCTCCTATGTAGGACAGTAAACTACCTTCCCAACATTCTCCTTTTCTTTCTACTCTACAAATCTTCTTCTAATCTCAATGTGCTTAGTCCTTGGGTGATGTACAGGATTTTTGCTGAGTGCTATACTTCTTGTATTATCACAATACAATGTAGTAGGACTTTCCTGCTCAAAACCCAGCTCCTTAAGAAGTCTCCTGTTCCAGATAACTTCTTGAGTAGCATTTCAGGCAACCATAAATTCTGCCTCAGTAGTAACAACTGCAACAGATGTTTGCTGTTTACTACGCCAGCTGATTGCTCCACCACTAAGTATGATTACATATCCACTAGTTGATCTACTGTTATCTGTGTTATCTTCCCAACTAGCATCTGTATATGCTTCAAGTTTAGAAGCAAGTATGTTCCCTTGCTTTCTGTACTCCAAGAATGCATCTTGAGTACCCTTTAAGTACCTGAATACTCTCTTTATACCTTTCCAAATGTACTTGTGCAGGGTTGCTAGTATATCTAGCTAGTGCTCCCAATGCATAGCATATATCTGGTCTTGTACAGACCATGATAAACATTAGAGAACCAAGAGCACTCTGATATAACACTTTGTCACAGAGATTCACCTCCCCATCTATGATTCTACTATGCTTCCACCCCAAATCAAGAGGTGTAGAGACAAGATTCACCTCTGTCATCTGATACTTAGCTAGTATGGATCTCACATGCTGTGGTTGACCGATTCGGATCCATCCTGCTTCTCTGTCTCTGCTCACTTTGATTCCCAAAACAAGTTTTACAGGACCAAGGATAGTCATTTCAAAAACAGAGCACAAGAAATCTATCACTCCTTTGATAGATTCTCTGTTCCCCAACATTAGTAGATCATCTACACATACAGCTATGTATACATCATCTCTAGTATACACACTCATGTCAGAATCTGCTCGGTTGAAATCTTGCTCTCTCAAGTATGAGTCTAGTTTCTCATACCAGGCTCTAAGAGCTTGCTTAAGACCATATAAAGCCTTCTTAAGCAAGCATACTTTTCCTTTGCCTTCAGTATATCCATTTGGAACATCCATGTAGATAGTCTCTCTCAAATCTCTATTGAGAAAGGTTGTTTTCACATTTAACTGCTCCACTTCCCAATCTCTCTATGCTGCAAGAGCTAGAAGCATACAAATAGATCCATACCTGGCAACTAGTGAAAAAGTTTTTGAATAATCTATTGATGGTTTCTGATCAAAGCCCTTTGCAACAAGTCTTGCCTTGTACTTCAGGACCTCATTCTCAGCTCCATGTTTGACCCTGAAAACCCATTTAAAGCCAATTTCTTTCCTACCTGGTGGTAAGTCAGCTAGTACCCATGTACCATTAGTCTGAAGAGACTTCTTCTCTTCTGCTATAGTTAACTCCCACTCATTTGAATCTGGTCTGAGCATAGCTTCATATAGAGTTTCTGGATCACAATCTTCATGACAGATGTAAGAATCATCTAACATCTCTTATGATAGAAAGCCAAGTATGTCAATAGGTTTTTCTATCTCTTTGTGATCTTCTTGGCTCTGTGCGTAGAAGTTTCATGTCATCTCTTGACATCTCTGGAATCTCACTTAGAGATTCTGCATTTGTAGTCTGCTTCTGGGAGTCATCTTCTGTAGTATCAGGATCAGAAACCACCGTCTGTATAGGCCTTCTTTGGTACACCTTCAGATTCTCCTTTGGTGAACCATCAGCTTCAGGTAGAGATTGCTCTTCTGGTGATTGATTTGAAAAACTGACTCTGCAGCTTGGGAAGATAGGTTGATCAAACTGATCATCTTGCTTCTGCAACTCATCATTGTTCTCACTCCAAGTCCTCAATTCATCAAAGAGTACATCTCTACTTCTGATGATCTGTCTCTACTTAGGATTGTACATAAGATATCCTTTCAGTCCCTCTTCATATCCTGCAAAGAGCATTCTCAGAGCCTTCTTTGTGAACTTCCTCCTTTGCTCCTTGGGAATATGAACATAGGCAGGACATCCCAAAACTTTAAAAGCTTAAAGATTAGGTTTCTTACCACTCCAACATTCTTCAGGAGTTCTTCCTGGCAATGCTATGGTACCACTGATATTTCTAAGGTAGTTTGCAGTGCTAATTGCAGCACCCTAAAGCTTTCTCTCCAACTTGGCATGCTTTGTCCACCAGTGTCCTATTCAACCTTTCTGCAACTCCATTCTGTGCAGGACTGTCTCTGGCAGTACAGTCAAGGAGAATTCCTTTCTCTGACAGAAAAGAGAGGAATTCCTCATTCATTTACTCTCTGTCTCCATCTATTCTCAATCGCTTGACTTTCTTCTCAGTCTGCAACTCAGCCATGGCTACAAACTTATGGAATTTCCGTAGCACTTCATCCTTGCTTTTCATGAGATAGATAAAGCTCTTTCTACTGTAATCATCCACAAAGGAAATATAATAGGTTGCTCCACTCAATGACTACTCAGTCATGTATCCCCATACATCAGAATGTATGGCATCTAGAAGACCAGAAGCTCTAGATGAAGATTTCTTGGGGATAGGAGCCTTGTGTGCCTTACCTTCTGCACACCGAATGCAAAACTTGAGTTTTCCTTTGGGATCCAGTTTCAACCCATCCACTACCTTCTCTAAAGCATATAGGTTTTGCACTGACAAGTGCCCTAACCTCAAATGCCATAGATGGATATCATTTTTGTTTTCTGCTACCAATGTAGAATCAGAACAATCAGCTTCCATCAACTTGAACAACTTCCCTTTGGCAATGCCATATCCAAGGACCAGCTCTCCTTTCTTCAAAGTGCATTGATTTCTGTTGCTCTCAAACATAACACCACTCTATGCTCCATGAGGCGATGTATTGATATCAAGTTCTTGGTGTAATCTGGAACATAGAGCACATCTTCCAAATAGCTCTTACAAGAACTTGTGTTAGATCTTCCCAAGATGGTAATAGGAACTTTGCCAGTTCCTAACACTGGATTCAGAATCCAGGTCCACAACAAACACTCTTTGGAATCTTTAGAGGTTGAAGAGTTGAGAACAACTCCTTCTGGTAACAAATATGCAAGGTGGCTCCAGAATCCAAGAACCATCCAGAACTGTTTGTAAACAACTACGATTCTGCCAACATTCCACAATCTAGCTCTTCTGCTGAGTACCACTCCTCATCGCTTTTTATCTCATCGCACTCCTCTGTGTTGTAAGCTGAACTCACAAATTTTTGACCTCTTACTGGTTGGGGTCCCTTGCCTACCTTCTTCAGCTCTTGTTCTCTCCTTTCTCCTCTCTTGGGACATATAGATGCAACATGACCTTTCTCATGACAAAAATAACAGATCATGTTAGCAACACTACTAACCCCTTTACCAGATTTACTCACTCTGGATTGGTCTGGTTTGCTCACTCTTCTATCTGGCACTCTCCTTGATGGAGAAGAAGCATTGAATAGAACAAAATCTCCCAAAGCATTAAACTTCATCTCTAGGTCCTCTCTATCTTTGCTAAACACCAAAAATCTATTTATCACATAATCCCATGTGACAACTTAATAGGTAGAACTTTTAGAGCTACTTTGCTAGGCTCGTAGCTTGGAGGGAGAGTCTTCAAGAGATGGTTGATCTCATATTTCTTTGTAAGAGGACACCCATCCTCCTTGACACTCTTGAAGACCTTCTGTAACTTTGACAAGTGCAAAGTAAAGTCTTCACCATCTGCAAGTTTAGTGTTCCACATCCCATCCCAGATCCTATTGGAACTTTCCAGCCTCTCAACAGAGTAAAAATTCTTGAGTTTGAGCCAGATCTCCCAACTCCAAGCATAAGTGTCTACTAGGTCTTTGACTGGCTCTTGCATAGCCCTTAGCAAAAACCTCCTAGTAGTAGAATGCTTGATTCTCTCTTTCTTGTTGAACTCAAGCTCATCTATATCATGAGCTTCTAATGTCAAGTCTAAACAATCATAATTGTCTAGGATACACTTCACATCCAAAGCCCAGGCTTTGTAATTAATGTTTCCTAGTTTCTCTAGTTCTCTGGGTTCTCTTATCAACCCCAATGGTGACTGTGAGCCCATAACCTGATGAGAACCATGCTTCTTACTCTTTGAAGTGGAAGGTCTATCAGTCCCTCTTATCTCTGATGTATCAAACATCACTACTGCAATACTAGACCTCTCTCTTTGTATCACAACTCACAAGCATGAAATAGGTTCTCTCATGCAGCACTAGTAGCCTTCACTATTGAGATGATGGTAGGCAGCTGAGGGTTTCACGAAATGCAAGGAAGAGGTGTTTGGAATCACCCTTGTTGAAGAACTAACTGAAACAAGAGCAAAAAGTACTTTTATAAATGCTTAAGCAAACCCTAAGGAGTTGCTTTGTTTAACCTTAATTAGAGCTGCGCTCCTCTTTACCCTAAATAGAAAATATTTAGCAGGGTTTCTAGAGGATTCTAACAAAACTTTAAAAAACAAAAGAAGTCTCTAAACTCAAGATTAACTAAACTAACACAATGTATCATTTTCCACGCTTTATACAACCAGCGATGCAATGCTATTTGATCTTGGGACAGGACATTGTACATTTCTTGTCGATCTTGGGGTAGGACCTTGTTGATTCTTGTATTGTTTGTACTTTGTATATGTCTTGTACTCTCTTGACATACACTTCCAATATATTCAGCATTATCCATTAACTTTGGGAATGAGATGAACTTTCAGTTTACTTGGGATGGTTGAAGTTTCTATTACCATTCCCTGCACTCTAGCAGTACTAGTCGATCGAATGGTTTTACTGCTGTATGTGATATTTGTCTAGCTTTCACTGCACCTTTTGGATCGCTACTCTCTTATTACATTGTTTATGTTTCAAAGTTTTTTTATTTTCTTGTTATACTTCGCATGCAAGCTGCTGTTCTTTTCCCGTTCTTCTATCACGGCTCCTCTTCACCCTACATGGATATATAAAAGGTATGTTCCGCGTCTTTAAAATGTGATATATAGATATGATAAGAATTGTTATTTCTTCTAAATGAAGTTGAAGGTATATTTTTTGTCCTTTTGACTTTTGATGTATTAAATACCCTGGCATTCAACTTTCCTCATCTCACCATAATGACTTTTGATGAATTAGACATCCTAACATTCAATTTTCCCTCTCTTACCAAAATATGCTTTTGATGCATTAGACATTCTAATATTCAATTTTTCCATCCTACCAAAATAGACATTCTTAATTGTTTATTTCAATATTCAACTTTCTCTCTCTAATCCTCCATATATAATGCATAATGGTTCACTCACACATCATAACAGATATCCCAAGGTAAGTAGCACAACTCTTGAAACTTTTGTACAAAATGAAAAAAATGAGTTTTATAAGAGAATTCACAAATCCAAATTAAAAAGTAAAATTATATACATGAAAGTAAAAACTAAAAAGTTATTTTGCATAACCCTAAGTTTGTCTGCGTCCCACTTTATTGTAACAAGATATCTTTAACCCAAAAAGTATCTAAATTAGAATTACAACAACTAAAGATTATTCTAAATTAGATATAAATTAAATTTAACATCAAGTAAGAAGAAAATCTGTAAAATAAAAAGAAAGGAAAAATGTAGTAAAATTAATTTCACTGGCCATATAAGAAATGAC
The DNA here is from genome assembly GCA_948567375.1 of Lunularia cruciata. Taxonomy (NCBI): domain Eukaryota; kingdom Viridiplantae; phylum Streptophyta; class Marchantiopsida; order Lunulariales; family Lunulariaceae; genus Lunularia; species Lunularia cruciata. Next base: position 20,010,966 of record OX419759.1, read on the forward strand.
AATAAATGTGTTTACAAAAGCACTATCTAAAGATTACATAGAAAATATTTAATAAATATGAAAATAATTAGAAAATTACAATAATTTTAGTTAATTTGTAGTTTAATTAATTAATTAATTATTTAGTTCTAGATTAGTTACCTCTAGAGTTAAAATATTTCATTAGAATAAAATGGGGGTGAAATCAATACTCAAGGTTAAGGAAAATAATTCTCTAGGTTTTGTTTCTAACATATAAGTGTTTTGGAATTTAGAATTATCAAGTCTGTTACAGAATCATTTTTAGCACCTTGTCCCTAGTTTCAAGAGTTTTTTGTGCTATTTGCCTTAGGGTGTCCATCATGCGGGCGAAGGAATCGGTGAACTAATGGAGAGAGTGAAGCATTGGAGGACCTGACACGAGTTCTTGTAAGAGCTATTTGGAGAATTATCTTTACATTCTTGAATATACCAAGAACTTAATGTCAAAACGCATTCTGCTTGAATATACCAAGAACTTAATGTCAACACACAGTCTGCTTGAACATGGAGTGAATATACCAATAACTTAATTTCAAGACACAGTCTGCTTGAACATGGAGGGGATGTTCTGTTCCAGAGTAATGGAATCTGATTACTCAGATATTGCATTGGTTGCAGAAAATTGCAATGATATCCGTCTCATGAGTTGCTTTTTTTCCCTTCCACCTCCACTCTACATGTGTGATACAAGTTACTCTTTCTCACCATGTTCACCCGAATGTTGGGTTGTGAGTTTCTCCTTTGCTGTCGTTCTGTTACGCTGCGTACCACAGTGGACGTTTTCAATTGAACGTTCTATGATATCAACAGAACGATAAAGCGAAAGTTGGTCTCTCTGCTCCGATTCTTTTCGATGTCTTTATTTGAGCAACTCTGTCAAGAAGAACCAAGTTTGCCTTGGTATCTATGAGCAAAAGAACAAAATCTTTGGACGGGAGATACTTGCATTGAGTTCAGCTATTTCAACACCCACACAGGGCAATGACAAATCGTGGATGGTTTTGTCTCTAATTCCTGTGGAATTCTCCTTCTCTCTTGTGTTTCTGTAGTGTTGATAGACTCATGCTGACATAGAGCACGCAAAGGTTAATCCCAATCATCATACGCGCTCCTGGACAGTCTTGTAATTATGAGACTTGAACATTCCATGTCCTGTGTGCTAATATTTTGATGCCATGGTGGGACTAAAACCATTTTTCACTTTCACTGTTACATTTGCCTTCACTTCCAATGCAATGTAATCACCGATGTGTCATAACCATTGTGCTAACCCTGAGTGCCGACTTATGCATGTTGATCTCCATATAATTGATAGTTTTTTGACGATCTTTACTATCAAAAGTCGGCTCAGTCCGGTTAGACATGGGTATGGAAACTTGGTTGGTTATAATGGGCTCTATGTTCCATTATGTTATATGCACATGATTGTTTCCTTTTGTTTTGTAGTTTTGACCTTTTGTAATGCTGATAGACTCATACTTTGCATCCTTCGTAGAAGTGACGACTGATGGACTCATAGAACATGTATTACAGTGTTGTATTACCCCTAGGTTACCCTAGGTTAGCGTTACCCCTAGGTTGACACCCCCCTCCACAGTTACAGGTCATGAAACAGGATCATCTGTACTAGTGGAACCAATCAGAGTTCAGCGATATGGAAGGGGGTCTCAACCTAGATGCTCCCGTTTTATATTGATCAAGAAACGTCACTTCAACTTTTAGTCGTCACTTTTACGAAGCATTGAAGTATCTACAAGGAAAGCCGTTTAATTGCGAGGTCGTATCCTCTTCGCACAAAGACTGTTCAGAAATACCTTGTCCTTGTCCTGTTAACCAATACATTGTATTGGTTAACAAATTTAGTTTTATTCTGTAGGTTTTGCACGCTTCTAAGTGTACTCAGCTTCTATACCTCAACTTCTTACAAGATACAGAGTGCTAATTCTAGTTGCTGAGCGTATTCAAAGCTGAATAGACTGAAGAGTCAACCAATAGATTTATTTCCCAGCCTATGCTTGTTTTGGCTGAAGAACATTTAACATACATGAAATCTACGATTTTATACGCCGTTTGTTTACTGATCAGAAAACCCATATAATTCTTACTCTTTCAACAAACATACGAAGGTTACTGCAGCCGCTGAATTGTGCGAGAAAGGTAACGCTTCATACTTTACAATTGCAGTCTACCTTATATATCATTATTCTTCAATGTTGAACATCACAATGCAATTTTTTGGTAACCGAATTCGTCTGTAACAAGTCTTCTTTACAGGCTTCGTTTCTCCAGTATTTAATCGTCCATACCGGTTACCGTATGGGAGCTACCGGTAACAATTCCACTTTCCACACCTTGAACTACTCAACAAATAAGCTTCCCAGATTGTAACTGCTCGTGTCAGTACGGAGTATGACTGAATCAGATCCATACGTCGGGATTCAACTGCTGGTTGTGTCCATGCAGCAAACTGCAAATAGTTCAATGCTGTCAGAAGAAATCTCTATCCTTATGTCTATAACAAGGAGACTCACCTACTGAATTAGATCATACACGCGTCCATCAAAGATACAACTTCGATATTCAGGTTTTTCGTTCACTCTGCATTTGGATACACCCCGGCAAGCAAACGACAATTTATGCTCATAAGGATTACCCATCAAAGTGTTCTTAGCATCCTCTATAGTCTCCTTCACCTTGTCTCCCGTCTGTGTAACAAGAGGAACGGAACCGAAAAGATGATAGATCAGTCATACAAACAAGATGCGTAGCTAGTCAATCAAACTATCACAATTTGATTAATCTGCAGAGCACTGTAAATTTCACCATCCCGAAAATGTGCACACCTCGTTATCATGTTTGGGCTCCTCCATGGGCTCGATGACCAGGATTGGTCTCGTGGCTAAGACTCATAGCCAAAGACACAGGCCAACTGAATGCATTCTCAACGGCATGTTGTACTTCCTAAGCACAATTCACGAGAACTTGGTTCTAAGCATCGGCACCGAGAGCAGATGCAACAAATACGGAGCACAGATGCTGTAATTTGAAGACAAAGGCAAAAACTTCATGAATTACAGTGATGAGAGGTGCACACCTTCTCATCAAGTACAATCTTAGGGCCTTGACCATGAGGTTTGTGTTCATGATGATGATCATGATTTAAGCTCATTACGACAGAAACAGGCCAACTGAATGCGTTTTCAAGGGCGTATTGCACATCCTGTAACATTCAGAGATGATGCATTATATATATATATACATCAGTTTTCAGGCAAGATCAAATGTGGCTTGCAAGATCAAATGTTCCAGTGATGGGTTCAATCATTAGTTGTCCTAGTCTCTCAATTCTCATTACCATTCTTCCTTGACAAAAGAAGCATATGGAGTCCGTGACAAGGTGCCCAAAGAGAACCCAAGCTGTTGGAAACAGAAGCTGCAGGCTACGAAAAGAAGAGATTGAGGAGAAGTACAATCCATAATTCACAAAATCTTATCTTCACAGGAACAGTCTGTGCATCTCGGAACCATAAACCCCACAGCTATCTGACGTTCAATTTCAACATTTTCGATCTAACAGTACCTCTTGTATGGTTTCGTCCTTGTGATCCGCCGGCTCCTTTGTAACTACTTTTTGCGCTCCCTTCTCTGCATTCTCGTGCACCTTTTCATCCATGTTCTGGACTGGTGGTGCTTGGCCAGCCGACATTTCGAAAAAGAAATTATCCCTGCACCACAGGTATGGAGAAACTTGTAAATAACTCTCGCTCACCAACGATTCATACAACAAATTGATCAAAGCCAGACAGAGCACTTTCAGACAATTCAACCCATAATAAACCAATACCACAGCAAGCGCTCACGAATTACGACAGAGACTGCAAGCAGAACATCTCCAACCAGTTCCATAAATAAGACAGCAACAGAATATGCTACCAACCTGATCGTGATACCACAAGTCTGCAAGTTCTCTTTGTGCGCGACACGAATGTGGGAAGATGCATTCACCAGAAAATTCCGAAATCGCTCTGAACTGTGCTGGGCTGGTCAGGATTCGCTAGAGATATCACTAAGCAGAGGACTCTGAACAAAGACAGAAACGAATTCTCTCTAATGACCCGACAGACCCCACAACACAAATTCCACCTTCTTTATGCCTTAGAAGGACAATTACGACTCTCGGGGAAACGAGCTGACGATGAAACGAGAAAGTCCTGATAGCTGCTGCGTCCAGGAGGCCATGTTTGCACATGGCGGCTACGTGTCGCCCAATTTATTGAGTCCGTGACAAGTGTCAGTCTCTGTGCCCCCCGGACCTTAACCTGAATAGCTACAGTAAGCTGGATGCAGACGATGCTTGATCGACGTACTGTGTTCCAAGGAGATACAGATTGACGACCTGTGCTGCTTCTTAGACTAATGTCTCAGACAGACGACCGATCGGTGCTCGATCGTCGAGAACCAGTGGCTTCTCGGCAGCTGGACTTTGGGCTCCGCATTAGATGAGTTGCGTCTCCATGGACTCTCTATTGTCTCGCGAGCACTCTGTTCTCGCCAGCAGCTTGGCTTTATGTCCACTCATTTTAGTGGAAGTCGAAATACTCACGTGTATATAGAAAGTGGTAAATCTTTTTCAATTTAACGTAAATTGTTCTTTAAGGCCCGGATTTGGAGAAGGTTTTGTTGGATCTAGCTTGGTAGAAGTTGCATGGTCTCAATTAGAAACATGCACTTCGAATTTACGGCTCGACTTGTGATTTGGGAAAAATTCAGATGTGGAATTACCGTGCTTCCGCCAGTTGCTATGTGTTGAAGTTCGAAACGAAGAGCTAGATTGACACAGATTCGTGGGAGATCGCAGAAGCAGAGGAACAAGAAAACGGTTCATGCAGCGACATCAGAGTTGTGAGGCCATCCAGTTGTTAATGACATTCAGGTACCAAAAAGCTGCTGGTGACAAATGAGCACGGACGTATGCAGGTCAGTCCATTGACTCCTTACGAATAACTTAGGACATTCATGTCCTGAGTGATTTAAAAAGTAACTGGATACGTATGCGTAGTTCTTCCTTCGTCTTGTTGTATTGCTTCCTGCATTGTCGTACTATGCGATGCAAATTCTCATGTAGGTGGATTTCTAAGAGCATCCGGAGTTTGGAAACTCATGAACCTCTCAGAAAAATCGAGTAGTAACCAATGCGCCATCGCTATAACTTCAATGCCAGCTATAGCAAGCGTGGGTCGCACTACCCACTTTTAAACGATTAAAGAAGAACAGTCTCTCAATTTGCAAGCCCTTGTTAATTTCTCTCACAAATCGATTGGTGTCAGTTGCCACAACACAAAAAAGTGCATGCGAAGTGTTAAAGCGATACAAACATCTTCTGATTCTCTTTAACCTTTAACCTGACCTTCACTTCTAAATTAAGCTACCTAAAGTTTTCTAAGGATCCAAACCTTGTTCTTGACATCATAATCCACAATTTTAATCAGTTTCCCAAGAGCTCTAGTACATATACAATCTGCTCTCGACTACTCTCGATCCTAAGCCGAGCACAATTTCCGACAGTCCGTATATCTTTCAGCACAAGTGTTACAGCCCCAGTATTTTCTTTTCTCTCCTTGTTTCCTTCGGTTTCAAGTGCTACGCTACAAGTACGCATGTTCAAGGCATTTCCGACGTCCAGGCCCCCATGAGGATACATTGCGTTCTGAAATGCATTACTCCTATTATCTGTGACGACGGCTAGTGTGGATAAATTAGATATAGTCCCGGAAACTTTTCTAACTCATCTGATTGTAATTGCTTTACAATATATGGATCTAATTCTTTAACCATCAAACTCTTTATCTCATACGTATATGAGAACAGAAACAAGGAAACAGGAACTATTCGAATGTTTGTAATTTACTTCAGCGGGTAACCATTGTCTTACAATATTGGCTACCCCAATTTGAAAGTTAGACCAACATGCATAAAATAACAAGAAGGATAAAAAAGATTTCTCAAATCCTACAATGATAACATGAAATTAGGGTGATTATTCTCTTATATTATTGTATCAGCAAGTACTCTTTTTATACAAAGAAGCAACGTACACTCCTTGTCTAGGCTATCTAAAATAAACTACAAAATAAAATTTTTGAAATAATATGACAGATATTATTTCGACATTGGGATTTTCATGTCCAGAAATTACCCAAGCACCATTTCATACAATTCATCACCTCACGCTTTGTGTAGGATTTGCTACAAATGATCACCATGTCTGAGGAACTATTGATACTTCCGATTGTCACTTATGGAGAAAAGTGAACGTGTTGTATCTATGTGTTAATCAATTAGATAAATTGGGAGTAGTATGATAGAGTAGTAGCTATGGCGGTAATACCGGACGTTATCCTTGCAAGGTAGCAATAAATTGAGCACCTTACTTGATTGTTGGATGAACGAGATCAACAACAAAGAGAACATAAAAAGAGAGTGCCAGTCCAAGATGGAGAAGATCGTATTTGATTTCCAAAACCCAAGGTGTTTGAAGGCAAGAATCTTCTGGGCATAATGGAGAATTTTGTGTTTGATTGCAAATGTTACTTCAAAGCCACCAATCTTCAAGATGAATGGAAACAAATTCTCTTGGCTTCTAGCCAATTGGATGGTATGGCAAAACTTTGGTGGCGATTTTGAGTGGAGCGAGCTGAACGACAGATTGTTGCACCAATCTTCACATGGACAGAATTCAAGGATGCAATACTTGGTCAATTTCAAACTATAAATGCTACTCGAGCCGCATGAGATAAATTGGCGGAGTTGAAGCAGATTGGCTCCGTAAGAGGTTACATCACACAATTTCAGAACATCATCAGGCAAATTCTAAATATACAAGAAGGAGAAGTTATGGATAGATTTGTGCGGGGATTGAAGTCACAAACCAAATTGGAGGTGATCATGTGAGAACCACAAAACGTAGAAGAAGCCATGCAATTGGCTGAGCGCTTTGATTCCTTGGTTGCGATAGCTTGGTCTCGACCTCGACTTACACCAAGCTTACCAGTACAATATGCACAGGTGGAAGAACTAGCACCAATGGAGAATGATGCTATCCAATGGAGGCCACTTGGTGCAGCAGATAGAGAAAGATTGTGACAAAATGGAGGTTGTTTTTATTGTTGCCAAGTTGAACAACGCATTAGGAATGTCCACTTAGGAATGGGCGACCTCGACAAGTTGCCCACATGGATTTTGTGGAACTAAATGATCAAGGAAACAAAGAATCCCAATAGGAGATTTTGAGCTACCTACTAAGAGCTTGATTAGTTCCAATGGGATTGAAGGCTTGACCTATGCAAGTTTGATTCACTTGCAAGGTACAATATCTAATCGAGGTTGTAGGATTTTGGTTGATTATGGAAGTTCAAAGAATTGCATGTCTATGCAAGTAGCAAAGGAATTGGTTATTCTTATCAAGCCAGTGATTGGAAGTAGTTTGATGATGGCAGATGGTAGAAAGGGTTTTGCATTCCGCACCTCACATCTTGTTACCTTCAAGATTGGGAAGGAGTATTTGGAGTGTATGAGGTTTGTAGTGGCACCTCTACACTATGATATCATTCTAGGTCTACCTTGGCTTGAACGTCATAAGGTTCAATTCGATTGGACCCGATGCCCAATTCAAGTACAACACCAAGGTAGTAATTTCTGATTAGGTTGTCTGGCACCTCAAAGTAAGACACCTAAGAATAGTCAATCCCAAGATGGGAAGTTTGTCAAGAAGGTAGCCATAGAGAAAACCTTGAAGGGAGTGGAGTCCCAAGATGGGAAGTTTGCCAAGAATGCAACCATGGAGCAAGCTTGGAAGAGAGATGAGTCACTAGAAGGGAAGTTGGTTAGAAAAGTAGCCATAGAGTAAGCTTTGGAGGAAGATAAGTCTGTATTTGCGGTGTGGATCAAGCCGATTGCACAAGAAAAATTGGAAGAGGCCAGAGAGACTCATCAAGCAATGGTTGATCGGATAGTTGAAGAGTTTGCAGATGTGTTTCCGGATGATCTGCCAAAGGGATTACCCTCTGATCAAGGTATGCCCTTCAAGATCGAGTTATTGCAAGGGAGTACTATAGTGAGTAAACCAATTTATTGGCTCTCACCAAAGGAGTTGGAGGAGTTGCGAACAACACTTACAGAGTTGTTGGAGAAGGACTTCATACAACATAGTACCTCTCCTTGGGGAGCACTGGTACTATTTGTTGCAAAGAAGGATGAAGGACTTTGTTTTTGTATTGATTATCGTGGGCTCAATAAGCAAACCGTGAAGAATGCATATCCCTTGCCTCAGATCGATGACTTGCTTGATCAACTAAGTGGAACATGCTACTTTTCTGAGTTGGATCTTTGCAACGGCTATTGGCAAATTCCTATTGATAGAGAGGATGTGAAAAAGACTGCCTTTCGTACAAGGTATTGGAATTTTGAGTGGAGAGTTCTACCTTTCGGACTCACTAATGCTCTAGTAGTCTTCATGGATCAGATGCATCGGGTGTTGGATGGACTATTGGATCCGTCAGTGGTGGTATTCTTGGATGATATCTTAATTTATAGTAAGATAGAGGCAAAACACGTGAATCATGTGCAAGAAGTTCTAAGATGACTACGACAATGGAAATTTTATTGCAAGAAGTTGAAGTGTGCCTTTTGGTAGAAAGAGGCTACCTTCTTGGGTCATAAGATCTCATCAGAGGGGATCAAGATGGAAGAAGAGAAAATCAAGGCCATTATTGATTGGCCTACCCCAAAAGATGCTACAAAAGTATGAGCATTCAATGGATTGGCCAGTTTTTACCAACGATTCATCCATTATTGTGCTCATGTTGCTGCACCATCGATTGATCTCTTGGGAAAGAACTTGAGCTTCCAGTGGACCACTAAGCATGAAGAAGCATTCCAGAAGTTAAAGCATATGGTGTCTTCAAGACCCATTTTTCAACCATATGATCCTCAACTACCCTGTGTGGTTGATTTTGATGCTTCTAACTTTGCAATTGGAGCTGTACTGCAACAAGAATTCATAGATGAATTCCATCCCATTGCCATTGTGTCTTGCCAACTCAATACGGCTGAATGAAACTACTTTGCTTGAGATAGAGAACAACTTGCAATGGTATATGAAACCAAGGTATGGAAGCATTACCTCTTGGGGAAACAAATGATCATGCAAACTGATCACAAACCATTGTTGCAGACCTTACACTTGGAACACATGAAGAGTCAACATCATCGATGGGAGGAACATTTCTAACAATATGACATCAAACTTGAGTACAAACCAAGTTGGTTCCATGTCATACTTGATGCTTTATCACGACGACCTGATTTGAAGTCTGTTCCTCTCATCACAGTGGCAATTTCAACAGTGTTAGTCAACTCCAAGGTCCAAAATGAGTTTCAGTTAGCTATACACCAAGATCCCTTCTTCCAAATGATACATGGTTGCCTTACGGCATGCGATAATGAGTACAACACCTTCTCCATCAAGGAGGGCCTTTTATTCCATGAGGACCGGATCTATGTTCCAGCTAAAGATGATCTTTGACTTGTGTGCCTTCAAGAAGCCCATGATTTACCCATTGCTGGTCATATGGGTGTGGACAAGACCTTGGATACCCTCCAATGTCAATGGTGGTGGCCCAGCATGACACAAGATGTTCAAGAATTTGTCCGATTGTGTGAGAGCTGCCAACGTAACAAGGCCAGCATCCAAAAGCCAAGTGGACTCCTTCAACCACTCGTCATTCCATCCACTTGCTAGGAGTATGTGAACTTGGATCTCATCACATCCTTGCCAAAGACAAAACAAGGACACACCGCAATTGAGGTGTTTGTGGATAAGCTTAGTAAGCAAATCCACTAAGCACCAACCTGTAATACCGTGGATGCTCCAACCTTAGCCCAAATCTACTTCGACAATATCTTCAAGCATCATGGGATGCCATGTGTACTCATCTCTAACCGTGATCCTCAATTTACCGGGAAGTTTTGGCAAGCACTCTTCCAGATACTCAACACTAAGCTTACTTTATCTATGGCCTATCATCCTCAAATTGATGGCCAAACCAAATGTGCAAATCATACATTGGAGGATATGTTGCGTGCCTTTGTCAATGTCCACCATACCAATTGGGATGAATGTCTTGTAGTTGTAGAATTTGCCCACAACAATTCCAAATAGGCAAGCACCGGATTTTCTCCTTTCTTTCTCAATTTTGGCCAAAATCTACTTGTTCCAGATTCTCTTCTTGCTCCCCCTCCATCTCAGGTTCCTCATACTTCTACATTCTTGACCATTATATCCCAATCTCTCCAACAAGCCAAGTCTCACCTCCTTGTTGCTCAAATTGCCAAAAACAATATATGGACCACCATTGTTGTGATCTCACCTTTGAAGTCGGTGATAAAGTCATGCTATTCTGTAGTAACCTCTCTCTCCTACTTGATACCCAAGTTTGGAAACTTGCACCTAATTGGATAGGACACTTTGGTATCACCCAAATTGTCTCTCTTGTTGCTTATCGACTTGCCTTGCCTTGCCTTGTCACATGGGTATCCATCCTGTCTTTCATATTTCCAAGTTGAAACCCTTTGTTCCTAACCCCTCTTCCTTTTCCTCTCAAGTCCAACCTCCCCCTCTTCCTGTCCCTATCAATGATCATGAGGAGTACAAAGTTGATCGTATCCTTGTGCGTCGCCATATTCAACAAGGTCGTTGCCAACATACGGAGTACAAGGTCCTTTGGAAAGAGTATCCCCTTCATGATGTCACATAGGAACCTCTTTCTCACCTCCAAAATGCACAGACGGCCATCTAGGAATTTGAAGCTTCATTGGCGACAAGGACATCACCAACTAGCGGCGTGGGAATATGTAACAATATGGAGTTTAGCGACAAAGTTAGTCGGGCTTACAAAATAGCACAGAAGTCAAATTAGCCTAGAATATTCCGAAAGTATCTAGGAAGCTTCTTGGGAAGCTTCCCGGCTAGCTTAGCTTGCACCTCAAGTAAGTAGCTTCTAGAAAGAAGCTTCTAAAAACTTCTAACTAGCTTAGCTTGCACGCCAAGTAGGCGGCTTCTAGAAGGAAGCTTCTTGAGAAGCTTCCTAGTTAACTTGGCTTGCACTCTAAGAAAGCGGGTTGAGGAAGCTTCTTGAGAAGCTTCTCAAGTGCCTTGTATGCTACCTATAAATACCAAAGCCAAAGCTCATGCTAGGCATTTGGAGTTTTCACACATTGAAGTGTCCCAATGTGAGTTTCCATTCTCTTGATTCTCTCCTCAATCTCGGTCTTTTACAATTCTCCTATTTCTCTCCTCGGTCTCGGTCTTTTACAATTCTCCTATTTCTCTCCTTGGTCTTGATCTTTTACATTGGTATCAGAGTAGGAATGGGATGGATGGAATTTATGGACCACCAAATCCACTTCCACCAAACCATTTGGGATTTTTGTGTCTAAGTACTACCCAATCATCATTTCATGCAATTCATCACCTCACACTTTGGACAAGATTTTCTGCATATGATCACCCTTGGTGCTTCCGGTGCTAACTTATGGAGAACGGTGGACATGTTGCTTCTATGTGTTAATAAATTAGATAGATTAGGAATGGTGTGATATAGTAACAACCATGGCGGCAATGCCCAATGTTTTCCTTGCTATGTAGCAACAAATATAGCACCTTACTTGATTATTGGATGAACTAGATCTTCAACAACAAGAGCACGTAGAGAGAGTACCAGTTCAAAAAGGAGAAGATTGAATAGGATTCCCTAAACCCAAGATATTTGAAGGCAAGAATCTTTTGGGTGCAATGAAGAATTTTGTGTTTGATTGTGAACTTTATTTTGAAGCTACCCAGTCTACAAGATGGCAAAAACAGATTCTCTTGGCTTCTAGCCAAATGGATGAAGTAGCAAAGCTACGGTGGAGATTCTGAGTAGAGCAAGCTGAATGAAATTTTTTTGCACCAATCTTGACATGGGTAGAATTCAAGAGTGCAATAATTAATTGGTTCCAAGCTATAAATGCTACACAAGTTGTAGGAGATAGGTTGGCATAATTGAAATAGATTGGTCTTGTAAGAAGTTACATCACGTAATTCCAAAACACCATCATGCAAATTCCAGATATCCTGGAAGGTGAAGCTCTAGATCAATTTGTGAGGGGCTTGAAGTCAAGAAACAAATTAGAGGTAACCATGCAAGAGCCACAACACTTGGAGGAAGCCATGCGGTTAATCAAACGTTTTGATTCCTTGGTTGCAACAACTTTGTCTTGACCTTGACCTCCACAAAACCTATAGATACACTACACATGGGTGGACGAGCCGACACCAATGGAGATTGATGTCATTCAATGAAGACCACTTGGCATTGCAGATTGAGAGAAACTATGACAAAATGGCGGTTGTTTTTATTGTCACCAATTGGAACATCACATTGTTGAATGTCCACTCAAGAATGTGTGACCTCGACAAGTTGCCCAAGTGGAGTTTGTGGAGTAGAATGATCAAGGAATTGAGGAATTCCAATAGGAGATTTCAAGCTGCCTACTAGGAGCTTGATTAGTTCCAATAGGATTGAAGGCTTGACCTATGCAAGTTTGCTTCACTTGCAAGGTATGATATATAACCGGGGTTGTAAGATTTTGGTTGATTCCAAAAGTTGAGAGACATGCATGTCTATGTAAGTAGCAAAGGAATTGGGTATTCCTATCAAGCTAGTAATTAGAGGTAGATTGTAATGGCGGATGGTAGAAAGGATTCTACATTTTGTACCTCACATCTTGTTACCGTCAAGATTAGGAAGGAGTATTTGGAGTGTATGAGGTTAGTAGTGACACCTCTACACTATGATATCATTCTAGGTCTACCTTGGCTTGAACATCATAAGGTTCAATTTTATTAGACCCGACAACAAATTCAAGTATAACACCAAGGTAAGAATTTCCAATTAGGTTGTTTGGTACCTCTGGGTAAGACACCTAAGAATAGTCAATCCCAAGATGGGAAGGTTGTCAAGAAGGTAGCCATAGAGCAAGCCTTGAAGGGATATGAGCCCCAAGATGGGAAGTTTGCCAAGAAGGCAACCATGGATCAAGCTTTGAAGAGAGATGAATCCATAGATGGGAAGTTTGTTAGTGAAGCAGCCATAAAGCAAGCTTTGGAGGAAAATAAGTCTATATTCGTGGTGTGGATCAAGCCAATTGCACAAGGACAATCTGAGGAGGGCCAAGAGCCTCATCAAGCAATGGTTGATTAGATAGTTTAGGAGTTTGTGGACATGTTTTTGGATGATCTGCCAAAGGGATTACCCTCCGATCGTGGTATGCCTTTCAAGATTGAGTTATTGCCAGAGAGTACTCCAGTGAGTAGACCAATCTATCGGCTCTCACCAAAGGAGTTGGAGGAGTTGCAAACAAAACTTATGGAGAAGGACTTCATACCACATAGTACCTCTCCTTGGGGAGCACCGATACTATTTTTTTTGAAGAAGGATGGAAGAATTTGTTTTTGTATTGATTACAGCGGGCTCAATAAGCAAACAATGAAGAATGCATATCCCTTGCCTCAGATCCATGACTTGCTTGAGCAATTGAGTGGAGCCTAAAACTTTCCAAAGTTGGATCTTAGTAGTTATTTGCAAATCCTTATTGATAGGGAGGATGTGCAAAAGACTACCTTTTGCATAAGGTATGGGCATTTCGAGTGGAGAGTTCTACATTTCAGGCTCATTAATGCTCCAATAGTCTTCATGGATCAGATGCATTAGGTATTGGATAGACTATCGGATCAGCACGTGGTGGTGTTCTTGGATGATATCTTAATCTATAGCAAGATAGAGGTAGCACACATGAATCACGTGTGAGAAGTCCTAAGACAACTACGACAATGGAAATTTTATTGCAAGAAAGTGAAGTGTGCTTTTTGGCAAAAGGAGGTTACCTTCTTGGGTCACAAGATCGCATCAGAATGGATCAGGATGGAAGAGGAGAAAATCAAGGCCAATACTGATTAGCCTACTCCAAAGGATGCTACAGAAGTAGGAGCATTTAATGGGTTGGCTAGTTTTTACCAACGGTTCATCCATTATTATGCTCATGTGGCTGCACCATTGACTAAACTCTTAGGGAAGAACTTGAGCTTCCAGCGGACCACCAAGCATGAAGAAGCATTCCAAAAGTTGAAACATATGGTGTCTTCAAGACACATCCTTCAACCCTATGATCCTCAACTACCTTGTATGATTGATTTCAATGCTTCTAACTTTGCAATTGGAGCAGTGTTGCAACAAGAATTCCCAAATAGACTAAATCTCATTGCCTTTGTGTCTCGCTAACTAAATACATTTGAAAGAAATTACTCTGCTTGGGATCAAGAACAACTTACAATGGTATATGCCACCAAGGTATTATAATACCAAGAGCTAGCCATATGATCTATATGTGAAATTTAGTTAGGAATATCGAGAATGATGTTATACATGATGGTCAAAATAGATCAGATAGAAGTATCACCAAAAGAGTACTTCCACTACTAGTGCAAAAACCAAAATAGACTTGAAAACCTTAGAACCAATAGCTAGAAATATGATTTAAAGGTGAGAATTGGTTTGGTAACATCTAGAAGGATGTTACACATGATGGACTGAATAGATCAGAAAGAGGTATCACCAAAAGGAGACTTTTACTAATAGAGTAGGAACCAAAATATGCCTGAAATCTTTGAAGGCAATTTTGGAGGCCTAAACGGATGAATTAGGCCTAAAAAATGTGCAGATTCCCCTTATGGAAGAAAGTTTGACCCTCCTTCCCCCTTGGTTTTTCTCATCGAGAGCTTTCCAACAGTACCTTACCCACGTGATTCTAAGATTCTTATAGGAAGATTCTCTAAAAGATTCCCTCTGGTCAAAGCTTGTTTGACCAACCAGATAGGACCTAGACTGACATGCCACCCATCCAAGTAAGTAATCCAAAGGTGGAGCTTGCTGACATGTCACCTATCTGTGTGCCTAATCCTATGGTGGTGCTTCCTTGGAGAAGATCCTCTTTGTCTACATAATAAAGAGAAGGTGCTCCTTTGAGGCATCGAATGTTTGAGTGTGAAATCTATGTATTCTCTCTTCTCTTGTCCTTGGATTATTACAAGTATGGAGGCATTATCTCTTAGGGAAAAAAGTGATCATGCAAACCAATCATAAACCATCGTCACAAACCATTGTTGCAAACCTTACACTTGGAACACATGAAGAGTCAACATCATCGATGGGAGGAGCAACTCCAATTGTTTGACATCAAATTTGAGTACAAACCAAGTCGGTTCCATGTCATCCTTGATGCTCTATCATGACAACCTGATTTGAGGTCTCTTTTTCTCATCACGGCAACAATTAAGATGGTGGCAATTGACTCCAAGGTCCAAAACAAGTTTTGGTTAGCTCTACAACAAGATCCCTTCTTCCAAATGGTAAATGGTCATCTTATAGCATGTGACAAGTAGTACAGCACATTCTCCTTCAAGGAAGACCTTCTATTCTATGAGGACCAGATCTGTGTTCCAGCCAAAGATGATCTCCGACTTCTGCGCCTTCAAGAAGCCCATGATTTACCAATAGTTTGTCACATAGGTGTGGACAAGACCTTAGGTACCCTCCAACGCCAATGGTGGTGGCCCAACATGATATGTGATGTTTGAGAGTTTGTCTGATTGTGTGAAAGCTGCTAATGCAACAAGGCTAGCAACCAAAAGCCAAATGGACTCCTTCAACCACTCCCCATTCCATCCACTCAATGGGAATATGTGAGCTTGGATGTCATCACATCCATGCCCAAGACAAAGCAAGCACACACAACAATCATGGTGGTTTTGAACAAGCTTAGTAAGCAAATCCACTTGGCACCAACCATTGATACCGTAGATGCTCCAACCTTAGCGCAAATCTACTTTGACAATGTCTTCAAGCATCATGGGATGTCACGTGTACTCATCTCCGACCGTGATCCTTGATTCACCAAGAAGTTTTGACAAGCACTCTTCTAGATACTCGGCACCAAGCTTGCTTTGTCCACAACTTATCATCCTCAAACTGATGGAAAAATTGAACATGAAAATCATTCCTTGGAGGATATGCTACATGCTTGCGTCAATGTCTGCCATACCAATTGGGATGAATTTTTTACAATTGCAGAATTTCCCTACAACAATTCCAAACAGGCAAGCACCGGATTTTCTCCTTTCTTTGTTAACTTTGGCCAAGATCCGCTTGTCCCAAATTCTCTTCTTGCTCCTTCTCCGTCTCAAGTCCCTCATAATTCAACCTTCTTGACCACCATCTCCAATTCTCTCCAACAAGCCAAATCTCACCTCCTTGTTGCTCAGAATCGTCAAAAACAATATGTGGATCACCATTGTTGTGATCTCACCTTTGAAGTTGATGATAAAGTTATGTTATCTTCTAGTAATCTACCCCTCCTACATGATATCCAAGTTAGTAAACTTGCTCCTAATTGGATAGGACCCTTTGATGTCACCCAAATTGTCTCTCCTGTTGCTTATTGACTTGCCTTGCCTTGTCATATGTGCATCCATCCTATCTTTCATGTTTCCAAGTTGAAATCCTTTGTTCGTAATCCCTCTTCTTTTTCCTCTCGAGTCCAAACCCCTCTTCTTCCTATCCCTATCAATGATCATGAGGAGTACTAAGTTGACCGTATCCTTGTGAGTCACCACATTCAACGAGGACGCCGAGAACATATGGAGTACAAGGTCCTTTGGAAAGGGAATCCCCTTCATGATGCTACATGGGAACCTCTTTCTCACCTCCAGAATGCACAGATGGCCATCCAAGAGTTTGAAGTTTCAATGGCAACGAGGATGTCATCAACTAGTGGTGGGGGAATATGTAACAATATGGAGTTTAGCTACATAGTTAGTAAGGTTAACAATGTAGAGAATAAGCCAAATTAGCCCAGAATATTCCAAAAGCATCTAGGAAGCCTCTTGGGAAGCTTCCCAACTAGCTTAACTTGCACCCCAAGAAAGTAACTTCCAGAAGGAAGCTTCTAGAAGCTTCTAACTAGCTTAGCTTGCACACCAAGTAGACGGTTTCTAGAAGGAAGCTTCTCAAGGGCCTTGTATACTACCTATAAATACTAAAGCTGAAGCTCATGCTAGGCATTCGGAGTTTTCCCGCATCGTGAGTTTTCTCACATTCAAGTATCTCAATGTGAGTTTCCATTCTCCTATTTCTCTCCTCGGTCTCGGTCTTTTACAACCAGGTTGTGTAATCATATGCGTTGTCTTAAGTTGCAAAGCAATATGAACACTTCTCAAATCAATTGATGATATTGTTGCATTTGTGTACAAATTCATCTAACCATTCAATGGGACTGCCTTGAGCACATATAATTTTGGAAGCTCTGGCCTGAAATTTTAGCCTGATGCTTAAACATTTCCACTCGTTGTAGTATCTTAATGGGTCCATTTATGAGCGATTGCAAGCACAAGGCGCGAGATAACTATTTTGACCAATTATTTGTTGAATACAATTCTTTGTTGTCACATCAGTGACACAATTTGTAGAGCAATTCTGCAGTACCCACTAGCAAGTAGTCATTGTTCAAAATCCAGTCATTGTTAGAAAGAAGATCTAATAATTTGATAAGGCATGACATGTAGGCTTTTGAAATCAATCAGACTACATGGCACTTGATCAAGGAATGCAATCTTTGTTGACCAGCGAACACACATGTACACACACGACGCAGCGAACAAAACACAACCATGCCACATGTACAGAAAGCCAAGCAAACGATTAATTAACAGAAATAATTGTTTTTAATGTTTATTGAGGAGATTTGTTCATTTATTTAACATTCCCAAATTATATGTATTACATACAATTATAAAACTCACATAACTATAGATTATAGGTACTCGAACTAGTTAATGTACGGGCAGTTACCTGGTGAAAGTTTTAGAAAAGTTCAAATCAACTACTGTAGCGTTATCAGATCTAGATCTAACACGCTCCAAATTGTTACAATTTGTTCTTTGTGTTGCTATGAGTGCAAGAATCTGCGGGCTGCGACCACATCCTCAGGTTACCTATTCACTCTGACTCTCCTGTTTCACTCCATGCTATCTTGTCCACGAACTCTGCTAACCTCTTTTCTCTCGTGCCTGAATCAAACACTATATTTCACGTCATCGTTGTCAAGCTGACCATGAGCTCATCCACAAAGGACTGATGAGCCACGATCTCCAAGCCCAGCCACCTTGAAAGCATGGAAACTGACAGTTGTGTTGATAAAGGGAGAGTCGTGCCCGCAATTTTCAAACATCCATCTGCTTCGATGATAGATAAAAGTAACAGCTCTCTTGCAACTGGAGCTTGAGAATCTCCATGAAGTCAGACAGTCAGACGTGTGACTCTCAAGCTACAGTTCCGTAGTTCAAAGCTCTGACAGTTCTCCTACCACCTCACTGAGAATAACTCTGACCAATCGTTTCCCATTCCTGGTCAACAATCAATCAATATACATTTCGCACTCATCCTGATATTCGTAGTCATTATCTTCTTCTACTCATGCTTAGAATGATGATGATGTGATGTGGGAAGTGGAGCATCTTATCAGACTTGGAGACCAAGTTAGAATCTACGTCTCGAATTTTGCCCGCCCCCCCCCACCCCCCAGGAGTTACTCACATAGAGGTAGGTAGGTACCCCAGGTTTGAACAACGATCGACAATTGCAGCTATGGACTTAATAATCCCTGTGCAACCTTTGGCACCTTGACTTAAACGATACCCTAAATTAGCACGCAGACTTCCCAGAACCTCTTTTTTCTTGACGTGGCACGTCAATCTTATTTGGCAGTGGAGTTCACTGCCAGCTAGACATGGAGAGGTAGTCAGTCGAAAGTCCTCCGGTACACCGCAAGTTATAAATACTTGTCATAGCTAACAGATCTAGACAGAATAAGAAACTGCTATTTGTTTCTCTGATTTCATTTCGAAATAAGAAAATACTTTTTCAGTGACTTAGCTGCAAGGACAAGGGATAATCGGCCAGAACCGAGGAAATAGCACTCTACCGGAGTGATAAGCTATAGGAAGAATAGGAAGAAAATTTGTTCAATACAATCCGCTCTTTCTTTATTATTGCTTTGTTATGTATAGCGCAGGAAATATAAATATAAATATATAAATTTTACATGGGAAATAGCATGATTATATAACACCAGTGATACCAAAACAAAAAAGTATATCATTTACCTCCTCCGTTATTTGGCACACAATAACTACTTCACATAAGATACTCAATATATTGAATGTAATTTAATCTGTAAAATTTATAAGGTTGACACTACCCTAAAGTAAATTTTCTAATTGAAAATTGGGCCTTTTTTGAATTTATTAGGATCTGTAAATATCATTCAACCTGTTCTAGATAATTAGGAGACTCAATCTCATGAACTTTATGACATTTTTCAGGCTCTATAAATATCATTGAACTTAGTGAGCCATGCTCGACCAAATAATAGTTACACCAACGAAGCAAAAATTTTACGCTTAGCAGTCCATTTCAATATTTCATGCACACGTTTTTGGTAAATTTTATCTGTCCTACACTTTCTACATTTACCTTTGGAATTATTAAATTACCAACTCAATCTTAGATCTTAGAATATTCATTTTTCATCAAGTTTAGTATCCAAATCTCCAAATTAAGACCTTTGGAGTTTGAGCACTCTCCTTTCTCATATTTACTCTCAACCACATGTATGTATGCTATCTCCTTACCTTTGTTTGGATAAGGATCCACTTGGGTTTCACTACCTCCCTCTTTCCCTCTATTGGCTCACTTATAACCCCTTACTCCATGATAAGTAGAATTTGGGCAATTCCTTTGGATGTGGCCTCTTCCTCCACAACCGAAACAATTTCCATCATTGAAATTGTTGGTTGGTTGGCCTCTTCTATATGGATAATTTCTATAATTCCTAGGCCCTCTCCCCACATCCCCTGATCCACCTCTCTCTTCTCCCATAGTTGCACCATTGATATTGAGATCTTGAAGTTATTCTATGATGGTTTGAAGTGGATCTTTTGGTGGAGGTGCAAGAACTAGAGCAACTACTACTTGTGGTGCAATGCTTGCTACCAAAATATCAGAAGTTCCACCATACTTGTAACCTTGAGGAGGATGCACAACTTCCTTCACCACCAAATCACTCGCATCCCCTTCCAAACTCTACTCCATACAAATTGCAATCTTTATAGAATCTTCAACCTTGGAAGAAGGTTTCTCATATCTCACCTTACTTCTAATCTATGGTCTCAACCCTCCTACAAAATTCTTGGTCAGTATGGCCCCTATGCTAATCCTAGTAGTCTCCATATCCTCCCCACCCTTCCTCAACATTATGCAAAATTTGGACTCTAGCTTCTCCACTCTTTCTACATAGACTCTCACTTTCTCTCCATCTCCTTGTTGGAGGAAGGTAACCTCACTCATCAATCTCTCATAACTCTCACTTGGAAGAAAGTTCTCAACAATTGTTGAAGTCAAAGTCTCCCATGACTCTTCTTGCTCATCTCTCCTCTTTCTCTTTTGGTATTATTACTCATACCATGTAAGGAGTGCATCTTCAAAGAAATTTGGCAATAATGAAGCCCACTCAATCTTCCTCCTCTCATTTTTTTCTATGAAAGCTCTCTTGAAGTCTATCAAAAAGGCCTCCACATCTTCTCCATCCTTGCCAAAGAAAATCAAAAGATTCCTTATCATAGCTCCTCACTATCTTTCTCTTTTCTCTCAATTTTTCTCTCTCACTCTATAACTAATAGAGTGTGTACATGACTAACACCATTTGAGAGTAATCCACTCTAGGGAAGAAAAGGTTCAAGTTAATCCAAGATTTCTAAAGCAACATCAAATCCTAGAATGCATATCAATCAAACCTTCATAGATAGTTTATCCATAATTTGAAAGATCATCTCCATAACTAATCTTGAGAACTAGTTGATGAAGGTGGTAATATTTTTGTAGCAATACTAAGACTTTCTCCAACATCCTTCACCAAAGTCTCCAAAAGTGTGGTTACTCTACTACACTCATGTACTCCTCATGTCTTTTGGAAGTCCTTCGACTCCACAAGCCTCACACAACTCCTTGGTCTTAGATCCTCTCCATCCCAACTTGGTGAAGAAGGTCCAACATGCAATCCCAAGTCAAGTAAGCCTTTCATTTCTCTCAATCTCTTGCTCTCAAAGGTCAATAGATATGAACTTGCCTTATGTCTTTTCTCTCTACATAAAAAGCACTTAGGCTCACTCTTTTCTTGAAGTGGTGTATGGTTTTGGATCCTTTCAACACTCTCTTCAAATTCTATTCTAAACTCTCTTTCCTCAAATCCACCCTTATAATCACCTCAAACCTTTGAGGAACCTTGAATAGCCTCAACTTCCACTCTTGGCAACCCTCTATGTTCCCAAGATGAGTCTAAACACTCAAACATGCTTTTGGTTGTTCTCACACTTCTCATGCATGAGATCTCAACTCTCTAGAATTGACCTCTCCTCACAATGTTACTCAATGCTCTCAATTGGTATGTCATAGTCCTTTGAAATTTTGCACTCTTGATTACAATACCAGGTTGTCCTCCCCTATAAAATTTTTAATTGTTTCATCAAGCCATTTGGCTATACATCTTTCTATTCAACACACATATATCAAATTTGGTCTAAAAACCACCCATTACTTAAAAAATGCATAACTTTGCATAGGAACAATCTCTCTCTAAATCTTAGGCCAAAAGGTAGAATAATTTGCACTAAATTTTCTGGGAAAGTTTCAAAATGATCCATTGAAAATTGAAGAAATGGTAGACTCTATACACATTTCCAAAGAGCATGTAGTTGTTGGGAGCATTTTATCTTATCAACTTTCAAAAATTCTAGCTTAGTGTGTGTACTAGCTTTTACAATAATTCAAGTGTGCTAAGTGAAGAATAACCCAAGCTATCATGTGTGGAAATTTCAAGTTGAGATCTCAAACTTGAGATTTTGCCCAAAATCACCATAATCTCCACAATATGCAATACACCTCACACAATCTCTTCAAATCTTCTCATGTATACAAGATGTATAGTATTACCTCAAAGACATCATAATGAACTATAGGGTATACAAGTGTGTCTTGGTTCTCTAACATAAGATGAGCTCTCTCTTCCCCTAATGTTCTCTCCAAGTGAGCTCTAATAGCATCCTTTTGTCTAATATAGAATTGCACATAGAACATCATCTTGCCTTCTAGAGAATTCCTGGCAACAAAACCAAAAATGTGATTCTGCCTATCTCTCACTCATGATGAAC
Source organism: Lunularia cruciata (assembly GCA_948567375.1). Classification (NCBI taxonomy): domain Eukaryota; kingdom Viridiplantae; phylum Streptophyta; class Marchantiopsida; order Lunulariales; family Lunulariaceae; genus Lunularia; species Lunularia cruciata. The sequence goes on from OX419759.1 coordinate 20,033,404, forward strand.
CTCTGATTGCTATTATGGTAGTGCGCCATGGACTAAGAAGAAAAAGAACCCCAACTCTATCATACTCCTCCAAGGCTACCACTCCAAGACTCAAACCATTGCTCGCTAGAGAACTCAATGAGAGAACAATAGTTGCAAATCAAAGAATAATGAGCACCTCCTCACCCTAGTTTATATAGTTGTGAAATAGTTACACACCAAAGTTACTAATTATTAGAGTAACTCAAGTTATTAGGCTAAAAGTCAAATAAAGTCAAAAAGCTAAAGGAATATCTATACTCATGGGAATATTCTCCTAAGCATATGGTCTTGTCTTGACCCAACCACTAAGTCAAGGATTCCTTCACATGAGCTTTCCTTGGACTATAGAAGAATCCAAAACAAACAGGCTTGTGGGCCCAAGATTTCTTGGCTCTTTCCTCAAAGCCAAACACCTAGGAAGAATACCAAGTCAACACACTAGAACCCAAAATAGTGATGCTTATCTTTTCCACTTGCTCTCAAGTAAGGTCTCCTCTATCTTAGCTATGACTAACTTTAGCTAATCATGACTAATGTAGAACCATCCTATATCTTTATATAATTAATATCTCTCAAGTACTTATAATACCAAACTAAATATCACAACAACACATACATGCACAAATGGGTATTACAGAGCCCGGATCATTCATTTTCTACTTTGGTTCTTTTTGCACTCAACTCTTTGGTCATATCTTGGTGAATCCACTTGTCTTGCTCCAACAACTTTTCTTTTTGTCATTTTAGGTTGATAGATAGGTTGGAGATGCAAAGGTTAATCAACCACTTCAAATTGTCATATCAAGTTCTTTTATGTTCAAATACAGCTTTTGGTATATTGGCAAAAGCTCTTCCAATGCTTCACTCACCGGCATCACTATGTGAACGATGTAGGCCTCCATAAGCCAAGGCAAAGCACTAAAATCCTTGCATACTTGTCTTCATAGTGCCATCCTTGTTCTAGGCATAGGATTCTTGTCATGGTCCAAGATGGTCATCTCCTTCATTTTGTGAGCCAAGGTGTAATACAAAGAGCTAGCCATATGATATAGATGTGAAATTTGGTTTGGTAACATCCAGAATGATGTTATACATGATGATCAAAATAGATCAGATAGAAGTATAACCAAAAGAGTACTTCTACTAATAGAGCATTAACCAAAATAGACTTGAGAACCTTAGAACCAATAGCTAGACATATGATTTAAAGGTGAGAATTGGTTTGGTAACATCTAGAAGTATTTTACACATGATATACTAAACAGATCAGAAAGAGGTATCACCAAAAGGGGACTTCTACTAATAGAGTAGGAACCAAAATATGCCTGAAATCTTTGAAGGCAATTTTGGAGGCCTAAACGTATGAATTAGGCTTTGAAAATGTGTTTCCCTTCCTCCTCTAATGCGAGAGAGGCTGGCCTTTCCTTCCCTGGTTTGTCTGGTCGAGAGATTTCCAACAGTACCTTACGTGATTCTGAGACTCTTATAAGAAGATTCCCTAAAATATTCCCTCTAGTCAAAGCTTGTTTGACCAACCAGATAGGACCTAGACCGACATGTCACCCATCCAAGTAAGTAATCCAAGGGTGGAGCCTGCTGACATGTCACCTATCTGTGTGCCTAATCCTATGGTGGAGCTTCCTTGGAAGAGATCCTCTTTGTCTATATAATAAAGAGAAGGTGCTCCTTTGGGGCACCAAATGTTGAGTGTGTAATCTATGTTTTCTCTCTTCTCTTGTCCTTAGAGTATTACACAAGGTGGCTTCCTTGTTCTTGCCTGATTTTTTATTGTTTGTTGGGGTTGGAGCATTGACAATGAAATCATTTTTATCCGCTTGTCCTTCACATCAATGGGGTTTGTCTCTTGAGTTTCATCAAAATTTGGCATGATGTCTTTACCTTATTGTCATTCATGCCCTTGATGAAATCTATCACCGGTTGAGTTTGTCTTGTTTGTATCTTTTTTGTTTCATAATGTGATGCTTCCTCCTTGTTAGGAACCAAATAGAACAATGGAGCCATAGTTAGGATAGGTTATATAGTTGGCATCTTCCTCTTCTTTGTAGGCAGCATTTCATTATTTTTAAGTGATTGTGACAATTGTGCTTCATCATTTGGGCCGTGTTCTCCTTCCTCCATTACGGGAGGTGAAATTTGCATAAAGGACTCCTCACTCTTTGACTTTGTACTTTGAGCAACGCCCACAACTTGTTCATCAACCGGCCATTTTCCTTGTGATGGACCTCCTTCCAAACTCAACTTGAATGAAACGGGCTTACTTTCTCTATCTTTTGATGAAGGTTCCAACTCTTGGGGTCATTTTCCTTTCTTGGAAGCTTGAACCTTTGCTTAGGCCATTAGGATCTTCTGTCAAATTGTAATGGAGTCTATTGTAATGTAAAATTGTAATAGGTCTCCACTACTTGCACAAACTTCTTGGTTAAAGCATATTCTTTATCTGCCTCATGGTACTTGATGATCTCCTTCAACAAGTCAAGATCTTTGTTGAAATAAGCTAGATGATGCAAGTGGGACAGAAACTTCTCCTCATCTATTAATAGGTTCATACTGAAGTAGAAGTAAACAATAAAGGGGACCACAATAATGGTGGAACATTCTATCATGTCTTCTAATAGCTCTATGACTTGCTCACAAAACATCCTTGCCCAACTAACATGCTTCTGCTTGTGTACTAGCTGGAAGAAGAAAGCCTCATTTTGATTGATGTAGTTTGTTTGTTTTGGATGAAACAACCATATTATCATTTTGGTGATAGTGTGTCAAGCAGAGTCCTTCATATTTTCAATCTTATACGCGTTTGTGGATTTCCCTCCAACAAATGAGTCATTGATTCTTTGCTTTAATCATTTGTTGGGTTGGCCATGCGGGGTATCAATATGAAATTCCCCAAATGGGAAGCAATCCATGCCCAACACCCACTGCCAATGATCTTCCATCCACATTGTGGGACATCATTGTAATGACTTCCCACTCAAATTCTCAACATTATTGCAAATTTCCTTACACATAGCCCTATACGCAAGATCCCAATCTCATGGTAAGAAATCCATCTTTATTTTCTTGATGTAGTCAGTTTGAAAATATAATCCCCACTAAAAAATCTGAGAGGTTTAATCAAGATTTCCACTACCTCACCTTTCCTCATTTGATTCCCTCTTCATGAATTTGTCCCATCATGAGTGGACATTGGATTTTGCATGACAGTGTAATTCCCACTTTGCTTTACAATTCTACGTCCTAAGCTCCCAATAGTGTCAAAAATATTTGGCAATCCACTCTGGAAATTTCTTGCACAATGTCACAAGAGATGGCGGTCATGGAAAGAGAAATGCAAGAAAGAAGAAAGAAAAGTGAAAAGTGAAAATGGAAAATTGCAGAAAGTTTGCTTTGTGCACTCGAGTTGGCCTTTTTATTGTCCCATCAGGGCGGGGTCTGTCCTCTTCCCTCATGGTTTTTGGTAAATGGTCATGATTGTCTATCACATGCATGAGATTGGGCACAAAATGTGTGCCAATGGTTCTTTGGCGGCATGCCTATCTTTTTGCATGTTCTTGAAATGGTGGTTGAAATCAGCAAAGTTTCATATTTTTCAAAAATTCATCATGGTCCCCATCATTCCTCAAATACTTGTGAAGTCAAGGTTTCCTTGCAGTATAGTGGCTCACTTTGTTGGGAAATCCTCTTTGTAAAGCCCTATGGAACGGAAACAAAGTGGGTTTAACTACAAAATGAGTCCGGTCTCATTCTCATTGGATGGTTGTGGGGAGTCCATTTTGTTTAGGCACCTTGTATCATTTTATCACAAGAGTTTGACCTCCTATGAATCTGCACTTCCTCCAAATGACACTTCCAAATGTTTGGTCTGGAGTATTTACATGAAAAAAAAAACAAAAAATAGGGCTCATAACAAAGTGGGTTGTGACAAGTATAGATACATATTGTCACTTTCAAGGATGGTTGATGGATTTTTTATGATGTGGTTATGGCAAACCCTCTTTGACCAAAGTCATTGACATAAGCTAGCATCTAAGCAAGAGCCGCAATGATCATCACCACCACGGCAGAGGAAAACCACAATGCCTTGCCGCTTGCTGCAAACACTTCATCCCACTAGTAATGGATATCTTTGGCCACCTTCATCATTAGCTTGATAGCCTCCTTCAAGAGGCAACATGGGACTCACTATAGGTAAAAGGTGCCTTGGCTTTCTCACCCACCATGCTTACCTCTTATTTTTGTGAGAGTGCCTCTATTACCCTACAAAGATCACATGCTTTGCATCTTCATCAATAGGCATCAGTAGTGGGTGCTCCCACTATTGATACCCTTATACTTGCCTGATATACCCCTGGAGGATCTCTATCTTGAGTTGGTTACTCTTTATAGTGCTTTGGTTTATATGTTCATGTGCCCCTTTTCACAGAATTTTGGACTCTTCTTTTCTATTTGTGCCTTCTTGTGCGCATGTGTTCCTTTTTTACTTTTCCAGTGTATTTTATTGAGCCTGTTGGCCACCGACTCAACTTATCAGTTGGTTGTATGTACCCTGACCTGATCAGTTGGGGTCTAAGACCTATTTACATCATACCCCTCATGTGTGAACAACAACCCAACACTAGGAATTGAGTTCATGAAAGTTTTGAAGTGCCAACGTTCATGCAAATGGATTGTCACTTTAGCAATAATGACAATACTATCATAGGGCCCATTTGATAATAGTAAGACCATGAGTGGCACAAAAGCTCTTACAGATTTAATTATAGCTCCACAACTGATGGACAAAAGTACTTTACTATGTTGAGATATTAGATACCACCCTTACCTATCCATTGGAGTATTTCAAATGCGTTAACAAAGTTATAACTAATTTTGTTTCTGACATGGATCAGACCAAAAATACATTTGACATCAGTTTCTAGCAAGAGAATATATGCAAGCAAAAAACTCCTTGAAATACTATCTCAAGGTATCAAATCACAAATTGTGTATTATTATCTACGTCTGAATAATTATTACCATAGCAAGTGTTAGTAACCCACGGAAAAAAGAAAGAAGCAACATAGTGGTTATTTAGTCAAATATTGCTCACGAGATTGGGTGAATAAATTTTGGTACCATCCTATGCAAGAAAATATATCAGGATGGAAATCCAGGTTGAAGAACGCAAGGTTTTGTTGTTGATGGATTGTTGGACAATGTACTGATCACTTGAACTTAGACCTTGGTTAGAAATTACCATCCTTATGTTTGCCTATGGTTCGTTTTAACAAAGCGTAAAACTTTATTTCAACCTATATAAGTGTCAGGATTTAGAGACATCTGAAAGTTTCATTTCAACATCGAATTTGCAGTGTGGTGTACCCAAGAAGCAGCCACCATATTGAATCTTGGAAATGAACCATGTGTTCTTAGAATAAAATTTGTTTGTGGGGATGTTGATATCATTTGCTTACGAGTTTCTATGTTTACCTTATGTGATGTTGGTGAGGAAACTACCTTCTTAGTTTGGGAGCAATGCAGACTACTCAAAGCCTAGGATCATGAGATCCAAATAGAAGTTTTAATCATGTCTCTGGAATTACTCGTGCATGCTTCTATGTGTCACATACCATGGTTTAATGAAACTATAAACCTTGAGTCTCTCTACTTATCAAACAACTTCTCTCCGTAGACCTTTGCTAGACACGGTCTTGGGATCCAGGATCGATGGCATGTCCATAGCACCCTTGAGCAAAAGGATTGCACCAAGAAGATCTTAAAAATTACTCTAGTGATTGTAAATGGTTATTTTGTATTATTATTTTTATATATTCATGTGTAAATTCTAGGGACAGAATTAATTCGGGGTAAGGGATTCAAAAAACCACATAATGTTCTAGTAAGTTTCCTCTCTGCTCCGAAGATATGAGATGGGAGTACTCGTATTTTCAGCATTTGCAAAACAAACTACTTTAGCATCTTCCTGACCTTAAAGGAAATGAGTAAATAGAATTTTTTATTTTTATTTTTTCAATTTTATTTACCTTTAAAAGATTATTGTCGCTCACTGCAGTATACAGTAGGGTAGGTATTTGTAACAATAGGGTAGCCGCGTGGGACGATGGAGATCCCCGAATTGTCTCCGGGATGGCGATGACGGGCGGGGATCGGAACAATGCATGTACACATAATGTTTTATGGATGGGAATGTGAATGATGGGACAAGACCATGGGCGGGGAAGAGATGCCATATGTTCACATAATAGGGGTTTCAGAAATAAGTTTTTGAAGTTATGTATATTTCATATAGGTTTTTACAATGCATTGACATAATCGGTATGGGGTGTGGACTGGGAGAACAAAAGGACACACTGTAGACTTTCGGCAAAGTTCTTTGTTTTTAGCAACTCCATAATAGATGGTTTGTAGGAAATAAGGGATATTGAGTTTTTATTGGCACACTATAAAGTATTAGTTACAATTTAAAGTTAATAAAGTGTCTGGTTCAGGGTGAATCTGGTCAGCACTTGTTGCCGCTCGGTGTAATGTGTTAATATTAGGATTAAATGGGATTTCACCTGTTGTCGCCTGTAGCTGCCCGTAATCTCTTGATGGTGCCCATTGGCGCCCATAGCCGCTCATTGGCGCTCGTAGTTGCTCGATGACACCCGTTGGTTTTGCATCCAAATGTGAGCATACACTGCTTTTAGATACTTGATCTCCCATTGCTAAATTTTTATTGCTCTTTTGGAGTAAAATTTCTCTATCTTCAATCAATTTCTTGGTTGTCGGAGGCAACTTGTATCATTTTTCATAACTTGCGCTATCTCCCTTGCCTCACTAATCTATGGAAATGAACCACCGTACCAATGCAAAACTACAAAACCTGCGGGTTTAGTTTACTAACATGAGCATTTGCACACAGATGGTGAATTTGAATTTGAATAGTTGAGACCGGCATTTTGAATCTGCCAAAAAATTTCATAAATCCCACTCTATGAATCACCCACAAAAAAACATGGCAACCTCTCAAGAAGCACATCACATCTTCTGACAATCATTTATTTCAATATGGCAATCTTAAACATCCGTAATATAGCAAATGATTATTATAAATGAATGTAATTTGCACTAGATATAACACAATATACATGGCACAACAATATATATGTTACACAATATACATAGCATTCATTTATTAGCACCTCATCTCTTTACTGTGTTCACTAAAAATAATTACAAAGCTTGTTATTCATCTCGTAGACATCCTTCAAAACTATTTCCGAAAGCCCCTAATGTCTTCATGGAAATTTTTTTCCCTTTGTATGATGCAAGGGTTTTACTCTAATGAACTTTCAGAGAGAATCGACTCTATCTTGATACAAGAACAATGAGAAGTTGACCACCTTGCACTTTGGCACTGTTTAAACGCTTCCTGGTAGTTTGAATATTCTAATCCTTTCCCACACACGCATTATAATTATTTTCAACGACTTTACTGTTTCATCCTCTACCTTAACATCCTGTTTAATTTTCTCGTTTGATTTCACTTTTGTTTATCTTCCTCTATCTTTTATCTCAAGTGGTTTTATTGTCATAAAACCAATCCTCAAAATCTTTCTTTTTGTTTATTCATGTTTTAAGGCTTGTGACAATTCTCGTGATTTCTTGTTTCTAATTTTTTAATGTGTGACACATTTATTTATTTCTTGTATGCAAATTATTCCGTTTGTCACATAAAAATATTGAAAATATCTTACTAAGTAATTATGAGCTACCTATCTCACGATAGCTGAAGCTCGCTCCAACATCCATGAGTTTTATCAATGCTTCTATAGCGTCAGGATAGTTCGGAATCTGCTACCCATTGAACTCCAAAGGGCATACTTCCGCCAAACATATACTACACATTCTTGGAATGAAATGCTCTGATCGTCTTTGAGCTCGAATCTCAGTAGCTTGGAAATTGTCCCACCAACTTCTCCTATCTTTTTCCTTATTTCGGTTTCAAAGGTCATTGAATGTACCGGGGCTGCAATGGCTTCAAAGCTCTTTCAAAGATCCATGGGTCTACCAATCCCTCAACAGCGCCAGGATATTCCAGAATCGTGTAATCCTCAACAGGGCTGAATTCCCTAAGCTCGCATCGCTAATCCATGAAATGAAATGCTCCCATCATCTATTAAGGCGAAAATCGATAGTTCCAAAACAGCTCAAGCAAACTCCCGTATCGTCTTCTGTCCTTCGGCAGCAGAGCTAACGTTGCTGCAATGTTACAAGATATTCAAAACTCTCTCCGGACATCCCGGATTTTACCAGTCGTTCTGCACCGCCTGGTTACACTAGAATCTGCTTCCGATAGATCTTTAATCCGGCCAAACCCGGAAGTCTGCCACCATTGCCTCATAGAATTCAATACTCCCATCATTCTCCAGGGCGAATATCAATGGCTTGCATACAGCCCCACCAATTTTTCCTTTCTCTTTTTCTCTTTCGGTTTCAAGCGTTACCCAAAGTAACATGGATGCGATGTTCTGAAGGTAGTAAGAGCTCTCTATGACGTCCATGAGTTCTACTAATTCCCTCTAAACCGCCAGGATGCTCCAGAATTTGCTTTTGACGTGGTGCAGAGCATATACAGCAAAGCCCGCACCACTCCTTGTAAACAAATAGTCTCATCATTTCGTACACTGTGTTCTAGAAGCTTGAAGATTGCTCCCGGATATTTTCCTACTTCTCTGGCACCTTGGAAATTGATTGCCAGAGTAGCGAGGGTTGTGTTACATTCTAGTGAACGCTGAGCGCACAGCTTTCTCAAGACAGATGAAGTTCAGCAATCCGTCAACAGCACCCGGAACTTCTGATGATCTGATGCCGAACCGCCTCAAATAAGTAAACTGTAAAAGACTTTGGATGTGCATTTCCCTGATATGTGTGTTTGGTTTCGATCTTCCTGTGAGGATTTGATGAAGTCCATCGTAAGTGGAAGATGACCCTTTCATTGCTAGCCGTAACCTCCCGAGGCGATTAGAGGAAAGATTGTCCAGCGCTCATACTATTGCAGGTTCGAACTTCAAATATGAGAATAAGTGAGGTTGGAGAACTCTTGTTGCTGACTTCGCCATCACACACGATTTTGATTACAACCTGCGCAAATTATGGACAGAATCAGTGAACAAATTTGCTGTAAAGAATCACCGCTCCAACAAATACATGCACCAGATGAGCTGCGATGAAAACGCCAAGGTGCTACGGCTACTTATCGATTTATTCAGTCCTTGATTGATTGAGTTGAAACCAGAAACAGAGAAAACTTGCCGGCGAATACAACAACAGTACAATTAGAGATATAGTTAGATCAGGCATAATTCGCATCGTTCGTTTGCGGTTTTAAGGACTGTGTATACGAAACTAGTATTACCCCAAAACCATGTTCGCTAACAATCCTACCGGTTGAAATGTACACTAGAATGTGCACTGTGCACTTGCTTTATTTTCAACATTTAACATCTAAGATTTCTGGATTGTAGTGTGATTTCACTTCTTAGTCCTCAAAGTCTTATAGATATTCGACCTGTACCCGTTTCACAAAGTGAACCATGTCATTATCGGGACGTTGAAATCGCATGCGGGAGACAAGAGGACACAATGCTCGCCCTGTAACTCGTTCAAAGAGCTGTAATCTGGAACGCTGATTCCCAAGTATTCTACTGGCTGCTGCTTTTTGTAACACAAGGGTCGATGTAGAAGGCTTTTCTTGCTATGCAAATGCATTCTGTCATCTCTACCAATTACGGCTTCAACATGTACCATTGATGATGTGATGGGTCCATTGTTGGGTGGAAAGAAATTGAGCTAAACAGTATACTCGAAATAAGAAGAGAAGGGGGGGGGGGGGTTGTAGGGGAGTTTAGGGGGAGGAGTTATGAGGCACTAAGAAGGAAGCACTAGGTCCAAGAACACTATAAGAAGTAAAGAGTGAAAAAACCTACTACTGGACTTAGTATATATATACATTGAAAGGACATTTTCAGATGGTAATACATGTGGCATTGATATAATATGTGCTTATATTATAGGTGTTAGGGTTTGTACATAACACCTAATTAATAGTAATTAATGCCGGCAAGCCCGAACACATTAGTTAACATTAGAGTATTTAGGTCTTACCTGTGAGAGAGTATGTCCTTCATTCCATTAATATGTTGGCGGTATAGTCAAGAAAGTCAACAAGCCCGAGCCCGAGCAGCAGTATCGAGAAGCAAGGCCAAATAACATTACCAAGTTTTGCATTAGCTTAAATGGTACATACTAGCAAGTAAGTATTGCATTCCTCACTTCATGCAACTAGATTTGCAATAAGAGGAAATATACAGATATATGCTCTATATATCATTAAACGTTTTTTGTATGTTGTAAATGCAATGTTGATTTGCATTATTTATAACAGTTTTCAACAATATAGATCTTGTAATGATCTGTCCGGTAGATAGATGTGAAGAAGAAGAAGGGTACTACACTTGATGGGAGCTCTTGCAGTCCCTACTTCTCTATGAAGACTGTATGGCTCCTTGCCTATGAGATCAAATGCTAGAGAGACTATAAAATGACCCGGACTCTATTTACAATATCAAGTAAGTACAAATAGTCATATTATGATGGCAATGACTCCTCTCTTCTTTTGTCTCTCATACGATAACATCAAAATAATGGTAAAGTACACCAAAAATCTCTATAGCAAAAGGTACAAAGATATAAGAGTATAGTTTTGGTATATAATGGTCTTGATACCCAAACTCTCTATAGTCAAAGGTACAAAGATATAAGAGTATAGTCTTGATTTATCATGGACTTCCTTGCACTTAGTTTTGATGATAGTTGTTATTCCACTTGGGATACCAAAAATATTTATGTCAAAAAGTATAAAGATATCACTAAAGGATAGTTGTAGTGCCTAATTTTCCTCCTTATCTTTAGTTATGATGATCATTACTACTCTTGCTTGGATGCTTGCATGTGCTCATATCTCTATTGCTCTTTAAAGGGTTTGCAATCATCACATCAAATAGAGTATATTATCCAGATGTAAAATTCACTATATATAATTTTACACTCCAACAAAATGGACCAAGAAATTTTGACCACCATCCAATTTATACTTCAGATAATGTAGATTGTATGATCTACACTACTATATTTTGGATGGTATCATGAACTCTAGTGTACTCTCCACCTATAGTGTAAGAGATGAATATCTTGCATATTACATTAAGATACACAAGCTCATTGGTCTAATAGAACTAAGAGTGTTTAGATATAGATCCAAACTTAGATAGAGCGCCATAATAAATTACATCACTCTTTGGAAGTGAAACTAAAATACTCAATCAAAGGGGAAACATAGATCTAAGTTTTGAAGCCTCTCCCTCCACAAAAGAAAATTTTGGCTATAGTAGGTAAAGGCACATCCATGTGAGTATTGGTAAGGTTATAAATATGAATGAGCTCACTAGAACACTCATGAATCTTCCTAGACTCTAAGGATAAAAATTATATGAAAGTAAAATATGTTCTGTGAGCAATCAGATAATAAATTTTGTGTCACAAGAAAATATGATTGGAAATCATAAATTCCTGAATCTACTACTATTATATAGACCAAAAGAAATGGATAACCATAATTGAAGTCATCTATTTTCTCATAGAAGGGCCACTAATGTCTAAGTTCCAAAAAAGGCTTACAATGCAATAGATTCATGCAATGCAACACACATCCTTAGCTATAGGAAGAGTTAAATATAGCTTACACCACTAGTCCTATTGTTGTATAAGCATATATGAACCTAATAAAGTAAAGAAATTTAAACATATATTACTATCAAAGTATATAGATGTGTTAGGAATACATCTATGAAAGATAGCGATGTGTTATGCATAAAACTCTACAGATTTAACATCTTGTCAAGGAAAAATAGATTTTTCATGTAAAGTAAATGAGCATGGCTTAGAATAAATTATTTGAGATCAAAGAGCTCTAAAAATCATTCTCTAGGAGATTTCAAAAGCCATCAAACCTCTTGCTGTGAATTGGATTCTTGGATGGAAATTTGAGAAAATGGTTGCTGCTCGTGGACTCGTTGACTTGTGGACATCTAGAATTTGGACTTTTATACCTATCATCTTTAAGCTAAGTGTAAAATCATATTATAATCCTAATTGCATCTTCCAAAGTACACAATATATGAGTGTTATTTGAAAGTGATCAAAAGAGATACTCTAATACATCCTCCAAAGTAACCAACATGTGAGTGGCAGAGATTGAACTGAAAGAGATATGATAGAAAAGCGGTTACAACCCTCTCTTCCAAAACAATGAAGTGGATTATGAGTTTCCATTCCATTACTGTTTATAAATCATGTAATGCAAAGTATTGAGTTTATCAAGAAAGGGCGACCACATAAAACACATGAAGGATGGGAGGACCACATCAAGTTGTACAAGGGTGAGACAAAATAGGTAAAATGGGGCTAAGCCCTAATAGAGTTGATATGTGAAATCTGCCCTAGTGCACCTAAGATATCCGAGCTATGCAAGTCATACAATCTACAAACAACTGGAGCATTTGGAGAAGCATCACCTAGTGTAATTTCTCTCCTATGGATTGCACCAGCCACTACACTCTATAGAGCAATGGTGCATGCAATCTAATATATGCAAAAAAAGTATGAGAGTGAGAGTGAGAGTGAGAATGAGAGTGGTACCCCTCGTGCCTAACATGATAAGCTCTCATGCACTCCTTGAAAAATGTATTGAACGCCATGTCCATCACTCCATATAACTCCAAGGCTAGAGGAACAAAGAGGTGACCTAGTTGCATGCCCCTATACTTGGAGACCTTGTGACCTGCTACTGCACTTGCTGCCCATCCAAGGGGATGGGTAATCACTCCCTCCAAAACTGTATCACGCGTAGGGTCCGTAACCACGACATCTGTTACTACCACTTGATCATCTCGGACCAAGTATAAGTCTGCCATGTTGTCTGCAAAGCATACAAACCCTCCCTCCAAGCCAAGTATCCACTCTCTCATGCCATAGCAAACACTATGTCCCTAATAGCAAAATGGGTAGCTATCCTTTGTCTTCCAAAAGGACACCGTGTCAAATGAACTGCGGTTACATCTAGTGTAGAACCACACTCACAAGTGAGTAATGAAGATGTAGATAGGTGGATCAAACCTAAGCAAAATCTCATCGTTGTAGAGAAAGTAACTGGTGAGTGTTGGAATGCCCTAATGCACACTTGAGCTAGGATCCAAGAACTTGCACCCTTGCTGGAGCAAGAGCAAAGACGTGCTTTAATAGCCTAAGGAATGGACGAGTCAACTAAGAGAGAATGTAGCATATGCTCACACTGTCACTCCATCAAGGAAGACTATAAACCTCTAGTCCAATCTGACGATAATGAAACAAAAGATGTAAAGTACTTGTGTGCTCGTGGGGATAGATTATCTATCGGCTATCGCAATAACATATGGAGAGAAATGGATCCCTCCTCCACCTTTGTCACAAAAGTCTCCAAAATCACTTTATCAACAACCACAAAACCAGAGGAAAGTATGGGTGTCCATAGAGTTATCTAATTTATCTATTCTCTTGAATGGGGAAGCATTACTTATGGATAAAACAGTAGTTTCCGTTCTCTTACTGTTTCATCTTCTCTCAATTGCTTGACAAGGTCGTGGAGGAACGCCGGCATGCGCAGAACAAGGCTGGGATTTCCATCGCTGATCGGGGTCAGATATTTAGCATCCTTGGGTAGGTTATTGTACATCATGAATGGTGTCGTAGCAGTTGTTATTCCATCTGGAAATTCAACAAAGCGCACGTTTACGCAACTCAATAAACAACCCCCCAACAGAATAACAGTACTGTAGCTCTACACAAGGCACGCTCGAGGATTGAGACTTTGAGGTCCCTAGGGAAATGGAGAGTCAACAGTATCTATTAAAGGCGACCGCGTAGGAAAAACGAAGGATGGGAAGACCCCATCAAGCCGTACAAGGGAGAGAAAAAAAAGTAACATGGGGCTAAGCCCCAGCAGTCAGCAGTATCTAGGGAAGTAAGTTCTAATTGCTGAACAAATTGCCTAAGCCCTAATCTTTCTCGCGAAAGATATCAGAGTACTGTAAAGCAAGACAGTAATTCCAATTTCAGCACATTAAATTTCAGGTGCGCGCGACAAAAAGGACAGTGATACAGTAGTTGCAAGTATTTAGAATCCGTGTCGCACGTCTTATTTGCTTGCGGTGGTCGTTGTGTCCATGCAGAAAGTTCTACTTTCAGCTCTCCCTCATGGATCACTCATAAATTGTCCAATATTTTATCATTCCTCTTACAATCTCATCCTGTGGGTTCTTGTTCACTTATTTTAGTAGTTTCTTGTTCTCTCTTCTTTGTCTTGTCTCTGGTGAATGATGAAGATACGTGCATAAAGAGAATCGATCACGTACATATATTTCTCGTGTCTTGAAGAATCCATGCTCGCGTGGAATTACTTTTCTTTTGACATCGAATGATTTTACTCGTGGATTCTTAGTGACCACATTCGAAATTCATAAGCTTGAGACTATCTGACGCTCCACGACTGTCCGTCAAAGATCACACGCTACCAGGCCGTCCGATATGCTGTAGCACAGTTCGCACGCATCATAGGTAAAGCTATCGCCAAGTAATATACTGAGAGCACGGTGGGGACAGCGGCCCACCCTGCCCCGCAACCTTGTGAAGTGCATCACTAAATGAGCTCCTGAATGAGCTCTACAGCTAATTTTCACCTCAACAATCGAGAACCCAGTATAACCCAAGGCACCCCTTATGAGTGATTTAATCAACCCCAGAACCCACTTTTGAAGTCGACAAGTATCTCTAAATCTCATTATCAAGCCTTACAAAGCTGAGGCATTAACTCCTAGAGTTGTAGTTCGTGGAGAGTTCGTAGGGAACAAGTTATGGATGGTTTCTGTGGAAAGAACAAGATCATCGTGACGCCTATTGACACTCGAAACTTATAGCGAAGTCCGGGGAAATCATAAGGGAAGAGTCTCACAGGTTCAACGTAGTACTAATCTGGAGTAACCTGCCAGTGGTAACACAGTTCAATACGATATCAGGTGCAACTAACATGGATGTAACCAAAGAGGTGAACTGGAGAGCTTACTGAAACAGTGGAGTAAAAGAATGAACTATGAGGGATTCTCACTGTCGGTACTTATTATTTCATTCGATTGCTTACATTCCTCTTGCATGTGCCAAACAAGGAAGAAAGACCAAAAGTTCAGCTTTTGTAGAGGAGAGATTGAGAGTAGCATTTGTACAAATATCAAGACAAGAGGTCTTGACAACGAACCACTTTCAAGAAGACAGAATGTTATCTGTTTGGATTTGCATTTCTCCTTTCAAACCATATACCTTCAAAAGTACCGAAATTGTAAGTTCGGTCGTCGTTTTATCAGTGTCGCTCATGTTCTAATCCTTCTAATCCCCACTACTAAATTGGGGCTTAGTCCCATTTTACCTTTTTCATCTCTCCCACTTCGGCTTGATGGGGTCTTCCCATCCTGTTTTTTTTCTGTGCGGTCGTCCTTCTTTGCTAATCCCCACTACTGTAATGTAATACTTCTCGTATTTGTCTTCTGCCTAGTCGTCATCTGGATAGCATCAGAAGTAGAAGTCCCACTCATTAGAGAAGTGATTATGTGCGTCCTCATAATCTCGGTGATAATGGTACCCAGATTAAAGATGGAGCTTCTTCTTGCCTTCGAACAACGTTAGAGTCCAGGTATTTACAGTTATGCACGACCAGATCCTCCAGATCACGATATTTTGCAATATTAGCCATCAATCCTGCCATAGACCGCATACTTGCAACCATATCCTGGTGTTTCCATCCTGGCATGTTCTGTTCAGTGGCGAATGCTTCTAAATCGTCGCTAGCTGTTGGAAAACCATGTTTCTGACCTGTACGGTGGGAGATTTGCAAGCCTTTCCAACGACTTTCAGCCAAGTTTTCGTTGTTTCGTAGATAGACAATCGTTGGCACGGCCACAAACCGAGGTCACTCTAGCCATCATCACTTGTTCCTGGTACGGAGAAACAGAGTGTTCTCAACAGACCCATAGCTCTGCATGCAGCAATATCAGCACCAAATTAGCCAGCAAGTTCTTTCTGTATTTGATCAGATCTATACTGAGGACACTTCCGTCCAGAAGAGCACAAGAATCCACAAGAAACGTCGAACTGATGACTGTCCTTTCAGCTTGCTGAAAAGTAGGCAAGCATTACAAAGAACTGCAGGCTCATCAGGAAGATTCGAAGTACGGATTCATAAATTTCAGTATACAAGTGAATCATTGCATATTGAAAACCAAAATAAAAGTTAAAAGACAAAGACAGTGAATGAAGAATGTTTGATTTCGCAGGAGTCACTAAACTACAAGAAGCATACCTTTGAGTTAACTTCGAGCAAGATATTGAGTAGGCATCACTTTTCCAAATGCAACAAACGCAGATCCTGAATATCACTAGCTCCACGGCTAATTTTACCACATGATCGTTTTTACCCATGGGAAGTTGTCGATCGCCTCTATAGCTTCGAGAGAGATCCATGTACGTGTTGTTGAAAGATGAGATGAACCAAGGTTTCAGATCGATAACTTTCCAGAAGCCTGGTTCGGACAGGGCCTTTCTCCAAGCTTTATAAATTCATGGCACACTATCAAAATGCTCTCTCAGCGGGACTTTCTTCAGTACTTCCACGATATCTCCGTCACCAACCTTAGCAATCCCATCCTCGGTGACCGCTTTTTTTCTCCTCCTCTTTTCATCAATCTCATTCCTGTCTCCTCCGAACCATTCACGGCATCTAATGCGTCAATTTCTACCATCGGCACACTCCAGAGGACCTGCTTACTCGGACCTGGAATGAAGAGGAATTCTGACCAATTAATTCCGAAACATCGGCGTATTGGATGTCCCGTATGACGATCTTCTAATCCTACGTCAGGGAATTGGATAGGCATCAATGTGCAAAGTCCAGGGCCCATGCCTCCAGTTCGGTAATTTTACGCAGTAGAAGTACTAGATCACCTAGGTTGATGACTGAACTCTAGTGCCATCAGGCTTAACTAATGACTACGACTTGCCCCGTACAGTACTATCTCAGATCAAGATCAAGTTTGTAGACAACTCGTAGACAGACTCTGAGATAGGCCAGCAATAAAACAGGATGCAAACATAATCTTTGTCACGCAATCTGCTTTTCAGAGCCTGTAAAAACGACACGCATCTCGAAATTAACTACTCGCAATAACATCCCATGTGAAGTGAAACTCGCAAAAGCGTATGAGAGACCAAATGCCTCTATGGTAAGAAAAGTCGTACGAATTCCCTATAGCAAGGAAAGTATCGCTTTTCTTTAAATTGGTGCCATATACACTAAGCGACGATGGTTTGAATGACACTTCGTACGTTCCTAGATTTACTCAATTTCTCTTCCTTCCTCGTAACTTATGACCTTTCGTTCTTCTTACCCCTTTCCAGCCTCTCGGAGGAAAAAGTTCAGGTTGTATGAGCAACAAAAGTCTAAACGGATGACCTTCAATACCCGGGCCCACGACTTTGGAAACCAGCGTTACCAACGGGAGAAGGCAACAGACAGACATAGAGAGTCGTCTTCGTCTAACTTCATACATGTAAACCTTTCCACCAAGTGCATACTGCAGATTCTGTAGTGCTGTAGGGCAGATTCCTCTTCCCGATACTATTGGCGCTTAGCCCCATTCTTTTCCTTGCACGGCTTGAAGGGTCTTCCCATCCTTCTTCTTATCCCATTCGGTCTTTTCCCCTTGCACACTGCAGTAGAGGCTCTCGAGAGTTTCATTCTTAGACGTTTTCGTTTACAGCTTCTGGTATGTTTCGGTTGAAGCTTACGACAATTTCGGTTTTTCTCGTGGAGTCTGAATCGCCCTCTCGCCGTTGATTACATGCACTAGGAGTATACTACATGGTAATGCATCTATTCACACCACACGCTAGACCTAGCATGGAAATAAGAGAGAACATTGGAAACTAGGCAACAAGAAGTTTGCATCAAAATGATTGCATATCCGTTAACTCCTCAATCTACCTTCTTAGTGAGTCTCATTTCTGTTTCGCTTTCGTTCCAACAAAGGTCTTGGTAAATGGACGATTCACTGTATAGACTCCTCGATATATATAACACAGTGGTCACTCCTTCTTCCCGTACAAAATGAGTTAGATAGAGCTTTTGTAATTTCTGGAGTTGAAACCCCCATAATTTTCGTTTCAACAAAGCTTTTGAATGTGCTTAGAGATTAGCACGTTCCACTGCCGTCAATTATACGAACATCTCCTCTACGTCTAGTGAAATATATATAACATGTCCCTGAAGCAGGCCTGGTTGTTTCATCTCATACATCTATATATATATATATATAGTGGGGTCATGTATAGTGTGCATAGTGCAATGTATCTAATGTAGGATTGAGAGCGTGACTAGCCAACTAAGATAGATTAAGATATAACAAAGGGTCTTAATCGTTAATCGTGCACTTGTTGCATTTCCTAGCGATCTATTAGAACGACTTCCCGTTGGCTTCGTAAAATATATGAAGGGGTGTGGAACGAAGTGACCCATTAAAGTTCACCGCTTTAATGTAGGGTTCAGAGCGCATGACTAACTAACCATCCCCAACCTTGTGGATTATCTAAGATACGCATGAGATATAACAGGGGTTTTAGTTGTGCACTTACAGATTTCTGAATCAATTCTATAGAATATACAGAATTTTTACAGAATATATCTCCAAGGGATCATCTGTAAGATATTTTTAAATGCTCTCGTGAAATTTCATAAGCAATATGACAGAATTGCTTATTGATTGCGTATTCATAGTATTCAGTCAACTCCCTTTAGTTTCTTTATTAATTTGTTAACGCATGAAATATGGTATGTAGTAAACTGAACCGTTTTATTAAAGTGAATGGTATTCATCCCATTCCCATAATTTGTTGCGTTCCTTTTTTGACCACTCTTTCCTATAACTTTTGAAATCCTCATCCTCAAATTTATGATTTCATTCAATAAGTGCATGTGCACTCTAGTCATGGGGATTTCTAGGCGTAATGAATTGACATCCGTAAAATTGTGTATAAGTAACCGTAGAAATTATTTTGTGAAAATGGAACAATCCCATGACTTGATTTATGGGTGATGAAAGCGGCTTATGGGCTACAGTTTTGAATGTTTACGGGCCAAATCAACCACTTCGTTAGTGATATCACGCCAAAAGACAATCATAATTAAAGAGAAAATTAGGTGATGAGAGTACGTAGAGGAGATCGATAGACATCAAAAAGTGAAACAAAGTATTAGAGTATTAAGAAGCAAAGCGGAGAATTAAAGATAGGATGGCAAACTATCCGGAAAGTTCAAACTACAATCCTAAAAGTAATCTAGAAGTGCTACATGCCACACTGAGCCAATAGAGATGAACAAAATACTAATATTTGAATTCTTCCCCGCTTGGGTGGGTGGGTTAAATGAGTTATTTAAGTTTCAAACTATGTGAAATAAATCGATTCACTGAATTTTCCATACGAGAAACATGCATTACGAGTTTTGCAATTTTTGCAGCAATATTTCATGATTAGAGCGCAAGCAGGACGCTATGGTTATTTCATTTGCATGGCACGATTTAAAGATCAAAGCCCAAGCAGCACTGTCAAAAAGGAAATAGCAATTGTATCCATTGGGGTTTTCATTCCAAATTTATTGCAATTGAATCAATGGATGATCTCAATTCTCTTGATGTTGATTCCATTCCATTCAGTCCATATGAGCTCACTATTCTATTTCTCTTTGTTCCATTTCAAGTCCCCACTCCATTTCAACTTGAGATTCTATTTTTTCCTCATTTTATTTTAACTCCCCATTCCATTTCAGCTCCTAAGTCAGAGTGCGTTCCAACGCAACATACACCAATGAGATTCCAAGAGCTTCTCTAAATGGTTTCATCATCGGTGGGGAACAAGCAATGCAAAGGGTGGGAAGAGTGAGGAAGACAGATTCCAAATGATTCCTCACCATTATGCACAATATATTGGATTCTCTAGAGGACAAAGAGCATAGTGTAGCAATTGCAAAAAGCAAATTCAAAAGAGTATTCATCCCACATGGACCCAAGAAGATGCTTTAACTCTATCCTTGTACTATTAGTCCAAATGATAACCTCAAATGAGGTCACAAAATATGGAACAAACTCTCTAACTTTGGGATGTAGTACATACCTAAAAAGACTATAATGTTTACATCCACATTGGTATTTTAACTCACACCATTATTAGATGAACAAAGGATTATTACCCCACATAATATCCACTTGACAACCAATATCCAAAACTAAACATTTTCTCTACATATCTCAAGCACAAATGTTATGAGGAATGAATTGCCTTGATAACCACCTCCTTAATCTCAAATTTATAAGTAAGAAACCTCATCTCTTAAATTCATCCTCGTCTCTTCAAGCCACTTTGTCTACTCAAGCACATCTCTAAAAAGAAGTAGGGATGAGAATTCATGTGAAACTCATTGTCGTCATGAAACTATGTTCATCTTGGATATCATCACACTAAGCTCTCCCCTAGGCACCCTTGTTGCATGAGTTAATGGTGGGTGCATGATTTTGTATTGCCTAAGATTGCATATCTTTCCAAATAATATGAGTATTGTGAAACTACATCTCTAACCCACTAGTCAAAGTCTTGTGAGACACTTTCTATATTTTTAGTTTGAGTTTGCATATGTATTGTTATCTTTATTTTAGCACATGAATTCCTAGCCTTGTCTAGAGTTGTTTGGGTATCCTCTAACTAAGTCATATTATACTAAACTCTCTCATATAAAACTCATCTTGAATGTGATAAGCTTCAACCTTCATTGCTCTCCATAACAACTCTCTCTAACTCAACCTATCTCTCTACTTTAGTCCTCTTTAAACTCATGAAATGCTTCCTCTCCATTTGGTCAACCTCCTTGCTTGTAACTCATTCTCTCTTAGCTCAACACCTTCTCTCTCTCTCTCTCTCTCTCTCTCTCTCTCTCTCTCTCTCTCTCTCTCTCTCTCTCTCTCTCTCTCTCTCTCTCTCTCTCTCTCTCTAAAGTCCAAAATAGCAATGGTTCCTCATTAAGCCCTAACCTCATAATGGGTAGTGTAAGCTCTTCCTCACCTCCTCTCACTACTCTACCATCTAAGACAAGGTAGTCAAAAAGAAAAACATGGGTGACAAAGTCCTCTAAAACAACAAAATGGAGATGATGACATATGCACAAATAAATGAAAATATAAGATCAAGTTTGTAGGGTAAGACCATAAAAAAGAATTATAGAAGTTCATTTATTAAGTATATTAAAAAGGCCAATCAAATGAGAAAACATGAAGATTTCAAAAGAGATCACTACTCCACTCTCAATCACTCTCCTCATCTTCAAGATACTCCTCTACATCATGGAAAAAGTTTCTTGTTCTACATTGCTCTTGTATATCACCTTATCCTCACCCATTGTAATACTCCGAGGACAAGAGAAGAGAGAAAACACAGATTGCACACTCAAACAATCGATGCCCCAAGGGAGCACCTTCTCTTTATTATATAGACAAAGAGGATCTCCGCCAAGGAAGCTCCACCATAGAATTAGAGACACAGATAGGTGACATGTCAGCAAGCTCCACCCTTGGATTACTTACTTGGATGGGTGACATGTCTGGTCTAGGTCCTATCTGGTTGGTCAAACAAGCTTTGACCGGAAGGAATCTTTTAGGGAATCTTCCTGTAGGAATCTCAGAATCACGTGAGTAAGGTACCATTGGAAACCTCTCGACAAGACAAAGTAGGGGGGAGGGAAGGCCAGCCTTTCCTCTGTTGAGAGGGGGAATCTGCACATTTTCAAGGCGTAATTCATCCGTTTAGGCCTCCGAAATTGCCTTCAAAGATTTCAGGCATATTTTGGTTCCTACTCTTTTAGTATAAGTCCCCTTTTGGTGATACCTCTTTCTGATCTGTTTATTCCATCATGTGTAACATCCTTCTAGATGTTACCAAACCAATTCTCACCTTTAAATCATATGTCTAGCTATTGGTTCTAAGGTTCTCAAGTCTATTTTGGTTTCTGCCCTATTAGTAGAAGTACTCTTTTGGTGATACTTCTATTTGATCTATTTTGACCATCATGTATAACATCATTCTAGATGTTACCAAACCAAATTTCACATCTAGATCATATGGTTAGCTCTTGGTATTACACCCATGAGACTTTTCTCTAAGAAAACATTCATGAGAATTTTTCTTACAAGTTGTATCTTGAATTTTCAATCATGTAGATTTTAGAATTGCTTCAATAAGAACTCAAATTCCCCATCAGTAATGAGAAGCATCAAATCTACCTAATCATAATTCTTGCCAAGCTTTTAGTGACATGACAATTCTTTTAGTTTGGCACAAGCAAGAATTTCCACCTTCATTGATAGGCAAAAAGATATACAAGAAGTGAATGAGGTATATGAAATTTTACCATGAAGCAAGGGACTAGAAGAACAAAGAGTATTAGGGAAGGTCTAATTGAGAAAGAGTACAAGCCTTGATGGAGAACAATAGAAGATACATTAAATCATATATGTACTTACTTTGATTGCATAGATCTGATGTTTGTAAGTTTGGGCAAATATATCTCCCATTGCACTAATGAGAATTGGTTTGATTGTTGTTGAAAATATTTGTGATGTGGAGGAGTTTCAAGTCCATATAATTGTAAAAGACCAAAACCGAGGAGAGAAATAGGAGAATGGAAACTCAAATTGGGACACTTGAATGAGGGAAAACTCCGAATGCCTAGCATGAGCTTTGGCTTTGGTATTTATAGGTAGCATACAAGGCCCTTGAGAAGCTTCTCAAGAAGCTTCCTCAAGCCGTTTTTCTTAGAGTGCAAGCCAAGTTAATGTGGTACCCACATTTTTCATTTTGGACGAGTTTTGAAGAAGAAATGCCTTACTGAAACCAAATTGAAACCAAATGGAGAAGAAATGAGTGCAAACCTGTGTTTTGATTAGACCCGAGGAAGTTGACTATATGTAAGAGGAAGAATGACTCAGACTAGATCAAACCCGAAGAAGTTTACTTCGTGTCAGAGGAGGAAAAACTCGGATCAGACGCCGAAGGAGGAAGGGAGGTTACAGGTCAGGATTCTTGCGGGGACCATATCTCAGTGATGACAATTCCAAATCAAGCATGCTATATTTCATTGGAAGCGTCTTGTTCAGGGCTTTCCATTGCCACCAAAATCGCAAAGTTTGAAGGTTTGTAGAAGAAGTTACAAGCATTTGAAGTTTCTGGAGTAGATGTACTTTGGGTTATTGTCTTCGGGTCAATGTGACTTCGTACTTTGGACTTCGCGTTTACATGACTTCAGGTCTAAAGACTTCGCCTCAAGACTAAGATGACCGACTAAATCCAGGGTAGTTGGACCTTGGAGTGCAGTGAAGGTGACTTCGGGAATCTTGCGGGAAGCATCAGAGGAAGTTAGAGTAGGGAAAGAAGATACTTATGATACCTATGACTTCAATTTCAGTTCTGATTGAAGATGGAACATGAATTGAAGGAGAAGTAGCAGTAGTGAATAAACCCGAAGTGCAAGATCAGACAGTAAGTGTCTTCGGGTTAGTAACATGAGTGATTAGGGGAAAGTGGGTTACAAATTGAAGGTGTAGATAGTGTACCCATGCTTTCAATTACAATTCTTGATGATGACACAATAGAATTAGTAAAGGAATTGATAGTAGTTAAACCTGAGGTAAAAGAGATAGGAGTACAGGTGTCTTTGGATTTGACATTTGACACTTTAGAGAAGAGTGGGTCAAGAGATAGAGATTTAAAAGACTTAACGGTGATAGGAATTTCATATCAGGAAGGAGAAATGTTAGAGTTAGTGGAAGAATTAGGAGTTGTGAAACCCGAGGACAGAATATTAGAAAGTAAAGTTACTTCGAGTTTGGGTTTGAAAGCCAAAGAAGAAGTAGACATTGGATCGGAGTAGAAACCGATTTGAGATTTGAAGAGACAAATATGAAAGGTTGCATTGTCATATGAGATCTACAGGTTTGTAGAGTTGTTAGGAAGAGGTACATTAGGAAGATAACTGTCAATTGATTCCCTATTTAAGAGTGGCATTTGCAGTCAGATGTTATTCAGTGCTCATTATTTCTGAGAATAGATAAAGCGAAGTGTTGTGAAGTAGTGCTCGTCGCTTGAGCTTGATTCCGAGTATCAACGTTGTACTTGTGTTTGTGAGTGCTTAGAGAAATTCAAAGTGCAAGTCAGAGTGTTTGTTGGATGTTGGATTCCACAACGTTGATCTTCATTCTGTGTGTTTGATCCTGAGTGAAGTGCAATCAGAGCAATGCCTTGACAAATCTGAGAGGAATTGTAGTGTTGGTAGTATTTTGCATTTGTGAGTGCAGTGCAAAGTTGATGTGAAGCAATTTTGATCAAGGAAGTTGTGCCTTCAGTGGAGGGGTGGAACACAATTCTGAGGCAAAGTTGTTTTGCAGTGAAGTGCCATTTTTGGGAGAGCCTAAATCATCACAATCAAGATTGTTTGGAAAGATTTGATGGAGTTGTGATTATGGAGTGTTAATTTGTGACAAGACTGCGAATCAGTGCTTGTTATTCTCTTTTGGGTGTGGTTTCTACCTGAGAGACTAAAGAAGAACTCAAGAAGAACTGAAATTGTTACTTTGCTTTGTATTTGACCAATTCTGACTCGTATCTCTGCGGGAACAAACTTTACTTACCCGAATACCGCAAAAGTGATATTTGTCGGGTTGTCACAGTTAACTAGGAAGCTTCTCAAGAAGCTTCCTTCTAGAAGCCGCCTACTTGGCGTGCAAGCTAAGCTAGTTGGAAGCTTCTAAAAGCTTCCTTCTAGAAGCTACTTACTTAAGGTGCAAGCTAAGCTAATTTGGAAGCTTCCCAAGAAGCTTCCTAGATACTTCTGGAATATTCTAGGCTAATTTATCTTATGTGCTACTTCGTGAGCCTAACTGACTTCATCGCTAAACTCCATATTGTTACATATTCCCCCGCTGCTAGTTGGTGACGTCCTCATTGCCAGTGAAGCTTCAAATTCCTGGATGGCAGTCACTGCATTGTGGAGGTGAGAAAGAGGTTCCCAAGTGGCATCATGAAGGGGATACCCTTTCCAAAGGACCTTGTACTCCGTATGTTGGCGACGGCCTCATTGAATGTGACGACGCGCAAGGATACGATCAACTTTGTACTCCTCATGATCATTGATAGGGATAGGAAGAGGGAGAGGTTGGACTCGAGAGGAAAAGGAAGAGGGGTTATGAACAAAGGGTTTCAACTTGGAAACTTGAAAGACATGATAGATACGCATGTGACAAGGCAAAGCAAGACAATAAGCAACACGAGAGACAATTTGGGTGATATCAAAGGGTCCTATCCAATTAGGGGGAAGTTTACGAACTTGGGTATCAAGTGGGAGAGGGAGGTTACTAGAGGATAGCATGACTTTATCATCGACTTCAAAGGTGAGATCTTGACAATGGTGGTCCGCATATTGTTTTTGGCAATTCTGAGCAACAAGGAGGTGAGACTTGGCTTGTTGGAGAGATTGGGATATAGTGGTCAAGAATGTGGAAGTATGAGGAACCTAAGATGGAGGGGGACCAAGAAGAGAATCTAGAACAAGCGGATCTTGGCCAAAATTGAGAAAGAAATGAGAGAATCCGGTGCTTGCCTGTTTGGAATTGTTGTAGGCAAATTTGGCAACGGCAAGACATTCATCCCAATTGGTATGGTGGACATTGACAAAGGCACGCAACATATCCTCCAATGTACAATTTTCACATTTGGTTTGTCCATCAGTTTGAGGATGATAGGCCGTGGACAAAGCAAGCTTGGTGCCGAGTATCTGAAAGAGTGCTTACCAAAACTTCCCGGTAAAGCAAGGATCACGGTCTGTGAGCCGGCCTGTCTCTCACTCAGGATGAACCTCTGATGGCTATTATGGTAGCACACCATGGACTAAGAAGGCAAGGAACCCCAACTCCATCATACTCCTCCAAGGCTAACACTCCAAGACTCAAGACATTGCTCACTAGAGAACTCAATGAGAGAGAGATAGTTGCAAATGAAAGGATGATGAGTACCTCCTCACCCCTTGTTTATATACTTGTGAAATAGTTACGTACCAAAGTTACTAATTACCATAGTAACTCATGTTACTAGACTAAAATTCAAGTAAAGTCAAAAAGTAGAAAGGAATATCCATTCACATGGGCATATTCCCCTAAGCATGTGGTCTTATCTTGACCCAACCACTAAGTCAAGGATTCCTTCACATGGGCTATCCTTGGACTAAAGAAGAATCCAAAACAAAAAGGCTTGCGGGCCCAAGAGTTCTCAACTCTTTCCTCAAAGCCAAACACCTAGGAATAATAGCAAGTCAACACACTAAAATCCAAAATAGTGGTGCTCATCTTTTCTACTTCCTCTAAAGTAAGGTCCCATCTATCTTAGCTATGACTAACTTTAGCTAACCATGACTAATATAGAACCATCCTTTATCTATATATAAATAATATCTCTTAAGTACTTATAATACCAAGCTAAATATCACAATACCACACACATGCACAAATGGGTGTTACATTTACCCCCGGACTAAGTTTTCACTTTGTCCTCAAAGTGAAGGTCTCTCTACCTTCTATGGTACATCTTCAACTTATCATGGTTAATCCTATCAAAGTCTCTTCCTTCCAACTCCTTGAGATCATAGGTGTAATTGCCCTACACCTTCTCTACTATGAAAGGTCCAAAGTACTTAGGCAAAAACTTCTTTTGCACTCTCTTGAATCGAATGGAATCAAACAACATTACCCAATCACCTTCTTTGAAAGGCTCCACCTTCTTCTTGCCTTGCCTCTTGTCATAGCTCTCCTTTTGTTTCCTTTGGGCTTGCTCCACTCGAACCATAGCAACTGCTCTTGCCTCTTCCAACTCCATGAGTTGATCCTTCCTTGACTTCTCTGCGTCACCTCCTTGTGCTTTCTTCAATCTCCTATGCATGCTTTGGAAGGTAGGAAGATCAAAGTGAATAGGTAAGGTAGACTCAATACCATACCCCAATTGAAATGGAGAATATCCGGTGGAAGTTTTCATGGTTGTCTTATACTCCCACAAAACTGCATGAATCCTCTTGTCCCAATGATGTTTAGCCCCCTCCATTTCTGCATCTTTGGCCAACATCATGCACAAGGTCTGATTGGTTCTCTCTGCCAAGCCATTGGAATTTGGCTTATAGGATGTAGTTACTCTATGTGTGATAGAGAAATGTCGTAGCATGGCTGTAGTAATGCTTCCTGTAAACTCTCCTCCTCTATCAGAAACCAACTCCAAAGGGCATCCAAACCTAGTGATAATGCATTCATAAAGAAATCTACCCACTTCATCTTCATTCTTGTCCCTCAATGGTCTAGCCTCAACCCACTTGGTAAGGTAATCAGTAACTACCACAATGTACCAATTGTTCCTTGAGGTTCTATTGAGAGTACCTACAAAATCAATTCCCCACTTCTCAAAAGGTCCTAGCAATGGAATTGATCTAAGTGGTGGAGTGGATGTAGACTTTCTAGCAAAAGCTTGACAAACATGACAAGTTTTGCAATAATCAAGACAATCCTTGAAAATCCCTCTCCAATGGTAACCTGCATCTAGAATCTTGAAAGCAGTCACCTTTCCTGCAAAGTGTCCTCCACATACTAAACCTTCATGAAACTCCTTTATGAGTAGGATGACTCTTCCCTACCCACTGCTCTTCAAAGTAGACCATCTGCTCCTTGGTGAAAAAGAATATCCTCCACCATTGTGTAAGGTCTAGATCTTGCTGCAAGGGCCTTCCTCTCCCTAGCATGCATTCCTTCTGGATAGTTACCTCTTGTCACAAAATCCACAATCTCCTTGTACTCCATTGGAACCTCTTGAGTGACTGAGATTGTCATGAGCTCCTCATCCGGGAAGGAATCATCCACTGGCTCATCTCCATCATGATCATAGGCTCTAGATAATAAATCAGTATTTGCATGTTTCTTTCCTGGCCTATCTTCAATGGTGTAGTCATACTCAGACAAGAGTATCATCCACCTTGCTAGTCTCCCTTCAACATTAGGCTTGTTGAAGATGTACTTCAAAGCCTTGTGATCCGTGACAATGGTGGCTTTCCCTCCAATCAAGTAGTGTCTAAACTTCTTGAGACCAAAGATCACTACCAACCCTTCTCTCTCCGTGACAGAGTAGTTCTTCTCTGCTGAAACCATCTGCCTACTAGCATAAGCTATTGGATGATCATGCCCATCTTGGTCTAATTGACTAAGAGTGCATCCTATAGCTACATTAGAAGCATCAGTGTAGAGGATGAAAGGTTTACTCCAATCAGGTTTAGCAAGAATTGGAGCTACAACAAGGGATTGCTTGAGCTCCTCAAAAGCTTTGAGAGCCTCCTTGTCTTCCAAAATCACCATGTAATCTACACCCTTCTTCATGTAGATGGTCAATGCATAAGCCTTGTTGGAAAATGAGAAGATGAACCTCCTATAGTACCCAACCATCCCCAAGAATTGGCGTAACTTTGTCAAGCTTGAAGGGAATGGAAGGTCTGAGATTTTCCTTACCTTCTCAGGATCAACTGCTATTCCATCCTTGGAGATGATGTGCCCCAAAAGTAGACCTTCTTCACATCCAAAAATGCACTTCTCTGGGTTGAGTGATGCATTTGCCTCATCCAAGCATTGCAAGACTTTAATTAGGTGCTCAAAGTGCTCCTCCTTGCTCCCATAGACACAAAAGTCATCAATGAAATCTCTCACAAATTTCCTAATGAAAGGTTCAAATACCTTGTTCATGAACCGTTGGAATGTGGCTGTAGCATTGCAAAGCCCAAAAGGCATGACCTTGAAAGCGTAAGTTCCCCAAGGTGTGGTGAATGTGGTGAGTTGTTGATGCTCTGGTGCAATCTTGATTTGGTTATATCCACTATAACCATCTCCAAAACTGTACCTCTCATGACCTACAACCTCCTCCAAGATCTCATCAATGAATGGCAATGGGTAGAAGTCCTTCTTGGTAACATCATTGAGCTTCTTGTAATCCAC
Source organism: Lunularia cruciata (assembly GCA_948567375.1). Taxonomy (NCBI): domain Eukaryota; kingdom Viridiplantae; phylum Streptophyta; class Marchantiopsida; order Lunulariales; family Lunulariaceae; genus Lunularia; species Lunularia cruciata. The sequence continues at coordinate 20,062,734 of OX419759.1, forward strand.
ACATACTCGAAGCTTGCCATTCTTTTTCTTCACAATGACAATTGGAGACACCCATTCTGAATTCTCCACCTCAAAGATAAATCCAGCCTCCTTGAGCTTATCAATCTCCTCCTTCACAACCAAAGATATTAGTGGGCTAATGCGACGTTGCTTTTGGCGGATTGGTCTTGCATGTGACTCCACCTCTATCTTGTGCTCCTCCAAAGTGACTTCCTTCAATCCTTGTAACTAAAAGCAAACACATGGATGAACTTGCAGAAAATCTCCTCAAATCTCACCTTCTCCTCCTTGGTAACATTTGGGCCATACTTGAGGGTATCTAACCTTCTCTCTACCTCCTCAAGTGTCAATGGTGATTTGTTTGGGTCCTTCAAAACCTCTGGCTTAGGTGCAAAATCCATAGCACACAAAGGATACACATCTGAATCAGATTCAGATTCATCCTCCTCCGTGGAAGTCTCCTCTTCCATGCTTGTGTCCACACCTAAAGCTCCTTCTTCAGAATCTGATTCCCAATAATCAGAAGATGGGGTATTTGAATGTGAAGTGTTGGTGGTGTTAGTCATAGGAACAGTGACTCTATGGTTTGATGGCCCAATCCTCAAGTACCCTTTGTGTCATCGATCAGTTGTGCGTGCTGCTCTCAACCATGGCCTCCCAAGAAGTAATTCATAGCTTGAATCCTTCAAGACTTGGAAAGTCATGAGATTTTGAACTCCCATAACTGAAACTACCACCTTATCCATCACCCCTACTGGTCAAACTTGTTGCTTGTTTGCCATGCTCACCACAAATGTTGAAGGTCTTGAGGGTATCATACCCAACTTCTTCATCAACCTTTCTGACATGGCATTCACTGCTGATCCTCCATCAACCAATGCACCCTTGATGTTGTGACCATTCACTCTCACATCAATCTTGGAGGCATATTCACAAGCCTCCCATGGTGCTGGCTTGGCATCCACCACCCCCATTGATATTGGAACTTTTGCCTTCTTCTTCTTCTTGCTCCTTGTAGAACTCAAACCACCTCTAAGCTCCTTTCTCAAGGTAGGGTTCAAAGCAATTAATTGGCCCACTGTGATGTTAGCCTTGTGACTACCAATATCCTCCAACACATTGTAGTTCCATTGTTGCTTTGAGATCAAGAAGTCCTCCATCCCCAACTTCTTCCTTGGAGTCTTTGTTGTTGATGGTGTTGAGGTGCGAGTGCTCCTAGTAGACATAGGAGTATCCTTGCTTGCAGTGAATCCTTGAGAAGAGTGAACATCCTCTGCAAAACGAGCTCTCTTCTTCTCTTGTGCCAAAAGCTCCAAATTAAGACCCTTGGAGTTTGAGCACTCTCCCTTCTCATACTTGCTCTCAACCACATCTATGGATGTTATCCCCTTACCTTTGTTGGGATTAGGAGCCACTTGGGTTTCACTACCTCCCTCTTTCCCTCTATTGGCTCCCTCATAACCCCTTCCTCCATGGTAAGTGGAATTTGGACAATTCCTTTGGATATGGCCTCTTCCTCCACAACCAAAACAATTTCTATCATTGAAATTGTTGGTTGGTTGGCCTCCTCTATATGGATAGTTTCCATAACTCCTAGGCCTTCTCCCTACATTCTGATCCACCTCTCTCTTCTCCCATAGTTGCACCACATTGATCTTGAGATCCGCAAGTTGTTCTGTGATGGTTTGGAGTGGATCTTTTGGTGGAGGTGCAAGAACTGGAGCAACTACTACTTGTGGTGCAACCCTTGTCACCAAAGTATCAGAAGTTCCACCATACTTGTAGCCTTGAGGAGGATGCACAACCTCCTTCACCACCAAATCACTCTCATCCCCTTCCAAACTCTCCTCCATACGAATTGCGATCTTGATAGCTTCAACCTTGGAAGAAGGTTTCTCATATCTCACCTTGCTTCTAATTTGTGGTCTCAACCCTCCCACAAAATTCTTGGTGAGCATGGCCTCTATGCCAATCATTGTAGTCTCCACATCATCATCACCCTTCCTCAACACTATGCGAAATCTGGACTCTAACTTTTCCACTCTTTCCACATAGACTCTCACTTTCTCTCCATCTCCTTGCTTGAGAAATGTAACCTCACTCATCAATCTCTCATAACTCTCATCAGGAAGAAAGTTCTCAATGAGTGTTGAAGTCAAAGTCTCCCAAGACTCCTCTTCCCCCTCTCTCTTCTCTCTCTTTTGGTATTCTGACTCATACCATGTAAGTGCTGCATCCTCAAAGAAATCTGGTAATAATGAGGCCCACTCATTCTTCCTCCTCTCATTGTTTCCTATGCAAGCTCTCTTGAAGTCTCTCACAAAGGCCTCCACATCTTCTCCATCCTTGCTAAAGAAAACCAAAAGTTTCCCCATCTTAATCCCTCACTATCTTTCTTTTCTCTCAAATTTTTTTTTTCTTTTCTCTCACTCTATTACTAATAGAGTATATACATGACTAACACCATTTGAGAATAATCCACTCTAGGGAAAACAAAAGGTTCAGGTTGCTCCAAGATTTCTATAGCAACATCAAATCCTAGAGTGCATATTAATCTAACTCTCATGGATAGTTTATCCATAAGTTGAAAGATTATCTCCATCACTAATCTTGAGAACTAGCTGATGAAGGTGGTAGTATTTCTGTAGCTGTACTAAGACTCTCTCCAAGATCCTTCACCAAAGTTTCCAAAATTACTTTTACTCCACTACACTCATGTCCTTTTGGATGTCCTTTTGGAAGTCCTTCAACTCCACAAACCTCACACAACTCCTTGGTCTCAGATCTTCTCCCTCCCAATCTTGGTGAAGAAGGTCCAACATGCAAACCCAAGTCAAGTAAGCATCTCCTTTCCCTCAATCTCTTGCTCTCAAAGGTCAATGGACATGAACTTGCCTTATGTCCCTTCTCTCCTCATAGAAAGCACTTAGACTCACTCTTTCCTCCAAGTGGTGTAGGTTTTTGGATCCTCTCAATACTCTCTTCAAATTTTATTGTAAACTCTCTTTTACTCAAATCAACCCCTACAATCACCTCAAACCCTTGGGGAACCTTGCATAATCTCAATTTCCACTCTTGATGACCCTCCATGTTCCCAAGATGAATCTAAACACTCAAACATGTTTTTTGTTGATCTCAAACTTCTCATGCATGAGATCTCCACTCTGCAGAATTGACCCTTCCTCACAATGTCACTCAAATCTCCCAACCAATATGTCACAGTCCTCTGAAATTTTGCACACTTGATAACAACTCCAGGGCGTCCCTCCCTGAAAAATTTGAGATCTTTTCATCAAGCCATTTGGCCTAGACACATTTCTATTCAACACCCATATTTCAGATTTGGTCTGAAAACCACCCCCCTCACTTCAAAAACTCATTTCTCCCTGTGCAAGAACGATCTCTCTCTAATTTTTGTAGCAGCAAGTAGGATACAATGCACTGAATTTTCTTGGAAATTTTCAGCATAATTCACTGAAAATTGAAGAAATGGCAGACTTTGTACAAGTTTCCAGAGAGCATACAATTGCGGGAGCACTTTACCCTATCAACTTTCAAAAATTCTAGCCCAGTGTGCATAGAAGCTCTCACAATAATTTCAAGTGTGCTAACTGAAAGATAACCCAAGCTATCATGTGTAGAAATCTCAAGTCCAGATCTCAAACTTGAGATTTTACCCAAAATCACCTTAATCCCCAAAATCACCTTAATCCCCAAAATCTGCAATCCACCTCACACAATCTCTCCAATTCCTCTCATGTGTACAAGATATACAAAATCACCTCAAAGACATCATAATGAACTATAGGGTATACAAATGGATCTTGGTTCCCTAACATAAGTTCAACCCTCTCCTCTCCTAATGTTCTCTCCAAGTGAGCTCTCATAGCCTCCTTCTGCCTAATGTAGAATTGGACGCAGAACATTATCTTGCCTTCTAGAGAGGTCCCGGCAACGGAACCAAAAATGTGAGCCGGCCTGTCTCTCACTCAAGATGAACCTCTGATGGCTATTATGGTAGCACACCATGGACTAAGAAGGCAAGGAACCCCAACTCCATCATACTCCTCCAAGGCTAACACTCCAAGACTCAAGACATTGCTCACTAGAGAACTCAATGAGAGAGAGATAGTTGCAAATGAAAGGATGATGAGTACCTCCTCACCCCTTGTTTATATACTTGTGAAATAGTTACGTAACAAAGTTACTAATTACCATAGTAACTCAAGTTACTAGACTAAAATTCAAGTAAAGTCAAAAAGTAGAAAGGAATATCCATTCACATGGGTATATTCCCCTAAGCATGTGGTCTTATCTTGACCCAACCACTAAGTCAAGGATTCCTTCACATGGGCTATCCTTGGACTAAAGAAGAATCCAAAACAAAAAGGCTTGCGGGCCCAAGAGTTCTCAACTCTTTCCTCAAAGCCAAACACCTAGGAATAATACCAAGTCAACACACTAAAATCCAAAATAGTGGTGCTCATCTTTTCTACTTCCTCTAAAGTAAGGTCCCATCTATCTTAGCTATGACTAACTTTAGCTAACCATGACTAATATAGAACCATCCTTTATCTATATATAAATAATATCTCTTAAGTACTTGTAATACCAAGCTAAATATCACAATACCACACACATGCACAAATGGGTGTTACAGGTCAGAGATGAGTACGTGTGGCATTCCATGATGCTTGAAGACATTGTTGAAGTAGATTTGCGCTAAGGTTGGAGCATCCACGGTATTACAGGTTGGTGCCAAGTGGATTTGCTTACTAAGCTTATCCACAAACACCACAATGGCGGTGTGTCCTTGTTTTGTCTTTGGCAAGGATGTGATGAGATCCAAGCTCACATGCTCCCAACGTGCTGATGGAACGGCAAGCGGTTGAAGGAGTCCACCCGGCTTTTGGTTGTTGGCCTTGTTACGTTGGCAGCTCTCACATAATCGAACAAATTCTCAAACATCCCGTGTCATGTTGGGCCACCACCATTGACGTTGGAGGGTACCCAAGGTCTTGTCCACACCCATGTGACCAGCGATGGGTAAATCATGGGCTTCTTGAAGGCGCACAAGTTGAAGATCACCTTTGGCTGGAACATAGATCTGGTCCGCATGGAATAGAAGGCCTTTCTTGAAGGAGAAGGTGTTGTACTCTTTTTCACCTATTGTTAGCTAACCATGTACCATTTGGAAGAAGAGATCCTGTTGTAGAGCTAACCAAAACTTGTTATGAATCTTGGGGATCAATTGACACCGTCATAATTGCTGCCGCGATGAGAGGAAGAGACTTCAAATCAGGTCGTCATGATAGAGCATTGGGGATGACATGGAACCGACCTGGTTTGTACTCTAGTTTGATGTTGAACAATTGGAGTTGCTCTTCCCATCGATGATGCCGACTCTTCATGTGCTCTAGGTGTAAGGTCTGCAACAATAGCTTGTGATTAGTTTGCATGATCACTTGTTTCCCCAAGAGATAATGCCTCCATACCTTGGTGGCATATACCATTGCAAGTTGCTCCCGATCTCAAGTAGAGTAAATTCTTTCAGCTGTATTTAGTTGGCGAGACACAAAGGCAATAGGATGTAGTCCATCGAGAAATTCTTGTTGCAACACAGCTCCAATTGCAAAGTTAGAAGCATCAAAATCAACCACACAAGGTAGTTGAGGATCATATGGTTGAAGAATGGGTCTTGAAGACACCATATGCTTTAACTTCAGGAATGCTTCTTCATGCTTGGTGGTCCATTGGAAGCTCGAGTTCTTTCCCAAGAGGTTAGTCAATGGTGCAGCCACGTGAATATAATAGTGGATGAACCGTCGATAAAAATTGGCCAATCCATTGAATGCTCGTACTTCGGTAGCATCCTTTGGGGTAGGCCAATCAGTAATGGCCTTGATCTTCTCTTCTTCCATCTTGATCCCCTCTGATGAGATCTTATGATCCAAGAAGGTAACCTCCTTTTACCAAAAAGCACACTTTGACTTCTTGCAGTAAAATTTCCATTTTCGTAGTCGTCTTAGGACTTCTCACACATGATTCTTGTGTTTTGCCTCTGTCCTACTATAGATTAAGATATCATCTAAGAACACTACCACGGATTGATCCAATAGTCCATCCAACACCCAATGCATCTGATCCATGAAGACTGCTGGAGCATTAGTGAGTCCAAAAGGTAGAACTCTCCACTCAAAATGTCCATACCTTGTGCAAAAGGTAGTCTTTTGCACGTCCTCTCCTTCAATAGGAATTTTCCAATAGCCGCTACAAAGATCCAGCTTGGAAAAGTAGCATGCTCCACTTAATTGATCAAGCAGGTCATTGATCCGAGGCAAGGGATATGCATTCTTCATAGTTTGCTTATTGAGCCCACGGTAATCAAAACAGAAACAAAGTCCTCCATCCTTCTTTGGAACAAATAGTACCGGTGCTCCCCACGAAGAGGTATTATGTCGTATGAAATCCTTCTCCAACAACTCTGTAAGTGTTGTTTGCAACTCCTCTAACTCTTTTGGTGAGAGCCGATAGATTGGTCTACTCACTAGAGTACTCCCTGGCAATAACTCAATCTTGAAGGGCATATCTCGATCAGAGTGTAATCCCTTTGGCAGATCATATGGAAACACATCTGCAAACTCTTGAACTATCCGATCAACCGTTGCTTGATGCGGCACCTGTCCCTCCTCAGATTGTTCTTGTGCAATCGGCTTGATCCACACCGCAAATACAGACTTATCTTCCTCCAAAGCTTGCTCTATGGTTGCTTCATTAACAAACTTTCCTTCTAGGGACTCATCTCTCTTCCAAGCTTGCTCCATGGTTGCCTTCTTGGCAAACTTCCCATCTTGGGACTCATCTCCCTTCTAGATTTGCTCTATGGCTACCTTCTCAACAAACTTCTCATCTTGGGACTGACTATTCTTAGGTGTCTTACTCAAAGGTGCCAAACAACCTAATTGGAAATTCCTACCTTGGTGTTGTACTTGAATTTGACGTTGGGTCCAATCGAATTGAACCTTATGACGTTCAAGCCAAGGTAGACCCAGAATGATATCATAGTGTAGAGGTGCCACTACAAACCTCATACACTCCAAATATTCCTTCCCAATCTTGAAGGTAACAGGATGCAAGGTGCAAAATGCAAAACCCTTTTTACCATCCGCCATCATCAAACTACTTCCAATCACTGGCTTGATAGGAATACCCAATTCCTTTGCTACTTGCACAAACATGCAATTCTTTGAACTTCCAAAATCAACCAAAATTCTACAACCCCAATTAGATATCATACCTTGCAAGTGAAGCAGACTTGCATAGGTTGAGCCTTCAATCCCATTGGAACTAATCAAGCTCCCAGTAGGTGGCTCCAAATCTCCTAATGGGATTCCTCGTTTCCCTTATCATTTTGCTCCACAACCCCCACTTGGGCAACTTGTCGAGACCGTCCATTCTTGAGTGGACATTCAGCAATACAATGCCTCAACTGGCAACAGTAAAAACAACCTCCATTTTGTTGTAATCTTTCTCTATCTATTGTGGTCTTCGTTGGATAGCATCAATCTCCATTGGTATTGGTTCTTCCACTTGTGGTACTGGTAGGCTTTGTGTAGGTCGAGGTCAAGACCAAGTTGTCGCAACCAAGGAATCAAAATGCTCAACCAATTGCATGGCTTCTTCTACGTTCTATGGCTCCCGCATGGTCACCTCCAATTTGGTTTGTGACTTCAATCCTTGCACAAATTGATCTAGAACTTCACCTTCTTGGATATCTAGAATTTGCATGATGATGTTTTGAAATTGTGTGATGTAGCTTCTCACTGAGCCAATCTGCCTCACTCCACCAATTTATCTCGTGCGGCTTGGGTGGCATTTATAGTTTGAAATCAACCAAGTATTGCATCCTTGAATTCTGCCCATGTCAAAATCGGTGTAACAATTTGTAGTTCAGCTCTTTCTACTCAGAATTGCCACCAAAGTTTTGCCATGCAATCTAATTGGCTAGCAGCCAAGAGAATTTGTTTCCACTCGTCTTGAAGATTGGTGGCTTCAAAGTAACATTCGTAGTCAAACACAAAATTCTCCACTGTTCCTGGAAGATTCTTGCCTTCAAACACTTTGGGTTTTGGAAATCAAATGTGATCTTCTCCATCTCGAACGGGCGCTCTATCTATCTGGTCTCGTTCATCCAACAATCGAGTAAGATGCTCAATTTGTTGTTGCATTGCAAGGATAACATCCGGTATTTCCGCCATCGCTACTACTCTATTCTACTACTCTCAATTTATCTAATTGATTAACACATAGATACAGCACATCCACCGTTCTCCATAAGTTACAATTGGAACTATCAAGGGTTCCTCTGACACGGTGATCATATGTAGAAAATCCTACCCAAAGCGCGAGGTGATGAATTGTGTGAAATGATGCTTTGGTAATATTTGGACATGAAAGTCCTAATGGTTTGGCGGAAGTGGATTTGGTGGTCCATAAATTCCATCCATTCCATTCATGCTCTGATACCAATGTAAAAGACCAAAATTGAGGAGAGAAATAGGAGAATGGAAACTCACATTGGGACACTTGAATGAGGGAAAACTTTGAATGCCTAGCATGAGCTTTGGCTTTGGTATTTATAGGTAGCATACAAGGCCCTTGAGAAGCTTCTCAAGAAGCTTCCTCAAGCCGCTTTCTTAGAGTGCAATCCAAGTTAACTAGGAAGCTTCTCAGGAAGCTTCCTTCTAGAAGCCGCCTACTTGGCGTGCAAGCTAAGCTAGTTGGAAGCTTCTAGAAGCTTCCTTCTAGAAGCTACTTACGTAAGGTGCAAGCTAAGCTAACCGGGAAGCTTCCCAAGAAGCTTCATAGATACTTCCAGAATATTCTAGGCTAATTTATCTTATGTGCTACTTTGTGAGCCTGACTGACTTCATCGCTAAACTCCATATTGTTACATCTACAAGGAAAGGAGCAAACAAGGCACAAGTAGAGCCTTATGAGGAGAATGGAGCAAAATTTCAATAAACCAAGGAAGAAGAAATTGTGGATGATTTTCTTAAGTTGTGGCATGGATTCAATTCCAATTACTATCCCAAGTACACAAGGACTACATGCCCATTATGTCTTTGAAGAGGAGAGTTGAGTAAAGTATGTGTTGTCATGAAGATACTGGAAGATGAAGCCTTAAGAATGTGTGAGGATGTTGCTCAATCTATGATTGCTACAAGAATACAAACAAAGGAGATCCAATCTCAAGACATTAGACCAAAGGAGGAAATAGTGAATCCCAAAAGAGTAGAAAGATCTCCAAAGTGAATTTAAAGATCACTCTTGCTCTTGCTATTTTGTCACAAGATTTAGCAAACCATAGTAAATGGAAAAACAAGCTAGTAAAAGCTTGAGAGAGATGCAAGATAGGTAAGATAGAAGCACAAAAATTTGCAAAGATGGAGAGACACCAATACCTTGGAGAAGAGGAAGATTGAGGCTGAGTAGATATTCAGGATTGAGAAAACACGACTAAAGTAGTGAGACTCAGATTAAAGAAAGGAATGCAAAATCAAAATGCTTTTACTCCAATCTTCTCCATGATGCAACACTTTAGAGATACACAAAGAAAACTAAAGTCACATCTGACCAAGTTATTTCCACAAATAGCTACAAAATATGCTTAATGATGAATACTATGCTTTTGCTTAAAGGGGTTATCTAAATATAATTTGTTAACTAAATTGCTTTGTTTATTATTTGAATGTAAGATCTTTGCATAGAAAGATAGGTTTGATTTTGCTTGTCTTGAAAGGAGCATAAAGTGTATCTCTTTTCACTTTTCTTTGCTGCTAATAATTACTACAATCAATGGCACTTGAGGAGTAAAAAGGTAATATGTTACTTGATATTTCAAATGCATGTTTTACGTTGAAATTATAGGATATAGAGGATAATGTCATAATTATAATAATAATAACACCAAATATCCATAGGCTTGAGATATTTATCAATGATATAGTGGTGCCCACATTTTACCCAAATTTTTTATTCATTTCACCCTTGTTCAGAAAGATATAGCAATATAATCTCTTAGTTAAGAAGGAAAACTCCTTAGTTGAGGTTTCCTTTGGATTTGTGTTTGATTATGAAAAGGTATGAGGGAAACAAGTATGAAATCAAGGGCACTAAAAAGAAAGCATGCCAAATCAGACAAGTCCAAGGAGTGGTTGATATCCAAAGGCCTTAGTTGCCAAAGACCTTTGTACCCAAAATAACTTTGCCGTTGAAGAGACCCCTAATACCAAAAAGCCATTACTCCTAAAGACCTTTGTACCCAATCAACTTTGGTACTAGAAGTCCTTTTCTCTCAAAGACCTTCATACCAAACACCTTTGGCTTGGATCTCATTGGATCCTAAGGACATACATCAATTTGAATGCACCACTACCAAGTTAAAGAACTACCACTAGAGACATTTTGCATTCAAGGGAATATTGTTTGCATTCAACAAAGAGCATTGCATTTTTTTAAGAAGGACTAGTCACCAAAGGTGTAACCTGACTGTGAGTAAAGTGATAGCTAACCAACTACTCAATTACTTAGGGCTGATGACAAAAGGATTGCTTATTATAAATTCAAGTGCTCTCTCGCTCAATTTCACATTTTACTATTACTTTTATCTGCATGAAAAAAGACCACTTAGAGATTTTGGACATTCTTATATTACCTTCATATTTTTTCAGCCTTCACCTTCATCCCCACCCCTTGATATGAAATATGGTATTCATCCCAAAGTAGATATAGAAAGTCCTTGAGATTATCCTTCCCAAACCTCAACAAATGGGTGGTGCATTGCAAGGCAAAAGTGAACTCGAGCAAGCATATTACTTGCTTGCTCTAGAATTGGGAGCTAAATTATGTCACCATCATCTTAGAAATTAGGCATCATATAAGGAATTATTCAAGAGACCTTTGGGGCAACTTAATGGTGTGGAACAAAGAACATTAGAAGAACATTCTTGTTCTAGAGAAGTTGCAACCAGGTGCAATGACCATCAACCCAATTCACCCAACCTAATACAAATTTAGAGAAGCAAATCATAACCTCCTTCAAGGATCCATGAACAAAAAATATGCAGCAAGTAAGAAGTTACAAAGACTTTGCTTAAAGAGCAAGAGTAAAATAAGTTATGGAACTCTTCAACCCTAAACAAACCACCTACCTAAACAGTAGCCAAGCCATTTTCTTTGAGTATGTAGCAAGGAGAACATGTGAATTGGGCCCATATATTATATATACAAATAAGAAGTTTACTTGTAGAATTGGAGTTTAGGAGGATAACATATCTTGCACCCTCTGCAATTCATTTCTCTATGGGTTTGAACTTGCTCAACAAGGAAAAATGAAAGAAATGCCCCTTATATTGGCAACAAAAAGGCTACTTCAGCTCACAACATGAGAGGAAAGCAATGATTAAGAAGTATTGCCATGTAGATGAAAAATATGCGTAAACATGCAACCTCACCTCAAAGAAGAACCACACCTCAAAGGTACTCACAATCAAGAAGCAAGGACAATGGGTGCAAAGACTGCAAAAGAGATCAAGGTGAAAGACCAACATCAGGCCAAAGGAGAGTACAAGACCAAAGATGAGCAGGTGGTTAGAGAAGAAGAGCCCAAGCACCTTGAAGGACATAAAGAAGATATAATAGATATCAAAGGTGAAGGGGAAGAACCTTTGGTGGCAGTACTAACAGTGGTGAGTGCACCTCTCTTCCAATTCAAAGAAAGCAAGGCAAAGGACCAAAATTTGTTATAGGACCAATGTTGGAGTTGATGGAGCAAATCTTGCGAATATATCAATACTCCTTGTTCAAAGATTGCACAACTCTTACATGATAAGAGAAGAGCAATCCTATACAAAGAGGGAGCTAGTAGGTAAAAAATCTTGTATAGAGAATCTTCAAGGTGAAGAAGTAGAATATTTTGCTTCTTGTAGAGCAAAAGAAGTAGGAGGAGAAAATCTGGAAATTACAAGGAGAAGTAAGAGCACTTTGGCTCAAAGACAAAGGTAAGAAATAGGAGCATGAAGAGAACATGAAGGCAAGTGATGAGGACATGGAGAGAATCCAAGGGGAGTTGGAGAAAGCAAAGACTCACTTGGTGATAATGGATGACCAATTTAGAAAATAAAAGAGTGAGGTAGATTTCCACTTAGAAGGGATGGCTAGTAAGTTGAAGAAGGAGGAAGTGGATTTCATCCAAATAAGAAGGGAAGTAATGGCTGAAATGCAAGCAAACCAAGTGAGCTTGGAGGAGAAAAAGGTCTTTCAATAGATGGAGGATGCTAAAGTTAAATTGGTAGAGATTGGCAAAGAAGCAGCATGAGTGAAGGTTCACCAAACAAAGCTACACAAACTCAAGTTGCAAATTCAGACATTATTAGGGAAGGTGTACTCCACAAAAGAGATAATCAATTAGTCATCCTCCTTTTGGAGCACAAAAAATGAAGTTTTAACAAACCTTAGACTTCTTTTTGAAGGAAATTATGGATAAAAATAAATAATAAATAATTCATTAGGAGTTCTAGAGGCAATGGTAGTTCTTTGCAATAGTTGTAACATAAGATCTTTGGACCAAAGACCTTTTGTAATTGAAGACCTCCATAGGTGTAAATATCTTCAAGGACAAAGATCATCAAGGTTATGCAAATGTTTTACCAATGTACCCTTTGGAGTTGTAAGTATGAAGAAGTATAAATTATCTTTAGGGAGGAAGTGACATCTTCCTTAACACATATAAGGTGCCTAATTAACCTTCATGGGATCAAGATAAGATAGGATTAGAATCAAATTGTATGATATAGATGTAGGAAGAAGAACTTTTCAATCCTTGTACAATTAGATCTCTTTGGATTTATGTAGTAGAAAGTACTTAAGGCATGAGCCCATTGTAAATCAGTTTTTCATAATAAATTGAAGTTAAACTAAAGAATTTCTACATTTTGCACCATTGATTTTCTACAACTTGAGTGGCAATGAATGGCTTTTTTGAGTAGTGATGAGTAAACCTTTGTAGTAGAGACATAAGTGCTTGAGTGCAAGAAGACATCCACACTTTTTTGGGGTGTGAGATCCCTAGGGTTTTGAAGAAGCAAAGTATTGTATTGAAGAATCAAATTCAAGCCACAGCAATGAAAGTACCATGAGAACAAAAGATAAAGATATTTAGCCAATGTACAAACTCCGTTGAAGTTGGACCTTTTGGGAAAGGTAAGACCTAACCTTTGGAGTTGGGTGTCTTTAGGGTGAAGTGACTTTTAGAATTGGATGACCATCACCTTTAGGAATAATTTGGAATCTACTTATAATAAAAGTGATCTTTAGTCTCCCTATTTTTTTGTAGAGTGCCACAATGGTTGATACTATTGTGATGCCCAAATTTTTGCAAAATTCTTTATTTTGTATCAGATCATGCTTAAGTTTTAAAAGAGCCAATGTAGTTAGTGTTTATTAAGGGAAATCCCTTAGTAAGGATGGCACTCCTAGTTGTATCACAAGAGTGCAAAAGGTGTTGCACTTGAAGTGATGGAGAATGATGCCAAGGAACTGCTTATAGGGCCAGGTACTTACATGCCTAAGTAACTAGGACTCATGATCATTCTACCCAAGGACCTACCCCAATTTGAAAGTGCCATTGAGCTCAGCTATGAATTGCCACCAAGGGCTATTACATTCAAGTCAATCATTAGCACTTATCAAGTAGTTTTTGCATGTGAGAGAATGATTGGCTAGGAATCTTTACATGTAAGAACAAGCCACTTAGACAAGGATAATATGTTGGCACTTTACACGTGTAGAGGACAAGTTCTTACCTGCTCCTCATCCACCAAGGATCAAGGATCTGGACTATAAATTGAGGAGCTTATCAACATGTTGCACTTTTCAAAGAGCATTTGCACATTCAAAGCTGATTGATTAGAATCCTTTTGTCATTTTGCAAACAATCAAGAGCCTTAAGCATATTGACTTGGGTAGCACTAGGGTGATATTTAGCCCTTGGAATAGTTCAACCTTAGTACTTGCTCTTTTTTATCTAGATATGCAAAATGGTATTTTTGCCTAGAAGCTACATGAAGGTCTTTGAGGCCATTCTTCATGCAACTCTTGTGAACAAGTGGACCATATACTACAAGATAGAGTTCATCTAGAGCAAACACTTGGGGTTCTTGCTTTGGAAATGGGAGTTGAGTGATGTCAAAATCATCCACCAGATGAAGGAAAGAGGGAGAATAATACAAGGGGATTGAGAGGAAACCCTTACAACTGAATGCAAGAACATTGGTAAATGGTTTTAAAAGACCAAAACTGAGGAGAGAAATAGGAGAATGGAAACTCTCATTGGGACACTTGAATGAGGGAAAACTCCGAATGCCTAGCATAAGCTTTGGCTTTGGTATTTATAGGTAGCATACAAGGCCCTTGAGAAGCTTCCTCAAGCCGCTTTCTTAGAGTGCAAGCCAAGTTAACTAGGAAGCTTCTCAAGAAGCTTCCTTCTAGAAGCCGCCTACTTGGCGTGCAAGCTAAGCTAGTTGGAAGCTTCTAGAAGCTTCCTTCTAGAAGCTACTTACTTAAGGTGCAAGCTAAGCTAAGCTAACCGGGAAGCTTCCCAAGAAGATTCCTAGATACTTTCGGAATATTCTAGGCTAATTTGTCTTATGTGCCACTTCGTGAGCCCGACTAACTTCATCGCTAAACTCCATATTGTTACAATGGTACTCAACCTAGTTGTATGAGCTGTAAGAATGATTACACTAGACCCAAATTTTCCAATAGTGAATTGATTGATGAGATCAAGGCCACCTTAAATAAGAAGAGGTCAAAGAATAATGGGTGAAGAGTGCCCAATTACAAAGACCTAGCACTAGGAGTTATAGTAGAAGTAGTTATGAAATTATTTAATCCTAAGCAAACTACCTACCTAACCAAAAATCAAATTTTTTTTCTTGGAATACATGTATTCAAGCAACCCCATCAATTGGGCCAAAATGTTCAACCCATAAGCAAGAAGCCTACACTAAGACTATCATGCATATATACATCATTATACAACATACATTATTGTAAACATTATACAGTATAGAAGCACAACTCACACAAATGTCATACATGAACTTTAAAGTACCAAAATAATTAGTTTGGTTCACACTCAAATCACATTCAACTCGGATCAGAACTCAATCCTCAACTCAATAATTTGCCAATGATGTGCACTAATTACAATCAAACCATGCCCACTCTAGCTAAGACACTCCATGTGATGCTTGCCGGACTTTGTCCACATACCCATGAACCCAAGGGCTCAACATTAGCACAATAAGCTCTCTTGAGCTACACTTTGAAAGTATACCCCTCTGCTTACCTCGGATCTCTAGCCCTAATGGCACCATTGATAGTGCAAATAGTGCAAGTGATGGTGGATCTAATAGTGTAATGAGAAGCCCTAACACAAAATTTGGTTGCCACTAAGTAGTCTTTGAGCAGCTACTAATATAACTCTAACGGCCAAGACTATCATTCCAACATCCAAGCAAACTAGCTTCAGTGATGCAAATGTTATGATAATTGTTGTGCATATATACATTGTTATACAAGATACATCATTGTCAACATCATACACTATAGAAGCACAACTCATATAAAATTCATACATAAACTCTAAAGTACCACAATTGCTTCCTCCCTCTCTTAATTGACAATTAGGTCCCTCTAACTCTAGATAGCCATCTATTCCAAGTATGCGATATGCCCTATGGTGGCAAAAGATCAAGAGGTCAGGTGCTATTGATCCCATTGTTAGTTGCATGTCTATTATCTCTATCACATAAAGAGTGAACTAGCTATAGGTCAAGTACATTGAGGACATAGCCATTGTCCTTGACAACCACCATGAGAGGAGGAATCACACATGGCATATGCCATCCCCTCAAATAACTATCACACACCAATGTAGTAGCACCTTCGTCAAAAGAGCCACATAACATACACTACAAGCTTGCATGTACAATAGCCAAGCTTGGGTCCAGAGTGCCATCAATGTTTGGGAGGTGGCATAGTGCACAATCTTGTGCATAATCCTTCCAAACAACACCATCATGTCCTTCCAATGTGAAAACTCCAAAAGGCAAAACCTCATTGTGATAGCTCAATATTGACGTACTTATAGTATAGTCAATAAGAATATTTTTTTCCCACAAGGATATTGTTCAAAAATGCTTATGAATGACACAAAACAAACACTTATCACCAAATCTCAAATCATTTATTGTTTCTTCTTTAACCTCTTGCATAGGAACCACTCCTAGAAGAGTGACACTACCCTAGCAGAGGGTAGTGTCACCTTCTATGGTGCAGTAGAACAAAATCACTAAGTAATCACTTTCACTCTAAAATCTAGCTGAGATTGCTCTTGAGGTGATGGTTAGTCCAACTCCAAGTGCCATTCTATTTAGAAGATGCAATGCTTGCAAGTATATTCTACCCTTCCTAGAAGGCATGACCTACAAGACTAAACTTATTGCTACTCCTTATCTAAACTTTTTGATTTGCAGTATTACTTGTGTGGTGAGCATCCCAATCCACTTGTTGCACAAGTTCACTTCTTCAAATCATTCAATGCTCATACTGATAAGGGGCAAGTTCCTGCTTGGCACTAAGCATTGAAGACCTATTGTGAAATTCCTTCACCTCTACTCTTGCCTAGACATTGAAACTATATACAAAATGCAAGATACAAAACTTGCAAAAGAAGTAGGCCCACTCTTTATTGGTAATCAAAGTCTGCACTACACAGAAAAACAAACACAAGTGCCAATGGAACTAAGCCTTATATGTTAATCTGGCTCCAAGCAAAAGAGACAAGAATCTCAAGTGAATCTTGAAAAATTCTGATCTAAATTTTCCATCATCAATTACCTATCCTAATCCTATTTTATCCTTATCATGTATAAAATGATTAGGCTCCTACTTGTGTTAGGGGAGATATAAGACCTCACCCATTCTATCTTAAGTATACAATCTTGAGTGCATGTACAAACTTGAAAGCACTCCTCTTCAAGTATATACAACTCTTTAAGAGCAATACAATTCCAAGGGCACCTTTCCTCAACTCTATACAACTCCGAGTGCCACTTAACTTTAAGAGGACTCCTCTAAAATACCTACAATGTTGAGTGCAAACACAACTGGCCTACTCAAACTGCTAAACTACTGCACAACTCATAGTATCTAATCCTTACTAAAGAATGCATGTCTTATTGAAGGACTTCCTCTCAAGGAAGTGCCTTGGACTAGAACTATTGGGAGTGAAGGATTCCATTCACCTCTTAGGTATATAATAAATTGATCTGTCTAGGCGTGATACCTAGCTATCTCCAGCAAGAAGGCCTAGCATACTTCATTGAACTTCTTATCCAAATGCAACCTCAAGAAGATCTATTACAATGTCAAATACTCTCTTTCTTTGCCATTATTGGTCATTTGATCCTCTTCCTTAGTGCAATCATCAGACTCCTCTTCTCTTCTTAGCCAAAGTTCTTTAAACACTCAGCCTGATCTTGCACCTTTATTGTGGCTTTTTCTTCCTACACATTTGGACTCAATGGTGCTTGCTCGAGAACTACCGCTTTCTCCACCATGTGCTCTTCTTCATTTGCAAGGTCCTCATCCATATTTTGGCCCCATACTTGGGGAGAAAACTGAGCATCTTCCTAAGTTTCTTCTCCTTCTTTGTTATCTCTTGAAGTGGAGGTTGATCCTTGCAGAGTGAAGGACCCTTACTCCTCTTTATCTTCATCTTCATCTTTATCCACCTAAGTGTCCTTAGCATCATCTTCCAAAGAAGACACATTGACAATCAAGGTACTCTCCTTTCACTTCTTGGATGGAGAAAATGGTTTCTTCTTTGGAATGGTGTTCTTCCTCTTTGGAGCCTTGAGCAAGGCCAGTTTTTCATCTACAAGCAAAAATTAGCATATCTTTATAAACTTTGCATCCATTGGCCAATACTTGGCAATCTGTGTAGATCCTTCAAGTGGCACTTCAAAATAACCTTTTAGGATGAAAATGTGTAGGGAATCCTTTCTTCCTTGGTTAGAAGATTCATCCCCATGTAGTAGTGCATTGCAAAAGGAGCAATGTAAGAACTAGTTCTTCCTTTGTCTTTACAAAATCTTGATGCAAGAGCTTGCATTGCTTGTCAAACATTTTGGCCCAATCTATATGCTCTCTTGCATACATATAATCAATGAAAACTGCCTAGCCATTGGTTAAGTTGGTGGTTGTTTTTTTTTTTTTTAAGCTTCATAATTGCTCCTACAATGGCTCTTCATGCAAGGTCCTTGTAACTAGCTACACTTCATCCATTGTACTTGGAGAGCTTATTGTTAAAGTGGCTCTTGACCTCTCAAGGGTTAGCTCCTTGTCTATGAATTTAGTATCTATTGACATTTCTCTTGCAATCCCGACATCCAGGCCAAGTACCATTTGCCAATCGTCCTTAGTCCAGTTCAATGGATTACAACGCATTCTTCTTGACATATTTTCTCTCTTGCCTCTCATCTTATGGATCATATGAAAGTTTGATAACTCCCAATTCTACAGTAAGAACCTCAAGTGCCTTCTTACTTCTTACTTCTAATTACATCCATCCTACATTATATTGCCCATTTGTTCATAGTAGAGGATCTAATCATGGCCTCAAGTGCTTTCTTATAAGTCTTGGAAGTGACTACCATGATTCCTACACACAAAGGATGTAATACATTAGCTAAACAAATTGTTTAGAGATGGAAATTGGCTTCTTAATATCATTATGGATGTTATATATGATGGTCTAAGTAGATCAAATAGAGGTGTCACCAAAAGAGGTCATCCACTAATAGGGCAAAGATCAAAAACACACCGGAAACTTTAGAGCCAATTTTGGAAGCCTAAACAAACAGATTAGGCTTTGAAAAATAAAACATCTCTCCTGAAGAAAAATTGGCTTGCCTTTCCTTCCCTCCACTCATTTTGTCTTGCGGAGATCTCCTCCACACTTTGGTGTAAGTTTGAGCTTTCTACAAGAAGATTCTCAAAAGATTCCCTATAACCAAACCTATTTGGCCAACTAGATAGGACCCTATCTTACATGTTACCAACCCATAGATCCAATCTAAGGGTGTAGCTCGTAGACATGTCACCTATCCATGTATCTAATCTAAGTGCATAGCTCTTTTAGAAAGGATCTTCTCCATTATATAATTAAGTCAAAAAGTTCCTTTGGGCATCAAAGTCTTGAGTAATTAAACCTTATCTTTCTCTTGTATTTCTTTTCTTGTGTTTCTCTTGGAATTTCTCTTGTCCTTGGAACTTTACAATAGTATCAAGTAGATGTTTTAATCCAAGTGAATGGATCATTTATCTTGGAGGAACACAAGCTACTAAGATTGAATGATTTTGAGGAGAGAAAAAATAATACAATCAATAGATTGGGTGTTTCAGAGAGAGGATGGAATGGATGCTCTTAAAGGAAAATTTCTTGCACCCCACTTTCCCTTCTTGAAACTATTCCACATCAAGATTATGTACATCCAATGCAGGCAAGTGAGAGCATATCTCATTTAACATTTTGGAGTGTAGTTCATGGATGTACTAATGAATTTGCCAAACCTTATGATTCTACCTATTGTAATATACAATAGAGAGTGGGATTTGAAATTTTACATTCTATTATGATGAATTGCATTTGCATATGTTTAATCTTCTTCCTTTCAACACTCAAGTAGAAATCCATTATATAGTTAGACCAAAAGTGATATTTAGAGATTTTGTAGTCTACAATTTTGATGAACAATATTATCAACAAATGATAGTTTTTGAGGTCCAAATGGTAGTCCTAATTTACCATGCCTCCTCCCAAGTGATCATATTAAACCTCTATTGAAGTACAAATTATTGATTGAGCACTTGTCATGTGTACAAATCATGGAGTTATAGTTCCAAGATTTGATGCAAGGAATGAAGGAGCTGTTAAATAAGTTCACAGAGATCAAGATGATAATGGAAGCATTACAAAATCAAGTATGTACTCAAGAAAAATTATGTAATGAAAGAAAAGGAATCATCCCAAAAGGCAATAACAATGGCCAAAGTACCTATAGAGTCACTCATGATGATGACACCAATCCCTATCAACACTAAAGTTACATTGTTACTATAGATGAAGAACACATGCAACATTAAGCCTTACGAGGACAAATTTCCATGGGGGAACTAGAAAAATATATCTCAAGAATGAATTGATACTTTTGATTATTCACAACAAAGGTCACCAATCATTCTATAGATATATTTACATGTGAGCACATTACTTATAAGGCCTTCACATGGTACAATGCTTGGAAATGATCAATGTTGGTGGAAAGAAGAGAGATCACTTGGACGGTAAATACAAGATGTGTTATTGAAGAATTTCCAATATGTGGATTTTTTGTAGATATGTTGAACTTGATTATGGCAGTTGAAGCAAAAGATCATACAAAAACACAAAGAAGCAGTTCTTGATCTACAAGTCATGATTAACAATATGAGCCCAATAGAAGCTCTTGACAATTTCAAATGGAGATTAAAAGAGAAAATTTACCAAGAGGTAATGGCAAAATCTTTGCACCATTTTTGAAGCCATTATGTGTGTTCAAATAATAGCAAGGATAATTTAAAATGGAGATTAAAAGAGAAATTTTACCAAGAGGTAATGGCAAAATCTTTGCACCATTTTTGAAGCCACTATGTGTGTTCAAATAATAGCAAGAGCACTTGGAGGAGGTGAAGAGGTAGTTTTGACACAACACTATTGACCTAAAACATCACATTTTGGTGAGCTAGTTCCTATGGAATTGGGCAACATTTATTTCCAAGACCAAGGAGCACGACCACTCCAAGGAGAATGGAGATGTGACAAAGAAAGGAGAGATGGAGTCCCATGAGGAGAAAGGCTCAAGCAAAACAACAATTGTGTTATAATTGTGGCTGATTTCGGCACAAAGCCATCAATTGTTGTGCCCACCTTCCTATGGGTGCTTGGCTTCAATACAAGTAACCTTTGAACAACTTGGAGAGACAAACCAAAGAGGAGGATGCTAAAATCACATCAAAAAACAAAGATTGCTAGAAAATATACCTCATGGCTTTATTGGCTAACTAGAGAGGAATAAAAGCGGGAGAGGAAGAGGATGAGTGCAAGGTCACAAGGTTGAGGAAGACCAATGTACATTTGATTATATATATGATCTTAGAAGACAATCAAGTTATAATATTGATAGACCTTAGAGTAATAGAAAATTTCTTGTCTTGCTCTATTGCAATAAGGTTTGAGATGAAACTAGAGGAGGATGAGAATGAAAAAGTAGAGTTACTTAATGGTCAAATAGAAGAGATTGAGTCATTACCTAGAAATGAATCACTCTCTATAGGAGAGTGTCAAAAAGAAATTCAGTGGTGAGTGATATTATTAGCTCATTATGATGTGATTTTAGGCATGTTATGGATAGAGCAATACAACCCCATGGTAGATTGAAGAAGGCATATAGTGAAAACTTGCCAATAGAAGACATTAGAGAAAGATCTCAAAGGCAAGAATTGTCTCTCTATGCCATAAAAAAACAACTATTGGTAAGATAGATAGAAGCTTCATGGGTCTTATCAAAGAAATCAGATTGTATAACTCAATGGACAAATTCTTGAGAATTTGAAGGATGTGGTGGATGAGTTTCAAGATATCTTTTCTAATTATTTATCCTTAGGATTATCACCCCAAAAAAAGAGTAGATCATAAAATTGAGATACTTCTTGGGACATAGTTCCTTGTAAGGCCCTATATTGATTATCACCTCATGAGTTAGAGGAGTGCAAGGCTCAAATTGAGGAAACATTATAGAAAAACTTAATCCAACCCAATATATCACCGTATGAGACTCCTATCTTGTTTGTGAAGAAGGACAATATAATATGAATTGGCATTAACTACTAAGATGTAAATCAACAAATAATGAAGAGCAAATAACCATTACCTCAAATTGATGATATGTTTGATGAACTCAATGAGGCCAAACACTTTACAAAACTCAATATATGGAGCAATTACAACCAAATCAAGATTGCGGAGGAAGATGTACACAAAATTACCTTTTGAACAAGGTATAGTCACTTTGAGTACCTAATGATCCCATTTGGCCTCACCAACACACCAATAACTTTCATGAGTTTGATGAATGATATATTTTGTCCATACTTGGATAAGTCTATTATCATTTTTTAGATGCATCTTAGTCTATAGTAGAATAATAAAATATCACAATGAACATTTGCAAGAAGTCCTGTAGATTCTATGACAAAACCAATTATATGCCAAAGTCTCAAAGATCAAGTTTGGCAAATCTAAAGTAGATTACTTAGGGCATAGAGTAAGTGTAGAAGGTATCCAATTTTTAACCAAAAAATTAAACGTCATTTAGAAATGGAGTGCTCCAAAAGATAAGACTCAACTCAAGAGTTTCTTGGGATTGATTGAGTTCTACTGTCATTTATCAAGGACTTTTCTAATGTTGCACAACCCCTAATCACACTTCTTAGAAAGGAAAAGAAGTGGATGTAGAGAACCATACAAGAATTAGCCTTTCATGAATTGAAAAATGCATTACTACTTGCACCAATCTTGAAATGGTATGACTTCACATTTCCAATCAAGATGACTGTAGATGCATCAAGCATTGTGATATGAGCAATCCTACAAAAAAGAATGGAGTGATGGATGGCACACACTTGCATATTTCTTTCAAAATTTATTATAGACAAAGCACAACTATTATACCACCAAATGAGAAGAGATGCCTATTGTCCTTACAACCAAGCATAGGAAGCATTATCTTGGCAAGAATGTATTTGTAATGGATATAGACCACAAACCACTAGTCTACCTCAAGACACAAAAATATTTGCCTCATAGATAGTTCATTGGGCTAAGGGGAGATAATGGTTCAACATGATGATCACATATATGGAAGGAAGAAGCAACTTGCAAATGTATTCTCCCGAATGCTTATGGTGAACAATATGATTGTAGAGGTTAAGATGAACCTAAATTTTTTGCCAAGGATTCTTACTATAAGAAGACTAACCCATGGGGCTCAGTCATCCAAAGGCATAATTAGTACTCAAAGACTCACCTTTTGTGATGGAAAGTTATGGATCTAGGATGCTCTAGACCTAAGAACCACCATTCTAGCAAAATGTCATGATTTTGCCATTACATGTCCTGTTGAAGTGGACAAGACCTTAGATGCAATCAAATGCCATTACTATTGGCCCAAGATGAGCAATAATGTGATGCAGTATGTTTGAAACTGCCTTCTTTGTCAAAAAAAATAAAGCCTTTAATCAGCCTTCCATAGGTCATCTTCATCTCCTCCTTATTCTTACACAACATTAGGAGTAGGTCAACATTGATCTGGTTTGTGAAGCGCTCAAGGCCACCTTAGGTTTTGACTCCATTGTAGTCTTTGTAGACCAACTTAGCAAAAATGATTTTTTTGTGTCCTATGAACAATGACTTGATTGCACCACAATTAGCTCAATTTTCCTTAGTTATGGTCTTTTCTCAACCATGGACTATCACAAGTGCTCATCACTGATCAAGGCACTCAATTCACTGGTTTTGTTGGAGAATACTCTTTGGTGCCTTCAAAACCAAACTTGTCATACCCATAGCATACCATCCACAAACCAATGGACAAATAGAGCGGGCCAATTGCACTATTAAGAACATGTTCTTGAGCTTTGCCATATGTAATACCATTAGCTAGATAGATTATCTAGAGGTGGAAATTGGCTTGGTAATCTCTTTAGGGATATTACATATGATGGTCTAAGTAGATCAGATAAAGGTGTCACCAAAAGAGTACTTTTACTAATAGAGTAGAGGCCAAAAACACACCCTAAAAACTTCTTAATCAATTTTGGAGGCCTAAGCAAATAATTAAGGCCATGCTTCAATAAATAGAGTATGCTCCCTTTGTTTCTACTGTCAAGATCTTTCCAACAGTACCTCACCCATGCTATTCTGAGCTTCTTTTATGAAGATTCTCCAAAGATTCCTTTTGGTCAAACTTCTTTGACCAACCAAATAAGAAAAGGATGAACAAGTCAACAATCCATTCAAATAATCTAAGAGTGGAGCTTCCTAACATGTCACCAATCCATGTATTTGATCCAAGGGTGTAGCTCCATTTGAATAGATCTTCTTTGTTATATAATAAAGACAAGGTGCTCCTTTGTGGCATCAAAGTATTGAGGAATGAAACCTTGTGTTTCTCTTGTATTTCTTCTCTTGGAGTTTCTCTTGTCCTCGGAACATTACACCTTAGAGGAGCAAGAAAGGTGGGACATATTACTTCCGTAGGTGGAATTTGCCTATAATAATTCAATGAATACATCTACATATATCACATTGTTATTCCTCGTATGGAGAACAAACTTTCACACCCTTGAGCTTGGTAGAAAGCTTCCTAGTGGTTATAAAACTTGATATTGTCAACATTTTTGTCATGCACATCACAAGCACATGGAGTTCAATTTTGGGGATCAAGTGTGGTTTTCCACAACCACCCTTAAGTTGGTTGATGTAATGCCAAGAGCTAGCCATATAATCTGGATATGAAATTTGGTTTGGTAACATCTAGAATGATGTTATACATGATGGTCAAATTAGATCAGATAGAAGTATCACCAAAAGAGTACTTCTACCAATAGAGTAGAAACTGAAATAGACTTGAGAACCTTAGAACCAATAGCTAAACATATGATTTAAAGGTGAGAACTATTTTGGTAACATGTGGCAGGATGTTACACATGATGGACTAAACAGATCACCAAGAGTGGACTTCTACTAATAGAGTAGGAACCAAAATATGCCTAAAATCTTTGAAGGCAATTTTGGAGGCCTAAATGGATGAATTAGGCCTTGAAAATGTATACATCCCCCCTCCCCCTTCCAATGTAGGAAAGGTTGGCCTTCCCTCCTCCTGGTTTGTCTTGTCAAGAGCTTTCCAACGGTACCTTACTCATGTGATTTTGAGATTCCTACAAGAAGATTCCCTAAAAGATTTCCTCCGGTCAAAGCTTGTTTGACCAACCAGATAGGACCTAGACCGACATGCCACCAATCCAAGTAAGTAATCAAAGGGTGGAGCTTGCTGACATGTCACCTATCTGTGTGCCTAATCCTATGGTGGGGCTTCCTTGGAGGAGATCCTCTTTGTCTATATAATAAAGAGAATGTGCTCCTTTGGGGCACCAAATATTTGAGTGTGTTATTTGTGTTTCTCTCTTCTCTTGTCCTTGGAGTGTTACAGTTGGCCCTTGTAAGCTCAAATCTTGTTTTATTGGCCCTTTTCCCATCATCCATCAAATCTAAGCAATGGCCCACCACCTCAAGCTACCGCCACACATGAAGATCCATCCACTATTCCATGTTTCCTTGCTATGCAGATCTGCATCCTGACCTTCCCACTTTCCTTCTTTACACAAAGCTCAACCTTGTCCATCACTCATTGATTGCATGGAGGCATAAAAAATTGAACACATTCTTCATAAGCATATCCGTAGTACTTGCCATCTATATGTAGAATATCTCATGCATTGGAAAGTGTACCCATTGTATGAGGTAACATGGGAGCACATAGCTAGCTTGACCAATGCACTAGCATTAGTGCAATCTTTCGAGCAATAGCTTTACAATGAGGACATTGCATCTTAAATGAGTGGAAGTTTGCAATACCATTAGCTAGACAAATTATTTAGAGATGAAGATTGGCTTGGTGATATCTTTAGAGATTCTTTATGTAATGGCCTAAGTAGATCAAATATGAGTATCACCAAAAGAGGACTTCTACTAATAAGGCAAAGGTCAAAAACACACCAAGAACTTTAGAGCTAATTTTGGAGGCCTAAACAAATAAATTAGGCTTTGAAAATGGAATCTTCTTCCCTTAAGAAAAAAAGTGGCTTACCTTCTCCCCCTATTTTGTCTTGTTCAGATCTTTCTCCAATTTTACATTATTTTGAGCTTTCTTCAAGAAGATTCCTAAAATATTCTTTGTTATCAAACCTATTTGACCAACCAGATGGGACCCAAGCTGATATATCACCAACCCATAGATCCATTCTAAAGGTGTAGCTTGGAGACATATCACATATCCATGTATCTAATCTAAGGATGTAGCTCCCTTGGAAGGGATCTTCTCCACTATATAATAAAGTCAAAATGCTCTTTTGGAGCATCAAACTATTGAGGAATTAAAATTTGTGTTTCTCTTGTATTTCTTTTCTTGTATTTCTCTTGGGGTTTCTCTTGTCCTTGGAACTTTACAAAGGAGTGCTATGAGCTATTGATGTACTTCACCAAACGCCTTACTTCATGCCACACATTGAGTGCCACTCTCAAAATGACTCTGGGTACTTACTACTTCACAAAAATTTGCAAGAGACTACTTGATCAACTAGGCAAATAGATTGATTTTCAAAAGGTGCCAACATAGGCCAAGCCCTTCAATTTATACACCTAGATCCTTGTTATATGGTGGTTATAGGGCAGGTAGGCACTCACCGTTATGCAAGCAAAGTCATTTGCATGTCATCCTCAGGCAAAGTGACTCCCACATTTGCAAAAAAACATTTGCCAACCACTTTCTCTTGTACTTTACATGCCCACTGAGTGCCAATGGTTATCTTGTAGGTAATGGTCCTTGGCGGATAGTGCAATCAGAGGTAAGTGCCTTGGTGGCAAGTTCAAATTGCAGTGGCACTTTCCTCCAAGTGCCAAAGTGGCACTTGGCACTCAAATTGTGCATCTCACCTATTGGCACTCCAAGTGATACATATCTTGCAAGCACTCCAAATGTTGTTCTTCAACACTTTAAGTGTTATTCCATTCTCAAGTACTTGAGTTCATTCTACACCTCTCTGAGTGCTTCTCATTTCTTTTGTGACATAGCTTCACTAGTCATCTTGATAATTTGCCCTATAGCTCATTTGGCCCCCAAACTCATGCTTTCTATCAATATTTGGGATTATCCTACATCAGTCCAAGTGCTTCTTCCATTCTTGCTTGCCTAGATCACTTCTATGAGTACCTCTCTATTTGAGGCACTTCTTCCAATAATTCTATCATTCCCTATGATTCTCTTAAACATGATATGATCAACAAAATAAAATTTGAAGAAATGGGAGCACCACACTTGTGCACTCTCAAGATAGTGTTGTTTATAGTCACATCAAGTGGTGTTGCTGATGTAGTATATTTTAGATATACATAATCACCCAAATGTAATCAATGGATCAAGGATTTATGATCTCCTTCTCAAATAGTAGCATAGCATAAGATATCCCTTTGTTGAGTAATTACTTAGTCCTTAAAGGCTATCAAATCACTCTCCAAAATGTCTTTACCCGTTGAGAACAAGTGCTCACTTATACATTTGGATCATCCAAGTCCAAAATTGCATTAGCATTAAAACAAATGGCTACAAGTAGGAGGCTAAAGAGGTTTGATGGCTAATCCAATAGCCCATGGCTAACCAAGATAATTGGAGATCCCAATCTCCCAAGTGGACTCTCTACAAACCATATTTATGATATCCTCTTTTCACCGTCTAAACCACTTTGTCTACTAAGCCATCTACCTTAGGGTGATCTTGGGAAGTAGTATGATGATCAATCAAGGCCTAATTACACAAAACCTGTTAAAGACCAATACATAGGATAGAAATAGTAGAATGGTAGGTCACATTGGGACACTTGAATGTGAGTAAACTCAAATGCCTAGCATGAGTTTTGGCTCTTGTATTTATAAGGATCTTACAAGGCTCTTGAGAAGCTTCTCAAGAAGATTCTTTGAGCCGCTTTCTTGGAGTGCAAGCCAAGTTAATCACGAAGCTTCTCAAAAAGCTTCCTTCTAGAAGCCGCTTACTTGGTGTGCAAGCTAGGCTAGTTGGAAGCTTTAAGAATATTCCTTCTAGAAGCCACCTACTTTGGGTGCAGGCTAAGCTAGCCAAGAAGCTTCCCAAGAAACTTCCTAGATACTTCTAGAATATTCTAGGTTAATTTGTCTTATTTGCCACTTCATTAGCCCTACTAACTTTGTTGCTAAACTCCATATTGTTAAATATTCTCCCACCATTAGTTGGTGACGTCCTCGTCACTCGTGAAGCTTTGAACTCTTGGATGGCCAGTTGTGTATTCTAGAAATGAAAAAGAGGTTCCCATGTGGCATCATGAATGGGATACCCTTTCTAAAAGACCTTGTACTTTGTATGTTGTTGATGGCCTCGTTGAATGTGGCAACGCGTAAGGATACAATCAACTTTGTCCTCCTCATGCTCATTGATAGGGACAAGAGGAGGGGGAGGTTGGACTCAAGAGGAAAAAGAAGAGGGGTTATGAACAAAGAGTTTCAACTTGGAAACATGAAATATAGGATGGATGCACATATAACAAGGCAAGGCAAGTTGATAAGCAATAGGAGAGAAAAATTGGGTGACCTCAAAGGGTTCTATCCAATAAGGGGCAAGTTTACAAATTTGGGTATCAAGGGAGAGAGGGAGGTTATTGGATGAGAGTATGACCTTATCATCGACTTGAAAGTTGAGATCACAATGATGGTGATCCGCATATTGTTTCTGCCAATTTTGAGCAACAATGAGATGAGATTTGGCTTGTTGGAGGGATTGTGTGATGATGGTCAAGAAGGTGGAAGTATGAAGGACATGACATGGAGGAGGAGCAAGAGGGAATCAAGAACAAGTGGGTCTTGTCCAAAATTGAGAAAAAAAGGAGAGAATCTGGTGCTTGCCTATTTAGAATTATTGTGTGCAAACTCTACAATTGCAAGCCATTCATCCCAATTTTTATGGTGAATATTGACAAAGGCATGAAGCATATCTTCCAAAGCACAATTTGCACATTCAATTTTTCCATCAATTTGAGGATGATATGTCATGGACAAAGTAAGCTTGGTAACTAGTATTTAGAAGAGTGCTAGCCAAAACTTTCTGGTGAAGCGAGGATCACGGTTGAAGATGAGTATACATGGCATCCCATGATCCTTGAATACATTGTCAAAGTAGATTTGTGCCAAGGTTGGAGCATCCACAATATCAATTGTTAGCGCCAAATGGATTTGCTTACTAAGCTTATCCACAAACACCACAATTGTTGTGTGACCTTGCTTTGTCTTGGGCAAGGATGTGATGAGATCTAAGCTTACATATTCCTAACAAGTAGATGGAATTGGGAGTGGTTAAAGGAGTCCACTCGGTTTTTGGTTATTGGCCTTGTAACATTGGCAACTCTCACACAATTGGACAAACTCCCAAACATCTTGTGCTATGTTGGGCTGCCACCATTGGCATGCGAGGGTACCCCATGTCTTGTCAACACCCATGTGACCAGCGATTGGTAAATCATGTGCTTCTTGTAGGCGCACAAGTCAAAGATTACCTTTGGCTGGAACATAAATCCAGTCCTCATGGAATAGAAGGTCTTCCTTGAAGGAGAAGGTTTTGTACTCCTTGTTTCATTTTGTTAGACAACCATGTACCATTTAGAAGAAGGGATCTTGTTGTAGAGCTTATTGAAACCCGTTTTGGATCTTGGAGTCAATTGATACCGTTGTAATTGGTGTTGTGATGAGAGGAAGACACTTCAAATCAGGTCATCGTGATAGAGCATCAAGGATGACATGGAACCGACCTAGTTTGTATGCAAGTTTGATGTCAAACAATTGGAGTTGCTCCTCCCATCGATGGTGTCCACTCTTCATGTGTTCCAAGTGTAAGGTCTGCAACAATGGTTTGTGATCAGTTTGCA
Organism: Lunularia cruciata; assembly: GCA_948567375.1. Classification (NCBI taxonomy): domain Eukaryota; kingdom Viridiplantae; phylum Streptophyta; class Marchantiopsida; order Lunulariales; family Lunulariaceae; genus Lunularia; species Lunularia cruciata. The sequence continues at coordinate 20,092,686 of OX419759.1, forward strand.
TGATCACTTGTTTCACCAAGAGATAATGCTTCCATACCTTGGTGGCATAAACTATTGCTAGTTGTTCCCAATCTCAAGTAGAGTAATTTCTTTCAGATGTATTTAGTCGGTGAGACACAAAGGCAATGGAATGTAGTCCATCTAGAAATTCCTCTTGCAACACAACTCCAATTGGAAAGTTAGAAGCATCAAAATCAACCACATAAGGTAGTTGAGGATCATATAGTTGAAGAATGTGTCTTGAGACACCATATATTTCAACTTCTTGAATGCTTCTTTGTGCTTGGTGGTCCACTAAAAGCTTGAGTTCTTCCCCAAGAGGTCAGTCAATGGTGCAGCTACATGAGCATAATAGTGGATGAACTATTGGTAAAAATTGGCCAATCCATGAAATGCCCATACTTCTATAGCATCCTTTGGAGTAGGCCAATTAGTAATGGCTTTGATTTTCTCATCTTCCATCTTGATCCCCTCCAATGAGATCTTGTGAGATCAGAAGGTAACTTCCTTCTGCCAAAAGGCACACTTTGATTTCTTGCAGTAAAATTACCATTGTTGGAGTCATCTTAAGACTTCTCGCATGTGAATCATATGTTTTACCTTTGTCTTGCTATAGATTAAGATATCATCCAAGAATACCACCACGTACCAATCTAATAGTCCATCCAATACCCAATGCATCTGATCCATGAAGACTGTTGGAGCATTAATGAGCCCCAAAGGTAGAACTCTCTACTCAAAATATCCATACCTTATGCAAAAGGTAGTCTTTTGCACATCCTCCCTATCAATGGGGGTTTTCCAAAAGCCATTGTGAAGATCCAACTTGGAGAAGTTTTGTGCTCTACTCAATTGATCAAGCAAGTCATCAATCCAAGGCAAGGGATATGCATTCTTCACTGTTTGCTTATTGAGCCTATGGTAATCAATACAAAAACAAAGTCCTTCATCCTTCTTTGGAACAAATAGTATCGGTGTTCTCCAAGGAGAGGTATTATATCATATGAAATTCTTCTCCAACAACTCCATAATCGTTATTTGTAGCTCCTCCAATTCCTTTGGTGAGAGCCAATAGATTGGTCTACTCATTGGCGTACTCCTTGGCAATAACTCAATTTTGAAGGGCATACCACAATCGGAGGGTAATCCCTTCGGCCGGTCATCCAAGAACACATCTGCAAACTCCTAAACTATGTGATCAACTCATTGCTTGATGAGGCTCTTGGCACACCTCAGATTTTCCTTGTGCAATCAGCTTGATTGACATTGTGAAAATAGATTGATCTTCCTCCAAAGCTTGCTTTATGGTTGCTTCACTAACAAACTTCCCATCTAGTGACTCATCTCTCTTCAAAGCTTACTCCATGGTTGCCTTCTTGGCAAACTTCCCATCTTGTGACTCATCTCCGTTCAAGGCTTGCTCTATGGCTACCTTCTCAACAAACTTCTCATCTTGGGATTGACTATTTTTAGGTGTCTTACTCAGAAGTGCCAAACAACCTAATTAAAAATTTTTACCTTGGTGTTGTACTTGAATTCTTCATCGGGTCCAATCAAATGAACCTTATAATGTTCAAGCCAAGGTAGCCCTAGAATGACATCATAGTGTAGAGGTGCCACTACAAACCTCATACACTCCAAATACTCCTTCCCAATCTTGAAGATAATAGGATGCAAGATACTAAAATGCAAAGCCCTTTCTACTATCCGCCATCATCAATCTACTCTCAATTACTAGCTTGATAGGAATACCCAATTCCTTTGCTATTTGCATAGACATGCAATTCTTTGAACTTCCAAAATCAACCAAAATCCTATAATCTCGATTAGATATTGTACCTTGCAAGTGAAGAAAACTTGCATAGGTTGAGCATTCAATCCCATTGGAACTAATCAAGCTCCCAATAGGTAGCTCAAAATCTCCTACTAGGATTCCTCATTTCACTTATCATTCTACTCCACAAACTCCATCTAGGCAACTTATCAAGGTCTCCCATTCTTCAGTGGACATTCAGCAATGTGATGTCCCAATTGGCGATAATAAAAACAACCACTATTTTAACATAATTTTTCTTTATCTGCAATGCCAAGTGGTTTCCATTGAATGGCATCAATCTCCATTGGTGTCAGCTCCTCCACCCGTGTGTAGTGCAACGGTAGGTTCTGTGGAGGTCAAGACCAAGTTGTTGTAACCAAGGAATCAAAACATTTGGCCAACCGCATGGCATTCTCCAAGTGTTGTGGCTCTTGCATGGTTACCTCTAATTTGGTTCTTTACTTCAAGCCCCTCACAAATTGATCTAGAGCTTCACCTTCCAATATATCTGGAATTTTCATGATGGTGTTCTGGAATTGCGTGATGTAACTTCTTACAGAGCCAATCTATTTCAACTCCGCCAACCTATCTTGTGCAACTGGTGTAGCTTGTGCAACTTGTGTGGCATTCATAGCTTAGAATTGACTAATTACTGCACTCTTGAATTCTACTCATGTCAAGATTGGTGCAACAATTTTTCATTCAGCTCGTTCCACTTGGAAACTCCACCATAGCTTTGCTACTCCATCCAATTGGCTAGAATCCAAGAGAATTTTTTTCCATTTGTCTTGAAGATTGGTAGCTTCAAAATAACATGTATAGTCAAACACAAAATTCTCCATTACCTTTGAGAGATTCTTGCCTTTAGATGCCTTGGGTTTAGGAAATCGGATTTGATCTTCTCCTTCTCTAACTGGTACCTTCTATACGTGCTCCTATTGTCAATGATCTTATTCATCCAATAATTGAGTAAGGTGCTCAATCTTTTATTGAATACCAATGATAACCTCCGGCATTGCTACCATGGTTGCTACTCTATCACGCCACCGCTAATCTATCTAATTTATTAACATGTAGAAGCAACACATCCACCATTCTCCATAAGTTACAACCAGAAGCACCAAGGGTTCCTCAAATGTGGTGATCATATGCAAAAAATCTTGTCCAAAGCATGAAGTGATGAATTGTGTGAGATGATGCTAGGATAGTACTTGGACACAATAATCCCAATGGTTTGGTGGAAGTGGATTTGGTGGTCCTTAAATTCTATTCATCCCATTCTTGCTATGATACCAATGTAAAAGACCAAGACCAAGGAGAGAAAAAGGAGAATGGAAGATCACAATGGGACACTTGAATGTGAGTAAACTCCAAATACCTAGCATGAGTTTTGGCTCTTGTATCTATAGGAATCTTACAAGGCTCTTGAGAAACTTCTCAAGAAGCTTCCTTGAACCGCTTTCTTGGAGTGCAAGCCAAGTAAGTTGTGAAGCTTCTCAAGAAGCATCCTTCTAGAAGTTGCTTACTTGGCATGCAAGCTAAGCTAATTGGAAGCTTCTACAAGCTTGCTTCTAGAACCTACCTACTTGGGATGTAAATTAAGCTATCCGGGAAGCTTCTCAATAAGCTTCCTGGATACTTCTAGAATATTCTAGGTTAATTTGTCTTATTTTCTACTTTATTAACCCTACTAACTTCATCATTAAACTCCATATTGTTATATAGATGCCTTTGAAATGCTGGTAATATTGATACAAAAACCCATTGCTTGTTCTCTCTCATTGACATTGGGCTCCACCAATTGTTGTAACTATAATTCCAAAACAAGTCCAAGATCTCTTTCTCAAAAAGCATGTGAGCCTAGGAAACTCATGAGTGGGGGTAACATGGCTCTAAGTTGCACAACAAGGTTCACCACTATTATAGACGACCTATCAACCACTACCATTGTCTAAAACTAGCACCCAACATCTAGAATATCATCCAAAATAAGGTGAGCTAGCCATTGAATGCCATCATATACATGTTGTAAAATCTCTCTAGGTAAGAAGTTCATCCGCCAAAGACAAAGATAATGAGTATGTGATCCAACTTTAGCTACATCCAACAATGTGATATTTCCTATTGAAGAATGGACCTAATGTGTACTTGCCACCAACAATGTGCAAGAATCATCTATCAAAGGAATATTCTCCAAAATGTAGGTTGAAGTAATGGCTTGATGAACCTAGAGATGTTATAATATATATGATATCCCAAAACATACTAGATGTGGATCTTGTAGACCTTGACCTTAGCCAACAAGAGTATGTGCTTGACATGGCCATCTAAAAGTCACCAGATGAATGGGACCAAGAAATGTTTATTGGTAAACTCTTTTGGTAACCCTTGATTTCTAATATCAATAAGAACTCCAAATACCAATAGGCCAATTGTGTCACATGATGTAGAGAGACTCACCTAGCAGTCTCATCTCTCTCTACATACAAGGATCGTTGAACTCATATGCTTTCCTATAGTACGGCAACTCATCCAATATTAATCCCACCCAACAACTCTAATAGGCATACTTCATCTACTATATATGCTAAGAAACAAGTATGATATCTAAAGGTGATAAGGTAATATACTCCAAAAGCTTATCCTCACAATGATCTCTTGGTGGTACAAAGGCTCCACTCCAAGCGTATTGCACCAATTGATCCGCATGTTATTGCAATGCCTTCTCAAAACTCCACAATGGAACATTCAAGGTAGATGAAACAACTCCACTCATACTCCAAATCCAAGTGATCTCCTCTTGTAATGGAGTATCCTCTATATGGCATTCCTCTCTAATAAGTCATTAGGCCAAGTAACAAAACCATTGAAAGCTAAAACTAATACCATGGTTCTTGATTAAAGTGACCCAAGATCGCCACTATTAAATTGCACCAATAAGTAACATACACATCCCTCACTTGACTTCTAACCTGGTCTATATCTCCTTCCAATATTCAATGATGAAACCCATGGTATATAACACTACTCCACCAACTAGCACATCATATGACTCTACTATTGTTGCAATGGTTGCAATGGCTTGAGCTCTCACCATAGAGCTATCAATTGGATCATTGGGCTGAATTTGAACAATGAGCTCCCCACATGTGATGTATTGTGTAGAACCACTCCCAAGAGATTTTTGGATCTAAAATGGATACCTCTCTACATTGGTCTTCCATAGCCCAAGACCAGCAACTACAACCTTCCCCAAAGTAAGAGGTTGCACACTAGAGTCTAATAAGACACTCTATGGTGCATAGACCTTCCCTAAAGGTCCCACCAACAAAAAAATTTCACTATGGTTGTCCAATGGAACAACTCTAGGTGTGAACCAAGCTTGCTCAAATACAAGTCTAGCTTGTAACTCCTCCAACCTAGCAACTATTGCCTATCACAAGCTATTGATAGTTCAATAGATCCCATACTCTTTAACCAAGTTAGCTCTATTATCAACTACCTTTGCTCTAGAAGCAAGAACCACATCATTCCTACTCTCAAAAAGTGTGGTAGCCAATCGGAACACTAGTGTTAGGTCAATTCCCAATATAAACATGTCATTGGTTGAGAACACGAGGGAGCATATAATCAATTGAATCACCTTCAACATTGTGCTAGACTCAAGATGTGTAGTAGTAGGTCATTGAATAATATTTTGTCCATCATGCATTCTATCACTATCTACCACACTTGCACTAGGATGTCTAGGAGCCATGGATGTTATTTATACTGCCTCAAAGAGTGTGAAAGACTAGGGAAGTTTGACATATTTACCAACCTCTCCTCTCTATAGGTCCAATTCTAGTGGTGCTCTTCTAGGCTCTTGAGCACATAATGCACTCCTAGTCAATGTGATCAATGAATCTACTTGTGCTCTTTGCACATAAAGTCCAAGACATATGTAACAATATGGAGTTTAGTAATGAAGTTAGTTGGGCTCACAAAGTAGCACATAAGACAAATTAGCCTAGAATATTCTAAAAGTATCTAGGAAGCTTCTTGAGAAGCTTCCTGGCTAGCTTAGCTTGCACCTCAAGTGAGTAATTTCTAGAAGAAAGCTTCTAGAAGCTTCCCACTAGCTTAGCTTGCACGCCAAGTAGGCGGCTTCTAGAAGGAAGCTTCTTGAGAAGCTTCCTAGTTAACTTGGCTTTCACTCTAAGAAAGCAGCTTGAGGAAGCTTCTTGAGAAGCTTCTCAAGGGCCTTGTACGCTACCTATAAATACCAAAGCCAAAGCTCATGCTAGGCATTCGGAGTTTCCCCTCATTCAAGTGTCCCAATGTGAGTTTCCATTCTCCTATTTCTCTCCTCAGATTTAGTCTTTTACAACATCTCTAGAACCAACATAAGAGATGGAAATCTCAACACTTTAATTTGATCTCCTCTAATTTATACCCATGCTAGTCAAAATTTGCTCCAACTACTCAATCCCAGTAGCCATGGTTGCATCAAAAGCAAGGGCAAGTATTGGACTCCTACACAAGTGTAGGTCCTCTATTGCCACCTCATCCTCAATTATATGGAGCTCCTCTACCACCTATCATAGCAACCCTAGCACTTTGTAGCTCTGAATGGAGGTCAAAGCATCAATTACTCATATGACCAAATCTACAACAATTGTCACACTATCTTTGAGTTGGATATGGTGCTCCAAAGGTATCATGCACACTACTCTAGGAGTACTCTCTCTTCTAGTAAGGTCCACCATAAGTACAAAAATCAACACCACCACCCCTTGGTTGTTATTGACTAAAAAATGAAGGTAAGAGCCTAGATGCACTGGGCCCTCCCTTCACTCCATAAGATAGGAGCTATCCACTCTACCCTCAAAAGCCAACACAGTGTGGTGCACTCTAATAAACCTTGGAAGAAGGAAAAACTATAGAATGATCTCTCCTTACCAGATCCAAATATCACCATTCTCTCCTCTACCATGTTAAGCTCAATGCATTCAACCAAAGCAAAAACTATCACCAAAGTCAAGGAGGTAGTTTGCAACATTGTAACATCACACACTCTACATTGCAACTCCTTGTTTAGTATCACATACCAAAATTGAACTACTTGGGCCTTAGTAACTCCTTGAGTGAAATTGATCAATTGTCTCATGCAATTATATGCCTCATGTAAGCTCTCTCCAACCTTCCATTTGAACTTTTTAATGTTCTAAGGATAAGAGAAACCCCACGAGAAATAGAAGAGAATCAAAAATTTTCATCTCTCAATACTCTAATGCTCTAAAGGAGCACCTTGTATTTGTTATATAGCAAACAAGATCCACTAAAAGGGAGCTACATCCTTGGATCACATACATGGATTGGTGACATGTCAACTAGCTACACCCTTAGATTAGTTATATGGATTGGTGACATGTCAATCCTTGTCCTATTTGGTTTGTCAAACAAGTTTCACCAAAAGGAATCTTTAGTGAATTTTCTTATAAGAAGCTAACAACAACATGGGTGAGCTATCATTGAAGGCTCTCAAGGAAAAATAAAGAAGGAGAAAGGCAACAACTTTTCTTCCAAAAGGGTAGAATTTTTCATTTTTTGAGGCCTAATTTGCCTATTTAGGCCTTTGAAATTGACTCTCAAGTTTTTAGGGTGTTTTTGGCTCTACCCTATTAGTAGTACTCTTTTGGTGATACTTCTATCTGATCTACTTAGACCATCATATATAACATCCCTCAAGATATTACCAAGCCAATTTCCACCTCTAGATAATATGGTATTACAAGCATCCTCCCTTTAAGACATAACATCTTTGTTGCAAAGTAGTTGCTCAAAAGATTACATCAACACCTATGCATTGGTCAATTTAGTTCTTGACTCTCATGTTGCATCATATAATAGGTACTCTTTCCAATGTACAAGATATTCCACACTTAGATGGCGTGTACCATGGATGTGTTTTTGGAGAATATATTCAACTTTGTATTCCCTATGCCATCAATGAGTGTTGCACAAGGTCTAACTTCTTGTATGGAAGTAAATTGTGGTGCTTGGGTGCATATCTATGTAGTAAAGAAACATGGAACATTGGATAGATCTTCCTATGAAGCAGTAGTTTGAGGTGATAGGCCATTGCACTAATTCAATGGATAATGGGAAAGGGCCCAATAAAATGAGGTCTGAGCTTACAAGGGCCAACTAATGTGAGGTTGGTTGTGAACAACTACACTTGATCCCCAATGTTGAACTCCATTTGCCTACAATATGCATTTTCATATTGTTCAAATGATTTTGGGCTATCTGCAACCTATGTTTTGTATTCTCCACCCTTTTGGATTCTAGAAATAAAAGTGTTGATAGCATCAACTTTTATAGCCATTAGGTGGACCTTTATCAAACTTGAAGATATGAAAGGATGTTCTCTATACATGAGGAAGAATGATGTGACATGTGTAGATGCATTTATCAAACTATTCTAGGTAAATCTATCAATGGAAGTAAGGTGTCCCACCTTTCTTGCTCCTCTAAGATGAAGCTTGGAGCATATCCTTGATAGTACAATTGGCCCGCTTTTTTTGTCCATCAGTTTGTGGATAGTATGCCATGGACATGGCAAGTTTGGTTTTAAAGATGCCAAAGAGTGTTCTCTAAACAAGTTAGTGAATTGAGGAGTCCGATCAATGATGCGCACTCAAGACAAGCCATGGTGAGAAAAGACCACAAATAAGTATAATTTGAGCTAATTGTGGAACAATCACATCCTTGGTTGTAGAATATATATATATAGATCATTTTGTTGAGTTGGTCTACAAGATTACAATGGAGTCAAAACTTGAGGTGGTCTTAAGTAGTTCACAAACCAGATCCATGTTGACTTGCTCCCAATGTTATGTAAGAGTAAGGAGGGTTGAAAGAGTCATGCAGCACTCTAATTAGAGCTTTATTTTGTTGAAAAAATAGGTAACTTTGAACATACTCCATCATATCATTGCTCATCTTGGGCCAATAGTAATGGCATTTGACTACATCTAAGATCTTGTCCATTCCAATGTGACCTGTTCTAAAAGACCAAGGAGAGAAATAAGAGAATAGAAGACTTGAGTGAAAGATCACATTGGGATTCTTAAATGAACGAAAATTTGTATGCTTATCATGAGCTTAGGCTTTGGTATTTACATAGAATATACAAGGCACTTAAGAAGCTTCTTAGAAGTTGTTTTCTTAGAGTACAAGTTAAGCTACTTGGGAAGTTTCTCAAGAAGCTTCCTTCTAGAAGCTACCTACTTGGTGTGCAAGGTAAGCTAGTTGGGAAGCTTCCAACTTCCTTTTAGAAGCCATCTACTTAGCATGTAAGCTAAGATAGTTAGGAAGACATATTACCCAATATTTGGAAGACACCAAAAAGCTTCCTATATGCTTCTAGAATATTTTTATAATTCTTGGCTTATTTGGTCTATTTGCTACTTCATTAGTCTCAACTAACTTGTTTATAAACTCATATTGTTACACTTATAATGCAAAATCATGACATTATGTTAGGATGGTCGTTCTTAGGTCTAGAGTATCTAGGGTCCATAACTTGCCATCATGAAAAGTGAGTCCCTATGTACTACTTATGTGTTTGGATGATTGAGTTCCTACAATATATGGGTCAGTCTTTGTAGCAATAAAAATCTTTGGCCAAAATTTTGACCTCTACCACCAGGTTGTTCACCATAGGCATTTGGGTGAATGCATCTAAAAGTTGTTTCTTGCCTTTCATATATGTACTTGTCATGTTGAATCATTGTCTCTACTTTGTTCAATGAATCTATCGATGAGATAGATCTTTTTGTATCTCAAGGTAGACTAGAGGTTTGTTGTCTACTCCACTATAAATGCCTTCTTGCCAAGATAGTGTTTCCAATGCTTGATTGCAAGGATAATAATCAAGTCTTATTGTTTGGTGATGTGATAGTTGCATTATGCAAACAATAGCTTTTGAGAGAAATATACAATTGAGTGTCATCCATCATTTCATTCTTGTTATAGGATTGCGCCTATTGTAATGCATGATGCATCTATAGCCAACTTGATTGGACATTTTGGATCATACCATTTCAAAATTGGTGCATGTAGTAATGCATCATTCAATTCATATGCAGTTCCCCATATCCACTTCTTCTCTTTGCCAAGTAGTGTCATTAAGAGTTATGCGACCTTGGAGAAATCTTTGACAATTTGATAATAAAACCCAATCAATCCCAAGAAACCCTAGAGTTGAGTTTGATCTGTAATACCCATTTTTGCATGTGTGTAGTATTGTGATATTTAGTTTGGTATTACAAGAACTTGAGAAATATTATTTATAGAGATAAAGAATGGTTCTACCTTAGTCATGATTAGATAAAGTTAGTCATAGCTAAGATAAAATAGACCTTAGAGGAATTAGAAAAAATGAGCATTATTATTTTGGACTCTAGTGTGTTGACTTGGTATTATTCCTAAGTGTTTGGCTTTGAGGAAAGAGTTGAGAACTCTTGGACCCACAAGTCTTTTTGTTTAAGCTTCTTCTATAGTCCAAAGATAGCCCATGTGAAGGAATCCTTTACTTAGTGGTTGGGTCAAGATAAGACCATATACTTAGGATAATATTCCCATGACTATGGATATTCCTTTAGCTTTTTGATTTTATTTAACTTTTAGCTTAGTAACTTAAGTTACTCTAATAATTAGTAACTTTGGTGCGTAACATTTTCACAAGTATATAAACAAGGAGTGAGGAGTTGCTCATCATCCTTTCATTTGCAACTATCTCTCTCTCTCTCATTGAGTTCTTTAGTGAGAAATGGCTTGAGTCTTGGAGTGTTAGTGTTACCTTGGATGAGTATGATGGAGTTGGGGTTCTTTGCCTTCTTAGTCCATGGTGCACCCCCATAATAGCTATCAAAGGTTCATCTTCAATGAGAGATAGGCCGGCTCATAGATCATTGGAGCACCTCATTCTTGAATGACCTCTAGTTTATATGATAACACTTTGATACCTTCTTCTATTACTCTATGCCCCAAGCAATCTACTTCATACTTACCAAACTTTGAGACTTTGGTATACAATTGGTTTTGTCACAAAATCTAGAGGATTTTTAATAGATGTTGCTTGTGCTCCTACATGGTCCTATTGTGGACTAAAATTTCATCAAGGAAAATTATAATTGACTTGTCCAAGTATGGACATGATATATCATTTTTCAAACTCATGAAAGTGGTTGGTGCATTGGTGAGGCCAAATAGCATCTCTAGGCACTCAAAATGACCATACATTGTTCAAAAGGCAGTTTTATATCTGTCTTTCTCCGCAATGCTTATTAGGTTATAACTACTTTGTAGATCAAGTTTGGTGAAGTGTATTTCCCCTATTAAGTTGATAAAAAAATTCATCTATGCAAGGTAATGGGTATTTTTTCTTCACTATTTGTTGATTTAGGCTTCAATAGTCAATGCACATGTGCATTATACCATTCTCCTTCACAAACAAGACAGAAACCCCATATGGTGATATGCTAGGTTGGATAATCCTTTCTATAGCATATCCTTGATTTGAGCCTTATATTCCTCCACCTCATGAAGTAATAGTTGATATGAGGCCTTATAAAGAGTTATCTTTCAAGGAAGTATCTTGATTTTATGATCTATTCTCCTTTTTGGTGGTAATCTTGGAGGTAAATCATCAAGAAATACATCTTGAAACTCATTGACCACATCTTTCAAATTCTCCAAAAAATTTCCATTGAGTTTATGCACTTTGGACTTCTCTTATTAGACCCATGAAACACCTATGTGTCTTATTGATGTTGTTGTCCCTATGACATAAAGAGGCAATTCTTGCCTTTGTGATCTTTTTTATCTCCAATGATTTTCCATTGGCTAGTTCTCAACCTTTTCTTTATCCAATCTACCATATGGTTGTAGTGCTTCATCCATGGTATGCATAAGATCATATTGTAATGAGCTAATTGTATCACTCACCACTCAATTTCTTCTTGATACTCTCTTATAGAGAGAGTTACCTTTCTAGGTAATGACTCAATCATCTCTATCTAACCATTTTATAACTCTACTTCTTCATTCTCATCATTCTCTAGTTCTATCCCCAACCTTATTGCAACAAAGTAAGACAAGAAATTCAATTCTTTTTTGCTCTAGGGTCTACCAATATTCTTATGTGATTGCCTTTTTAGACTCCATTTACAACAATCAGTTGTGCATTTGTCTTCCTCAACCTTTGCACACTTGTCCTCTTCCTTCCTCCCCTCCCCCAAGCCGCTTTTACTCCTCTCCACTGAGCCAATAAGGCAATGAGGTGCCTTTATTGACAATCTTTGTTTTTTGATGTGATTTAAGCATCCTCCTCTTTGATTCATCTCTCCAAGTTGTTTAAAGATCATTTCTATGGAGGCCAAGGGCCTCTAGAAAGGCAAGCACAGCAGTTGATGGTTATGTGCCCAACTTGGTTGCAATTATAACAATTTCATTATTCTACTTGAGCCCCTTCTCCTTGTGAGACTCCATCTCTCCTTTCTTTAACTTGTCCTTGTTCTCTTTGGAGCGGTTGTGATCCTCTGTCTCAAGAATGAATGTTGCCCAATTCCATAAGGACTAGTCCACTAAAGTATGGTGTTTTTGCCAAGTAGTGTTGTGTTGAGACTACCCTTTCACCTCCTCCAAGCACTTCTGTTATTCTTTGAGCACACGCAATGGCTTCAAAAATAGTGCAAGGATTTTGTATCATTACCTCTTGGTGAATTTTCTATTTAACCTTTGTTTGAAACTATCAAGAGCTTTTGCTCAATTTATATTGATTATCACAACTTACATATTGAGAAATGCCTCCACATAATCTTATCTGCTCTTCTTCTTCTTCAACTCCCATAGTCGGGTTTGAGCCATCTACACGGAATCCATGAATTGGAAATTCTTTAACAACACTTTCTTTCATTTTTGTCCAAGTGATCTCTCTTCCTTCTTCCAACACTAATTATTCCCATGCATTATATCATGTGAAAGCTTAATGAATCAGGTACCCATATGCAAGCACATGCAAATACACTTGTGGAATGATTGGTGATCTCAATTGTGAATAATTGAAAGTATTACTTCATTCTTGAAATTAAGTTTTCCACTACTCCCATGGAACATTATCCCCTGTAAGGTTTGATATTGCAAATCTTTTTCACCTATAGTAACAATGTGGCTTCATTGCTGATTGGGATCATTGTAATCAGCATGAGTAACTCTCTAATTACTTTACTTGTTGTTTTTGGGTTTAAGGATGATTCTTGTTCATGCCTTACACGAGCATTCCTAAATTTATGTAATTTATTTTGCAATGCTTCCATTGTCATCTTTATCTCCTAAACCTTGTTCAATATTTCTTACATTCTTTGCATTAGATTTTTCAATTATAGCTCCATGATTTGTACTCATAGCAAATGCTCAATTGCTACTTCTTATTTCAATAGAGTGTTAATATGATCATTCAAGATGAGGCACAAGCAATTGAGACTACCATTGGGACCTCAGAGGCTATCACTTGTTGATAATATTTCTTACCAAAATTGCGGACTATCAAATCTCTAAATATCACTTTTGGTCTAATTACATAACCAATTTTTACTTGAGTATTAAAAGAGAGAGAATTTGGTATATTTAGATCCATAATATCACCATAGAATGTAAATTGTCAAATCCCAATCTCTATCATATATCACCTTAGGTAGAATCATAAAGTTTGACAAATTCATTACTTTGCCCATGAACTCCATTCCAAAATGATAAAGTAGATATACTTTCACTTGCCTATGCTTGATATACATAATCTTCATGTGGGACTTATTCCCAAATGGTGCAAGCACTAGAAGAAATCCACCATGCAAGGTGCATGATATGTCTAGCTAATGGTATTACAAACTCCTCCAAGCTCTTCAACTTGTTAGCTTGTACTCCTTTGTTGTTTGTCTCAAGCACTAGAAGAAATCCACCATGAGGTTAAACCTTGGTATTGCACCACTTCTTGCAGTAAGACTGTAAAAGACCGTGACCAAGGAGAGAAATAGAAGAATGGAAGTTCACATTGGGACACTTGAATGAGTAAACACTCTAAATGCTTAGCATGAGCTTTGGCTTTGGTATTTATAGGTAGCATACAAGGCCCTTGAGAAGCTTCTCAAGAAGCTTCCTTGAGCTGTAACACCCATATGTGCATGTGTGTGGTATTGTGATATTTAACTTGGTATTACAAGTACTTAAGAGATATTATTTATATAGAGATAAAGGATGGTTCTATATTAGTCATGGTTAGCTAAAGTTAGTCATAGCTAAGATAGAGTGGACCTTAATTTAGAGGAAGTAGAAAAGATGAGCACCACTATTTTGGATTTTAGTGTGTTGACTTGGTATTATTCCTAGGTGTTTGGCTTTGAGGAAAGAGTTGAGAACTCTTGGGCCCGCAAGCCTTTTTGTTTTGGATTCTTCTTTAGTCCAAGGATAGCCCATGTGAAGGAATCCTTGACTTAGTGGTTGGGTCAAGATAAGACCACATGCTTAGGGGAATATGCCCATGTGAATGGATATTCCTTTCTACTTTTTGACTTTACTTGACTTTTAGTCTAGTAACTTGAGTTACTACGGTAATTAGTAACTTTGGTACGTAACTATTTCACAAGTATATAAGCAAGGGGTGAGTAGGTACTCATCATCCTTTCATTTGCAACTATCTCTCTCTCATTGAGTTCTCTAGTGAGCAATGTCTTGAGTCTTGGAGTGTTAGCCTTGGAGGAGTATGATGGAGTTTGGGTTCCTTGCCTTCTTAGTCCATGGTGCACTACCATAATAGCCATCAGAGGTTCATCCTGAGTGAGAGACATGCCGGCTCACAGAGCCGCTTTCTTAGAGTGCAAACCAAGTTAACTAGGAAGCTTCTCAAGAAGCTTCCTTGAGCCGCTTTCTTAGAGTGCAAACCAACTTAACTAGGAAGCTTCTCAAGAAGCTTCCTTCTAGAAGTCACCTACTTGGCATGCAAGCTAAGCTATTTAGAAGCTTCCTTCTAGAAGCTACTTACTTGATGTGCAAGCTAAGCTAGCCGGGAAGCTTCCTAGATACTTCTAAAATATTCTTGGCTAATTTGTCTTATTTTTTACTTTGTTAGCCATACTAACTTTGTCGCTAAGCTCCATATTGTTACATATTCTCCCACCACTAATTAGTGATGTCCTCGTTGCCAATGAAGATTAGAACTCTTGGATGGCCATATGTGCATTTTGGAGGTGAGAAAGAGGTTCCCATGTGGCATCATGAAGGGGATATCCTTTCCAAAGAACCTTGTACTCTGTATGTTTTCAACAGCCTCATTGAATTTGGCAACGTGCAAGGATATGATCAACTTTGTACTCCTCATGATCATTGATAGAGACAGGAGGAGGGGGAAGTTGGATTCAAGAGGAAAAGGAAGAGGGGTTAGTAACAAAGAGTTTCAACTTGGAAACATGAAAGATAAGGTGGATATGCATATGACAAGGCAAGGCAAGTCAATAAGAAACAACAGAGACAATTTAGGTGATATCAAAGGGTCCTATCCAATTAGGGGCAAGTTTAGAAACTTGGGTATCAAGTGGGAGAGAGAGGTTACTAGAGGATAGCATGACTTTATCACCAACTTCAAAGGTGAGATCACGATGATGGTGATCTATATATTGTTTTTGATGATTTTAAGCAACAAGGAGGTGAGATTTGGCTTGTTGGAGAGATTGGGATATAATGGTCAAGAATGTTGAAGTATGAGGAACTTGAGATGGAAGGGGAGCAAGAAGAGAATCTGGAACAAGCGGATCTTGGCCAAAATTGAGAAAGAAAGGAGAAAATCCGGTGCTTGCCTATTTGGAATTATTGTAGGCAAATTTTGCAGCTGCAAGACATTCATCCTCATTGGTATGGTGGACAAGACAAAGGCACGTAGCATATCCTCCAAGGTACAATTTTCACATTTGTTTTTTCCATCAGTGTGAGGATGATAGGCCATGGACAAAGCAAGCTTGGTGCCAAGTATTTGGAAGAGTGCTTGCCAAAACTTCTCGATGAATTGAGGATCACGGTTGGAGATGAGTACACATGGCATCCCATGATGCTTGAAGATATTGTCAAAGTAGATTTGCGCTAAGGTTGGAGCATCCATGGTATCAAAGGTTGGTGCCGAGTGGATTTGCTTACTAAGCTTATCCACAAACACCACAATTGTTGTGTATCCTGGCTTTGTCTGGGGCAAAGATGTGATGAGATCCAAGCTCACGTGTTCCCATCAAGTGGATAGAAAGGGGAGTGGTTGAAGGAGTCTACTTGGCTTCTAGTTGTTGGCCTTGTTAAGTTGGCAGCTCTAACACTATCAGACAAACTCTCAAACATCTCATTTCATGTTGGGCCACCACCATTGGCATTCGAGGGTACCCAAGGTCTTGTCCACACCCATGTGCCCAACTATTGGTAAATCATGGGCTTCTTGAAGGTGTACAAGTCAGAGATCACCTTTGGCTGGAACATAGATCCGGTCCTCATGGAATAGAAGGGCTTCCTTGAAGGAGAAGGTGTTGTACTCCTTGTTGCATGTTGTAAGATGACCATGCACCATTTGGAAGAAGGGATCTTGTTGTAGCACTGACCAAAACTCAGTTTGGACCTTAGAGTCAATTGACACCGTTGTAATTACTATCATGTTGAGAGGAAGAGACTTCAAATCAGGTCACCGTGATAGAGCATCAAGGATGACATGGAACCGACCTGGTTTGTACTCAAGTTTGATGTCAAAAAATTGGAGTTGTTCCTCCCATTGATGATGTTCACTCTTCATGTGTTTCAAGTGTAAGGTATGCAACAATGGTTTGTGATCATTTTGCATGATCACTTGTTTCTCCAAGAAGTAATGCCTCCATACCTTGGTAGCATATACCATTGCAAGTTGTTCTTGGTCTTGAGCAAAGTAATTTATTTCAGCCATATTTAGTCAGCAAGACACAAAGGCAATGGGATGTAGACCATTTGGGAATTCTTGTTGCAACATGGCTCCAATTCCAAAGTTAGAAGCATCACATTCAACCACACATGGTAGCTGAGGATCATACGATTGAAGGATGGGTCTTGAAGACACCATATGTTTTAACTTCTGGAATGCTTCTTTGTGCTTGGTGGTCCACTAAAAGCTCAAGTTCTTCCCAAGAGGTCAGTCAATGGGTGCAGCCACATGAGCATAATAATGAATGAACCGGCGGTAAAAACTGGCCAATCCATTAAATGCCCGTACTTCTATAGTGTCTTATAGAGTAGGCCAATTAGTAATGTCCTTGATTTTCTCCTCTTCCATCTTGATCCCCTCTGATGAGATCTTGTGATCCAAGAAGGTAACTTCCTTTTGCCAAAAGGTACACTTTGACTTCTTGCAATAAAATTTCCATTATCATAGTCATCTTAGGACTTCTTGCACGTGATTCACGTGTTTTGCCTCTATCTTGCTATAGACTAAGATATCATCCAAGAACAACATCATGTATTGATTCAATAGTCCATCTTACACCCGATGCATCTAATCCATGAAGACCATTGGAGCATTAGTGAGCCCAAAAGATAGAACTCTCCACTCAAAATGCCCATACCTTGTGCAAAAGGCCATCTTTTGCACATCCTCCCTATCAATGGGGATTTGCCAATACCCATTGCAAAGATCCAATTTGGAAAAGTATCATGCTCCACTCAATTGATCAAGCAAGTCATCTATATGAGGCAAGGGATATGCATTCTTCACTATTTGCTTATTGAGCCTGCTATAATCAATACAGAAACAAAGTCCTCCATCCTCTTTGGAATAAATAGTACCGGTGCTCACCAAGGAGAGGTATTATGTTGTATGAAGTCCTTTTCCAACAACTCCATAAGTGTTGTTTGCAACTCCTCCAGCTCCTTTGGTGCAAGCCTTTGGATTGGTCTACTCAATGGAGTACTCCTTGGCAATAACTCAATCTTGAAGTGCATACCATGATCGAAGGGTCATCCCTTTGGCAGATCATCCGGTAACACGTCTGCAAACTCTTGAACTATTTGACCAACCATTGCTTGGTGAGGCTCTTAGCTCTCCTCAGATTGTCCTTATGCAATCTGCTTGATCCACACCGCAAAAGCAGACCTATCTTCCTCCAAAGCTTACTTTATGGTTGCTTCACTAACAAACTTCCCATCTAGGCACTCACCTCTCTTCAAAGCTTGCTCCATGGTTGCCTTCTTGGCAAACTTCTCATCTTGAAGCTCCTCTCCCTTCAAGGCATGATGTATGGCTGCCTTCTCAACAAACTTTCCATCTTGGGACTGACTATTCTTAGGTGTCTTACTCAAAGGTGCTAGACAACCTAAGTGGAAATTCCTACCTTGGTGTTGTACTTGAATTTGTCGTTGGGTCCAATCAAATTGAACCTTATGATGTTCAAGCCAAGGTAGTCCTAGAATGACATCATAGAGTAGAGGTGCCACTACAAACCTCATACACTCCAAATACTCCTTCCCAATCTTAAAAGTAACAGGATGTGAGGTACGAAATGCATACACTTTCTACCATCCGCCATCATCAATCTACTTCCAATCACTGGCTTGATAGGAATACCCAATTCCTTTGCTACTTGCATAGACATGTAATTCTTTGAACTTCAAGAATCAACCAAAATCTTACAACCCCGATTAGATATTATACCTTACAAGTAAAGCAAACTTGCATAGGTCGAGCCTTTAATCCCATTAGAACAAATCAAGCTCCTAGTAGGCAACTCAAAATCTCCTACTGGGATTCCTTGTTTCCTTGATCACTCTTTTCCACAAACTTCATCTTTGCAACTTGTCAAGGTCACCCATTCTTGAGTGGACATTCAACAATGTGATGTCTAACTTGGCAATAATAAAAACAACCTCCATTTTGTCGCAAGCTTTCTCTATTTGTTGTACCAAGTGGTCTCTGTTGGATAGCATCCATCTCCATTGGATAGCATCAATCTCCATTGGTACTGGTTCCTCCACCCATGTGTAGTGTACTGGTAGGCTTTGTGTAGGTTGAGATTGAGACCAAGTTGCCACAACCAAGGAATCAAAGCGCTCAACCAATTGCATAGCTTCTTCTACATTTTTTGGTTCTTGCATGGTCACCTCCAATTTGGTTTATGTCTTCAATCTCCCCACAAATCGATCTAGAACTTCACCTTCTTGTATATTTGGAATTTGCATGATGATGTTTTGAAATTGTGTGATGTAGCTCCTTACAAAGCCAATTTGCTTCAACTCTGCCAGTTTATCTCATGCAGCTTGAGTGGCATTTATAGTTTGAAATTGACCAAGTATTGAATCATTGAATTCTGCCCATGTCAAAATTCGTGCAACAATCTATCGTTTAGCTTGTTCCACTTGGAATCAACACCAAAGTTTTGCCACACCTTCCAATTGGCTACAAGCCAAGAGAATCTATTTCCGCTCATCTTGAAGGTTGGTGGCTTCAAAGTAACATTCACAATCAAACACAAAGTTCTCCACTATTCTTGGAAGATTCTTGCCTTCAAACACCTTAGGTTTTGGAAATCGGATGTGATCTTCTCTATCTTGAACTGGTGCTCTCTTTATATGTTCTTGTCATTGCTGCTCTTGTTCATCCAACAATTGAGTAAGGTGCTCAATTTGTTGCTACATTGCAAGGATAACATCTAGTATTGCCACTATAGCTATTACTCTATCCCACTACTCTCAATTTATCTAATTGATTGACACATAGATGCAACACATCCATTGGTCTCCAATCGGAAGTATCAAGGGTTCTTCAAACAAGGTGATCATATGCAAAAAATCTTGCCCAAAACACAAGGTGATGAATTGGGTGAAATGATGCTTGGGTAATATTTGGACATGAAAATCCCAATGGTTTGGCGGAAGTGGATTTGGTGGTCCATAAAATCCATTGATCTCATTCTTGCTCTGATACCAATGTAAAAGACCGTGACCAAGGAGAGAAATATGAGAATGGAAGCTCACATTAGGGACACTTGAATGAGGGAAAACTCTAATGCCTAACATGAGCTTTGGCTTTGGTATTTATATGTAGCATACAAGGCCCTTAAGAAGCTTCTCAAGAAGCTTCCTCAAGTCACTTTCTTAGAGTGCAAGCCAAGTTAACTAGGAAGCTTCTCAAGAAGCTTCCTTCTAGAATCCGTCTATTTGGCGTACAAGCTAAGCTAGTTGGAAGCTTCTAGAAGCTTCCTTCTAGAAGCTACTTACTTGAGGTGCAAGCTAAGCTAGCCGTGAAGCTTCCCAAGAAGCTTCCTAGATGCTTTTGGCATATTCTAGGTTAATTGTTTTATTTGCTACTTTGTTAGCCCTACTAACTTCATTGCTAAAGTCTATATTGTTATAGGGACCTCCATTCTAGTAGCACCATCTTCAATTAGTGCACCTCCATTGGATACACCAATGCTACTAAAACTAGCACTCTTGAGTATCACCGATCTACCCCTAGAAATCAAGTTTGAAGTAATGGAGATGTAGTTTGAAGACCAATACTATCTCCATTGCTCAATCTCCTCCAAGTGAGCTCTCCTAAACTCATGGTAGTCATCCATTTATGGACCCTCCAAGTGTTTGAACAACCTCTTCCATGATATGAAGAATGTAAACAAAGTCAAGTTTTGTATCTATTGCAAATCATACCAACTATCAAAACTCTTGGATGAAGTTATCCAACTCAAAGATATACACTATACCAAAGTAGCACCTAGGGCATTTTGGAACCCCATAATCTTGTCCATGTCTTACAACAATGGTGCAAACACACCATGCGTGCTCTCAATTAAGTTAGCTCTTGTGTCAAATTCCAAATTGGAATCAATCTCTTTCTTCACTAGGACCTGAGATACAAGTTGACACCAAGCACTACTTTGTGTAAACCCATTACATATTATGGTAAAATCTCAAGAGAACTTTGTCATGACAACAAATTGCAATTGTAACCACCAAGTGCTACCACCAAGAACCACCCACTAATGTAACTCTAACTATTACAATTACACAAGGAGAAGTGCAACCTATAAATTTCTACAACATGCACTCTCATGGTCTATATAGCATCACTTCTTACCTCATCAGAGAGAAATATAGATAGTTTGACTCATCATCATTCCAACCTCACTATAGAGAGCATATTAGAACACCATCACATCCTCTAAATATTAAGGCAACTCACACAAACAAGAAGCAAAGAATAGAGGGAGTCCAATTACAAGAAATTGAAATGATAACCTTCTATCTCACAAATCAAAATTGGATTGATTCTATCACCATTTGGCATTTGATATAATATGAGTGTCTTTCTATTCCTACACTACTAAGATCATCAAGGATGGAATCAAACATCCTCTCCTAGCCATAGTAACATGAGTATACATGAGATATATTATTCTGTCAATCATTAGGATAACAAGTGAGGGTAGACACCAGTCTAGGAACTAGAGATTTGGTACACAATCTTGAAGTGAAAGTAGATTTTACTACAAAAATACCAAAAACTCAACTATATTGGCTAGCTTCATGCTAGCAAGTTGGCTTGTTGGCCTTTCATAACCTCTCTAGTCCATAGCCTTATGCCTCAAAGTGCCAAAAATTAGCCAAATGAAGCTTTTCTTCATGCCAGTTCAAACTCTCTCCAAATTTGGCTAACCTACACCACCTCAAGCACTGGCTAGGGTAACTTCCACCAAATTTGGGCAAACTCATGCAACCTCTAACTTTGGATAACCTTCTATTTGGACAACCTCTATCAATTTGATAGACCTCTACTACAATTGCTTGGCTATTAAATCCTCTGCCATATGTCAAATCTGGTCAAATTAAGAGAATGTGGACCTCCAAATCCCTAATTCAAGGAGATGGTCTCTCAAATTTATCTCCAATTTTTCAATTTGCATCCTCAATAGCTAATTTGACATCTTGCCTTGAAATTGGCTTCTTTATTCAGCAAATTGAATACTCATTCCACAATTTGATCTCAATTTCACCAAACTTTGGTACTACTTCAACCCATTGTCTGCCCCACTATCAAATTTGTAACAAATCGAGCATGGCTTTTGTACACTATCCACATAATTGAAGAGAACTCAAGTAATAACGATCACTGATACCAACAATCCCACCAAGCTTGGAGATACAACCAATGCACTCAATTTCTCTAATTTGGTTATTGAACCTCAATAAGAAGAAGTAAGCAATCATAGATATCAATGATCACACCATGCTTGGAGATACAACCAACTCACACAATTCTTATAAATAACCACCACCTGCAATTCTTGTAATTTGGTATTGAACCTCAACAAGAAAATGTCATGATTGTCATGAAGGAATTGTGAATTTATCTTTTAAAAGAATATGTACTTCTCTATGAAGGACCATCTGGTAACCTAGCCAAGTATAAATGCAAATTGATTGATAAAGTCAAATATATGATCTAAAGCAACTTGG
This sequence comes from Lunularia cruciata, assembly GCA_948567375.1. Classification (NCBI taxonomy): domain Eukaryota; kingdom Viridiplantae; phylum Streptophyta; class Marchantiopsida; order Lunulariales; family Lunulariaceae; genus Lunularia; species Lunularia cruciata. The sequence continues at coordinate 20,115,049 of OX419759.1, forward strand.
GAAATAGTTAGTAATATTCCTTGTTGCCTATGATGTAGTATTTAGGTCATTTTAAATATGCCAAATTTTTAAGGTATTATCTCAAAATGAGGAGTTAGAACTAGATCTATGTAATTTTGAAATTTTTAAGGTATTATCTCAAAATGAGGAGTTAGAACTAGATCTATGTAATTTTGAAATTTTTAAGGTATTATCTTAAAATGAGGAATTAGAACTAGTGAGTGCTAAGATTTGATTGCTTTTAGCCAAACAAGCATTATATTTAGTGGACAATATTTTCAAAAGAAAATAGGCAAGTGATAGATTTAAACATTCAATATACTACCTAGCATTAATTTATTTTACAAATATTAGAATATAGTTTTTGAATTTCTATCTACCAAAACACAAGGTGCAATATTTAAAATCAATTGTGATGGAAGTATGTTATTTGAACAAGAGATATTAAATGATAGATAGAATATTCAAGATGAGAGTAACAAAAAAATTTGAGAATGATTTTACATGAAAGAGTAAAATTTATAATATATATACTTCAAATGAATATCAATGGAATAATACTCAAGAGGTATCAAATGATAGATAGAATATCGAAAAAAGAATAACCAAAAAATGAAAGAGTAAACTTTAGAATGAAAGAGTAAACTTTAGAATATATATACTTCAAATGAATATTTGTGGGATAATTCTCTAGTTGAAACAATGCTAATAACTTTAGAAGATTGTGATTTATTTCCATATTATACATTTACTTCTTCGGAATGCTCAATTGATGAATGCTTAATGATATGATATGATGAATGTTGTTTTCTTCCTTGTTAGATATTTTTTAATATTTACCAAGTGTTGCATAAATCCTAACAAAACCACAATCATACCTATTTTGTATTGTTTTTTAACAATTGTATGTTCTGGATGGATGAGAAGAAAAAATTTTGAATATAGATGTAAATGTATTAATATGAAAATAATTTTATAACTAATCTTCAAAATATAACTTTAAATGATTTCAAAGTCTTACATACCAAAAGTATGTTAAAAGAGAAGGTGTTTCTTAATACCAATTTAGTCCTTGTTTCTTTTGAACAATTATAACCATCTCAATTAATATTTGAAAGAACTCTAACATAAAATCAATAATTATTGTCTAGTTTCCATTCTACTTAATAAAAAATTCAAAAAAATTCAAATATAAAGAAATTGATGCTATTATAGTATAATATACTACCATAAATACATTCAAATTGATTTTATATTTTTAAAATTAAGTATGATCCTTTATAAGAAAAATAAGTTATTTTTGATTATATATATATTGATGTATCAATTTCAAAGAAATTGATGCTATATATTATAATATACTGCCATAAATACATTCAAATTGATTTTATATTTTTAAAATTATATATATATATTGATGCATCAATTTCAAAGAAATTGATGCTATATATTATAATATACTACCATAAATACATTCAAATTTATTTTATATTTTTAAATTTAAGTATGATCCTTTATAAGAAAAATAAGTTATTTTAGATTAATTAATTAGAATATATATATATAATATAATATTTTAATTTCACACAAAGATCAAATTTTAATTTTTGAATACCTCATTTCTATATTTACTTGGATTATATATTCTTATCATTAGTGAATTTTAAGAAGACAATTTAGATAGACCTGAACAATAGCCATAATTTAGAAAACGTTTTTAATGTACATATTTATAGATTCAAGTAACTTGTACTTGTACTTACTTTGTACTTATATCTTTTTACTTCATAATTACATAAAGTTCTTAAGTATTATGTTTTGTATATGAACTTGAAAATTAAGTATTACATTGCACAGGAAGAGAATAATTTTTATATGATATTTTATTTCTGTAAAATTATATATATTCTTGCTAAGAAAAAAATTTAATCTGATTTTCTAAAATTCTTATTTTTGATGTGTATTTTCTTCTTGAGTAATAACATTTTTGTCTTCATATGCATCCAACAAACTTTCTAAGTAAAGAATTAATCTTTTTAGTTAAAAAGAGTGAAATGTTGAAGCATTTAGATTGATCTAAAAGGCAAGAATTTTTCCTTATATTTAATGTATACCATAGTTATAGAAAACTCTTCAAAATATAATTCAGCAGTTATTACTCTGTATATGTTTACTATTAATTTTACAAAATTTCAATTTCCTAGTGACATGCTTGGAAAAAAACGTTTTAATCATCATCATGTAAGTGATAAAGTTTAAAGGTATGTTCTTGTTTTGTCTTTGTATTAAATATATTATTCTATTCATCACAATTCATTTTACTTGTATTTTTTCTATGAATAATTATAACTTTTACTAAGAGACGTATATTAGAAATTTTACATACGAATATAAGAAAGTTTGGAACTGATGATATATTTCTCATTTCCAATAGATCTAGAAAGTTACTGAAACTAAAATGAATATCCTCAAAAAGCTTTACACTTGTTTTGACTTCCATTTTTTTCAGATTGTTTTATTTTTCAAAAAATACATCAACTTAAATATTATCCTATCAATGTTTTTCTTGAACTGAAAACAAATTGAGATTTTATGAGTATTGAGCGTTACCTCTCATAATATATTTTTGCAAAGCAATTTTTTTCATACTCGATCACTCCTCCAAAGGAAGAGTGATCAACTTTGGTCAAGAAGAATTAAACATTCCATTAGATACGAGAAATATATTATTCCAAAATATTTAAGGCAATAAGATGTTTGTGTATGATATGATAAGTATGATGTTTGTGTAAATAATAGACGTTGAATAGTCACACATTATAATAGAGAGGTGAATTTTGTAATTTCTATTATATTCAAATGAACATGTCCCTCGTATACCGTTGTATACAACACGTACAATATATGTCAAAGTGACTATGAAACTTTGAAATAAGATTAGGCATTTTCTATTTTTTTTTAAATCCTATCTATATTGTATACTGTATATTTTCCCATCCTTCATTTTTTCTACACGTTCGTCCTTTCTTTGTCTAATACTGTATAAAAAGGTATGTTGTGACACTAAAAATAGTCAATGACCTTATTTACTATTGATGGAAATCTTTCTTGAGTTGGCTCAACTCCTTTGTTGACTCGGGAAGTTGAATATTCAGTTCCCTGAATTAAACACGTTGGAGTCTGAAGCTAAATTTACATTAGTATTTAATTGACTAAAGCAGAATTATTAGTATATATTCTAGATGATTTTTATATAAATATGTTCCTTTGACACCGTTTACTGTATCATATCATAAAAAAAAATTAAAACAACTCCGCTGATAGTATTTTATAAATAACGCCTCTAAAAGGAGGGGTTTATCGGATACTCTCATGCTCGTAAAAAGAGAAAAATCGATAATAACTCATAGCGTTAAGTGCGGGGGAAGAAACTGACATACAAGTCCTTAATTCACAACCACTGCCTGTTTGAATATCGAGGGGCTGTACTGCAGGTTACCCCGGTGGCCGGTACGACCTCCGGTTCCGTAGGGTTTCCTCTTTAACGTGCATGAGTGAGCAATGGATCCCAGCATCCGGAGAAGAAGAACTCGGCACCAGTTTGGACGTGGATATAGAGACCGCGCGAGGTACAGAGAAACTAGAATATTTCTATGAATGGCATTGCGCTATAGAGTTTCCGATTCCACGGCACGAGATATGCTCCTTACGACCGTAAGAATTTGACGGCACGAGCTTTGGGACCACAAACACAAGTCCTATAGGAATACGTGTGACACGACAATCTGGTCTTGCGGCGTAGTCTGCGGTCCCAGAAACCCTCAGCGCTCCGTACATTCCCGCTCCCGTTCAACTGACCGGGTGCAGCGTACTGGACCGGTCAATCCGGTCATTAGATAGGTCCGCTCTACCGACATGAGCGGCAGTCGGGACTCCGGGGTCCGTTCAAGTAAACGTTCCTGGAAACGCTGCTGATGGGAGACCAAATATATTTCGAACAGTTGAGATTCTTCGCGGATTTTGATGAATCCCGTCGTTGCCCCGCACAGGATAGGGAGGCGCTTTTGGATCATCTTGCGCTTGGAATATTTCTACTTATCTCTTCATCCATTTCAGCAGTAGTTCTTTATAAACGGGGAATCAGATTCCTTGTGCAGGAAGTCAAATCTTTGTTAGTACGAGGATTTGACTTCCTGCAAAAGGAATCTGATTGTTAAATATTTAAAATTACTTAAGAATACTTGAAATATTAAGAATATAATAAGAATACTTAAAAATCCATTTGCCATGATGGTGCAGTTTGTCGAGACGAAGAGTTTTGTTCACCGCAGAATATCAACATAGTAATAGAATTTATTCACTGGTCTTGTGCACGTGATTTCAAAAGTATATCAATCAAATGTATATCAAGGAACATGTTGATTTCTGCTTGGCTGATTTTCAGTTCAGACATTATGGATGTGAGCAAAAGTTGGCCCAGTTTCCGGATGTATAGGATGATGCCATGTGCTTGAACAGATCAGATTCCATGTTTGTGACCCAAATGGAGAAAAAGCTTTACTGGAGGGTTGATGTTGATTTCACTTTGATCGTGGGACCACTTCGTGGGTGATGTTTTGTCCTGTTAACAGTATCTATCGGCGGTAATGGACACTATGATTTCAAGGAGTTTGTTTGACTACGTGACTTGAAAAGAACACACATGGTTAAAGGCAGTGCGGACAAATTTGATAACCAGCTTGTTAGCTCATAGAAAAGTGGATACTGGAAAGAATCGAAGGAATGAAAACACTTAAATTCCATTAACAAAATGTTACCCCGGAATAAAAAAGGTTACTATCCTGTAGCAACATGTGTTGTGTTACATGTGCCTAGTTGCCCCCCTAGGCAGACAGTTTTTTATTCCCTGGTCTTCCTTTTCTGTTTGCACCTATCATGATAGTGGATTCTGATACTCATAACTTTTTCAGAGGTATCTACATTAGACTCATAACCTTCTACTTGGCCATGCGCACATATCACTTCCAAAGTTTGATAACTTTGTTTCACTAGACTCTAAGAAATTTCAGGCAAATATCATCGAGTGTATGCACACCCACAATTTCACCAACATTCTCATTGATACACCGTTGTATGAGAGAGCTATGATTCTTTCATGTGGAGCAAAATGCTCCGAAGCTCGGTTCCATGCTTCCCCTTTGATAAAGGGTTTTAGTTTTACATCAAAGGAGTTCTCTTTTGCAGTCAAACCGTATCTAGGTCTCCCTCATCTGACCCTACTAAGGCTCCTAGACCAATGCATATGGTCTCACATATGACACACATTTCATACGTCTTTTATGGTGTGCTATAAGAAGAGAACCCATCCGAGCTAACGATGTCATCCGAGACCTAATGACTCAATATAATAGTATTAGCTAGACATGTTATCTAGAGGTGGAAATTGGATTGGTAATATAGTGAGGGATATTATATCTGAGAGTCTAAATAGATTAGATAGAGGTGTCACCAAAAATTATTCCACTAATAGTGCAAAGGTCGAAAGCACCTTGAAAACTTCAAATCCAATTTTGGAGGCCTAGACGAATGAATTAGACCTCAAAAAATAAAAGATACCACTCCCTTTGGATAAAGGGGCATTGCCTTCTTTCCCATGTTAGTCTCATTTAGAGCTTTCCAACTATACCTCACTTGTGCTTTTTTGAGCTTCCTACAAGAAGATTCTCTAAAGATTCCATAAAGATTCTCTCCAGTAAAACTTGTTTAACCAACCAAATATGACAAGGATAGACATGTCAAAAGTCCATCCAACTAATCTAAGGGTGGAGCTTGCTGACATATCACCAATCCATGTATTTGATCTAAGGATGGAGTTCCTTTTGAGTGGATCCTCTTTGCTACATAATAAAGACAAGATGCTTCTTTGGAGCATCGGAGTATTGAGGGATGAAGCCTTGTGTTTCTCTTGTGATTTCTCTTGTCCTCTGAACATTACACTCAACTCCTTTTATCCATGCAGTCCATGGTATAGATTGAGCGGTGGTTGGATTTACCAAGACCACCTCCATGCCGAGTGAGAGAAAACATCATCACATTCACAAATGGTTGCCATACTCTATACGATGTGGTGGTTGCAAACCTCCTACGAGGAGAGACACTAGCATGAGTGGACATTCAAGCAAGAGCAACAGCGGCCATTGCAGCTCAAGGAAAGGATGATCATTATGCACCACGACTCGCCTCCAATACCTTTGTTCTTTTGGCAGTAGAGATTTTTGGGCATTTTGATGATCATTTTGACGGTCTGCTTAGGGAAGTAGTTTGAGGTTGCAAAGGAGAGGGATATGGCTATTTGCCAAGTATGATCGCCTCTTACTTTCAATAGAGGGTCTTAGTCACCTACATCGCTCTCGGACATAGGGTCTTCATAACCGTGCAGCAATTGTGAGAATGCACATCATATCTAAGAGCTTCTCCCTCACTTACCAAATGTCAGATTAGAGGACCTCTATCACACCGTCCAACAGTAGTTTTCTAGTTGCTTTTCTAATGGTTGCTTTGGGACCCTCCTTGGTTGAGTATGGGGTCTTGGTTGAGCTTCGGTTTGTGTCCCAGGGTTTTGTTGGCCTTGTGCACGGTACCTTTTGCAGTATGGGGTACTTTGTACTCCTTTTCTCTTTCCTTTGGGGTATGTAATTTTGTGTGTTCCATTTAATTCTGCTCTATAGTCAAAGATTATCTGTCTTGGATTTGAAAATCGGAAATACCTGATTCATTCAAGATTTCTAGAAGCAATTCTTTCAACAACGGTGGTACCCGCTCCTCTTCCTTAGTTTCTGAAGGTATAACTTCGGAATAATTCGTTGTTCTTGGTCAAATCCTTCTTAGGTCACTTTCTTTCTTCCAGCCCAAACAAGCTCCAAGCTTCCCGAAATCACGCACAGGAAATTGGACAAAATAGAGAAAACCTACAAAAATAGCTAAGAAAGAGGATTGGAGACCATGGTTGTTGAAACATTGTCCGTGTATATCGTGGATGGATCGGATATTCATGATTTAAGAATGGAAGACATTGAATATTTGTCAATGGTCGTGTTTCTATTCACAGAAGGAGAACAGACTTGCTTTATTGTAGGACTCATACGATGTTGCATGAGTTTCAATTTGCTACTTTCACACTTAAATTTGGGGCTAGATATGCATGCACGAGTTGAGTTCCCTATCATATCATTCCACGACACAATGTACTGTACAACCTAAATGGAAGCCTTGAACAAAAATTTCTCATGAAGTGAGGAATTCCATTGTGCTGCACATACCATTTATGTCTTTGCTCACATCGGCAAATCCGGAAGCTCTGCTCAAAATGGAGTTCGAAGTGATGCACCTTTCTTTTCCCTATTTTGGCACATATAATACCTGGAAACTTCATCTCAAAATGGAGTTCGGACAAACCCACCCACTTCTCATGCCGAACGTTCTAAACCCTCCTTTTGCTTATCATAAAAAACTCTACCCCACCGGGTTCTCCTTGTCGGCTGGAGAGTGGATCTGTTTTCTATGGTTGCATTTCCTTTTCACGTCTTTTTGATCTCATTTATATATCCATACTTTTTAGAGGCCAGACGACAATTTCACCGATGATGAGGATGACCAGTCGGTCGTTTGAACGAAACCGTCTTCCGGTTACTGATCTAGTGGAATAGATCCTCGTGATCGCAATTTCTTCAATCAAGATGGTAATATCCATTTGATGTTAATGTGACCTCGATGAGCACGAGGTCCAAGTGTTTCTATGTACCCCAAGCAGCTTTTGATGCTCCGCCCTTATATATGACTACTCTGTATTGAATTCGTTTTGAAATTAAGCGAGGAAGAAAATGATCACTAAGCACTAAGGAATTGTACATGGCTCCCTCCAGAAGGCTTTATTGACCATACCACGTCACCCCTTCACTCTGCATGAGTTTAATGTGTTCGTCCACTGTAAACAGAGGAGGGATTTACGTCCTCTTTCGAACTGGCGAGACTAATAAAACCACACTGCTTCTGAATAATGAATCGATTGCCCCTCACAAGGATGAATCATATGTTTTGTAGTTCTGACTTTCATACGTCATGTGAGGTGTCGAATTAACCATTCACTCGTCTCGCGAAATCGTAACTGTTACTAACTTTCGTTCTAGCATCTTTATACATCTCCCAAGGTCAGGCACGTATGAACTGGTGAATTCATTGGAAATAAGTGTCAAGCAAACATGAAAGAGTTAACCTGATAGGTTCGTCTTTTTAACCTTCCCCTCATTTAAATAAGAATGACTCAACTTGGCAGATAGATGTTTTTGAGCCAGTGACACTACAAGTTTTGACTCACCAATTCACCCAATAGATAAATAAACGACGATACTAGTGAAAGCGGAATTCTACGTGGTTGCCTTTTTCCCGGAAAAGCGGAATTACCACGGTGCAGGAAATCTTTAATTTCCAATGCGTGAAATAACTTGATAGTACGGTAGATGTTTGTGTGTACAGGATGCTGTCAGCTACTCTTTAGTGCGGCGTCAACAATGGTGGAAATAGTTGACATAATGCTTGGATTATATATATTGCAAACCATAAAGTGAACCGAGTCGCAGACGGGCCACCGTAACGCCTTCTACCGGTAATATAGTTGTGCTGTTCATGACCATCTCCGGGGGCCGGGTATAAGTATGACAGTTTTCAGAGTGAGAGTAGATGACAGTTTTCAGAATGAGAGTAGATTGTATCGAGCGAAAATGCAGCAGGCGACCGTGATGTGTCCTACACTCGCGAAGACCCTGAGAGAGGTCCTCGAAGTTGAAGAAGCATACAGAGACGAAGCTGAAGTTCAAGAAGCATTCAGAGACGAAGCTGCAGTGGTGCCGGTGGCCTTGATTAAGAACCGCCGGCCTTACAAGTGTGGTTTCCCTGCGTGCAATAAAACCTTCAAAAATCCCCAGACTATGAGTATGCACTCTAAGACTCATTGCTCGGATGAATCCTATCGCCGAAGTGGAGCCAACGCGCATATGCTCTCCGTCTTACCTGCTGGGTTCAAAGCGGGCCACAACAAGAAAATTCCGTCGAAATGTCCACTGTGCATGAGGTCATTTGTGGGTCTCTACGAACTTAGGCGGCACTACGGTCGCAAGCACTCGGATGGCGAGAAGAAACATGCCTGTACAAAGTGCAATAAGAAGTTCTACATCGAGGTGGACCTGAGGGATCATTTGAAGCTGTGCGGGCAACCAATTTTGTGCAAGTGCGGGACGAAGTTCGCTTTCAAGTGCAACCTGGTTCAACACATTAACAGTCCCAAGAGAGCCGAGTGTCGAGATGCTTTTGACCAGTCCATCAATGCAGGGAAGCAGACCAAGCGCAAGAAGAAGAAGAGTCGCCAGAGTGTAGGGTGTCGAGATCTGCTTGCTGCTGCTGCTCATCCTCAGTCCGTTCCTGAGCCTGCTCCTATCGTTTCCAATGTAGAAGATGACAAGTTCGAACAACCAGCAATGCATGCGTGGGCCAGTCTCGCCCATGATGCTTTTGAGTTTTCCTCCGATATCCTCCTAGACACGAAGCTCCCGCAACCTAATTGCGGATCGGCCTCCAACTTTGCGGTTTACGATCAAGGGCAATTTCTTTTTTGAGTGACAAGTTAGCTTGTTCGCCCGGCTGATGATCCAGGGCAATTTCTTTGTTGACAGACAGCTCGTCCACCCGATAGGGATGAGGCCCCCACGCAGGCGAGTCCATTGGGCTGTGGAATCACGTTCACCCCGGACACCTGTGAGAAGCGATGTCATTTACGATTAATAAAATGGATCAATGCGGCGATCCAGTGTGAAATTTTTTGCTCCAACTTGTGATTTCAGCTCGGTTGTTAGAAAATTTCTGCATTCAGTGTATGTAATACCTTCTTGGCAATCTACAATGTGAGTGAGTTCTCCTTAGCACCGCGTGATTATAACTTTACGTCTGCAGAAATTCACGTGCCTCGTCTACCTTGAAGTCCTGACGCTCGTGGTGAATCTTTCATACCGGTACTTCTCAAGTCTACGCGTTTGCCGACCATCCATCCTTTTCTCTCAGTTGTCAGAGCTTCGGTGTGGCGCAGGGCGTACGCATGGTCCACCATTAACCTTTCTTATATTACTACTACTCATGGGACGAATTTTGTCAAAGATGCCACACTGATTTCAGCTTCAAGTCTGATTGATAATCAAAGGGGCTTAGTAGTCGGCACTCTTAACATTGACGAAGCAGATGATGATTTGAAGTCCAAAAGAGGAATGGCACGAGGCAGGTTCAAACTTTTTCAACGATGCCTTGTTTCGACGTCCAAGAACTTAAAAGAGCAAGAACTTAAAAGAGCAATTAAGACATCGAGACACAAAAGATAGGACGCATGAAACTGCAGGGACATAAAGGTTGGAAGACCAAATAACAACGACAAAGACAGAAAGTCATCCAAGATCGAAAGGAATAGAAAACATGGTACCAATTAGCTCTTGAGTTTTCAAGGGAAAAGTTCAAACCAGAAAGTCTGCATGGCTCGAGGCGAAGTAGAATGAGACACCGAACGATCCAACGTTACATTGATGGGATGGTAGATATGATAAAGTGCGAGGAGAAATAAATGAAGAAGAAAGCCGACCTCATCGAACACAAGAAGGATCAATCAAGGAGGATGGGAAGACCAACAAGAGAAAATAAATTAATTGGAGAAATAATTAAGATCAACATTTGAGTGAAAGGAAGAGAAGAAGAATAAAGACAAAAGCGTTCCATACGAAAGTGATGAAAAATCAAACTATCAACTGATGGTGCCACACATAATCGAATGTTCTTCATACCCTTGCCCTTACAGCGGTCGGTTATTTTACAACGACGAGGAGGAACATTGGTGGGTACAAATTAGACCCCCAATGGCCGCTGTGAAGTTTCGATTTAGTTCTTAACACGATGTCAACACACTAGGATGATTTGAAGCGTTTATGATAGACACTTTCCATAGAAACTCTGCGTAAATATCGCATTAGAGTCCACTCTGGTGAGGTGAACTCGCGACGAGAAAATCGAGGTTATCTCGAGAACGAAATTCAAATTCGGTTGGTTTAAATAGTTGAAAGTGGATTTTTTTCCATAATTACAAAAAAAACAATTGTTAATAGTGATTCTAGATAAGATAGTAAACGTAGTGAATTTGTGAGAAAATCCCCTATGTAACATTCATCTTCTATTGAGAGGACGAGTTACAACAAACTTTCCATCTCGATAACAAACGCCTATTAATGTCAATTTTGCAGTAGTTGGCAGTAAGAAGAACATGCGTCTTTCCCAGTCTTTAATTCCCTAAACAAAATCCAAAGCATCAGAGCAATCGTCAGATTATAGGATAAGGTGTATAATTCTTAGAACAGAATCTACACAGAGAAACTTGATTATTATTTCAACTCTATCATTATTTAGAAATGAACTCACCATAAATTTCATTAATACATGCAACACTAAAACAAATTCCTAACAAGAATGTCCAACTTGCTTAACCCTCCCTTATTTTCTGTCGTGCAATCTACCGATACCTTTCAGTTCAGTTTCAGATAACTGAGCATTTCCATTGTCTACTATCAGACATTTGAAACTCCTCTCTCTTGCAAGGGCGTCTTCAAGAGCAAGAGAAACAATTCCACATATGCAAGTACCAAACGGTGAGCGATCTCATATCGTGATCCCTATTCTCTTCAATCGTCATGGATAGAGTCCTCAAGTGCAGCAGTCTTATATGGAATGTGGCACTTTGAGAACTCTACTGGACAAACCACCATACACAGTTCCTGTTACCGGAGAAGCTTGTTTGTCCCTGTATCTTCGCACTAGCATGTTCGACGTGGTTGATTCTGGCGCGCGTCCCCATTGAGGTTCCGAAACCCCGAGTTGCGGAGATTGGACCTGTCAGCTCAAATCGCGGAGCCGGACCAGACCTGACATGTCAGCGAAAGTCGCGGACCTGAACGTGATGCTCCGAACACATAATTTCGTTCTTGTCGCCGAATCTAAATTTGGTTGACTAAGTTTAGCGACGAGTTTAGAGGCGCAGCACTCCGAGTTACCCTTCCCGGATAAAAGGGCCGCGAAGACAAATCCTGCATATGGGTTTTGATTTTGTGAATCCTTGAACTCGACGAATCTGGTTTGGCTCGTAGCCCCGGGTCCCTGGGTACATGGATTCGACTGTACTGCCCTACCCTACCTTGTAAGATTTTAAAGTGATCTCGCTTTGCACCAACGTGGTAGTGTGAAAGAAATTCCGTAAATTGCTTAAATTTCGAGGTCATTTTTTCTCATTTTTCTAAGAAGAAAATGCAAAGATTTGAGAACTGCAATTTATTGAATCGATTTCCATTTGGTTTGAACGGATTGAACTTACTTTTATCATGTCCACTAGGCGACGTTAGCATAAGTGAGAATTATGAACTCTAACAAGGAGATATAAATATCATACAGAAAGAAAATGAGTAGAAGTAGACACACAACGTGCAATAAACAGGAGTTCTTAATTTTCTTGGAGGTTAAATGTTTTAGTGAATTTTTTTCAACTTGCAAACTATTATGCTTTTTTTCCAATATTATGAAAATGCTAGGGGAATAAGTTTACATCCGTACAAGTTAATAGGATATCCGGTAAAGATCACTACCGGCTCTAGAGATCAACAAGATCGGAAAAAAAATTTAGAAATTTCTGAGGAATCAGAAAAAGAATAATCAACATAGAAACCTGACAATCTACGAAATGGGAATTAAGACCTCAAAATGTTGTAGATCACCTCACTAACACACGTAACATTTTATGCAACCATCCATAAAAGAGATTATGAAATTACATAAACATCAGTGAAAACCAACCCCCTGTTATTATTCCACTTAAGATGGTTACATGGGATACAATACGATACAACAAAATGGACAATTCGTCATAATTTCATACCTTCCTGACGCAACAAAAGAGGTTGAATCGGGTAGATCTCCACCATAGTTGTAAACTGATTCACTTCCACTTCTGCCATCATCTGTCTGCCAAGATCTAAATGTTGTAGGTGAACACGTGAACAAGGCGAACCCGTATCGGTGAGGGGGCAAGCATGCCGTGTGTGTTATCCATAGGTGGTACTGCGAATGGCTAAATGGTAGTGCGAAAGGAGACTGCCTCCTGTGAGTGGAGGACCATTCAGAGGTTTTGGACATCAAGACGTTTAGCCGGACCGCTAGAAGTGGTTTCGGTACATCAGTCTGATTGGGTCTGACGTCGACGAGCAAGCGGGATCGATAGGGAGAGGAGGGGGCGCTGGGAAGAGAGGAAGTAAGTGAGCGAGAAGAATTCTCTATTTTCCAATGTACATTAGGGAATACAGTTAATTTCGTTTGGTTTCTTAATTTCAGTTTCATTGGTAAATGGAAGGGTACATACATTGTGGTTATATATTTTACAAGAATATGTATGTGTGTTGTTTCTCAATTTTAGTTTCTTGGTGCTTAAATTGAAGGGTATAGAGTATTTTTTGTTAAAATATTAATTTACGTACATTTGTAGGGTTTTGATGAATATACTTAGATTTGTATGATTTTGAGTGATCATTTTAGTAGGACTGTGATGAGTTCAGAATTTTTTCTTTCTAATTTTTTTCTTTTGATACCATGATTTTTTTGAATTTAGTTTGAAAAAATTATAGCAATGTGAGACAAAAGATATGAGTGTTTACTTTCTAGGGTTTGAAGAGCTAAAACTTACTCATATGAGGTTGTATGTGAGTACGTAGTAGGTTTTCAAGTACGGGAAAGGTAGACTTGTGTTCTATGCTCTATGCTCCAATGTACTATGTTATGTTCTTATTAATATTTTTGTGTTAACTATGGCTTCACTTCCATGGTGATCTTGCCTAGAACAGCACAAGATATACCATGCTTAGCTTAGTATGTCATAGACTCTTTATGTATAATAATAAGTAAAAAACCCTGTGAAAAAAGATACTAAGATTATGATTTGATCATTAGGAAGGTCCATTTCACTTTCAGTGTGATCTTGCCTAGAACAGCACAAGATATACCATGCTTAGTATGTCATAGGCTCTTTGTGTATAAGAAGTAAAGATCCTATTGAAAAAAGATATTAAGATTATGATTGATTATTAGGGAGGTCCATTTCACTTTCCGTGTGATCTTACCTAGAACAGCACAAGATATACCATGCTTAGTATGTCATAGACTCTTTATGTATAAGAAGTAAAGACCCATGTGAAAAAAAATACTAAGATTATGATTTGATCATTAGGGATGTCCATGTGAGGAAAGTAATTACATTGATATCCAAGATTTTATATATATATATATATATTACATTGGTCTCTTTGCTGACCACAACCTTGATCTAGTCATTGATCATTTTAAGTATACTGTCAAGTTGTGAGAGTGGTTAGCACTCAGTACTGTCTATATTTTGGAGCAAATTTCCATGTCCATATTTATTGTATACGGTTCCTTGTACACTCCATGAAGAGGCTAGATGTACTTTTTGCTTACCGATCACTAGATTGGTAAGTGACTCTTTAAATAAATTAGCATGGTTTTTATTTTTCTTACTCTTATTTAAACGGTGTTTCATAATATTATAAGGTTGCATGTGGTTAGCATGGTTCTTATTTTCTTACTCTTCTTTAAACGGTGTTTCATTATATTATAAGATTACATGTCGTTAGCATGGTTCTTATTTTCTTACTCTTATTTAAATGATGTTTCATTATATTATAAGGAAGATTATATGTGGTTAGCATGGTTTTTATTTTTCTTACTCTTATTTAAATAGTGTTTAATTATATTATAAGTGTGCACGTGGTGCAAAGAGATATGGCAAGTAGATTCTGTATATTCCATATTGGAGATTATTTTTTTGGGCGGTATGTTTTAGGAGACAATTTCAAGCCTATCATATGAAAGATTCTAGTTTATTACAATGGTGTAAGATCATAGGTCAACTTAAAGATTCCAATAGAGCCGCACAAGCTCTGCATCCTTTGCATAGGGCTAGTCATATTATCAAGACTATTTTGCTTATTTTATTTTATAGCAAGAAAGAAAGTACCATTAGAGCTTCTAGAGTATCAACTTCAGAAGTTATTATGTCTTGATAGATTACTTTTTGTCCATATGTTATGCATAACCTCACATCTCTGCTTAGTTGCTTGTCTTGTAGACTTGACAGTTAAGGTGTCAAAGTACAAGGATAGTCTCTTTAGGTATTCCTCCTCACCTCCAATGTCCAAAGGATGTATTACATATATCAATAGTTTATACATTCTTAGAGTGCAAATAGCATTTGGGAGTTTATTACATGTTTAATAGTCACAATTCTTATAGAGGATATCCTTCTTGTGGATGAGTTTCCTTTAGTAAGAGATGTGTAGGTGTCTTTTGTATACTCTCTCCTAATATAGCTTGTTGACCAACCTACTTACTTTGCACTATTTTCATATCCTCCATCTTCTTCTCATGTTTGAGAGCCTTTGATAGAAGGATCACATAAGTCTTTCGTGATATCATTGGACCAAGGACTTTTGAGTATATAACATGAGACTTTGTGCATAAATAACCATCTCTATTGATTTCATATGTAGAGATAATCTTACTATTTAGAGAAGAGATAACGCTTGAAGTGTTTATAAATAGTTAGGTACTCTTGACACCTTTACCTTCCTCTTGTTTGTATTTTCCATGTATGCTTCTAAATAAATCAACTTTTACTAGTTTTTTTCAACTTGTATTGATATTTTACTCAAATTTGAGTAATGATTTTATGATTGCTAATATATGAATTTGACACCATTTGAATATCACCATAGCATACATCTTTGGGGTACAAAGAGTGAGAATTGTTATAGTAGCCACATAAAAATAGCATACATCTTTGGGGTACAAAGAGTGAGAATTGTTATAGTGGCCACATAAAAACATTCCTTTAGTCGATGAGGTTGATGGTTGCTACATGACATGGAACTACCTCATTTGAATACAGGATTTATGATCTAAATGAAATTTGATCATATTTTTACACCAAAATTATCACAAATAAAAACTGAATTTATATTATATTCCTTCTTAATTTAAGACTCCTAGTCCAAGTTACTTCAAATAGTGATTCTATAATATAAATCTAATAAAATTCCATTAAATATGATGTTATTTGAAATATAACAAAAGATCAAGTTAAACATACTAAGAATGTTCTTAACTTTATATTAAATTTCAAAAGATAGAATATAAAATTTATGAGATATGTAGATTTAAATCATTATTTTTGAACATCTAGCTAGACATATAACTATTAAGTTTTATATATATATATATATATATATATATATATATATATATATATATATATATATGTATATATATACATATATATATATATGAACTCAAGTTGAGTTGAAATATGTACATATATAGTAGTTTTTTGAGTGGGCAATTTTGCATCATTCATTGCATTCAATATAGAAAATTTAATATATTATTTATTTTATAATTTTCTAAGTAGATAATTCCATTTTTTATATGTTACTCAACATTAAAGGGACAAAATATGTCATATAAAATATGTAAGAATAATTTTTTAATAATTTTAAATTTATTTTAGAAACATTGATGGAAAATTTTAAAACATTAACATTATTTTCTAAATAATGTAAGGATAATCCACAAGATCCATATAGCACACCAACACATGTACTCTTGACTAGGTAACTAAGCACCAATACATTGTGGTAATTGAGACTTGAGTAGAATACATAAGCACAACTATAATTCAATAAAATTACTCAAAGTTAAACATAGTGCAAAGAAGCAATAACTTACCAAACTTCTTAAGTATGTTTTTATATTGGTCTTATTTACTTATTTCAAAAACAAGAACCATGATAATTACAAATTAACTGTTATAAATGTGAAGTAAAGTTATTAATCCATAGTAACAATGCATTCCATCTTAGAGAATACACCAAGTATTAGGAGACTATTAATACAATCTTTTTCTTCATTGATTAGGTATTATTCTGAAATATGTAAATTTTAAAATAAGTTTTTTATTAACAATATTATAATATATAAATTATTTTTTTAACTATCATTAATATTGAACATATCTTCAACAGTTCAGATTGAAAACGTTAAGTCAGGATAGAAATAACTATTTATTATCATTATTTACAATAATTATTATTTAAAACATATTTTAATGTAAATAAATATTTATAGACTATTGGATATTATTTTGGAAGTGTTTTCTCTATTTTCCATAAGCTTTTCTTAAGTATAGATGATAAAAATGTTAATAATCCATAAATAATCCTAATAATTTTGAGAATCAAGTATTAGTCTAAGAGTTTATACTAAAAATTCTAAAGTTATATCTGAAATTATAGTATTTCTGAGTAACCCCAAAATTATATGACTTATAAGACAATCCAAGTATTCATAACAATTGAAGAATCAAGAATTCAATATCACTCATTATATCATCGAATGAAACTAACTTATAAAGGAAAATATCAATGGTCTAATTTTTTATTCGATCTTTGTTCTAAACTTACTGAGATATAAATTATTATGTTTAGTAATAAAAATCTGTCATGCAATATGTATACTCCATATACATGTAATTTGTATTTATTTGGTAATCTTGAGGATAAAAAAAGAGAT
This sequence comes from Lunularia cruciata, assembly GCA_948567375.1. Classification (NCBI taxonomy): domain Eukaryota; kingdom Viridiplantae; phylum Streptophyta; class Marchantiopsida; order Lunulariales; family Lunulariaceae; genus Lunularia; species Lunularia cruciata. The sequence goes on from OX419759.1 coordinate 20,132,812, forward strand.
TCATACAAGGTTAAAGAGTGCAAAATTGACCTAAGAAAATCCTTTAAAGACTCTATTATTAAATATTATTATTTACATTTTATTACAAGATACATATACTAGAAAAATGAGTTTTAAACAGAAAATTAATAATAAGAAAAAAAAGCCATTACTGCTAAAAATTCATTGATTCATAAAAATATTAAATATTAAAAATATGGAATTTTCAATCAATTTTATTCTCTATTTATCATTGAAGAATAAAAGTTAAAATAGATCTAGAATATCATAAAATTAAAGTTAGATCCTCCCAAAATATTATCACTAATTTGATTATTTTAATGATTTTTTAAGACATGTATCCTAAGAATAACAAGATCTTTAAGATGAGTATAAATTCAAAAAAACAAACAAATCAGAACATATAATTTTATGTACTAGAAAATAAAATAATAATAATATGGAATATATATTAGAAATTATAAAATTCAAAAGTAAAAACCATCAAGATTGAAAAGCCTATATGTGCATGGGGCGTGTAATATCGAGTGAGTTGCTTAAGTTAAAAATGTTTACTTATTGTTAAATCTAGCATTTATAATTTTTTTAATGACTTCAATTTCCACTCTCTACCTATAGAATCTATTATGTGAAATCTAAATTGTTGTGAAGTGCTATGTCAGAATACATATTATAGATATACATTGATACAAAATGAATGAAATTAGAAATATTATTACAAATATAAAATTATATTTCAGGTTATCTAATTTTATATTTATCTCATTGAAGTTCAGGTTATCTCATTGAATATTGGAAAATGAAGAAAATCTGCAATGTATTAAATATTTTACCTATTTTATGCCCGTGGTTTTTGACACATAAAGCATTGAAAAGCTATTATTTATATGTTCAAGTTTCTTTGATACAGAGAACTCAAATGATTATGATGAATGATAATTGAATATAGATTATATACATATTTGTTTTTTATATAAAAAATTGAGAGCTCTCTCACAATATACTAATTATAAGTTTACTTTTATCATATGTTATCATATTATGTTTCTAGTTAAGATATAAATGTTAAAATAGCAAATCCTTTATAGATCCTTTAGAAATATATTTTATGTTCTCATCTTATTACTTATATTTTCCAATTAAATTTTAAAAGTTAAAATAATATATTTTTCTTTAAAGGTTGCCTACAAGAATATAAATATCAAAGATACGTAAGTAAATATGTAACTACTCTAAATTCTATAGATGAATATCATGTAATAGTCATATGCATTCAAATGATTGGATGTTTGATATGACTATTTTCAGAAATTATTCATCCATGTACATAAATATCTATAATAAGATAAATATATTACTACTTGTACTCAAGATATAATATATTTACACAATTTTAATTATATTTATTAAATTAGCAGTAATTTTATTATTATTATTTTAGATCAAGTCTAATTATGTGAAATTCTAGTTCAAATAAGATTTTTTTTGAAGTAGAATAAGATATAAGAAATATAAATTATATCATACAATGCAAATAGAAGTGAAAGGCCTTCAAAAAGCCTTAAAAAAAGAAACATGCTAAAGATAATATAAATAACTTTGACTATTATATTTTTGTAGAGTATAAAATGCCAAGGTATAAAATAATTAATTTGAAAAAGGTAAATTTTCATTTTCCAATTGATAACTAAATAAATTAGATGATAAAGATATAATTGTATGTGACTCATTCTATAGTTTATTTAACATTATGTATTCATTTTAATAAATTCAGTTAATCACATTCATTTTCTTTACTTTAACTTAACTCAAATAAAGAATATACATATAAAGATGATAAATAAAGACTAAACAAAGACAATGCAAATGAAAGTCTTGATACACAAGAATAAAATAGAGATATAAGAAGCAAATAGATAAATACACAATTTTAATCCTCTAAATTTACCAAAGATGTGCGAGGGGCTTGTAACTTATATTTGGGAAAGATGTAGAAGACCAAGGAGAGAAATAGAAAAATGGAAGGTCACATTAAAACTCTTAAACAAGAAAAACTCTCAATGTCTAGTATGAGCTTTGGCCTTGGTATTTTAAAGGGAAGCTAAGTATAAGATTCCCAAGAAGTTTCCAAGGAAGGTTCCTTCTAGAAGTCATCTTTTTTAAATGCAAGTTAAGCATGCCGTATACTTGGTATACCATCTAAGCTAGTTGTTCACCTCTGGATACAAGTTACTCCATCTTTTTGAAGTTCTTAGAAGTTTCTCATGAAGAAGTTTCATAGATGCTTCTAGAATATTAATATGCTAGTTCTACTTTCTTTTTGACGTGTTTAGTTTATTCTGCTAACTCATTACTTATAATAAACTCAATATTATTACATATTCTCCCACTAGTAGTCATTGACGTCCTTGTTAGCATGGAGTCTTCAAACTCTTGTAGGGTTGTTTGAGCATTATGGGGATGAGAAAGAGGTTCTTATGTGGCATCATGAAGAGGATAGCCTTTCTAGAGGACCCTATACTCAATTTATCATTTATGGCTACATTAGATGTTTTTATGTGCAAGAATACAATTGACTTTATATACTTTGTGATTGTTAACACTAATTGGAGGGAGTGGAAGTAGGATGCAAGTAGGAAAGGAATATGGGTTGAAACAAAGGGTTTAACTTTGAAACATGGAAGACAAGATGAATTATTATATGACTAAGCAGTGCAAGTTTGTAATTAATTGGAGAAATAACTATCCAATTGGGAATAAGTCTACAAGTTTATATAGAGAGAGAGTACTAGAGTAAGATATGTGTAATTTTCTAAGGATAAGAGACCTACGAGACACATAGCAGAAGAAACATAAGCTTCACACTTGATCCTCCAATGCTCCAAAGGAGCACCTTGACTGTATTATATAGCAAAGGATATTCCTCTAAAGGAAGTTTCACCCTTGGATCAGATATATGGATTGATGATATGTGCAAGCTCTACTCTTAGATTAGTTGCATGCATGTGACATATCTGTTTTGATCCTATTTGGTTGGTCAAACCATCTTTGACTAGAGGGAATCTATAGAGAATTTTCCTATAAGAATCTTTGAATCATGTGGGTGAGGTACCATTGGAAAGCTCTCAATGAGAGAAACCTAGGGGAGGGAAGGCCAACTTTTCCTCAATTGGGAGAAGAGATCTGAACATTTTCAAGGCCTAATTCATCCTTTTAGGCCTCTGAAATTGACAGGTTGTTCTTGGCTCCTGCCCTAGTAGTAGAAGTACTCTCTAGGTGATACCTCTATCTAAACTACTTATTCCATTATCTATAACATCCTTCTAGATATTACCAATCCAAATTTCACCTCTAGATCATATATCTAGCTATTGGTATTTCATTTTCAAGCTATTTTTAGCTCTTGCTATATTAGTATAAGTGCTCTTTCTATACCACCTCTATTTGATCTACCTAGCCCATCATACCTAACATCCTTCTAGATTTTACAAATTCAATTTTCATCTCTAGATAATATATCTAGTTATTGATATTATAAACCTCCCCCCTTTTAAGTCACAATGTCCTCATTGCGAAGTTCTTGCTCAAAAGATTTTACTAACACTGTTGCATTGGTCAAGTTGGTTTTTGGCTTCCATGTTGCCTCATATAGTGTGCACCCTTTCCAATGTATAAGATATTCTACATGCGGATGGCAAGTACCATGGATGCATTTTTTGAGAATACGTTAGACTTCATATTCCTCCGTGTCATCAATGAGTGTTGGACAAGGTCAAATTACTTGTATGGAAAAAAAGTTTGGCAGTCAAGATGCATATCTGCATAGTAAGGACACATGGAATATTGGATGGATCTTCATGTGTGGCAGTTGCTCTAGGTGAAAGACCTTTGCTCCAATGTGACAAAGGATGGGAAAAGGCCCGATAAAATGAGGTCTGAGCTTGTGAGGGCCAACTAATGTGAAGTTGGTTGTTGATAGCCAGACTTGATTCCCAACATTGAACTCCAAGTGCCGGTGATATGCATCTACATATTGTTTTTGTTGATTTTGGGCAATTTGCAACTTGTTTGTGGTGTTCTCCACTCTTTGTTGGATTTTGGAAACAAAAGTGTTGATGACATCTACCTTGGTATCCATTAGGGAATCTTCCTGTAGGAATCTCAGAATCACATGAGTAAGGTACCGTTGGAAAGCTCTCGACGAGACAAACCAGGGGGGAGAGAAGGCCAGCCTTTCCTCCATTGGGGGGAAATCTGCACATTTTTGAGGCCTAATTCATCCGTTTAGGCCTCCGAAATTGCCTTCAAAGATTTCAGGCATATTTCGGTTCCTACTCTATTAGTAGAAGTCCCCTTTTGGTGATACCTCTTTCTGATCTGTTTAGTACATCATGTGTAACATCCTTCCAGATGTTACCAAACCAATTCTCACCTTTAAATCATATGTCTAGCTATTGGTTCTAAGGTTCTCAAGTTTATTTTGGTTTCTGCCCTATTAGTAGAAGTACTTATTTGGTGATACTTCTATCTGATCTATTTTGACCATCATGTATAACATCATTCTAGATGTTACCAAACCAAATTTCACATCTAGATCATATGGCTAACCCTTGGTATTACAGACCTCCCTCCTTTTAAGACGCAACGTCCTCGTTGTGCAATTGTTGCTCAAATGCTTGCACCAACACCGGTGCATGTGCCAAATTGGCAGCAGGTTCCCAGGTTGCTTCATAGAGAGGGTAACCTTTCCATTGTACTAGATATTCCACCCGCGGATGGCGAGTACCACGCATGCACTTTTGGAGAATCCGCTCTACTTCATATTCCTCTGTGCCATCAATGACTGTCGGACAAGGTCGAATGTCCTGTGTGGAAGTACCTTGGCCTGATCGAGGAGCATATCTGCGTAATAGGGAGACATGGAACACTGGATGGATCTTCATGTGTGGTGGTAGCTCAAGGTGATAGGCCACAGCGCCGATGCGACAAAGAATCGAGAAAGGCCCAATAAAACGAGGTCTGAGCTTACGAGATCCAACTAATGTGAGGTTGGTTGTCGATAGCCACACTTGATCCCCAACATTGAACTCCATATGCCTACGGTGTGCATCATCATACTGCTTTTGTTGATTTTGCGCAATCTGTAACCTGTGCTTGGCGCTCTCCACACCTTGTTGGATTCTAGAAACAAATGTGTTGACTGCATCAACCTTGGTAGTCACTGGACGGATCTTCATCAAGCTAGAAGGTGTGAAGGGATGCTCACCATACATGAGGAAGAACGGAGTGACCTGGGTGGAGGCATTCACTGAATTGTTGTAAGCGAATTCCACCAACGGTAGTAGGGTGTCCCACCTTTCTTGCTCTTCTAAGGTGAAGCCGCGTAACATGTCTTCAATTGTGCGATTAGCCCGCTCTATTTGGCCATCTGTTTGTGGGTGGTAAGCTATAGACATGGCCAACTTGGTTTTGAAGAAACCAAAGAGTGTTCGCCAAAACAAACTGGTGAATTGGGTGCCTCTATCGGTGATGAGTACTCTAGACAAGCCATGGTGAGCAAAGACTGCATCTAAGTATAGTTGAGCTAGTTGTGGAGCGGTCACCTCCTTGGTGGTAGGGCGTACATGAATCATTTTGCTGAGCCGGTCCACAAAGACGACAATGGAGTCAAACCCTGAGGTGGTCTTGGGTAATTCACAGACGAGATCCATACTCACTTGTTCCCAACGTTGGGTAGGAGTGGGAAGAGGTTGAAGGAGCCCTGCAGGAGCTTGATTAGAAGCTTTGTTCTGTTGACAAAGTAGGCAGCTACGCACATAGTCCATCACGTCGTTGCTCATCTTGGGCCAATAGTAATGGCGCTTGACTGCCTCCAAGGTCTTGTCCACTCCGACATGAGCTGCAATGGCCGAATCATGACATTCCGCTAGAATGGTGGTGCGTAATTCTGGGACATTTGGGATCCACAATCGGCCCTCTCGAAAGGTGAGTCCTTGGGTGCTGGTGACACCTTTGGACGCTTGTGCTTCTACAATCTGTGAGTCAATTTTTGTAGCAGCTAGAATCTCTTGCCAGAATTCAGGGTTAATCTTAACCTCTGCCGCCAAGTTGTTGGCCATTGGCATGCGGGTGAACGCATCTCCAAGTTGCTTCTTACCTTCCACGTAGGTGATTGTCATGTTGAAGCGTTGTCGCCACTCTGCCCACCGAATTTGGCGACGAGATAGATCCTTCTGCGTCTCGAGGTAGACTAGAGGTTTGTGGTCTGTCTCTACTACAAATGCCTTCTCACCCAGGTAGTGCTTCCAATGCTTGGTTGCTAGAACAATGGCCAGCTCTTCTCGTTCTGTGGTGTGGTAGTTGCGCTCTGCCGGTAATAACTTTCGAGAGAAATATGCAATTGGATGCCATCCGTAATGCCACTCTTGTTATAGGACTGCTCCGATTGCTACGCCTGATGCATCCGTAGCCAACTTGAGTGGACGTTTTGGGTCATACCACTTCAAGATTGGTGCATGTAGCAAGGCGGCCTTCAATTCTTGAAAGGCCAACTCTTGTGCAGTTCCCCATGTCCACTTCTTCCCCTTGCCAAGTAGTGCCGTTAAAGGCTGTGCAACCTTGGAGAAGTCCTTGACAAATCTACGATAGAATCCCGTCAACCCCAAGAAGCTCTTAAGTTGAGTCTGATCTTCGGGGGCACTCCATTTTTGAATGAGCTCTATATTATCTGTCAATACTTGAATGCCCTCTGCACTTACTCTATGCCCTAAGTAGTCTACTTCAGACTTGCCAAACTCACACTTTGAGATTTTGGCGTACAACTGATTCTGTCTTAGAATCTGGAGGACCTCTCATAGATGTTGTTTGTGTTCTATCATCGTGCTACTATATACTAAGATATCATCCAAGAAGACGATAATAGACTTATCCAAGTATGGACGAAATATGTCATTCATTAGGCTCATGAAAGTGGCAGGCGCATTGGTGAGGCCAAAAGGCATCACAAGATACTCAAAGTGGCCATACCTGGTTCGAAAGGCAGTTTTGTACACATCCTCCTCTGCAATTTGGATTTGATTGTAACCGCTCCGCAAGTCCAGTTTGGTGAAGTATCTCGCTCCATGGAGTTGATCAAACAGGTCATCCATGCGAGGTAAGGGGTATTTGTTCTTCACTGTTTGCTGATTGAGACCCCGATAGTCAATGCACATGCGCATTGTACCATCTTTCTTCTTCACAAACAAGACAGGGGCCCCATATGGTGATACGCTAGGTTGGATGAACCCTTTCTGTAGCATCTCCTCAATTTGAGTCTTACACTCCTCCAACTCATGAGGTGATAGGCGATATGGGGCCTTACAAGGAGGTGTCTTCCCCCGGAGTGTCTCTATTTTGTGATCTACTCGCCTTTTAGGTGGTAATCCTGAGGGTAGATCATCGGGAAAGACATCTTGAAACTCATCCACCACATCCTTCAATTTCTCAGGAATTTGTCCAGCGAGTTGTGCACTCTGGACTTCTCTTATTAGACCCAAAAAACATCTATCGGTCTTACAGACAGTTGTCGTCCCTACGACATATAGAGGCAGTTTCTGCCTGTGTGATTTTTCTTTAACCCCAATGATTGACCATTGGTGGGTTCTCACTACTTTCTTCCTCCAATCCACCATTGGGTTGTACTGCTCCATCCATGGCATGCCTAAAATTGCATCATAACGGGCTAACTGTATCACTCGCCACTCAATTGCTTCCTGATATTCTCCTACAGAGAGGGTTACCCGTCTAGGTAATGATTCAATCCTCTCTGTTTGCCCATTTGGTAACTCTACTTCTTCACTTCCATCTCTCTCTAGATCCATTCCCAATCTGATTGCAACAGAGCGAGACAAGAAATTCTCTGTTGCTCTCGGATCTATTAATACTCTCACTTGATTACCTTCTAGGATTCCATTCACAACAATCAATTGTGAGGTTGCCTTTCGGGATCTTTGCGCATTATTCTTCTTCCTTCCCTCGCTTCTCTGCTTCCTTATTGAGCCAGTAAGGCCGCGAGGTACATTTACTGGCAATCTTCGTTTTCTGAAGTGGTTTCCACCTCCTCCTCTTCAATGTGCCTCTCCATGTTGTTCAAAGATTGCATGTACAAAGGCCGAGGGCCTCTAGGGAAATGAGTGCGACAATTGGTAGATATGTGCCCAATACAGACACAATTGTAACAACGGCGTTGTTCTCCTCGAGTCCTTTCTCCTCGTGGGACTCCATCTCTTCGTTCTTCTACCCGTCCTCGCTCTCCTTGAAGCGGCGTGCTCCTTGATCCCGAAATCGAAGGTTGCCCAATTCCGTCGGTACTGGTTCACCCATGTGTGGCATTTCTACCCGATAATGTTGAGGTGGAACTACTCCTTCACCTCCACCTAATGCTCCGGCTATTCTCTGCGCACAAGCAATGGCTTCAAATACCGTGCGAGGGTTTTGCACCATGACTTCTTGGCGGATCTGCTCTTTCAACCCTCGTTTGAAATTGTCGAGAGCCTCTGCTGGACTCATGTCGGTAATTGCGACTTGTAGATCCAGAAATGCCTCCACATACTCTTGTATGCTATTCTTCTGTCTCAATCCCCATAGTCGGGTTCGAGCCATCTGTACAGAATCCACCGATTGGAAATTCTTGAGCAGTCCTTCTTGCATTGCTGTCCATGTGACCTCCCTTCTCTCTGCCAGCATGGATCGTTCCCAAGCATCATACCATGTGAGGGCTTTATCAATCAAGTACCCACATGCAAACACGCCTGCAGCATGCTCTATGATCTCTGTTGAGAACAATCAAAAATATCAATTCATTCTCGAGATCCAATTCTCCACTACTCCTATCGTACGCTGCCCCTTGTAAGGCTCGATGTTGCAGGTCTTCTTCATCCGAAGTAGCAATGTGGCTTCATCGTTGATAGGGTTTGTAGGGACGGGTGCCTCTCCAAGTACTTCAGTCGCAGGTACTAGGTTTTGAGACGACTCTTCTTCTTGCATGGCTTGATCATTCTTGAGGATCTGCACTTGACTTTGCAATGTCTCCATGGTCATCTTAATCTCTCAAAATTCATTCAACATCTGCCCTATTAGTAGAAGTACTGATTTGGTGATACTTCTATCTGATCTATTTTGACCATCATGTATAACATCATTCTAGATGTTACCAAACCAAATTTCACATCTAGATCATATGGCTAACCCTTGGTATTACAGATAGCCTATGGTGAGAAAAGACTACTTCTAAGTACAATCAAGCTAATTGTGGAGCTGTCACATCCTTGGTAGTAGGATGCACATGAATCATTTTGTTGAGTTCATCAACAAAGACTATGATGGAGTCAAACCCGGATGGATCTTGGGCAAATTACAAACTAGATCCATGCTTACTTGTTCCTATTGTTATGTATGAGTAGGAAGGGGTTAATGGAGTCCCATGGGAGTATAGAACATGAAAATATTACCTACTTGAAAGGTGAGATTAAGATGATGTATATGAATATATTATTTTTGTCTATTTTGTGCAACAATAAGATGAGACTTTGCTTGGTGTAAGGATATAGATAACATGGATAAGAAGGTGGAATTATGAGGGATATGAGATGTTAGTGGAGCAAGAAGAGAATAAGGAACAAGTGGAACTTGTCTATAATTAAGAACAAAGGGAGAGAATCTTATACATGTATGCTTGGAATTATTTTAAGTAAATTTAGCAACTACAAGGTAAGCATCCCAATTAGTGCAATGAACAAAGACATGTAACATAACTTCCATAGTGCAGTTTACTCATTTGGTTTGCCCATCAATTTAAGGATGAGGAGACATAGACAAGGCAAGCTTGGTGCCAAGTAGCTTTAAGAGCACTTGCCAAAATTTACCAATAAATAAAGGATCATGATCAAACATTAGAACTCTTGACATTCCATGGTGCTTGAAGACTATGGTGTCAAAGTAAATCTTGGCCAATGTTGGAGCATCTATTGTATCCATGGTAGATGCCAAACAAATTTTCTTGCTAAGCTTATCAACAAACACTATGATTATTGTATGACTTTTGGTCTATCTTTGGCAAAGATGTAATGAGATCTATGCTCACATGTTCTCACTAAGTAGATTGAATTAGTAATAGTTGAAGTTGTACACGTGGCTTCTAGTTCCCTATCTTGTTGCTTTGGTAACTCTTACAAGATCAAACAAACTCTTTACACTATTGTGCCATGTTCAACCACCACCATTAGTATTATTTTGTACTTAGTGTCTTATCCACACCCATGTCACCGGCGATTGGTAAATCATATGCTTCTTGAAGCCACACATGTCATAGATCTCACATAGTTGGAACACAAATTTGATTTTTGCAAAATAGAAGCCATCCTTAAATGAAAAGGGGTTGTACTTCTCATAATGGGTTGCAAGGAAACTTTATTACAAGATGAAAGAGAGGATATTGTTGTAAAGTAATTTTGAACATTTTTGTACTTTTGAGACCTTCAATAGCACAATGATTGCTATTATGATGAGAGATTTAGGAAGAATATGTAAATCAAGTTATTGTGATAAGGGTATTCAGAGTGATAGGAATTGTATTCAAGCTTGATATAGAGAATTATAATTGTTACTCCCATCAATTTTGCCAATTTTTCATATGCTCCAAATGTAAGGTTTGCAACAAGAGTTTGTGATTAATTCACATTATCATTGGTTTCCAAAAGAAATAATGTATGCATCCCTTTATTGATTATACAATAGCAAATTGTTCTTGATTTTAAGTAGAATAATTATTTCTACTATGTTTAGTTGTATCTCAAATTGTTCTTGATTTTAAGTAGAATAATTATTTCTATTATGTTTAGTTGTAGAGATACAAAGGCAATGAGATGCAATTCATTTGGGAATACCTATTACAACATAGTTCTGATTGCAAAGTTAGAAGTATCAAAATCATCCATACAAGGTAATTGAGGATATTTTCTAAAGATACCATATCCTTAACTTTCTTGAATGCATGTTCTTCCTTTTTGTTCCACTCAAAGAAATTATTTAAGTTATTTTAAGTTATTTTCTCCAAGAAATTTGTTAATAACGCGGTCACATGAGCATATTAGTGGATGAACCATAGATAAAAACTTGCTATTCCATTAAATCTCCAAAATTTGGTGGCATCCTTGTGAGTAGGAAAATTGGTAATAGCCTTGATTTTCTTATTTTCTATCTTGATTCCTTCCAATTAAAGTTATAGCCCAAGAAGGAAAATTCCTTATGCAAATAGGTAATTTGGACTTCTTGTAGTAGAACTTCCATTGTCAGAGTCATCTTAAGATTTCTTGTATATGATTCTTGAGTTATACCTCCATTTGATTCTTGAGTTATACCTCCATTTTACTATAAATTAGAATATCATCCAAGAACACTACCACATATTGATCCAATAGCACTTATAGTACCCAATGTATTTGATCCATGAGAACTAACAAGGTATAAGTGAGCTCAAAAGGTAAAACTCTCCATTCAAAATGCCTATACCTTATAAAAATGATATTCTTCTATATGTCTTTCTTATCAAGTAGAATCTGCCAATAGCAAATTAAAAAATCCAAATTTGAGAAGTAGTATACTCCACCCAATAGATCTAGTAACTCATCAATCTGAGGTAAGAGATACTCATTCTTCACTATTTTTTTACTAAGACCAAGGTAATCAATACAAAATCAAAGCACTAAATCCTTCTTTGGTACAAATAGTATTGGTGCTCATATAGGGAGACGTGTTATGTTGTACAAAATCTTTCTCCAACAAATCAATCAATGTCTTCAAAGTTCTTCTAGCTTCTTTTGTAAGAGCTAATAGATTTGTCTACTCACAATAGTACTTCCTAGCAATAGCTTCATCTTGAATGATATACCTCAATTTGCGTACAAATTCTCTCAAAGATCATACAAAAACACATTTACAAACTCTTGAACCATTTGATTAACCATCACTTTTATAGGTTTGTAACACTCATATACTCATTCTCCTTGCACAATAGGCTTAATACACATAGCAAAAATATGATTATTTTTCTCCAAAGTTTATTCTATAGCCATTATAAGGACAAATTTCTCATCTTGGGACTGACTACTATTAAGTGTATTCCTCAAAGGTGCTAAAAACCTAATTGATAATCTTTATCTTGGTGTTATACTTAAATTTATTATCATGCTCAATTAAATTGAACTTTATAACATTCAAGCCAAGGGAGACATAGGATGACATTTTAGTGTAAGTGAACTATTACAAAAATCTCATACACTCTATGTACTACTCAATATTGGATGCAATAAGATGTGAGGTACGGAATGTAGAACCATTTCTACTATATGCTATCATTAATTTGCTATCTAATATAGGTTTGATAGGAATACATAATTAACTTTCTAATTGCATTGACATGCAACTCTCAAGACTCACATAATCAACCAAAATACTACAACTACAATCAAATATCATACCTAGCAACTGAATCAAAATTACATATTTCAAGCCTTCAAACTTGTTGGAACAAATCAAGTTCATAATAAATGGCTTAATATCTCTTACTAGTATATTATGTTTCTTTGATTCTCACTTTCAAAGAATTCCATTTTGGCAATGGGTCAAGGCTGTCCATTCCAAGTTGGACATTTTGCAATACGATATCTAATTTGCTAAAAATATAAGAAACCACCATTTTGTCATAATTGTTCTTTATTTGAAGTGCCAAGTGTTCTTCTTATTGCTAAAAATAAAAAAACCACCATTTTGTCACAATTGTCCTTTGTTTGTAGTGCCAAATGCTCCCCATTGGATAACATCAATCTCCATTAGCGTCCACTTCTCTACCCGTGTGTGGTGTGTTTACATGTTTTATGAAGGTCTAGGGTAGAAAAAGTTATGGCAACCAAGGAATCAAAGCACTTGGCTAATTACAAGGCTTTTCTAAATGTTAAGGCTTACGCATGGTTACTTCCAATTTGGTATGTAATTTCAAGCCTCTCAAAAAGCTTCACTATATTGTATGTTTAGCATCTACATTAAAGTGTTTTGGAATCAAGTGATGTAGCTTCTCAATTTTACCAATCTATTATGTGCAATTTATTCAATATTCACAACTTGGAATCTCTTAATTATTGCATTCTTGAATTCTTCACATGTCAAGATTAGAGAAAAAATATGATATTGAGTTTCTCTACCTAAAATCACCACCATAATTTTTCCATTCTATCTAATTGGCTCAAAGCCAAGTGTATCTATCTCAATTCATCTAGAAAATTTATAGCTTCAAATTATTGCTCACAATCAAATACAAAGTTCTCCATTGCACTTGAAAAATTTTTGCCTTTGAATGGCTTAGGCTTTAGGAATTACACTTAATCTTATTCCTCTTGGAATTTTTTTCTCTCCATTTGTTTTTGTCATTAAAAATCTTGATCTCTCTCTCTTCCAACAATTAAAGATGATGCTTTATTGTTATATAGTAATAAATAGAGCATCATCTTCAATTGTGATAACAATGATAAATTTGTGCATTGCCACCATAGTTTTTAATATCTCAAAGTATTTACTTGCAAAATTTTAGATTAACACATAAATTTAACAAGTCTACTACTATATGCAAGTTATAAAAAGAGATCAATGGTTTGTCAGACAAGGTGATCGCATTCAAAAAATTTGACCAAAGCATGACATGGTGCATTGGTAGTACATGTCACAAAAATCCTAATGGTTTGAGAAAAATAGATGTGGTGGTCCATAAATTCAATCCATTCCACTCATGCTCTCATACCCATGTAAAAGGCTAAGAAGAGAAATATGAGAATAGAGGATCACATTGGAACTCCAAAATGAGAGAAACTCAAAATGCTTAGCATGAGCTTTAACCTTGGTATTTATAGGGAAAGCAAGTTCAAGATTCCCTAGAAGATTCCAAGGAAAGTTCTTCTAGAAGCCATCTTTCTTGGAGTGCAATCCAGGCTAGTCATCTACTTGGCATTCAAGGTAAGCTAGCTATTTACTTTGCATACAAGTTACTCCGTCTTTGGGAAGTCCCAAGAAGCATCTCACCAAGAAGTTTCTTGGATGCTTCTAAAACATTTTGAAGCTAGTTCTAACTCTTTTTGCTATGTTTAGCTACTTTGCTAATTCAATTTATTACAAAAGGTAAAATATTAATTCTAAAGAAGATAGTTTTTTATTTCATATAAAGTTAAGGTTCCATACCAAGTAACTCAAACTTTGAGAAGTTCATGTACCATCTTATATCCCAAGGATATAAGAAGGTTCATGAATATCTTGATAGAAACTTAAGAGCCTATACACTATCTAAATATTTTGCTATAAAACTTTGTAAGTACTTTATTAAGCATCCTCTAACACTTCTAATTATCTAGTTTTTTTTATTTATATTACTCTTCTAAACTTTTTCATGTACTAGTCATGATGTCTTTATAATGTGCTTCAATTTCAAGATTCCTATAAACTCGTTAAATATTTTGCTATGAGCTTTGTAAGTACTTTATTGACCATCTTCTAAAAATGTATAATGATTTAGTTTTATAACTTATACACAATTAGTATGGTAAATTTTACTCTTTTAAATTTTCTCCTTTGCTAATCATGGTGTCTTCATAATATGCTTTAATTTTAAATTCTTGAGTACAATGAAGATGATCAAGAGATCTTTATGTAGCATCTTGAAGCATGTAATATTTCCAAAACTTTTTCCACCTTATATGATGGTAGTAACTAGGATTGAACACATGCTTGGCCTATAATACCTCCGGTGAAATTTAATCATTAGTAGTGTTTTGGTAGTTTTGAGTTAGTTACAACTAGCTAAGTTTAATAATAACTAAGTTAAATGTATATCTAATTAAATTTAGCATTGCTAAATAAGGATTATAAAATATTGAATTAATTACTGAATGAGACCTCCTAGTGAATTTTGAATTAGATTATATTAGAGTGGTACTTCTTAAGAGAATTTTATATTGGAGTAGGATCTTGTAGAGGATTTTATATATTGGAATATCACCTCCATCTTGGACTTTACATGTTCAAGTTGACTTGGTACAGAAGAAATTCCAAATTCCTATTGATGTGGGACCAAGTTATGCAACCTTTGGTAGTGGAGGTTTGCAAAGTTAGGTAGATTTGGCTTGAACTTGTAGTATGTTGTAATTTGTAATTATGAGACATCCTATATGCATAAGGAATATGCTTAGAAAGTTCAAACAGGAGTCCAAAAACCCATTTGAGTGCACATAGACCTAAGATTCTTTACGTGCATAATTTAGGTAAAGTAAGGATTTTACCAAGTTAACAAAGTACTCATTACGGTAGTTTTGATGAGTATATGAGGGGCTTTAGAAAGGTTAGACAACAATTCCTTAATGAGTTTGGAGCATCAATTGAATGAAGAGATCAAGGCTTTGTAAGTAGTACTTGTACTTGCTAAATAAAGTGTGAGTTTTCTACTTGAGAGTGTCACTATTATGATGTTGATCTTGGATGACCCTTTAACCCCATAAAACCTTTTTGAGAGTGTGATAGAAGGAATTCTAGGACCTTGGTGAACTCTTCTTTTATGGATCATTGTGGAGGACTTTTGGCAAAAGATAGATAAAAAATGACTTGAATAGAACTTAATCATAAGAGATATAATGAGTGACTAAAGGAGAGAACTGAAGATTAACCAAGTGAGTGACAGATTGAATACTGATTTTTTATTCTTGATGGTGCTTAATAAAAACTTGTTCTTCCATTTAGCATATGGATTACATATAATCTATCACTAGAAGTACCTCTAGTGGGAGAGATAAGTCATGCACAATTTGTATTTCTAGGCCAAGATCATGAGATCCATGACCTTATCATGAGCATGAATAATGATTGCAAGTAACAAAGGTGATATCTAGTTAGGGAGTATGGATTTCAATCTAAAATTATAGAAGAGAGCATGAATATATATGTAACATAGAGGATCAAACTGACAAGCAACAAAAGATATAACTTTAAGAACGTAAAAGAGTACCATCTAATTAGGATCTAGTTTGTAAGCCTGATTATTTAAAGGCAATATGTGATTATGTGTACAGAGCACAACTTTGTCCTAATCACAAAAGATAGTTCTTAATGGTAGGTATTAATATTCATTTTTTCAACAGTTTCAATTCATAAAGAGACAACCATTGGCTTCTAGTAAGGAAGAAAATAATGTGTATAAAGAGGTATAAGAACTAAGGATAAAGGGAGATAGAACATAAAAATACTAAAAAGAATTAAAGGATCATCATCATAAATAAAAAAGGATTGAATCAAATACCTTATTGCTTAAAGTTTCTGTAGATAAAACTCTAAAAAATAGAGAAATTTTAGATCATTGTGATTGATATTTACAATTCTTCAAAACAATATCATTCAATAGATGATTGGTACCTTTAATTTCCTCTTTAATTTGTAGGTGGTATGTAGTTGACAGTTCTGATTTGGTGTAAACTTTTCTAAATAATATCTAAAACTTGTTATTCAAGTGGGAGTTATGATCAAATATGAGTATGTACGGAAGATCATGATGATAACATATGATATCAAAGTATATCTTAGCTAATTTTAGGATATTTTACATCAAAAGTAGAAACTAAGTGGAATTCCTTCTTGAGTTTATTCACAAACATAAAAACTATAGTATAATTTAAGAAGATTATACTTGTTTGAAAATATATTAGGATGAAATCTAAAAAGCTTTAAGGATGATTTGTGGATCAACAACAATTCAAGAAGTCTAACTAGTTTCAATTTGAAGCCTTGTATCTTTTGTAACTTTCACAAGAATAAAAAAACCTCCAAATTTACAAATATCTCAAGTTATATTTGGCCATGTTAGAGGAACAAATAGTCATATTTAATCATGATGATATGACTTAATGAGATCATTGACTCATTGTAATCAAACAAAGTCTATGATTATATAAACTTCTATACTTTATTTCCTTTTTATAATAATCTATTTAAATCATAAAATTTATTCTTCATCCTTAATTGCAACTTGTGTTGTAAAAAGCTTGAAGACAAGATCTCCTTGCAATTATTGCTAAAACTCATACTTGTATTTGTCCATAAGAATAACCATATTATGTTAGGCTATATTCAGTGCATGGATTAATGTGTCTTATGTATCTTGGAATTTGTCTAAATTCTTCCAAATTGAAATTATTTATTTTTAAATATTATGATTGATCTAGTTCATTGAAAGTTTTATTCAAATTTATCAAAATTGAAATATGTGTAATCTATTGAGGTAATATTATATTTTATACATTTTTTTTATAAAATTTGAACAAATGATAGGATTATTAATAGAAGGTATGTTTCCAAATCATATAAAATATATCATAATTTAATATAATATATCAAATAAAAATTATATAAACATTGGTATTCATTTTCATCTATATTCTTAAAAGCTCAAGTAACAAATCTGAAATTGAAATTAATTTTGAGATCAGAAGACTCAAATATACAACAAGATATAATAACCCAAAACTTTTATTCTATTTTTCAATGCATTCTCAAAGAGAAAAGTTCCAAAAACATATATTTCAACATTTTATGCACATATAGACAAATTTAAATATCAAGAATATTCTATAAAATTTGGTGTGTGGTCTATAAAGTCACATAACCATTCCAATATTTAAAATTTGAAACTTCCTAACTTGTATGTTCCAAAATACAATAACTACAATAAGAGAATCAAGAAATTTTGTGTTGTTTTTGGTGATAATAGATAATATATAGAATAGTATGAACTTTGCTAAGTTCTTTATATGTTCCAAGTAAATATTGCAACAGTGGGCTACATGTATGATCAAGAGTTCAGAACCTTGAGTGGAATCCTTTTTCTTGGTGAATTTATTATCTCTTCAAGTCCAAGACAAGTGTGTATCAACCATTTATAAAATCCTTTTTGAAAAATGGTACAAAAATTATTTTAGCATGGAATTTATTTTAGTGGTGGTATAAATTATTTATATACTCCTTTTTCCAATATTATTCCAAAAATAGAGCTAAAATTATCAAATTAGGGACTTTGGATCATAAGGTTGTATAAATATACAAGTTCATGCTAAATCCTTTAAATTCTTGGAAGGAAACCTTCTCATAATTACCTCATAAGAAGTTGACATCCTTTCCTAAGGGATCAATAAGAGAAAAGTGCAACCATGTAGAAAAATACAAAGGATGGGAAGACCACATCAAGCTCTTGTTGTACTATTCCTTTCTCTCTTTAGGAACACACATGGTGCTTAGTTGTGGAGACTACATATCAAAGGCTATACGTAAACCCGTAACTACTTGACTGAACATGTGTGTTACCCAATTGCCGGAACCCTCCTCTCTTGTAACCAATATTCTTGCTATCTAGAAGGGTAGTGACAAGCAACCTAACCTGTCATCACAACACACACTCCTGGTCTACAAGTCATCATTTCAAGCATTACCAGGGAGAATGCACAACACTCCTAGAAGGAAATAAACTAAGCGCAATGCACACACACCAATTCAAACAAACTAGGCATATAAAAAAGCATGCAAGCACAAAGAGGATCCAATCACAAGAATACAACAACTCTTTATGCTTTTTGTTGGAAAAGAGCTTCAAAGCCTTCTTGCTCTATCATTAAGCTCATTTCAACCAATACTCCAAGTCTCATCCAATTTGAACTTTAGATTTCAAGTGGAGAATTCATGTCTTCTTGACGGGGAAAACTATGTGCAGCTCATATGAATATAACTTTTTTTTGTAACTTGGATTCGAGTGTTTTAAAATTCAATGGAAAGCATGTGAGATAAGCTTTCCAATGAAATAAAATAAAATAGGCCTCAATAAAATCACTACAGCTCCCTTTATAACCTCTAAAATTTGGCTAGGTTTTTTTTTGTGCAACTTTCACCCTAATTTTGAAACCCTTATTTTAGGGTTTGCTCATGGTTTTTGGCAACTTCTTCCCAGATTTTTGATTCAAAAGTACACTTGATCTTTTAAAAATACTATGCCAACCTCAAACCCTCAATCAAAGTCACAAGATAGGAGAATTGACATCCAATCAAGATGGAAGATAAAAACTACTCAACCGAGCTTATGACAATATTTGCAATAGAATGTTTTGCATCAGATCTCACTCTCCATAGATCTAGAGCCAAAATTTTTTTTCACAATAGTTGGTTGTGTCCTTTCTTAGACTCCTACAAATTTTTGTAGCCTAATCCAATCCCAATACCTAGATGTGGATCAATTCATGAGCTGGGCTAACTTGTGAGCTTTGCAGCCAAGGCATACTTGATCCAAGACCCTCAATTATCTTTTTCAAGAATTCACATAAGACCTTTGCACAGAGGTGCAAACACTAACCAGAAAAAAACCATAGAAATTTCCATAAGGTGATTCAAACCACAACTTGGGAAGTGACCAAAACTCCAAACCTGATCATCAGCTCTTCTCCAACACCTTACATGTCCAAAGCTTCAACTTCAATCAATTAGATCTGATATGAACATGATCCAAAAATAGGATTTCTTATGCTCAGAGCTATGAGAGCGTTGTCTACTCTCCAACCCTACCAAAAAATCATGAAAATGTTTCAAGAAGCTCTCCTTGGGTATGAATTCTACCCCTCTTGACTCAATTGATGATATCCTTCTCAATTTGTCTGATTTCAATCTCAAGATTGTAGCTTGTTTGCTCCTCTCTCCAATTGTGATCTCCACTCCTCAAATACACTCCCCAATGTGATGGTCAAAAACTCAAGACTCCTTCACTTGGGACCCAATCTCTTGGAAATTGGTCTCTTCACTTTTGACAGATGGACCCTCAACTCCACCTTGAAGCTTATGAGCAAAAATTCAGGCAATCCCCGACTATAGAAGCACATAGATTGTCAAATCCTTAACATGTTCATAAGTAAATACCAAAAGGATGATAGGATCTGGGTTTCCCATCATTGACTCCATGAATACCGCTCCAAAATGTGCCACCATCCAATCCAATTAGCCATCACGATGTAAAATCTGAAGCCTGATGAGAAAAGGATTCAGGAGTGGCAGATCGGGAGCATGGGACATCTCATGCTCAAATGCCTCCTTTGATGCTCTAACACTTGCACTTTGCTACAACTTTCACTCCCAAGATCCTCCTTCCCCTCAAGACTCCTCAACTAAAACACCCATCTCTCCACTCTCCCTCACTTGTATACTTAGAGCCCTTGAATATGATAAGATTATAACCCATGTGGCCAATTGCATACATGTCTATAGATTGCTCACATGGCAATGTCTCATCCATTGGATCTATCATATAAGCTAATCCACTAATGTAGAGATAACCATGATGGTTTTTTTTTACGGGTTGCATAAACCACAACACAACATCATACAAAGGAGAGAAAAAATATATAAAATGGGACTAAGCCTCAATAAAGTCTATATGAGAAATCTGCCCTACTAAACCTAAAATATTTGAGCTATGCAAGTCGTATGGTCTACAAACAAATAGAGCATGCAAAGAAGCATCACTTAGTGTGATTGCTCTCATATGGATTGCACTAACCATTGCCCTCTATAGAGCAATGGACACATGTTGTCTAAAATATGCTACAAAGTATGAGAGTGAGAGTGGTACTCCTTGATGCTTAATAGACAAGCTCTCATACACTCCTTGGCAAATGTGTCAAAGGAGAGATAGTCTCATCAATAGGACTAGCCATAGACAAAGGGTGTAGCACTCATGCTGCTCTACTAAACTCTCCCGCTTGACCTTATGTCCTACATCATTGTAATCAAGTAGACTCCATGGTATCATGTGGCAAAACCTATCTCCTAAAACGTGCAGCACTAACGGATTCTTCCTGAAGGACCGCCCAATCACCCACTCAAATTGAAAAAAATCTAGTAACCACTTCTTTATGCCCCGCACATCTTCCTCTAGCATAACAAAGACATTATTGAGGGAGTAAGAGGAATAGGAACCATGCTAACTCGTCCAAGGAATCATGTGCCAAATAATCAAGTGGTAGGTAAAAAGATTGTAAAGCCTCATTATGGAGTGTGAGAGGTAGCTTATGGAACAGATGTGGACATGGAAAACTAGTCTCAAACCCTAAATGCAACCCACTTGAGAAGCTAACCATTCCAAAGACTTTATCGGTATCCTTGGAATAGTAAACAAATGATAGAAGAAGCACGTGTAATCTCAAGTGTCATTGCTTTTGATATGGTTGCTTGCCTCACATGGGCATCCCAAGTGGTTCAATCATAGTCCTTGTGCATCCTTCCTACATGGGTCTTTACCTCTTGCGAGGTAAAGCACCAATGACACATCAGGCATGGTGTATCCCAAGCCGCTCTAGGCAGTCCCACATGGGGAGTGTAGCTATGGCTAGCACAAGAATAAAATATTAACACCTCTACATATCTCCCTCCCATATCTGCAGAACCACAACTCCTTACATCCCAACTCACAAAAGAAAATACAATCTCTCCAAACCCTACAAACTATAAATCTCAAAACTTTAAATGTCCATCTCCAAACCTTTTTAACTAAGTTCCCATGGAACTTAATCATGAAAACCAAGAGATAAGAAGTGAAAATTTTTGACCCATCACTCTCAATGTGTAATGATCACTCTAAACCCTAAAAATACCCATAACTTTCTACTTAATTCTCCATAGTCTTTAATCTAGGTACCAATGTATAATATAAAAATATAAAAATATAAAAATCTACTACTCAAGTGCTATGTACTAGAGAGCACTCAGAAAATATAATATTTCCTCTCACATCTCTCCCTCTCCTCTCTCATCTCCACACTCTAACAAACTCCTCCAAACTCTAACTTTGGATAAGAGACCAATAAGTAGTATTATGATATGTCTACCATGATATATACCCTTACATAAAGATGTGAATACTAGACTAGGCAGTAGGTACCAATTCTCAAGAAGATGCTAGAAAGAACTAGTAAACTACCACAAAGTACAAAGTTCACATTGTGAATGTAAAGATTAAGTTATAGGAGTTGATAGTTTTACCAACTAAGAAGTTGAATGGTAGCTCAAGGCAATTTGTAATGTTAAGAATTAATATTGTGGTGTTTTAGATTTAAGATAATTTTTTGTAGCCACTATTTAAAATATGTAAGATAATATAAAAATTTCAATTCTTGCTTCCTTGTAGATACTACATTGAGTACAGATTTCAAGCATTTATGGTTGCGTCAGAGATATCATAACATTTTTTCATTCAAAAAAACTAGAATCATCACAATACAAATATTATAAAGAAATTAAAAAAAACTGTTTTTTTCTTATGGATACTTTATTTCAAACTTTTTGATCCAAGATCATAACACTCAAGGATGCATTATTGACAATTTGGGAGTCTATTTTTGCAAATGGTGGAACAATGCCACAATTTTATTTCTTTGTTTTTTATGACTTTTCCATCTATTATCTGGTTTTAGTTGTTTTTGTTGTTTTAGTTGTGTTTGGAATCCCTTAACATTTTGCATCCATTAAAACCAAAATTATTGAAAATGGAGCCAATTTTTTTAATTTTATGTATAGAGATAAAAAAATACTTATTATCTTAGGTACTTTATGCTATAATTTTGGAGCACAAAACCATAACAATGAAGAACTAAAGACTACCTATTAATCATCTGAAATCTAGATACATAATAGAGATAATACAGGATTTTAATCAGTATAATTTGGAGTCCAAAACTATCAATGTTTGAACAATGTCATGATTTTATTTATTGATTTTTGATAACTATTCTACCTAGTATTTGTTTCATATGGTTGTGGTAGAGTTAAAATATTTTTGAATTTTACAAACAACAAGATAAAAATAATAGAAGATTGGTAGGAGATTTGTAATTTATGAGTAAATGAAAATATCTAAATTTTAGCTTTTGTATATCTTTTTTCTGATTTTTGAATCCAAAGGAACTAAATCCTCCATATTTTAATTTTAGCCCTTACCACTTTCTTCATTAATAGATTTGGCCTAAATGTAGGTTCATGCAAATTCCTTGATCATATTCAAGGAATTCCTTTTGAATATTCAACTTAAACTTTCAAATCCATAAACCTTTTACACTAATTGTATTTTTATGATTTGTACCTGATCGCTAATTTTTAATTCATAGCGGTAAAGTTGTAGTTCTTAGTATATGGGAACTAAATTCAAATAACTTTAACACTAATTATATATATATGATTTTTTTTCCCTAATTGCTACTTTCTAATTAATAGTAGCAATGTCTTAGTTTTTAGTACATGGTAACTAAATCCAAACATAACTAAATATGGCTTGATTGAGATTCTGTTAGACCTATAAATATCTTGTGCTACATGAGTAAAGTTTTTAGTACATGGTAAATAAATCCAAACATAACTAAATAAGGCTTGATTGAGATTCTGTTAGACCTATATATATCTTGTGCTACATGAGTAAATCCGCCTAGTATGATCAATACTATAAACACACAATTTTTTTTATAAGAATTGCACTCTTAATCAATAAATATGTTACCACTCTAGACTCAAAATTTTCATTCAAACTTCAAAGTATCCCCTTGTTAGTACTACCCGTGTCTTCCAAACATGCAATATAACTCACTTTGATTATCATGAAGATTATTTTGTTTATTTTATAGTATTATTTCACATGAAATGTGAATAATGCATTGGGTTCAAACTTACTCCAATGACATACTTATCAATTTCTACTCAAGAGAATAAAGTATGTATAAAGTTACTTGTAGAGCAATGTTTTACACTGATTTCTTTTACATAAAAGAAATGTTGGTTCCAATCCTAAAAGTAAATATGACCTAGATCTTGACATCCACTCATTTAACTTTAAGTTAGTTGCTCAAAGGTTTTGAGCTTGATTGTAGTAAACTCCACTCCTACTCTCATTCATAGAGTCAAAATATAACTCAACCAAGATGGTCTGCTTGGTGATATATCATTAAATTCACTAGGTAGTGAAGTAGAAAGCAAGTGTGATAATTGGAAATTCACAAATAGAAGAATTGCTAAATATAATGCCATATTTTGAGCAAGGTGTTAGTGATCCAAGGAAGTTGCATCTAGTATTAGAAAGTTTGATTTATTTGTGGAATGTTCTATGATAGTGGAAAATGTGTACATGCATTAGAATCTACACTATCCTAAAAAATTAACTTATAGACCTTAAGTTAGCCTTCCAAGGAAAAACCATGCACAAAAGACAATCCTTATTATTTTTGTATATCAAATAGACAAAGATGAGGAAAAAAATTAAAAATTGTAATACCAATAGCTAGAAATATCATCTATAGTTCAAAATTGGCTTGGTAACCTCTGGAAAAATGTTAAGTATGATGAGGTAGGTAGATCAGATAGAGATGTTGCCAAAAGAGTACTCTTACTAATAGGGCAAGAGCCAAAAGTAGCTTGAATTTGTAATACCAAAGGCTAGATATATTATCTAAAGGTGGAAATTGGCTTGGTAACATCTGGAAGGATGTTATGCATGATAGGCTAAGTAGTTTAGATAGAAGTGTCACCAAAAGAGGACTTCTACTAATAGGAAAGGAGCCAAAAAAGCCTAGAAACTTCAGAGCCAATTTTGGAGGCCTAAAAAAATGAATTACACCTAAAAAATGTGCAAGTCCATCCCAACCCAACATAGGAATGGCTGGCATTCCCCTCCAGTTTGTCTCATCTAGAGCTTTCCAGCGATACCTCACCCACATGATTTGGAGATTCCTATAAGAATATTATCTAAATATTCCCTATGGTCAAAGATGGTTTGAAAAACCAGATAGGATCAGAACCAACATGTCACCCATGCATGCAATCAATCTAAGGGTAGAGCTCATTTACCAATTACCAATCCATGTATCTGATCCAAGGGTGGAGCTTCCTTTGGTGGTCTACCCTTTGCTATATAACATAGTCAAGGTGCTCCTTTGGGACATCAAAGGTTGAGTGTGAAATTATGTGTTTCTTCTTTTGTGTTTCTCTTCAAGTCTCCTATCCTTGGAAAATTACAATAGTATCATGGCAAGTGTTTCAATCCAAGAGAGCAGATCATCCCTCTTGGAAGAACATGGGCTACTGAGATAGAGTAAATTTTGAGGAGAGACCCTATACTGTAATTGATAGACAAGGAGTGTGATAGAGAGAGAAGATGGGATGGAAGTTCCAAGAGGACAATATCCAACACCACACTTTCTGTTCTTGAATCCGTTCCACATCAAGATCATGTACATCCAATGTGAACAAGTGAGAGTGTATCTTGTTTTCCATTTTGAGGTAGAGTTCATGGATATAGTGATGAGTTCACCAAGCTTGGTGATTTTGCCTATGGTGCTCTATGTTAAAGAGTGAGATTTAATGATCTACATTCTATTATGATGGATATGTATGTTCCAAATCCTCTACCTTTCAACTCTCAAATAGAAATCCATTATGTGGTCCAACCAAAAGTAATGTTTAGGGATTTTTTAGTTTGCAATTTTGGTGAAGAATACTATCAATGAGTGATAGACTCAGAGGTCTCAATGGTAGTTCCAATAGTCCGGGCTCCCTCTTGAGTAATCATATTAACACTCTATTGAAATAAGAAGTAGCGATTGAGTAGTGTTGTATGTAGGAATCATGGTGCTATAATTGTAGGAGTTGATGCAAGGAATGTAGGGAATGTTGAATGAATTTTGAGAGATCAAGATGACCATGGAGGCATTGAAAAATCAAGGATGTACCTTTAGGAATGATCAAGCAATACACAAAGGAAAGTTGTCCCAAAACACAATACCAATAGCCAAAGCACATGGAGAGTCACTCATGCCAAGGACACCAATCCCAGTCAATAATAAGGCCACATTGTTACTACGGATGAAGAAGACCTACAACAACAAGCCTCACAAGGGAAAATGTGCTATGGGAATCATGGAGAGAATTGGATTTCAAGAATGAATCAATACTTTTGATTATTCACAACTAAAACCACTAATTGCTTTGCCGTTGTGTTTGCAAGTGGGTGCTTGATCGATATAGCCCTCACATGGTATGATGCTTAGGAATGATCAATGTTGGTAGAGGGAAGGGAGGTTACTTGGAAGACCATGTAGGAAGGGCTACTGAAGAACTTCCAATTGATGGATTTGGTGCAAATGGCCGGAACCCGACTGTGGAGGTTGAAATAGAAAAACAATGTATAGAATATGTGGAGGCATTCCTTGATCTACAAGTTGCAATAATCAACATGAGTCCAACAAAAGCTTTGGACAATTTCAAATGAGGGTTGAAAGAGCAAAATAATGGTGCAAAACCCTCATACTATTTTTGAAGCCATTGTTTGTGCTCAAAGAATAGTATGGGTGCTAGGAAGAGGTGAAGGAGTCACTCCAACTCAACATTATTGGGCTGAAAGACAAAAATTTGGTGGACCAGTCCTTATGGAATTAAGCAATATTTGATTCAAAGAACAAGGAGCACAATTGCCCCAAGGAGAATGTGGACGGGGCAAAGAAAGGAGAGATGGGGTCCCACAAGGGGAGAAGACTAGGCAAAACAACATCATTGTTACAATTGTGGCCAATTTCAGCACCTTGCCATCAATTGTTGCACTTGTTTTCTTAGTGGCTCTTGGCCTCCATACAAGCAATTTGTGAACAACATGGAGAGAAGAATTCAAGAAAAGGATACAGAAATCACCTCAAAAAATGAAGATTGCTTATAAATGTACCTTGCAACCTTACTAGCCCAATGGAAAAGAAAAATAGCGGAACAAGGAAGAAGACAAGTGCGGAAAGACAAAGAAAAACAAGCTCAAACTTGATTGTTGTAGATGGAGTTCTAAAAGGAAATCAAGTGAGAGTCTTGATAGAACTTAGAGCAATAGTGAATTTCTTTTCTTGCTCTGTTGCAATAAGGTTGGGTATGGATCTAAAGAAAGATGAGAATGAAAAAGTAGAATTACCCTATGGTCAGACATAGAGGATTGAGTCATTACGTAGAAAGGTGGCGCTCTCTATAGGAGAGTATCATGAAGCAATTGAGTGGCAAGTGATATGGTTAGCTCTTTATGATGCAATCCTAGGTATGCCATGGATGGAGCAATACAACCCCATGGTTGATTGGAGGAAGAAAATAGTGAGGACTTGCCAATGGAAGATCATTGGAGTTAAAGGAAGAGCATAGAGGCAAGAATTACCTCTATATGTCATAAGGACAATAGCTATTTGTAAGACAAATAGATATTTCATGGGGATAACAAGAAAAGTCTAGAGTGCACAACTCAATGGACAAGTTCCTAAGAAACTAAGAGATGTGATCAATGAGTTCAGACGACCTACCCTCCAAATTACCACCAACAAGGAGAGTTGATTATAAAATACAAATAATTTTTGGGAAGGCACCTCCTTGTAATGCCCCATATCGTCTATCACCTCATGAGTTAAAGGAATGTAAAGCTTAAATTAAGGATATGCTGCAAAAAGGGTTTATCCAACCCAACATATCACCATATGGGGCTCTTGTCTTGTTTGTGAAGAAAAGTTAGGGTACAATATGCATATTCATTGATTATCAAGGACTAAATCAACAAATGGTGAAGAATGAATACCCCTTACCCTGCATGGATGACTTTTTTGATCAACTCAATGGGGGCAAAACACTTCACCAAACTTGATTTATGGAGTGGTTACAACTAAATTTAGATTGTGGAGAAGACGTCCATAAGATTGCCTTTTGAACAAGGTATGGTCACTTTGAGTACCTATTGATGCCATTTGGCATCACCAATGCACCAGCCACTTCCATGAGTTTGATGAATGACATATTTTGTCCATAGTTGGATAAAATTGTTATTATTTTCCTAGATGACTTCCTTGTCTATAGTAGGACCATGAAGGAACACAAGCAACATCTGCGAGAAGTTTTCCAGATTCTATGATAGAATCAATTGTATGCCAAAATCTTGAAGTGTGAGTTTGGCAAGTCTAAAGTAGAGTACTTGGGGCATAGAGTAAGTGAAAAAATATTCAAGTGCTAATAGATAAAATAGAGGTCAATAAAAAATAGAGTGCTCTAAAAGATCAAACTCAATTGAAGAGTTTCTTGGGATTGATGGGGTTCTACTAACGATTCATCAAAGACTTCTCCATGGTGGCACAACCTCTAATAACACTTCTAGGTAAATGGATAAAGTGGATGTGAGGAACCACACAAGAATTGCCTTTTAGGAATTGAAATATGCATTACTATATACGCCAATCTTGAAATGGTATGACCTTAAACATCCAATCAAGTTGGCTATAAATGCATCAAGTGTGAAAATAGGAGCAATCCTACAATAAGAGTGGCATGATGGATGGCTATTACTATTACCAAAAAAATGCAATTATCATACGGCCAAATGAGAAGAGTTGGCCATTGTCCTAGCAACCAAGGATTGGAAGCACTATCTTAGCAAGAAGGCATTTGTAGTAGAGATAGACCATAAACCTCTAGTCTACCTCGAGACACAAAAAGATATGTCTTGTCAATAGATTTGATGGGCAAAGTGGAGATAAAGATTCAACATGACAATCACATATGTGGAAGGCAAGAAGCAACTTGTTGATGCATTCACCCAAATGCTTATGGCAAACAATCTGGTGGTAGAGGCCAAGATGAACCTTGAATTCTGACCAAGGATGCTCGATGTTACAAAAATTGACCCATAGATTGTAGGAGCTCAATCATCTAAAAGCGTCACTTGTACCCAAGGACTCATAGTTCATGATGAAAAGTTATGGATTCCTGATAATATAGACATAAAAGCCACCATCCTAGCATAATATCATGATTTTGCCATTGCAAGTCATGTTGGAGTGGATAAGACCTTGGATGTAGCCAAATGCCATTACTATTGGCCCAAGATGAGCAATGATGTGATGGAATTCATTCAAAGTTGCTTACTATATCAACAAAATAAAAATTCTAATCGAGCTCTGGGAGAACTCCTTCAACCCCTTCATACTCTTACACAATGTTGGAAATAGGTAAGCATGGATCTGGTTTGCAAATTGCCCAAGATCACCTCCAAGTTTGACTCCATTGTAGCCTTTGTTGCCTAACTCAATAAAATGATTCATGTGCGTCCTACCACCAAGGATGTGACTACTCCACAATTAGCTCAATTTTACTTAGATGTAATCTTTTATCACAATGGCCTATCTCAATTGCTCATCATTAATAGAGGCACTCAATTCACCAATGTTTTTTGGAGAACACTTTTTGGTTTATTCAAAACCAAGTTGGCCATGTCCATAGCCTACCATCCACAAACCAATGGCCAAATAGGGTGGGCTAATCATATCATTGAGGACATGCTACGGGGCTTCACCTTAGAAGAACAAGAAAGGTGGGACACCTTACTTCCACTAGTGGAATTTGCATATAACAATTTAGTGAAGGTATCCACATAGATTATACCGTCCTTCTTCATGTATAAAGAGCATCCTTTCACACCTTCAAGCTTGATGAAGATCCACCTAGTGGATATGAAGGTGGATGCTATCAAACTTTCATTTCTAAAATCCAACAAGGAGTGGAGAATGCCAAAAATAGGTTGCAGATTGCCCAAAATCAACAAAAACAATATGAAGATGCACATCATTGGCACATGGAGTTCAATGTTGGGGATAAAGTCTGGTTATCAACAACCAACCTCACATTAGTTGTCCCTTGCAAGCTCAGACCTCATTTTATGGAGCCTTTTTCCATCCTTGGTCAAATCCGCACAATGGTCTACCACTTAGAGCCACCGCCACACATGATGATTCATCCAATATTCCATGTTTCCTTACTATGCAGATATGCATCCCGACCATGTCACTTTCCTTCTATATAAGAGATTTGCTCTTGTCCAACACTCATTGATAACATTGAGGAATATGAAGTCAAACGCATTCTCCAAAAATGCATCCGGGAACTCGCCATCGGCATGTGGAATATCTTATATATTGGAAAGGGTACCCACTATATGAGGCAACATGAGAGCCAAAAACTAACTTGACCAATGCACCCGTGTTAGTGAAATCTTTTGAGCAACAACTTTGCAACAAGGATGGTGTGTCTTAATAGAGGGGAGGTTTGTAATACCAATAGCTAGACATATCATCTAGAGTTGAAAATTGGCTCATGCATAATATCTGGAAGGATGTTATGCATGATGTGTTAGGTAGTTCAGATAGAGGTGTCATCAAAAGAGGACCTCTACTAATAGTGCAAGAGCCAAAAATAGCCTAGAAACTTTAGAGGCAATTTTAGAGGCCTAAGCAAATGAATTAGACCTTGAAAATTTTCAGATTCCCCCAACAAAGGAAAGGCTGGCCTTCCCTTCCCCTATTTTGTCTCATTGAGAGCTTTCCAAGAGAACCTCACCAACACGATTTGGAGATTCCTATAAGAAGATTCCTTAAAGATTCCCTCCGGTCAAAGATGGTTTGACCAACTAGATAGGATCACACCCACATGTCACCCATGCATGCAACCAATCTAAGGGCAGAGCTTGCTTATAGGTTGCTAATCCATGTATCTGATCCAAGGGTGGAGCTTCCTTTGGTGGTGTCCACTTTGCTATATGATACAATGAAGGTGCTTGTTTGGGGCATCCTTGGGGTATCGGAAGTTGAGTGTGAAATTGTGTGTTTCTTCTTTTGTGTTTCTCTTTAGGTCTCCTATCCTCTGAAGATTACAACAATGGGAAGACTCACTCGAATGGAATCTAATTTGGTGAGACATTTTGGCAACTTCTTCATCAAACTATTGTTCATCTTGGGAGAGGGCTACAACCTAATTTAGGTTGAGCTAAATATCATCCTAATGATGAAAAAAATCATAGTCTAGAAACTTTGATATCTCATAATGACAAAGACTTGAACCAAAAACATATGTTTGTACTCTCTTCCCCAAAACCTAATGATTGGGTCTGGTTTCATAAACCACTATTTTGATATATGTTTTGTGTTCCATGTCTTTAGTTTTCTCTCTCAAGTCTTCTTAATGCTTGAAAATTATACATCTCTTCTCTTCATTGAAAAAAATGTCCACATAAACTTTGAGTTGTTTGAAGTAACCACTTTAAGAATGTTTACCTTGTAGGTTCTAGGAGTACCAATTTGGCCTATAGGGTGTACCACATGAGTAAAATACAATATGCACTATAATGTAGATGCAAATTATGTTAAACTCTATACATTAAGTTTTATATACTCAACACCTTTGGATATACAACATTCAATATTAATCATGATGGTCCATTCAAGCTCAATATCTTTAATCCTTTTGAGCTCATCAAGCTTGACACAAGCATGTATAATAGACCATGAGAGAAAAACAGATTTTGAAGATAACCACTAATTTCTTGTATTGTTTGGCCCCTAGCTCTTGTTAATGGTTCCATATGCTAACCACAATGTAAACTATTGTCTTCTAAGCATAAATAGCCAATTGATACTAACCAATGACATTACAATCCCAAGGATCACAACATTTGCACCCATTATTTGTTGTAATAATTTCAACCTCTAGCACATGATGCTCCACTTTGGTAATGATCAATTGAGTTCTATTACAAAATCCTATTTTTTGATTCAAATTGCTCAAACACATAACCAAGGAACTTGGATTGAGCTCCAACTAATGGTTTATTGCTATGCTAAACTTCAAACTGTTCAAAAACTCCACTAGAAACATGGTGTTGTGGTAAAGAAGTCCAAAATTAGCTTTGTTGTTAGTTGGAGCTAAAGAATCTGCACTTTGAAACAATTGACCAACTCTATGTAGCAATGAAAACATGATGTTATTTGTCTTATCCACATCATTGTTTTTGGGAGCCAAGATCCCACATTGCATTAGTTAGCAAACATTGCCAATGTGTGCAATGAAATATGCAAAACAACATATATGAGATCTTTTAGATGCTTGTCCGTCGGTAGTAGCTCAAAAGAGATGGGCACATGGACCCAATCAGGCTCTACTCTATGTTCAACTACCATTGTTTGTAGTCTTCTACCACTTACATCTAATACCCATTTGGCAAAGGCTTCCTCTATATTGTGCTCTTCTAATAGCCTGTCCTTCATCCCAAAAATATGCATGTTGATGGTCAAGCTTAGAAGAATCACATGTTGCCAAAGATGTGAGCATGGAAAGATCACAAATACAATGTCTTGACTACTACCTTTGAGAATGATGAGAAGGATTTGGAAAAAATCACACCTAACACCACAATCTTCCCACCAAATGGCTTGTTCTCAACATAGGATCATCACATGCCATGACATATCTCATTGGACAGTCCATAGCCTCAACATCCTATTTATGCATCACTAGAGCCTTGTCCCAAATGAAGAGTTGGGCTTGCCATAACAGATTTACTAAAGCCAATATTTTGCTTATATTGCACATCAATTTGTCATTCAAGCTAATAAGGATCTTAAAACATAATTGTGCAATATGTAATCTTGGTGATAAGAAAGCAAACATTCTTGAAGTTTGCAACCACAAACACACAGTCTTGCACTCTCCATGCAACTTGGAAAAGAGAGTTCTCCAGACAATTTTTTTCTCTATGCCTTCATTTTTATACTCAAAGAAGAGCTTTGCCTCCTTCTCCAAGGTTGCATTGGGGAAGGTGGCATTGAAGATAGTCTCATACAGGTGATGTTGATCTACATTGAGAGATGCTTTGTTTTCCTTGGCTTTGATGTTTAAGAGAAAAAAATCATGCAATAGTTCATCTTGAATCAAATGGTTGTGTACCAACATGCAAGGAAACATAACTAGAAGTAAGAATAAGTGGAAATTCTACTAGCCGCATGTAATTTTCCTTCAAAACCATGTCAATCTCATAAAGAACATGGTATCATAGTTTGATTTTCTCTCTCTAGAAACACACTAGGTGCCTAGTTGTGGAGCTTATGGATAGGAGGTCTAGTGTAGATCTATCACTAATTTGAGCTTGCTTGTTTGCTCAACTCCTAGAACCTTTCACCCTTATTTTTAGTGTTCTATCTATTGGGTAGGAGAATAATGAGCAACCTAACTTGTCATCACAACATACTCTCTTGGTCTAATACACATCACTTCAAGCATTACCAAGGAGAAATACATAGTATGAGCAGAAGGAAAGAATCTAAATGCAATGCATGCACACAAATCTATGGCAACTAGTCTTACAATCAAGCATGCAAGGATAAAGAGGATCAAAACACAAGAAACTTAATAAAAATCCTCCATACTTTTGATAAAATTTTGCTTAAGAGCCTCTTTGATTTGTCCAAGAGCTACTCTAAATCTGTTCTCCAAGTTTATATTAAATTTGTACTCCAAGTAGAGAAATTTTATGCCTTTTGATTAGGAAATCTTTGAAAACTCAAATGAAGATAAATTTTTCTTTATAGCTTTGATTCTATTTCTTTAAACTGAAAATAAGCTTATTAGATAAACTCTCTATTGATATAAAGCAAGCCTTAATCTTACTATTATAACTCTACTGACAAGGTCTCAAACTTGGCCAGATTTTTCTAGTTCTAACTTTAATTTTGATGCCCTAAGATCAAGTCTCAATTCTTGCACAATTTTTGGCCAAATTTGAACCCAAATTTTCATGTAAAATAGTATGGAAAGCTACAATTGTTTCACTTATGATTTCAAATTGGAGATGACATTCAATTGTAGTTGGATATAGGTTCTGTTCTACTAAACTTATGATAGTATTTCCAATAGAGTTTGCTGTACTAGATCTCACTATCTATAAACCTTGGACTAACCAAATTTTATAGAGTCATTGGTTGTGCTCTTGTCTAAATCTTTGTATATTTTGATGGTTTTTTTCTAGAGATTGATCAATTCACAAGTTTGACTGACTTTTAAGTTCTATAGGCCCAAATATACTTGATCCAATACCTTGAATTTGTATAATTCTAATTAAACCTTTGCATAGGGGTACAAGAGCTAACTACCAAAAATACTTGGTATTTTTATAGGTTGGTTCAAATTAATTCTTGAGAAGTGACCAAAACCCCAAACTTGATCATAATCTCCTTCCCAATCCATTGATTTCCAATACTCCAACTTCAATTTATCATGTCAGATTTGAGATCAACTCAAATTTATTTTTTCTTGAGTTGAGCACAAGTAATCTCTCTATTCCAAGACTATTAAAAGATGATCAAAACTATAATAAAGTTCTCAAATTCCTCTAATTTGTGTAGTTGGTTATGAATTTGACCACCTTGCTCCAATGATCATATTTCTCAATTTGCTCAAAGACCCTAATTCTTGTCTTCAAACCATAGCATGTCAACTATTCTCTTTTAAAATGGTCTTCTCTCAACAAATGCCCTTCCTTAACGCACTCAAATATCAAAAAGTCAAGACTTCACATGTTGGGACTCAATTTCTTGTACTTTTGTCACTTAGTCATTTCTCATTTTGACACATGGATCCTATAACTTCACCTTAAAGGCCTTGAGAGAAATTAAATATCTCTTCTTCTACAAAAAACACATAAATAATCAAATCCCAAATAAATCCATATGTAAGCATATGAAGGATAATAAGACTTTGGGTTTCCATCATTGATGCCATAAGGCAAGCCCAAAATGTACTACCATCTAGCTCAAAAGTGATCATGGTGCAAAATCTAAAGCTTGATGAAAAAATGAATTAGAAATGGCAAATTGAGAATGAAAAACATCTTTGGTTCAAACTCTTCTTCTAACAATCTAGGTCACACACTTTGCTACAACTTTCACTCTCCAACATCCTACTCTCCCTCAAGACTCTTAAGACTAAAAACCTTCTCCTTGTCTATCAAGTTTCTACCACCTATATATATCAAAGCTCCCAAAAAGGACAAGATTGTAATCCATATGGCCAATCACTTAAATGTACAAAAATTGCTCATATGACAATTGATCAACAATGGGATCTGTCATATAGTCTATTCCAACATTACATAGATAAATAGTACTAATTTACTTTTCATTGGCTATGAAAACCACAACATGATATCAATGGAAGCAAGAATAGGTGAAAACTCTACTAGCTACTTGTTATTGTTCTTCACAACCATGTCAATCTCATAAAGAGTACAATCTTTGAGTTAGTCATCATATACCTCCAGTTGCATGTCACACACTTCATGGCATGTGAGAGCAAATGATTCATCATTAAGGGCCATCTATAATACTCCAAGGACAAGAGAAGAGAGAGAAACACAAATTACACACTCAACATTTGCTGCCCCAAAGGAGCACCTTCTCTTTATTATATAGACAAAGAAGATCTCCTCCAAGGATGCTCCACCATAGGATTAAGCACCTAGATAGGTGACATGTCAGCAAGCTCCACCCTTGGATTACTTACTTGGATGGGTGACATGTTGGTCTAGGTTCTATCTGGTTGGTCAAACAAGCTTTGATAGGAGGGAATCTTTTAGGAAATCTTCATGTAGGAGTCTCAAAATCACGTGAGTAACATACCGTTGGAAAGCTCTCGACGAGAAAAACCAGGTGGAAGGAAGGATAGCCTTTAATTTGTTGGGGGGGAGGATGTGCACATTTTTGAGGCCTAATTCATTTGTTTAGGCCTTTGAAATTGCCTTCAAAGATTTCAGGCATATTTTGGTTTCTACTCTATTAGTAGAAGTCCACTTTTGGTGATTCCTCTTTCTGATTTGTTCAGTCCATCATGTGTAACATCCTTCCAGATGTTACCAAACTAATTCTCACCTTTAAATCATATGTCTAGCTATTGGTTATGAGGTTCTCAAGTCTATTTTGGTTTTTGCTCTATTAGTAGAAGTACTCTTTTGGTGATACTTCTATCTGATCTAATTTGACCATCATTCTAGATGTTACCAAACCAAATTTCACATCTAGATCATATGGCTAGCTTTTAGTACTAGAGACCTCACTCCTTTTAAGACGCAACGTCCTTGTTGTGCAATTATTGCTCAAATGCTTGCACCAACACCGGTGCATGTGTCAAATTGGCAGCGGGCTCCCAAGTTGCTTCATAGAGGGGGTAACCTTTCCACTATACTAGATAGTCCACCCGTGGATGGCGAGTACCATACATGCATTTTTAGAGAATACGTTCCACTTCATATTGCTCTATGCCATCAATGAGTGTTGGACAAAGTCATGTGTGTTGGGTGGAATGACCCTGGCCTAAGCGGGGAGCATATCTGCATAGTAAGGAAACATGGAACACGGGATGGATCTTCATGTGTGGTGGTAGCTCAAGGTGATAGGCCACAGCGCTCACATGATGAAGAATCAAGAAAGGCCTAATAAAACAAGGTCTAAGCTTACAAGATCCAACTAATGTGAGGTTGGTTGTCGATAGCCACACTTGATCCTCAACATTGAACTCCATATGCCTATGGTGTGCATCAGCATACTACTTCTATCAATTTTGTACAATCTATAATCTGTGCTTGGCGCTCTCCACCTTGTTGGATTCTAGAAACAAACGTGTTGACTACATCAACCTTGGTAGCCATTGGACGGATCTTCATCAAGCTAGAAGGTGTGAAGGGATGCTCACCATACATGAGGAAGAATGGAGTGACTTGGGTGGATGCATTCACTAAATTGTTGTAAGAAAATTCCACCAATAGGAGTAAGGTGTCCCACCTCTCTTGCTCTTCTAAAGTGACGCCGTGTAGCATGTCTTCAATTGTGCAATTAGTCCGCTCTGTTTGGCCATCTGTTTGTGGGTGGTAAGCTGTGGCCATGGCCAACTTGGTTTTGAAGAAACCAAAGAGTGTTTGCCAAAACAAACTAGCAAATTGAGTGCCTCTATCAATGATAAGTACTCTAGACAAGCCATGGTGAGAGAAGACTGCATCTAAGTATAATTGAGCTAGTTGTGGAGCGGTCACATCCTTGGTGGTAGAGCGTACATGAATCATTTAGCTAAGCTGGTCCACAAAGACCATGATGGAGTCAAACCCTAAGGTGGTCTTGGGTAATTCACAAACAAGATCCATACTCACTTGTTCCCAACTTTGGGTAGGCATGGGGAGAGGTTGAAGGAGCCCTGTAGGAGCTTGATTAGAAGCTTTGTTTTGTTGACAAAATAGGCAGCTACGCATGTAGTCTACCACATTGTTGCTCATCTTAGGCCTATAGTAATAGCACTGGATTGCATCTAAGGTCTTGTCCACTCCGATATGACCTACAATGGCCAAATCATGACATTATGCTAGAATGGTGGTGCGTAATTCTAGGACATTTGGGATCCATAATCTACCATCACGAAAGGTGAGTCCTTGGATGCTCATGACGCCTTTGGATGATTGCACTTCTACAATATGTGGATCATTTTTTGTAGTTTAGAATCTTTGGCCAGAATTTAGGGTTAATCTTAACCTCTATCACTAAGTTGTTTGCCAATTGGCATGTGGGTAAATGCATCTGCAAGTTGCTTCTTACCTTCCATGTAGGTAATTGTCATGTTGAAGTGTTGGCGCCACTCTACCTACCAAATCTGGCGGTGAGATAGATCCTTCTACGTCTCAAGGTAGGCTAGAGGTTTGTGGTCTATCTCTACTACAAATGCCTTCTTGCCCAAATAGTGCTTCCAATGCTTGGTTGCCAGAATAATGGCCAGCTCTTCTCATTTTATGGTGTGGTAGTTGCACTCTGCTGGTAACAAATTTTGAGAGAAATATGCAATTAGATGCCATCCATCATGCCTTTCTTGTTGTAGGAATGCTCTTATTGCTACGCATGATGCATCTGTAGCCAACTTGATTGGATGTTTTTAGTCATACCACTTCAATATTGATGCAGGTAGCAAGATGGCTTTCAATTCTTGAAAGGCCAATTCTTATGCGATTCTCCATGTCCACTTCTTCCTCTTGCCCAATAGTGCCGTTAAAGGCTGTGCAACCTTGGAGAAGTCCTTGACAAATCTATGATAGAATCCTGTCAACCCCAAGAAGCTCTTAAGTTGAGTATGATCTTCTAGGGCACTCCATTTTTGAATGACCTCTATTTTATCCGTCAATACTTGAATGCACTCTGCACTTACTCTATGCCCCAAGTATTCTACTTCAGACTTGCCCAACTTGCACTTTGAGATTTTGGCATATAATTGATTATATCTTAGAATATGGAGGACCTCTTGTAGATGTTGTTTGTGTTCTATCATCCTGCTACTAGATACTAAGATATCATCCAAGAAGATGATAACAGACTTATCCAAGTATGGCCAGAATATGCCATTCATTAGACTCACAAAAGTGGCAGGTGCATTGGTGAGGCCAAAAGGCATCACAAGATACTTGAAGTAGCTACACCTGGTTCAAAAGGCAGTTTTGTACACATCCTCCTCTATAATTCAGATTTGATTGTAACCACTCCGCAAGTCCAATTTGGTGAAATATCTTGCTCCATGGAGTTGATTAAACAAGTCATCCATGAGAGGTAAGGGGTATTTGTTCTTCACTGTTTGTTGATTGAGACCTCAATAGTCAATGCACATGCGCATTGTACCATCCTTCTTCTTCACAAACAAGACAAGAGCCCCATATGGTGATATGTTAGGTTGGATGAACCCCTTATGCAACATCTCCTCAATTTGAGTCTTACACTTCTCCAACTCATGAGGTGATACGCGATATGAAGCCTTACAAGGAGGTGTCTTCCTCGGGGGTGTCTCAATTTTATGACCTACTCTCCTTTTTGGTGGTAATCCTAAGGGTAGATCATTGAGAAAGACATCTTGAAATTCATCCACACAGCCTTCAATTTCTCAGGAATTTGTCCATCAAGTTGTGCACTCTGGACTTCTCTTATTAGACCCATGAAACATCTATTGGTCTTACAGACAATTGCCGCCCTATGATATATAAAGGCATATCCTGCCTGGGTGATTTTTCTTTAACCCCAATGATTGACCATTGGTGAGTTCTCACTACTTTCTTCCTCCAATCTACCATAGGGTTGTAATACTCCATCCATGGCATGCCTAAGATTGCATCATAATGAGCTAATTGTATCACTTGCCACTCAATTGTTTCCTGATATTCTCCTACAGAGAGTGTGACCTGTTGTCGTAGGGAAAATAAACTATATGTAGTATTGGTGCCATTTGGTGTGAATTTTCATGTTAGTGAACTCAAGGGTTTATGTTATGGTGAAATCGGGAGTTGTTTTGTGTTCTTGTAAGCTCAAGGATTTTCTCTTGTGTTAAGGAAGGGAGAAAATTGAGTGGTGGATTTTCTTTAATGTTACATAAGCTTGGGGTATTTTGCTTGTCACTTAACCATTTGAGTATTATTATGTTATTGGGTGTCTCAAGAGTATTTTAGGAATTGACTTTCGAGAAGGAGAAAGGCCTTCCAGGATTTGAGTTCTTACAGTGGGAAGTTTTGGGAATTGAGAAGGGCTGGCAGGAAGTTCTTCAGGAACTGGCAAAGGGAAATTGAAGGAGAAATGCCTTCCAGGAGTTGAGTTGACAGTGAGAAGTTTCGGGAATTGAGTAAGGCTAGCAAGAAGCTTTTCAAGAATTGACATAGGGTTTCAAGAAGGAGAAAGGCCTTCCAAGAGTTGAAATTTTATAGTGAGAAGTTTTGGGAGTTGAGAGAGCTGGCAAAAAGCTCTTCAAGAATTGACATGGGTTTTTGATAGGAGAAATGCCTTCCAGGAGTTGAGTTGACAATGAGAAGTTTTGGGAATTGAGTAAGGCTAGCACGAAGCTTTTCAGGAATTGACATGGGGTTTTGAGAAGGAGAAAGGCCTTCCATGAGTTGAGTTCTTACAGTGAGAAGTGTTGAGTTCTTATAGTGAGCTAGGAATTGGGAATTGAGTAGGGCTAGTAGGAAGTTCTTCAAGAATTAGCAAAGGGAAATTGAAGGAGAAATGCCTTCCAGGAGTTGAGTTGACAGTGAGAAGTTTTGGGAATTGAGTAAGGCTAGCAAGAAGCTTTTCAGGAATTGACATGGGGTTTCAAGAAGGAGAAAGGCCTTCCAGGAGTTGAAATTTTAAAGTGAGAAGTTTTGGGAGTTGAGAGGGCTGGCAAAAAGCTCTTCAGGAATTGACATGGGGTTTCAAGAAGGAGAAATGCCTTCCAGGAGTTGAGTTTACAGTGAGAAGTTTTGGGAGTTGAGAGGGCTGGCAAGAAGCTCTTCAAGAATTGACATGGGTTTTGAGAAGGAGAAATGCCTTCCAGGAGTTGAATTGACAATGAGAAGTTTTGGGAATTGAGTAAGGCTAACATGAAGCTTTTTAGGAATTGACATGGGGTTTTGAGAAGGAGAAAGACCTTCCAGGAGTTGAGTTCTTACAGTGAGAAGTTTCCGGAATTGAGTAGGGCTGGGAGGAAGTTCTTCAAGAATTGGCAAAGGGAAATAGAAGGAGAAATGCTATCCAAGAGTTGAGTTCTTACAGTGGGAAGTTTTGGGAAGTGGAAAAGGACCTGAATGAGTGAGTTTTGGTCAGCGGGAGTTGAGAGAAATGACTTCCAGGAGTTGAGTTGACAATGAGAAGTTTTGGGAATTGAGAGGGCTGACAGTAGGGTTTTCGGGAATTGACATGGGGTTTTGAAGGAGAGAAATGTCTTCCAGGAGTTGAAGTTTGATGGTGAGAAGTTTTGGGAATTGAGTAGGGCTGGCAGGAAGTTCTTTTGGAATTGGCAAAGGGAAATCAAAGGAGAAATGTCGTCCAGGAGTTGAGTTGACAATGAGAAGTTTCAAGAGTTGAGAGGGCTGGCAAGAAGCTCTTCAAGAATTGACATGGGTTTTCGAGAAGGAGAAATGTCTTCCAGGAGTTGAGTTGACAATGAGAAGTTTTGGGAATTGAGTACGGCTAGCAAGAAGCTTTTCAGGAATTGACATGGGGTTTTGAGAGGGAGAAAGGTCTTCCAAGAGTTGAGTTCTTACAATGAGAAGTGTTGAGTTCTTACATTGAGAAGTTTTGTGAGTTGAGTAGGGTTGGAAGGAAGTTCTTCAGGAATCGGCAAAGGGAAATAGAAGGAGAAATGCTATCCAGAAGTTGAGTTCTTACAGGGGGAAGTTTCAAGAAGTGGAAAAGGACCTGAATGAGTGAGTTTTGGTCAGCAGGAGTTGAGAGAAATGACTTCCAGGAGTTGAGTTGACAAT
Organism: Lunularia cruciata; assembly: GCA_948567375.1. Classification (NCBI taxonomy): domain Eukaryota; kingdom Viridiplantae; phylum Streptophyta; class Marchantiopsida; order Lunulariales; family Lunulariaceae; genus Lunularia; species Lunularia cruciata. Next base: position 20,174,078 of record OX419759.1, read on the forward strand.
GAGAAGTTTCAGGAATTGAGAGGGCTGACAATAGGGTTTTCAGGAATCGACATGGGGTTTCAAGAAGGAGAAAGGCCTTCCAGGAGTTGAGTTTACTGTGAGAAGTTTTGGAAGTTGAGAGAAATGTCTTCCAAGAGTTGAGTTTCCAGTGAGAAGTTTTGGGAGTTGAGAAAAATGTCTTCCAAGAGTTGATTTTTGATAGAGAGAAGTTTCAAGAGTTGAGAGGATTGGCAAGAAGCTCTTTAGGAATTGACATGGGTTTTCGAGAAGGAGAAATGCCTTCCAGGAGTTGAGTTGACAGTGAGAAGTTTCAGGAATTGAGAGGGCTGACAGTAGGGTTTTTGTGAACTAACATGGGGTTTTGAAGGAGAGAAATGTCTTCCAAGAGTTGATTTTATAGTGAGAAGCTTTGGGAGGTGAGAGAAATGTCTCCCAAGAGTTGAGTTGATAGTGAGAAGTTTCAGGAATTGAGTAGGGCTGGCAGGAGGTTCTTTAGGAATTGGCAAAGGGAAATCAAAGGAGAAATGCCTTCTAGGAGTTGAGTTGACAGTGAGAAGTTTCAGGAATTGAGTAGGGCTGGCAAGAAGTTCTTCAGGAATTTGCAAAGGAGAAACCAAAGGAGTTCTGCCGAGCAATGAAGACTTAGAGACATCAAGTAGAGACTCTAAGCATAAAGCCAAAGACTGTAAGAGATAGGAGTTAGGACCTGTGAGCCGGCCTGTCTCTCATTCAGGATGAACCTCTGATGGCTATTATGGTAGCGCACCATGGACTAAGAAGGCAAGGAACCCCAACTCCATCATACTCCTCCAAGGCTAACACTCCAAGACTCAAGACATTGCTCACTAGAGAACTCAATGAGAGAGAGATAGTTGCAAATGAAAGGATGATGAGTACCTCCTCACTCCTTGTTTATATACTTGTGAAATAGTTACGTACCAAAGTTACTAATTACCGTAGTAACTCAAGTTACTAGACTAAAAGTCAAGTAAAGTCAAAAAGTAGAAAGGAATATCCATTCACATGGGCATATTCCCCTAAGCATGTGGTCTTATCTTGACCCAACCACTAAAGCAAGGATTCCTTCACATGGGCTATCCTTGGACTAAAGAAGAATCCAAAACAAAAAGGCTTGCGGGCCCAAGAGTTCTCAACTCTTTCTCCAAAGCCAAACACCTAAGAATAATACCCAGTCAACACACTAAAATCCAAAATAGTGGTGCTCATCTTTTCTACTTCCTCTAAAGTAAGGTCCCATCTATCTTAGCTATGACTAACTTTAGCTAACCATGACTAATATAGAACCATCCTTTATCTCTATATAAATAATATCTCTTAAGTACTTGTAATACCAAGCTAAATATCACAATACCACACACATGCACAAATGGGTGTTACATTTACCCCCGGACTAAGTTTTCACTTTGTCCTCAAAGTGAAGGTCTCTCTACCTTCTATGGTACATCTTCAACTTATCATGGTTAATCCTATCAAAGTGTCTTCCTCCCAACTCCTTGAGATCATAAGTGTAATTTCCCCACACCTTCTCTACTATGAAAGGTCCAAAGTACTTAGGCAAAAACTTCTTTTGTACTCTCTTGAATCGAATGGAATCAAACAACATTACCCAATCACCTTCTTTGAAAGGCTCCACCTTCTTCTTGCCTTGCCTCTTGTCATAGCTCTCCTTTTGTTTCCTTTGGGCTTGCTCCACTCGAACCATAGCAACTGCTCTTGCCTCTTCCAACTCCATGAGTTGATCCTTCCTTGACTTCTCTGCATCACTTCCTTGTGCTTTCTTCAATCTCCTATGAATGCTTTGGAAGGTAGGAAGATCAAAGTGAATAGGTAAGGTAGACTCAATACCATACACCAATTGGAATGGAGAATATCCAGTGGAAGTCTTCATGGTTGTCCTATACTCCCACAAAACTGCATGAATCCTCTTGTCCCAATGATGTTTAGCCCCCTCCATTTCTGCATCTTTGGCCAACATCATGCACAAGGTCTGATTGGTTCTCTCTGCCAAGCCATTGGAATTTGGCTTATAGGATGTAGTTACTCTATGTGTGATAGAGAAATGTCGTAGCATGGCTGTAGTAATGCTTCCTGTAAACTCTCCTCCTCTATCAGAAACCAACTCCAAAGGGCATCCAAACCTAGTGATAATGCGTTCATAAAGAAATCTACCCACTTCATCTTCATTCTTGTCCCTCAATGGTCTAGCCTCAACCCACTTGGTAAGGTAATCAGTAACTACCACAATGTACCGATTGTTCCTTGGGGTTCTATTGAGAGGTCCTACAAAATCAATTCCCCACTTCTCAAAGGGTCCTAGCAATGGAATTGATCTAAGTGGTGGAGTGGATGTAGACTTTCTAGCAAAAGCTTGACAAACATGACAAGTTTTGCAATAATCAAGACAATCCTTGAAAATCCCTCTCCAATGGTAACCTGCATCTAGAATCTTGAAAGCAGTCACCTTTCCTGCAAAGTGTCCTCCACATACTAAACCTTCATGAAACTCCTTTATGAGTAGGATAGACTCTTCCTTACCCACTGCTCTTCGAAGTAGACCATCTGCTCCTTGGTGAAAAAGAATATCATCCACCATTGTGTAAGGTCTAGATCTTGCTGCAAGGGCCTTCCTCTCCCTAGCATGCATCCCTTCTGGATAGTTACCTCTTGTCACAAAATCCACAATCTCCTTGTACTCCATTGGAACCTCTTGAGTGACTGAGATTGTCATGAGCTCCTCATCCGGGAAGGAATCATCTACTGGCTCATCTCCATCATGATCATAGGCTCTAGATAACAAATCAGCATTTGCATGTTTCTTTCCTGGCCTATCCTCAATTGTGTAGTCATACTCAGACAAGAGAATCATCCACCTTGCTAGTCTCCCTTCAACATTAGGCTTGTTGAAGATGTACTTCAAAGCCTTGTGATCCATGACAATTGTGGCTTTCCCTCCAATCAAGTAGTGTCTAAACTTCTTGAGACCAAAGATCACTGCCAACCCTTCTCTCTCTGTGACAGAGTAGTTCTTCTCTGCTGAAACCATCTGCCTACTAGCATAAGCTATTGGATGATCATGCCCATCTTGGTCTAATTGACTAAGAGTGCATCCTATAGCTACATTAGAAGCATCAGTGTAGAGGATGAAAGGCTTACTCCAATCAGGTTTAGCAAGAATTGGAGCTACAACAAGGGATTGCTTGAGCTCCTCAAAAGCTTTGAGAGCCTCCTTGTCTTCCAAAATCACCATGTAATCTACACCCTTCTTCATGTAGATGGTCAATGCATAAGCCTTGTTGGAAAATGAGAAGATGAACCTCCTATAGTACCCAACCATTCCCAAGAATTGGCGTAACTTTGTCAAGCTTGAAGGGAATGGAAGGTCTGAGATTTTCCTCACCTTCTCAGGATCAACTGCTATTCCATCCTTGGAGATGATGTGCCCCAAAAGTAGACCTTCTTCACATCCAAAAATGCACTTCTCTGGGTTGAGTGATGCATTTGCCTCATCCAAGCGTTGCAAGACTTTGATTAGGTGCTCAAAGTGCTCCTCCTTGCTCCCATAGACACAAAAGTCATCAATGAAATCTCTCACAAATTTCCCAATGAAAGGTTCAAATACCTTGTTCATGAACCGTTGGAATGTGGCTGGAGCATTGCAAAGCCCAAAAGGCATGACCTTGAAAGCGTAAGTTCCCCAAGGTGTGGTGAATGTGGTGAGTTGTTGATGCTCTGGTGCAATCTTGATTTGGTTATATCCACTATAACCATCTCCAAAACTGTACCTCTCATGACCTGCAACCTCCTCCAAGATCTCATCAATGAATGGCAATGGGTAGTAGTCCTTCTTGGTAACAGCATTGAGCTTCTTGTAATCCACACATACCCGAAGCTTGCCATTCTTTTTCTTCACAATGACAATTGGAGACACCCATTCTGAATTCTCCACCTCAAAGATAAATCCAGCCTCCTTGAGCTTATCAATCTCCTCCTTCACAACCAAAGATATTGGTGGGCTAATGCGACGTTGCTTTTGGCGGATTGGTCTTGCATGTGACTCCACCTCTATCTTGTGCTCCTCCAAGGTGACTTCCTTCAAATCCTTGTAACTAAAAGCAAACACATGGATGAACTTGCGGAAAATCTCCTCAAATCTCACCTTCTCCTCCTTGGTAACATTTGGGCCATACTTGAGGGTAGATAACCTTCTCTCTACCTCCTCAAGTGTCAATGGTGATTTATCTGGGTCCTTCAAAACCTCTGGCTTAGGTGCAAAATCCATAGCACACAAGGGATACACATCTGAATCAGATTCAGATTCATCTTCCTCCGTGGAAGTCTCCTCTTCCATGCTTGTGTCCACACCTGAAGCTCCTTCTTCAGAATCTGATTCCCAATAATTAGAAGATGGGGTATCTGAATGTGAAGTGTTGGTGGTGTTAGTCACAGGAACAGTGACTCTATGGTTTGATGGCCCAATCCTCAAGTACCCTTTGTGCCATCGATCAGTTGTGCGTGCTGCTCTCAACCATGGCCTCCCAAGAAGTAAGTCATAGCTTGAATCCTTCAAGACTTGGAAAGTCATGAGATTTTGAACTCCCATAACTGAAACTACCACCTTATCCATCACCCCTACTGGTCGAACTTGTTGCTTGTTTGCCATGCTCACCACAAATGTTGAAGGTCTTGAGGGTATCATACCCAACTTCTTCATCAACCTTTCTGACATGGCATTCACTGCTGATCCTCCATCAACCAATGCATCCTTGATGTTGTGACCATTCACTCTCACATCAATCTTGGAGGCATATTCACAAGCCTCCCATGGTGCTGGCTTGGCATCCACCACCCCCATTGATACTGGAACTTTTGCCTTCTTCTTCTTTTTGCTCCTTGTAGAACTCAAACCACCTCTAAGCTCCTTTCTCAAGGTAGGGTTCAAAGCAATTAATTGGCCCACTGTGATGTTAGCCTTGTGACTACCAACATCCTCCAACACATTGTAGTTCCATTGTTGCTTTGAGATCAAGAAGTCCTCCATCCCCAACTTCTTCCTTGGAGTCTTTGTTGTTGATGGTGTTGAGGTGCGAGTGCTCCTAGTAGACATAGGAGTATCCTTGCTTGAAGTAAATCCTTGAGAAGAGTGAACATCCTCTGCAAAACGAGCTCTCTTCTTCTCTTGTGCCAAAAGCTCCAAATTAAGACCCTTGGAGTTTGAGCACTCTCCCTTCTCATACTTGCTCTCAACCACATCTATGGATGCTATCCCCTTACCTTTGTTGGGATTAGGAGCCACTTGGGTTTCACTATCTCCCTCTTTCCCTCTATTGGCTCCCTCATAACCCCTTCCTCCATGGTAAGTGGAATTTGGGCAATTCCTTTGGATATGGCCTCTTCCTCCACAACCAAAACAATTTCTATCATTGAAATTGTTGGCTGGTTAGCCTCCTCTATATGGATAGTTTCCATAACTCCTAGGTCCTCTCCCTACATTCTGATCCACCTCTCTCTTCTCCCATAGTTGCACCACATTGATCTTGAGATCCGCAAGTTGTTCTGTGATGGTTTGGAGTGGATCTTTTGGTGGAGGTGCAAGAATTGGAGCAACTACTACTTGTGGTGCAACCCTTGTCACCAAAGTATCAGAAGTTCCACCATACTTGTAGCCTTGAGGAGGATGCACAACCTCCTTCACCACCAAATCACTCTCATCCCCTTCCAAACTCTCCTCCATACGAATTGCGATCTTGATAGCTTCAACCTTGGAAGAAGGTTTCTCATATCTCACCTTGCTTCTAATTTGTGGTCTCAATCCTCCCACAAAATTCTTGGTGAGCATGGCCCCTATGCCAATCATTGTAGTCTCCACATCATCCCCACCCTTCCTCAACACTATGCGAAATCTGGACTCCAACTTTTCCACTCTTTCCACATAGACCCTCACTTTCTCTCCATCTCCTTGCTTGAGAAATGTAACCTCACTCATCAATCTCTCATAACTCTCATCAGGAAGAAAGTTCTCAATGAGTGCTGAAGTCAAAGTCTCCCAAGACTCCTCTTCCCTCTCTCTCCTCTCTCTCTTTTGGTATTCTGACTCATACCATGTAAGTGCTGCATCCTCAAAGAAATCTGGTAATAATGAGGCCCACTCATTCTTCCTCCTCTCATTGTTTCCTATGCAAGCTCTCTTGAAGTCTCTCACAAAGGCCTCCACATCTTCTCCATCCTTGCCAAAGAAAACCGGAAGTTTCCCCATCTTAACCCCTCACTATCTTTCTTTTCTCTTAACTTTTTTTTTTCTCTTTTCTTTTCTCTCACTCTATTACTAATAGAGTATATACATGACTAACACCATCTGAGAATAATCCACTCTAGGGAACACAAAAGGTTCAGGTTGCTCCAAGATTTCTATAGCAACATCAAATCCTAGAGTGCATATTAATCTAACTCTCATGGATAGTTTATCCATAAGTTGAAAGATTATCTCCATCACTAATCTTGAGAACTAGCTGATGAAGGTGGTAGTATTTCTGTAGCTGTACTAAGACTCTCTCCAAGATCCTTCACCAAAGTTTCCAAAAGTGCTTTTACTCCACTACACTCATGTCCTTTTGGAAGTCCTTCAACTCCACAAACCTCACACAACTCCTTAGTCTTAGATCTTCTCCCTCCCAATCTTGGTGAAGAAGGTCCAACATGCAAACCCAAGTCAAGTAAGCCTCTCCTTTCCCTCAATCTCTTGCTCTCAAAGGTTAATGGACATGAACTTGCCTTATGTCCCTTCTCTCCACATAGAAAGCACTTAGACTCACTCTTTCCTCCAAGTGGTGTAGGTTTTTGGATCCTCTCAACACTCTCTTCAAATTCTATTGTAAACTCTCTTTTCCTCAAATCCACCCCTACAATCACCTCAAACCCTTGGGGAACCTTGCATAATCTCAATTTCCACTCTTGATGACCCTCCATGTTCCCAAAGATGAATCTAAACACTCAAACATGCTTTTTGTTGATCTCAAACTTCTCATGCATGAGATCTCCACTCTGCAGAATTGACCCTTCCTCACAATGTCACTCAAATCTCCCAACGAATATGTCACAGTCCTCTGAAATTTTCCACACTTGATCACAACTCTAGGGCGTCCCTCCCTGCAAAATTTAAGATCTTTTCATCGAGCCATTTGGCCTAGACACCTTTCTATTCAGCACCCATATTTCAGATTTGGTCTGAAAACCACCCCCCTCACTTCAAAAACTCATAACGCACTGTGCAAAAATGATCTCTCTCTAAGTTTTGTGGCACCAGGTAGGATACAATGTACTGAATTTTCTTGGAAATTTTCAGGACAATTCACTGAAAATTGAAGAAATGGCAGACTCTGTACAATTTTCCAGAGAGCATGCATTTGCGGGAGCACTTTACCCTATCAACTTTCAAAAATTCTAGCCCAGTGCGCATAGAAGCTCTCTCAATAATTTCAAGTGTGCTAACTGTAAGATAACCCAAGCTATCATGTGTAGAAATCTCAAGTCCAGATCTCAAACTTGAGATTTTGCCCAAAATCACCTTAATCCCCAAAATCTGCAATCCACCTCACACAATCTCTCCAATTCCTCTCATGTGTACAAGATGTACAAAATCACCTCAAAGACATCATAATGAACTACAGGGTATACAAATGGATCTTGGTTCTCTAACATAAGTTCAGCCCTCTCCTCTCCTAATGTTCTCTCCAAGTGAGCTCTCATAGCCTCCTTCTGCCTAATGTAGAATTGGACGCGGAACATTATCTTGCCTTCTAGAGAGGTCCCGGCAACGGAACCAAAAATGTGAGCCGGCCTGTCTCTCATTCAGGATGAACCTCTGATGGCTATTATGGTAGCGCACCATGGACTAAGAAGGCAAGGAACCCCAACTCCATCATACTCCTCCAAGGCTAACACTCCAAGACTCAAGACATTGCTCACTAGAGAACTCAATGAGAGAGAGATAGTTGCAAATGAAAGGATGATGAGTACCTCCTCACTCCTTGTTTATATACTTGTGAAATAGTTACGTACCAAAGTTACTAATTACCGTAGTAACTCAAGTTACTAGACTAAAAGTCAAGTAAAGTCAAAAAGTAGAAAGGAATATCCATTCACATGGGCATATTCCCCTAAGCATGTGGTCTTATCTTGACCCAACCACTAAAGCAAGGATTCCTTCACATGGGCTATCCTTGGACTAAAGAAGAATCCAAAACAAAAAGGCTTGCGGGCCCAAGAGTTCTCAACTCTTTCCCCAAAGCCAAACACCTAAGAATAATACCCAGTCAACACACTAAAATCCAAAATAGTGGTGCTCATCTTTTCTACTTCCTCTAAAGTAAGGTCCCATCTATCTTAGCTATGACTAACTTTAGCTAACCATGACTAATATAGAACCATCCTTTATCTCTATATAAATAATATCTCTTAAGTACTTGTAATACCAAGCTAAATATCACAATACCACACACATGCACAAATGGGTGTTACAGACCAGGCTGACTTTGTGTTCTATACATGCTTGACTAGGCAATGTGTTTAGATGCAAACATTGTGCAGTCATGTCTGCTTGATCATCCTGAAAGTTATGGATTTGAAACTTGGTGTGAAGTTGGAAGTGACTTTTCCCATTATTGAATGTGTGTGTACAAAAATAAGAAATAGTAATAAGAATGGAATAAATGCCATGGTATTCAGCTAGGCTGCAAAATTCAACAAGTACATGGAGCAAAATTTTGGAGTTGAGTCAGTTGCATGACCTATGGACTAGTCCTTGAATCCCTGAGTATGTGCTTGGCTAGACCTAACGTTACAGCAAAACCCTCCACCCTCCTAAGAAGGTTAGAGTGAGAAATAGTCTAGAACAACGACTCAGGAACATTAGGTGCGGAACATTAAAAAAAATTCTACCAAGTGAGGTTGTTATCACAAAGCTGGAAACAAAACCAGTGCCGAGCTTATGATGAACAACCCAATATAAGCACAAGCAACCAGGTGCCCGGTGCAATCTCAAGACCTTACAATCCACGTGACACTGTCTAGGTAATGATTCAATCCTCTCTATTTGCCCATTAGGGAACTCTACTTCTTCACTCCCATCTCTCTCTAGATCCATTCCCAATCTTATTCAACAGAGCAAGATAAGGAATTATCTATTGTTCTCGGATCAATTAATACTCTCACTTGATTGCCTTCTAGGACTCCATTCATGACAATCAATTGTGAGGTTGCCTTTTGGGGTCTTTGCACACTAGTCTTCTTCCTTCCCTTGCTTCTCTTCTTCCTTATTGAGCAAGTAAGGTCGTGAGGTACATTTACTAGCAATCTTTGTTTTCTGAAGTGTTTTCCACCTCCTCCTCTTCAATACCCCTCTCCATGTTCTTCAAAGATTGCCTGTATGAGAGCCAAGGGCCTCTAGGGAAATGAGTGCGATATGTGACCAATACGGCCACAATTGTAACAATGGTGTTGTTCTCCATGAGTTCCTTCTCCTTGTTGGACTCCATCTCTTTGTTCCTCTACCCGTCCACGCTTCCCTTGAAGCGGTAGTGCTCCTCAATCTCAAAATCAAAGGTTGCCCAATTCCATCGGTACAGGTCTACCCATGTGTGACATTTCTGCCAAATAATGTTGAGGTGGAACTACTCCTTCACCTCCACCCAATGCTCATGCTATTCTTTGTGCACAAGCAATGGCTTCAAATACAATGCGAGGATTTTGCACCATGACTTCTTGGCAAATCTACTCCTTAAAACCTCGTTTGAAATTGTCAAGAGCCTCTATTGGACTCATGTCGGTTATTGAAACTTGTGGATCCAGAAATGCCTCCACATACTCTTGTATGTTGTTCTTTTGTCTCAATCCTCATAGTTGGGTTCAAGCCATCTGCACATAATCCACCAATTGGAAATTCTTTAACAATCCTTCTTGCATTGATGTCTACATGACCTCCCTTCTCTCTGCCAACATGGATCGTTCCCAAGCATCATACCATGTGAGGGCTTTATCTGTCAAGTACCCACATGCAAACACGCCTACAACATGCTCTGTGATCTATGTTGAGAACAATCGGAAATATTGATTCATTCTTGAGATCCAATTTTCCACTACTCCCATCATACGTTGCCCCTTGTAAGGCTCAATGTTGCAGGTCTTCTTCATTTGGAGTAGCAATGTGGCTTCATTGTTGATAGGGTTCATAGGCACAGGTGCCTCTCCAAGTACTTCAATTGCAGGTACTAGGTTTTGAGATGACTCTTCTTCTTGCATGGCTTGATTGTTCTTGAGGATTTGCACTTGACTTTGTAATGTCTCCATGGTCATCTTAATCTCTCAAAATTCATTCAACATCCCTTGCATTCCTTGCACCAGCTCTTGCAATTGCGGATCCATGGTTCATACAACACTCAATTGGTAATGTCTACTTCAATACAGAGTTAATAGAGTCAATATGATCACTCTAGAAGACACACAAACTATCAGAACTACCATTGTGACCTCAGAAGCTATCACTCATTGATAATACTCCTTGCCAAAATTTCTAACCACAAAATCTCTAAACATCACTTTTGGTCTCACTACATAATGAATTTCTACTTGAGTGTTGAAAGGGAGAGGATTTGGGACATTCACACCCATATCATCATAGTAGAATGTAGATTGTCAAATCCCACTCTCTATCATATATCACCATAGGTAGAATCACCGGGTTTGGTAAGTTCATCACCCTGTCCATGAATTCTGTGCCAAAGTGATAAACTAGCAATACCTTTATTTGCTCACGTTGGATGTACATAACCTTGATGTGGAATGGATTTGGGAATGGAAAGCTAGGTGCGGGAAATTGTCCTCCCGGTGCATCCATCCCGTCTGCTCTGTTAAGTCCTTCCTAAGTCTAGCAACTACTCTATGTTCTCCATCTCAAATTACTCAGTTTCAGTAGCTTGTGGTCTTCCAAGAGGGGTGATCCACTCTCTTGGACTAAGACACTTGCTTTGATACCATTGTAATACTCCAAGGACAAGAGAAGAGAGAGAAACACAAATTACACACTCAACATTTGTTGTCCCAAAGGAGCACCTTCTCTTTATTATATAGACAAAGAGGATCTCCTCCAAGGAAGCTCCACCATAGGATTAGGCACCTAGATAGGTGACATGTCAGCAAGCTCCACCCTTGGATTACTTACTTAGATGGGTGACATGTCGGTCTAGGTTCTATCTGGTTGGTCAAACAAGCTTTAATCAGAGGGAATCTTTTAGGGAATCTTCCTATAGGAGTCTCAGAATCACGTGAGTAACGTACCGTTGGAAAGCTCTCGACAAGAAAAACCAAGAGGAGGGAAGGCTAGCATTTCCTTTGTTGGGGGGTGGATTCACACATTTTTGAGGCCTAATTCATCCTTTTAGGTCTCCAAAATTGCCTTCAAAGATTTCAAGCATATTTTAGTTCATACTCTATTAGTAGAAGTCCTCTTCTGGTGATACCTCTTTCTGATTTGTTTAGTCCATCATGTGTAACATCCTTCCAGATGTTACCAAACCAATTCTCACCTTTAAATCATATGTCTAACTATTGGTTCTAAGGTTCTCAAGTCTATTTTGGTTTTTGCTCTATTATTAGAAGTACTCTTTTGGTGATACTTCTATCTGATCTAATTTGACCATCATGTATAACATCATTCTAGATGTTACCAAAACAAATTTCACATCTAGATCATATGGCTAGCTCTTGGTATTACACCATCCAATGATGTTGCCATAATTTTTCAAGGTTTATCACCTAGCCAAACAAGAGCATAGTAGCAAACACGTCCCATAATTGCCATCCAAAAGCCTATCCACCTACTTTGCCCAGAGCTTGATGCAAGAGCTCATGCTCCATTGCCATACATACCTCTTTAAGGTTTCATGGGTAATTCCTTCCACCATACATAGCTCATCAAAGGAGTATGAACCTAAGATGCAATTGAAAAGCATCTATAGGTAGTAGTATTTGCTAGAAGGTAGGTGTGTATAAAGGAGTAGGCCAAGAATAAATGCTCATTGACATGGTGCTCATTTCTTCTCTCAAGCTTTTTGAACCTCCTATGTTGGAGATTTAGGGTAGGGGAGTATATAGCATTCTCAACCTTTATGTTAGCACAAAACCATTATGTCAACTTGAATTTTGCCGTGTTTGGATGTTCAAGAACCTTGTGCAGGTCAGAGCCATCCTTGAACACCTTTTTTTGTTGATCAAGAAAATGGCATGCTAGATGTTTGATAGTAGGAAACCAACTATTCATGGAGAATTTGAATAACCTTCAATTGGCCTTTGATGCCAAGACATAATAGCAATTTTGGTACATTTGGATCTCATCACTAGACATCATCACCCCATGATTTCCTTGTGCAAGACAAAGAATATTGCTTTGGGATTTAGATATGACAATAGTTGCATGATTATGCACTATGTACATGTATTTGAACTTGTACATGAGTTTGTATATGAGTATTTCATGGCACAGATGTTCTTGCATACTTTGACATTGATGTGTGCATTGTACTTTGTGGAAAAATGGATATTTTATGGCACAACCTAATGGTTTTTCAAGTCCACACTGTTTTTGGAGATGTTTGCCTTGTGACCCTACGGCAATAGATTAGATATCCATTGGCATCCATAGATGTTTTAGCATGGAATGGACATAGCTAACCCCTTTTGCACTTGTCATCTTCCATGCAAGGAATTGACATATTAGCCAATCTACATAGCCCATGCATCATGCATGTGGAGATGGCGGGATATACCAAAGCATTGTCCTCAACACATAGAATCTCAATGTTGATCATGTTGTTGATGTCTGCAATTATTTGTTGGCTTGCAAGAGGTAGTAAAGAATACCCGAATTTTTGTATAAGGCATACCACTTTTGGAACTTGGTACCATAAGTTCATGCAACTATTTCTCCAAGCACATGTTTATTGTGTGTGTAGTCAATCAACACTTTAGCTTGAGCTGGAATTATTGCTTACCAAGTCAAGATCTAGGGATTTTTTGCCTAGTACCATTGAGTTGTGGATCTTTGGTTGGGATTGCACGTGGACTTTATAAAAGCATCAAGGCATCCAACCCATCTGCAAATAGCCATGGGATCTTGATAATTTTGTACCATGTGGCAAGGTACTCCCATGAAAGAAGGTGGGAGGATAATATGCTGACTAATTGAAGAAGCATTGGTATCCCCAACCATCAAGGTATCTTGAAGTTCCTAATAAACCTCAACTCTTGGTTTCTTTTAATTTTGACAATCCAATTCTTTAGATAATTCAACTTGTTCAATGTCAACATATGCATCAACAATGTATTGTTGGTATAACCTTCTTCCATGCAATAATACTTCCCTCAAGCCATCATGATGTTGTAGCCTATAACTATCAAGGTCATTCATGGTAATAGTTTTGCATCTTGTGCACATAGTAGCTCCTCCTCTAGGTCCTCTAATTTATCTCCATCCTCTAGGTCCTCTAATTTATTATGACCTTCATTCACAAGTTGCCTATGAACCATAGCCATACCTTTCAAGAGGATGTTGGTTATCTAGTCATTATCCCCTTGAGGAAATGCAATGGATATTGCATAACCATGTATGCAATATGCAGCTTTGAATGCGCTTCAAAGCCCCACTATGTTTATATAATACAATATCACAATGTCTACTACTTTTGAACCATCACCAATCATAAGAGCATTCACCTCATTCCCAATCAAAAGGTTGTATCTATGTGGGTCTTGTGCACATCATGCTAGAATATGCAATCTAGTATCCATTGTAGGTGCATCCCTTTGCAAACCAATGAGGTTCTCCCATTGTCCTTAGTGCACAAATATATGGGTTCACCTCATTGAGCATGTGTTGGAGCTGCCTCATTATTATTGATAACATTCAATCTCTACTCAAGTTTCACTCATGATACTCTCAATTTCTATGAGAACTACAAATTACATCTCAACTAACTTCATCAACCAAAAACTCTAGATGTGGTGATCAGTGCACTTGACTTGAAGTGATATATTACACTCATCACAAACAAAGCAACATTTTTCAAGGAGTGAAATTGCCACACAACTACATATATTGATAAGATATCATCACCTTAACATGCAATAACATATCTTAATTAACTTTGGAAGTTCTATAAGCTTTTATACCAAAAGGAAGAATTATCTAGATGGATTTTTATCTATTTTTCTTGCTATCTAACTCTAAAAATTTTGGAAGAAAATCTTAGAGAATCAAGAAAGGTTTCTAACCATTCTATATACATTCTAAATGCCTTAGAATCTCTAAGCTAATACATAAAATATAATTTTCATTAGCTTCTTCTTTTCTTAGAGATATAATCTTTGGGCAGTAATTTCTCTTTATAATGGAATTTTCCTTACAATTAATAACCAAACTAGTTATTATATTGAAAGTCTTTATTGGATGGTAGAATGTTCTTAATTTTTTGCTTAAATTTATTGATTGCACTATATGTTGAGATATATAATGTACACTCTATGTACCTTGATTATAGGTTTTATGTATCTAAAGCAAAGAAAAAGAAGAAAATGCAACCTTGTAGCAAAAATGAAGGATGAGAAGACCCCATCAAGCTGTTCAAGGGAGAGACAAAAGAGGTAAAATGGGGCTAGGCTTCAATAGTATAGATATGAGAAATATGCCCTACTAAACCTAAGATATCCAAGCTATGCAAGTTGTAATGTCTACAAACTATTGGAGCAACTAAAGAAGTAGTCTGATTGTTCTCCTATGGATTACACCAGCTAATGTTCTCTATAGAGCAATGGCCAGACATTGTCTAAAGTATGTTACAAAGTATGAGAGTGAAAATGGTAGTTCTTGACATCTAACATGATAAGCTCTAGTGCACTTCCCTACCAAAGAAGCATCACCTAGTCTGATTGCTCTCCTATGGATTGCACCCACCAATGCTCTCTATAGAGCAATGGATAGACATTGTCTAAAGTATGCTACAAAGTATGAGAGTGAGAGTGATACCTCTTGATATCTAATATGATAAGCTCTAGTGCACTTCCTAACAAATGTATCAAATGTTATGTCCATTGCTCCATATAACTCCATGGCTAGAGGAACAAAGAGGTGACCTTGCTGCATACTCCTATACTTGGAGACCTTACGTGATGCCGCTCCACTTGATGCCCATCTAGAGGGATGACTAATCACTTCTCCATAACTACATCATACATAGGGTTTGTAACCAAAACATCTACCACTATCACCTGATCATCTTGGATTAAGTAAAAGTCTACTCTGACACATTTGAGAATAGGAGAACTCCCAAGAGAAACACAAGAGAGAAAACACAAAACTTCAACACTTGATGCTCTAAAGGAGCACATTGTCATTATTATATAACAAAGAGGATCTCCTCAAAAGAAGCTTTGCCCTTGGATCAGATACATGGATTGGTGATATATCAATGAGCTCCATCCTTAGATTAGTTTCATGGATAGATGAAATGTTGGTCATTGTCTTATTGGTTGGTCAAACAAGTTTGAGCAAAGTGAAATTTTTATAGGATCTTCATATAGGAAGCTTAGAATCACATGGGTGAGGTACCATTGGAAAGCTCTTGACAAGATGAACTAAAAGGGGAGAAGGAAAGCCCTATTAATTAGAGTGGAAGGAATATTTCTATTTTGGATGCCCAATTCATCAATTTAGGCCTCAAAAATTGGCTCTAAAGTTTTCAAGGTGTTTTCAGCTCTTGCCATATTAATGGAAGTATTCTTTTGGTGACACATCTATCTGATCCACTTAGTCCATCACATAAAAAATCCTTCCAAATATTACCAAGCCAATTTCCACCTTTAGATAATATGTCTAGCTTTTGGTATTACACATGTATTGTTAGTAAAGCATATGAGCACTTCCTCCAAACAAGGTATCCACTCTCTTGTGCCATAGAAAACACTATATTCTTGATGAAATTATGGTAGCTATCCTCTATCCTCTAAAAGGACACCATGTCATACGGATTGCTATTGCATCTAGTGTAGAACCATACTCACAAATGAGTAATGAAGATGTAGACAAGTGGACTAAACCTAGGCGGAACCTCATCGCTATTGGGAAAGTAGCTTGTGCAAGTTAGAATGCCTTAATGGACGGTCAAGCTAGGGTCCAAGGAGATTGCACTCTTGTCAGAGCAAGAGCAACAATGTGCTCTAGTGGCCCAAAGAATGGACGGGTCAACTAAGAGATAATGTAGCGTGTGATAGTATTGCTCCATCAAGGAAGATTGCAAACCTTTGGTCCAATATGATAGTAGTGAAGCAAAGGATAGAAGGTACTCCCATACATATGGGGAAATCATCTCTCATCTATCACAATAACATCTAGAGAGAAAAGGATCTCTCCTTCAACTTGACCACATATGTCTCCAAAATTGGTCTATCAACAACCATAAAATGAGAGGAAAGTATTAATGCTAGGAGAGCCCAACTACCCAAAAATGCTATAAAAGCCATCTCATCCATAAAAAATAGTCCTACCCCTCTACACAAGATTAGTAGAGATGTTTATCTTGACATTGTCACACACTCAAATGTCTATGGTCTAATGATATCACCAAAGATTCTCATACTCCTCCTATCAAAAGCTTTCAGATGTGATAGGAATATCAAAGACGTGGGAACTATGCAAAGAAGGTAAGTTGGTCAACAAGTAATGCTAGAGGAGAGTATAACAAATGCCACATATGGATCTCCTAGAAGAGGAAGGTCATCCACATGAACAGTATCTTCTACAAGGGCATTGTCTAAGAAGCGTATGATAAAATCCTCAGATCCTATTTACACTCCAAGAATATGTAGTCAATCTATAGATGTGGTACACCCCTTTGGAAGCTTAAGGTGGAGAGTGATACCTAAGGGACCATGCTCTATACTTTGATACCTTGACTCTCAAGCCTACAAGATGTAGCTTGGTAGTCAAGTGATCAAAGGCATGCCTAATCTAATCTATGGGGTCCACAATGTATGCATTGTTTGCCAAGGAAGGAAATACAAAAATTGGTATGGCCAAAGTAGTCGGTAAGAGAGCTTTGAATTGAGCCATGGAAAACAAAGGTCCCCTTAAAGGATCTCCTTGTCATGTATTGACAATTAATTCCAAGATCATGATTCCTTCTTATGACAAACCATGTTGATAGTAAAGGGAAGTAAGAGAACCATAAAATGATAGCACAAAAAGGAGTAAGACTCGCCAAGGATCTACCAGCCTCCCTAAGCTCTCTAAAGATGGATGCCCAAGAGATACTATTAAAAGAATTCTCAACATCCACCTATAGGATGACACACTTTGGATGGATATCTAAGAGTGCCTTGATGCGTAGAGATATAACCTCATAACCTCAAGGTCTCGCTACTCCAAATTGATATGGACTAAGGTGCTATCAAAAGTGAGAACAATGATGAAGGATAATCATACGGCTAACCAATCGCAAAAGGATCTCTCCAATAGCAATCTATTTAATGCTCTTTGTGTCCTTTTCCATCATGAGAAGTAGCCTAACACCTACACCTAACTAATTGACATAAGAATATCTCTCCTCCATATTGTGTAGCCACTTAAAATAACTCAATAAATCCACTAAAAGGATCATCTACTTGAAAGTAATATCTAAGATGCTCATATATTATCCCTAACAAGTCTCTTGAAGGGAGCAAGCTGTAGTGCACAATGCTTGTGCAAAAAGCAACCTATCAAGACATAAAAGCTGCTTAGACTGATAATCTAAGACCTCTAATGATACACTCTCTCGTGCCATAGTATGTAGTGAATGTAGGGAAGAGATAGTCTAGTCAATGGGGCTAGTCATAGACAAGAGATGTAGCACTTGTGCTATCTACTAAACTCTTTGCCTGACCCAATGTACTACCGTATCTTAGTCAAGTGGAGGAGCATATGAAATACAAGGTAAGGTTCATTTTATTTATAATTAGAATACTCTATCAAAAATGTTCTAACTTAAGGGATTGTATTTCTTGTGTTGTCTTCTTTTGAATGTGTCACTTTATATTATCCCACTTTTCTTTTATCTTTAACTTTTGTTTCTTGCAAAAAAAGTTCTTTAGCTTTTATGATAAAATATCCAAATTTAATTTAGTAAATAAATGCACCAAATCATAACTGTATAATATTTCTAGTGGTTGTAGTCAACTATAGAAAGTATACTGAGCTTTTTGCATTGTATGTACTACCAGTACCACTTAAAAGACTCCTTATTATCACGAGGATGGAGCGAATTGCTCGATTACCTCATATATCCGTAATTATGGGTGAAGTAATTCTGCATTTTAAGTCCCCCTTAAATTTTTATACCTCAATCGACTTAAATCACACTATAGTCACAACTTCATGAACTAGAGCACCAGAATAATCAAATTCTTACTCCTTAATTATCCCAAAGCAAGTCTTATTATGTACTACTTTTCGAGTTGGAATCAAGGGATGCAGCCTATTTTCCACGTACGGTGCAACGTAGATTAAAAACAAGTTTACATGCCAGCTGTAATAAGTAGTGGCGGAATGTTTCCGTAGTGGCGTTTTGACACAGATGCACCTTTGACGTGTATGCCACGTAGACATTACAATTGAAGCATCGACCTTGCGAAAGGAGCTTGTAATCACCGATTGGACGATTTGAATTCGGAGATGGCGGAGGAAATTTACGAAACGATGACTTGTTCGAGGAATCTGTATTACATGCGGAGAACTCCTGTACGTTTGCTCGCCAAAATCAGTTTTGTAGTCTGTTTTGGTGTCCCGTCAGTATTGCGTCGTGTTTTTCTTGTGAGTAGGTGGTTGGGAGGCTGTAGTTCGACGTCCGCGCATTCATCGATTAGCGTCTGATTCTTGTCCGCTTGATTCCTGTCCTCTCCTCTGCAATGCCTGGTCTAATACTCTAATCTATATTATGTAAAGTTCCACGACGTAAAAGAAATTATTCGCGTGTCTTGCGACACTGAGCATTTCCAACCTGCAGCCACGCTTATTTCTAAACAGCACGCTCTCATCTTGTATGTTTCCTGCATGGGAATGTCGTTGCTGTAAATTGAAAGAAGAAAATAAGAACTACTGCCCTTGTGCTTTTCTTTGGTCTCTATGTGTTCTTTATACCGATTTTGGTCCTTGATTGTTGCTACATGTCAGGAGTTTGATCAGGGTTTAGGTTTGAGGACATGATCGGGTCATAAAATTGGTTGCAATGGTTTTGCTCTTATCCCCGTTTGTATGTTCTAGAGGGGAATTCCCCGTGATCGCTTCGTTGTTCTGTTACTGTTGATGAGCTAGGTTGTCTCACAGTAGTCTATCAAAGTCACCCAGGGTTTTCCAGCGAGGGTTATAGCCTGTTACATTAGTTCGCCGCAATTGTGAAATCTCAAGCTGATTTCGAAAGGAAATAAGCATGCTTGTGAGTGTGGGACCGAATATACTTTTTTAGGTGGATGGAGCAAATTCAGTAGAATTATCGAAATTCCTTGAAGGTGATCTTCAGAGAAGCGTGGGAAAGAGGGAGTAGATAAACTTAGTCGTGAGAAGTTTATGGGGTGTGAGAGCTGAAGCGAGTGCTTGTTGGTAAGCGGGCGTTACGATTCTTGGTAACGGATCGGATAAGCGGGCGCAAGAGGAAGAAATGTATGTTCTGTATTCTCCTCAATCTTTACACATTTCCTTGCTTTCTTTTTATTCAGTCTGTTAGCATGCAAATACCCAGGATGGTAACCTATAAATCCTTGCGATTGGAGAGAGAAACTTTGCTCGAAATGCGCAAAGTTGATTCCCCTTTCCCTGTGTCTCACACCTATTTGTAAGCATTCTCCGATTGTTGATCCCAAATTGGACATTCTTTACATCTTTCGCAGATTTGATCATGTCTTCTTCGTAGATGAATCCTCCTCAAATATTATGATCGGCAAACCTTGTCCGACAAGATGATGCTCCGCACACCACCAGGGAAGCAGAAACGCTCTTCCCCGTCTCTGTCACCGATGGTGACGCATGTGAAGACAACAACACATACTGTTATTGATTCAAAACCAATGTCTTCTCCTTCAAAAAGACCCCGTCTTCCGTTTGGAATCAACGTTGAACAGCCAGATGAACCTTTCTCCTTGCGCTCTTTGCGTAGAGGATCCGCTTGGGATATGGGGCAGCCAGAGGCCCTTCATCAAGATCAGCTGGGTGAAGAGTTGGCCATTAGTCACTATCGTGGAGGCCCGGGTTTTCCAGATTCCGAAACTGAAGACGAGAGTGAACGGGACTTTGACTGGGATTCTTTGCGGTGCAGTTACAAATGTCGCAATCTGGCAAGCACCTTTTGTCGCTCTTTCCTCTTTCTTTCACATTCTGATCATCTGAATGTACGTCTTTCAGTTTTTTGTGCTCCCAAACAAATGGAAGCTTTATTTGTGCTCTGTATAAATTATCATCTGTGGTATATAGGTAATAAATCTTGGATGTGCTCACATGTCTTACAGGTAAAGTCCGATGTTTTAACATCTTTGGACTCAAGAGAAAAGGAGGTAGAAGAACTGAAAGCTATGTTCAACACGCTAAAAGGTGCCTACAGTTCATCAGGTGAGAAAGAGTGTATCTCTGGTTCCTTAAAGTTGTCATTTCCAACCACATTGTTATTTCATAAGTGTGGACTCTGATCCTATCGATTGCAAACTTAAGCAGCTTAACTCTTCATTGTTGGTACCAGAGGAAGAACGGAAGCGGTTAAAGAAGCGTGTCGAGATTCTTGAACAGAATTTGTCTGCAGCGAATGAGAGGGAGAAAGCATGGCATAAACAACGTTCACAAGAATCTGATAAGACAGAAGAGCTGATCAGAAGCCACATCACTCGGTGTGGTCAACTCGAGGTGGGTATGGTCAGACATTTTATTGGTGGGTGGCTCTTGAGCAACAGTGAACAGGATAATCTTGTCCCATCTTTCAGTCACTCATCTATTTATCAGCGGCTTGTGCCTCTAAAGTCACGCGCGAGTTGGACAGTATTTAGTGTTCCGATTCACTTCCAGTCTGACCAGATAACAAGAACTTGCCTTTACTTTGTATACCACTTCTAATGATACGAATTTGTGGAAACTTCTTCACTGGAAGTGCGAAGCTCCAGACGTTCACGCATTCTGTGGTCTACAGGATCTACTACAAGAGGAGATGAGGAAGTTTGCTGAGGCAGAGGCGAAGGCTCAAGCACTAGAAGCTCGAGCCCTTGCCGTAGAGGAAGCAAAAGAAAGAGAATCTGAGAAGGCAGTCAGAGAGATACAGAAGTATCAAGAAGAATTGGATAGGCTGCACGGTGACAGCATGTATACGATTGGGAAGATGGGCACAGAGGTAATATGGCATCGAGGTAGCACATTATCACAAAGTAATCTTCTGCACAAGTTTAAGATACTGGGGTGACTACTTCTTACTCTTTTAACTGATGTTTAGAACGAAAAGGGAACTTCTTCCTAGGTCTTCGCACCACTTGCCTTAATATAATTTTGAAACTGGTCTATAAATGTGTTTCAGTCTATCTGTCCACAATAGTAAGTCTCCTCTTCAAAATCTGTTATGTATGTAGTCACAGCCTAATTGAGAGGTTGTATCAAAGATGTTACCAACTAGACGCATTGATGCCCCTTCAGGTTGACACAGAGAAGCTGCGAATGCAAAGTGCCGCAGCCGAAGCTGAAAGATTACAATCAGAACTAAAAGAAATGAAGAATACGATGGATGAGGTAGCTGCGTCACCATTCCTCTTTCTTGCGGATGCATGCATTGCTCTGAATTTGAATTATACGTACGATTCCCGCTTTTTCTGTGTCATATTTTGGGTGTATTGTTTGTAGAGTATAGCGGAGAAGGTGAAATTGGAACATCAGCTTCTTGATCTTGAGAAACGGGATATCACCGTTCGGACCACAGGATCTACAGAAGGGGATTTAATCATCAAGCACCTGAAAGAGGAGCTGAAGCAATATGTAAAGTCATCTGCCTATGTTATCTCTTGTAGTCTTTTGTTGTAGAGCTTAGTGAGATGAGATGGCATAGAAGTAGTTGATAGAATCTCTAACAAGACGCATGAGAACAAACGTCTCTCGCATGATTCTATTTTTCAGTTTAATAAGGGCCCACAGGATTGATAGATAGCATGGACACGTGCATGCTGCCTTTTCACCAAAGTCTAGTTTATCTCTCCGTCACTCGGAGCTTCCTCGCGCTGCTTATCACCTATTGAACTCTAGTCTAACTGTTGACTTCACAATCTGCAGCTAAATTCGACGAACATCCATTAAAACTGATTTTATGTTTCTTCGACTAATGAGCATCGTCCCTACTATTTTACCGTTGCACTTCGTGAAGTATTTTACTCTTGTAAGCAGACTGAGATTTATCTTTGCCGCTAACATTCCTCATCCTTGAATTGCAGGAAGTTGAGATTCGTGAAGCAAGGAAATTGAAGCGGTTTTATGCGAATGTTGATCTCCTAAAAGAACGTCTGGAGAGTGAAAAGAATCGTGCTGATAGAGCCGAAGCTGCGCTTAGCAACTTAGCTGACCTAGAGTGGAAGGTGAAGGATCTTGAAGGTGATTTAAGCGCATGGAACGAGCTAATATCAAGAATTCCTGGCGTGGAATCGCGGAACGATGTCATCTTAAAGTTTGGGGAACTTCAAAGGTATTGGGAGAAATAGGGAATTATCCCGAGCACATATCCGCTCTGACTGTTGGTTCTGAAGCGTTTACTGGCCTGGTATTTCTACAATAAGCAGTAATTCAGCAGGGACAACTCGTACTATTGGAATCCAACCACTGTTGGATTCTGAAATACTACCAAATCAGTTCATTTGTCTTGGAGAACCTCTCACCCATTCCCTATTGTCAAGTCTAAGAAAAGGTTTTCTTCAGTTGGATGTGAACTTTAGTGTCCATATTGTATCAATGTTATGTATGTTTGTCCAGACTCCGTTCAGATGAGCTTGGAAGGAATCCTAACCTAGACTGACGATCTATGGTATTGTGCCATCTGAAACAGAGAGGTGGTGGCCGCAGTAGCGAAGACAGGAGAAGCTATTGCACAGATCGTAAAGCTCCAGACAGCTCTTGATATAGCCATAAGTGCTAAGGATGAAGCCGAATCCCTTGCTAGTGCAGCACAGGCCGAAGTTGTGGAAGCTGTTCTGAATTTAAAGAGAGCGGAGCGCAAGGTGTTCTTATTTTCCATTCACATTCTGAATTTGGACATGGACATGGAAGAGAACTGATATCAAGCCGGTATCACCTGAATGTTTGAAGATAGGGTTTAAAGCAATTGACTATTGTTTGACTCTTGCAATGGTATAGTCGTGACATAGCTCTTGGAAGCTGACTTTCCTCGCTGTGGCCTCTGAGGAATAAATTAGGTATCTCTTCTTACCAAAGAGCGAGACAGCTTGAAAGAAATTCTCGCTTCTTATGACGAAGAGGAAGCTGTCATAGCCAGTCACCAGAAAAGAAATCCATCCACTGCACTGGCCAATCTTGGTACACCTACCAAATCAAAAGATCTTCGCATTCAGGTAAAAATTAATCACTTGTTCTTTAGATTTGAACCGAGATCAATCGGCTAAATATCTTTATGTGAATTCATGGAAGGAAGCTGTCTAGAAACTCTGCAGATGCTTACGGACATCACAGGAAGCACAAAACGTTATAGCGGGGCGACTGCTTAAGAATTTCCTTAACTTCCATTTTGTAGCAACTGGAGGCAGCCCTTGTCGATGCTCAACTACATGCTAAAGTACTAGGTGAGGAAATAGAGAAAGGAAGTTTAGCTGCAATGGAGCAACGTCATAGAGCGGAGGCTTTGGCGTTGGAGGTAGTGAAGGAGCAGGAGAAAATCAAATTAGTGGAGCGTGAAGCCGACCAGCTGAGGGCTGAGATTTCCGTCTTGGAGAGTAAGGTGCATATTCTCCCAAGTTCCATTGTCATCCGTATCACCAGTAATTTGCTACTTTTCTCTTGCAATCTGCACCTATCAAATTTCTCGTAACGTGCTTCCCGTTTCCAGGTGTTGTGTAGCTGAGAGTATAAATTACATAGGCTAGAGCTCTATTCTAGAGCTCGCTAATTACCAAGGTTACACATGTACTATTCGTTGTATGCAGGCAAATAACTATTATCATCACATGGATGCTTCGCTTACCACTTTATGTTATTGGCAGTCATGCGGAATTTACTTTACTAGCTTGAAATGTCAGAGTCACGCCCGCTCAGACGTGGGCATGGAACCGGGTTATCCTAACGAGTTCTGCATTCCAATGCTCAATATGCTAGAGACTTGGAGCTGTCATTCGTTTTCAGGTTCATGAAATCTAAGCCACTTCAGTTTCATTAGTCTAATGCTCAAGAGTTTCTACTGCATAGAGACTCCTGAAGGCTAAAGATCTATTATCTTGTATGCTACAGATGGGGAGAGGCGAGTCAGATCCTTCGTCCACAAAAATTCTGCACATGCTTGTCAATCCCGAGAGCATGGCTCGCGGTGAGTCCGAAGTCCAGGTTTTGCGTGCAAAACTCCAGCTGCATGAACGACTATCAGGTGAGACCTACTCTGGTGCTCTTCGTTCTTTTCTGATAAAGCACAGTATATCGGGATCCCCCGGTCGGTGAACGGCTTCTGCTCCCACCACTCAAAAATATTCGGACAAGCTTTCTTTACTCTCAACAGGCAGCAACTCGTACGTTTGTCAGAGGGGACCCTCAGAGAAACGTACGAGTTGTGCTGTATAATGAATGGCTCCAAATGAATCAAGAACTAAAACTCTGCAAACTGATGACGTGCTCTTAAAAATAGATGGTTGCAGAGAAGAAGACTCGAGGATAAACAGTAGTACTGATCCCGAGAGTGTGTCGATGCTCAAACAACGGGTTTCAGCTTTAGAGAAGCGTGAAGTCAGGTAATGTACTATTACCTACTAGAATGAAAAGCTTCATGTATCCTTACTTTCCTCGTTGATTGTTGGACACCTTCTTGCAGCCAAGGTACTGCAAATCTGATTCCTCGTATTCGTGTTACTAATGCAGCAATTAGCTTTGGTATACAATGCACGCATGGCATTGCACGGAGATTATGCTTTTGTCCAGCGCTTCCATACAAAGTAGATACCATTGCGGCATCTTGATCTAATACCTGATTTGCTGAGCAGGTATAGACAGGTGTTTGGCAACAAAATAGCCGTCTTCAGGGAAGCTTGCGGCCTAATTTTTGGTTACAAGGTAATAATCCTTGCGTTTTATGAATAACATACAGTGATATAATATAAGCTTCTACTATGTTTATGGAGAACAGCTCTCTCGCTTATGGGCGTGGACTATGAAGTTCTTCAGCAGAATCATAGCTTTAGGATGTCTCTTATCTTCTGTCTAGTCACCAATAGGTACATGTGCAGGTGCAAATGAATGAGGAGCAAGACTCATCTACAGGTGGTTCGATCACACTATTTACTCTGCGATCAATTTATTCCTCAAGTGAGGATGAGCAGATACAGTTCCAATTCAAGGCTGGCAATTTGGAGATGATTGTACGTTCTCTTCTGAGTCACCTTTTCACGTGGCAGAAATTCTCCTTGAATTTAGGGTCAAAATTTCAAGTTCTTGAATGCCATTTAGTTAAATAAGACATTTAGCCTCCAGTTACTGCTCACTAAATTGAGGACTTACGTGTTCACTGTTTGTTGATATTTTAACCTCGTATGGAATCCAGGCGAATGAGTATACCGCATCACCAGAGATGCAGCGACAGGTAGTACAACTTAAGGCTTAACTTGTTGAAATGATATGTTGCTTCTCCAAGGCTCTTGAATATTAGTTTGTTATGTCACTTGCTTGCATTTATGTGTGCAAACTTGTATTTGGTTCTTTCAATTCCGCACATGTTAATTAGTTACGTGTCCTGTAAATCTTCGTGTCTTAGGTCACCACATTCTTGAGGAACTTCAAGTCAATTCCAGCTTTCATCGCAAACCTTACTATGGAGCTATTTAACAAGACAACTCTAGGCTAAGGTTGGGAGTACACAGGTAGTAGGACGAATTTCCTGAAGTTCATAGCTAGCATATTTTTTGTACAAATTTTGAACATTCCTAGCTTTCGAAGGCAGGATGTTTCTCCTAAAAGTCACTGTACGAGAGAATGGTAGCAACTGGCTGTCATATAGTGTAGTATAAATTTTTGTATCACAAGATTCGATCATGAAGATCAATAAGAATGCACCTAAAAACCTTTGGATATGCTGGCTTCTCTCCGCACCGTCCACCTCAGTAGTGAGCCAGTGTTGGTAAGGAAAGTCCTAAAGTTAGCTGGTTTAGATAGTTCTCCATTATCTTGCGTTTGTGTGTGCCTATTTCTCATGTGTCAAGCCAGTCAGACGTGGGTTTGGAACGGGGTTGCTTTAACGGGCTCTGAACTCCATTACTCAATATGTGTGCACTTTTTCATGTTTCTTCCTAATCACTTCCCTAGGATGTATTTTAAAAGACATTTTGAAGGAGTATAGTATTAGTATATACAAAATTGAGTCTTGCCCTTTTGACGCAAGCTTTAGATTGTTTCGGAGAAGACAGTACCTTCAGCCGGAACAGGAGAGCTATATATGTCTTAACATGGTCCACCTTTCACGTTTATCTACTTTCTTCTCAGGTGTGAGTTAAGCTCATAGTTTTTGCCATTGTTCAGATACTAATGACTGCAAGCAATAAGTACATTGGCTCATTGGAGGTTGAAGTAGGAAGTGATGTGTCTCAGCCATTCATACAGCATTGGTTTCAAGAAAAGTTTCTTCACTACTTTGAGGAGGACGAAGAGTTTAGAAAGCAGGTGTTTCGATGCCTGCTCTCAGGGAAAAACGAGGGTACCACAGTACCGATAAGAATCGAACGAAAGCCCCGCCGTACATGGATCACCGACTTCCCGTGCAGGGCGGCTATTTTGACTAGGGATGAGACAACAGAGAAGGACTCCTGTACCAATGATGAGGAAAAGAACCGTTTCGGAGTTTCAATGTACAGAGATGCGTCTTGCCAATTCCCTGACCAATGTCTTCTAGTGACGAGCTCCTCGGGTGGTCCTCTTTGGAACTTAGTTGTTGACTTGCCAGTCAGCCCCGAGGAAGTTGTAGATGAAACCTGTCAGTTTCCTGAAGGTGAACCAGCCGAGATCATCTATTCATCTGGTCCCCTATGGAACATGGTTGTGCATGGTCCTGAGGAAGAAGTTCAGCTCCGCAAGAACCACCGGCGTCTGGAAGTGAGCTTGCCGAACTCTTTCAACCAAGAGGAGAGAAGTCCCTCTAGTCAGTGGCAGGAGAATCCTCTTTACCAAACTAGTGCTGGTTCTTCAGTTACTCCCACGTCACACAGAAACATAAAACCCTGCGACGAGGAATCCTATACTTGGCATCAAAATACATCTTTCAAAACCAGACCTGCCATTCAAATGGTTGGGGACGCGTGTATGCACCGACCTCCGACGATACTTGTTTCTACGTCTCCACTTGAGCTCTTCGAACTGTCAAACAAGAGGATCCAATTTCCTGGTTCGCAAGGGCTTCCTGTTCGAATATATGAACCTTTTATTGCACTTACATCTGCAGTTACCGAAAGAAAGCCTTCATACCGATTGTTGACAATCCTGAAACGAGACGGGAACAGTAGCTGTAGAACTTTGACAGCCGCAAAACACTGCTCCCGAAATCTGGTGGAAATGTGGACATCTTTTGTGAAGAATTTGAGTAGCATTGTCAAGTCCGCCAAGTCTGGATATACTCCAGAACTTGGACGTCCTAGAAAATATTGTGCGAAACCAACCGGCATGAAAAGGGGTCGTCCTCAGAGGCGAGCAGGAGGTCAAATCTACCATATATAGTTCGCAATCTTGACACAAGTTAACAGTCGCCAGGAGTATTTGGGAGGCCTATAAAATCCTGTTTGAATGCGAATATTATTCTCAAAGTTATAAAAACTCAACGCCTAGTGATCCCCGATTTGAGAACCCAGCATCACAAAATAGTGAACCAAAAGGTTTGAAGAAAACTCTAGCCTGACTAGAAGACAAATGTTGTAGACTGTCCATCGACCGGCCTTTCACCAGGAAGCTGCCAGTATTGTCATGATAATTAGATTCGCCTAATCAGGAATACAAGATATGAATTTACAAATTGGTGCTCTCCCACTAGAAGCCGAGGCGTTGTTCGTGATATCTCGTGACAGTTTTAGTCAATAATATTCATTCTGATAAATCCGTGCTATGTCAATACTAACGATTGATGCTGTCAATTGAAATGTTTGCTTGGTGAAAGGGACAGATCGTATCCACTCATCCAAATCACCCTATTGCTACTAGTTTCGTCCTTTCTAAAGTCGAGTTGCGGCTCACATTTAGTTTCTCCGTTGGCAATGAGCTGGGAAGATGATAGATCATTCATAGAAAAAGTAGTCTGCTGCATGGATAGTCGATGCTTGGACGACTGTGACAAAATCAGTCCCACAGTGACTTTCGAGAATTCAGCTGTCCCCGGCCTTTGTCCCCAGAATCATTAAATTTTGAATGTTTCAGAAGTGCATCTCATATTAGTACTCTGATTCAACAATTTCCACTGCTCCCTTTCTACGTTCCTGTTTTATCTTCTTACATGCTATGACGAGAACTGGTAGGTCGTGAATACTAAAGGCTAATCACATGATTACAATCAGCTTTTCTAGCAAGTTTCTGCACTTAGAAGAAACATGTTCAGCACAACCAAAAACAGAACGGGAGGTCTTTAAAATGAAGTCGTGGTAACAAGCTAAAGGAATCACCGCCAATAACAGCCACTGGACGATGAGATGCCCATTCAACAGCCAAGAGGGCCGTGGCCTTCTAGGAGATAAATTTGTTGAACATGTTTTATTTACTGCAATTATGAAGGAATCGTGAAAAGTTTAGCCTCTATTATCAATGAAAGCATCTATTTTCTGTAGCAACTCAAAAGAACCTGTGCCCGACTCAACCACCCGGCCCATTACAATGCGGGCAGATGGAGAAGATAAATTATCTCTTTGCTTTTTCAGAGTAGCATCCATGAGAAAGGTAGTAGCAGTCTCATAGCTCATCTTCAAAAATGGCGAAGGGCTGGAATATATGCCCAGGCGGTTACATGGCCTGTACCCACCTTGACAGGTCATAAAATCTGATATTAAACTCAAGTGCCGAGGATTGACTCCTATGCCATATGAACCGAAAACTGACAGCACCTCTGACATGATGGTATGGCGAGCAGCTTCCACGCCATACACTCGAAGAATGGTGGCAATGTTGTTGGTAGTAAGGTTGTTGACATCAAGATCGTCATGAAGAGCCCAGAAACCTTCTAAGTTAACTCCATCAGTCTGGAGGGCGTAAAGAGGAGGCCCGTCTGGATGTTTCTTGTCTTTCATCTCAATCACTGAGCATTTGTCGATCCCTTTTACAGCTCGTACTGAAACCTGTTTGGCAACTTTCTCCACAAGCTGCAGTACAAAGGAAGCGCGGAACGAGCTTGTGAGTTAGTGATGAACAAAATACCTAGCAAAATTATCTTGGAGGCAATGTAACGGGTTCTCGAGCCAGATCAAAATTGAGACTCAGACAACCAAAATTGAGATTAGCCCATTTGACTAATGTATTTCTTTAAAAATCACTTTAAACACTGGGAGCAACAATCAAACATAAATCTCGTATGGTGCGGGGAAACTCCAAAACGGAAAGGAAGCTGAACATAGAGGCACTTGCCTCGGGCATTAGGACCAAAGCACTATGTTGTGGAGCAGTAAACTGCATCTCGAATGTTGTTCCTTGCATGCTTACTATGTCCGCTGCTCCTTCCCCCTTCTTGTTTGGAGTTTTCCTGCTGATTTTAGTCGGGGTGACAACTTCTTCTGGTGTTACGTGTTGATCTCCCAACCCATCAGGTTCGTCTTCTTCCTCCCGGTCATCTCTGGTCAGTTCATCCTCCTGACGCAACACTTTTGCAATGGCTTTCTCCTCGTCGTCTTCCTCATCATCATATCCTCGTTCATCCGTACCCTGCGCTCTTCTCCTTTCAGCATCAGCACCCTCCTCGTCCCCCTCGTCCTCGTCTTCATCTTCCGCTTGCTCCCCCTCGTCAACCTCCTTGCCTTTTTTCCCTGCCTTCGGTACACCATCGTCATCGACTCCAACGCCACTCTCTCCTGCTTCTTCCCCGAGTTTTGAAAAGGGAACGAAGCCGATGGCATCCCTCTTCACGGCTCCACGACTTGCTGCTTTGTTTACCTCCTTCTCCAATTTTGGTATGAACTCATTACGTAGAATACTTTCACATTCCTTGAGAGTCAGATTCATACCAGGAGGGAACCTCTGAGGTGAGTACAGCTTTAGTTTGATCTTGTACACTCTTTTAGGTATCCCCTGCTGAACCGAGAACGGGATTTCGCCTACATCTACTCTCTCTATCAGATCAACGAGGCGTAATCTCCTCATTGTCATAGCAATCCGTTCGCCATCGAGTCTGCGAAAGGACACAAACGAATGGCAAGGAAATGTGAGCATGTACTGATAGTTGATAACTTTTGTTGATCCTATTGTCTTTAGGAAATGTTCCGGTCTCTCGATAAATGGTAAGAGCCGTAAGTCAACAAACAGGGAACACTAGATCCGCTGATTGATTAATGATTCACAATACAAGATCCAATGACATTAAGAAAGATAAAACCTTCAGTTCAGCAAACATAACGTAAAGACCGTAAGTATCAAGAACTTACTTTGTTAAGTGACTCCTTAGTGGACACGTCATAATAGGTGTTGAGATGTTCTCGGAGGCGGTCATCAATATCTCCCGAAGACGAGGAATACCCAATGTAACGTTCATCTCCCCCCTTCCGGCAAAATGAAAAGTATTGAGCCTGCACATATATTGCAGGAAATGGTGAATTCTATCTTCAAACCGCGATGTCAACTGTACGTCCTCTTCAACCACCCTAACGAGGACTTGGAGTATTAGGAAGGAACAACATGATTGATTAGAAATACTTCGTAAATACTTAGTAAGTACTTAGAAATACTAAGTAAAACCACAGAAAACCATATAATAATAATCTTGAAAACAACATGCTACTCACGTCATCTGGGTGGAAGGCTCTCCGACTGATTGTGCAGCTAGAACACCCACAGGTTCCCCAGGCGGTGCAAGACTTGTGATGAACTTAAGCTGCATCAAAAATCTGAACTCCTCTTTGTGCCTACTTTTTCTCAGATTCAGACGCTTCAGTTCCTTCTTAGACAATCCCTTCAGAAAATCATCTACTTTTTGAGTAAAAGCAGATGATACACCACCAATACTCATGTCATCTTGAATCTTAGTATTGTCATTTCTTATGTCTTCCTGCTTCTGTCGTTGTGACTGTGACTGTATCTCATCCTTGCCAAGCCTCCTCGACACTAAAGTTTTATTCTGATGCATGTAGAGGAGAATTGAAGTTTACGTCAGCGTCGAGACTATCTCGGTTGACAGTCGCACAAATGCGTAAAGTAACTGTAATTCTTGTACAGAATGTCATAAGAAAGTTAGCATGCCAATATTTACCGATGCATGGTATCCCAACCTGAACTAGAGCATCTAGAAAATTAACTCTTGGTGATCGGATTCCCGTATTCAAATCCAAACAAAAGCTAGGACATGTAAAGCAACGTAGCAAAGTAAGGTTCGAAAGTGAGAGGACAGAGCATTACGTCTGCAAGGAGTTCAAACTTTGTCAAGTAGCTCGTCTTAAGTACATCAATTCCGTCCTCTCCATACTTGAACTGGACAATAGAGCCATCTGAGTCCCGGACAGTGTAATCGTAATGAATCTTCAAACCCTCAAGATTCTTCACAAGGCACCTTTGAAGGTAACCACTTCGTGAAGTCTTCACAGCAGTGTCAACAAGTCTGTATAATAGTGGAGGGTATATTAGCGACGTGTACTGATTGAAGTACGGGCTTAACTTTCTGAACGCTGCAATTAACTGTCATTACGAGAAGGTTCCAGGAATCGACATTGAACAAAGAAGAAAATAAATATTTGCTGAAGACCTAGATCTTTCAAAACAAAGGGCCTTCATCTAAAAGAATGAGAATCCTAAATAGTGGACATCCATTGCACGATTGCAAGAAATCGGCTTCACGTACCCATCACGTCCTGCCATGCAATGAAAATAATATTCTTGCGGTCGGAGACCTGACAGAAACCGATCACCAATGAAACCTCCAGCTCGCGCACCTGTGTCCCACGGGGAAAAGCAGGGGAGAGTCTTTCCAGAGACCATCCTGGGAACACGCTTCCCCTCCAGTTCTTGCTGTCCCAGCAGAGAGGAGATCTGGGTAAAATTCACCTGAAAGTGCACGGAACTTGCTTGAGTGGATGTTCGTCTCTTATCTTAGATGTGAAACGGAAAACACTACAGAGTGAAGAGCGCAGCACGATGCTGAAAACATCTGCGGAACTGCGGCTTCAGCAAGTTAACTGATCATGAACTTCCCGTAATCTTCCCCTACTTGACTCCCATGACAACCGCGGTAGAGACTCTGCAAACAAGAACGAGAGCGACGAGCGACCAGATACAAATGGAAGGAACCCTGTTCAATCATTGCAGAAACGGATCGACGTAATATTTGAACTTACCAGACCTCCCTTAGCACCAGTTACCGTCATCATTGTGAAACAATTTCCAGGAAACGTTCTCATAAGACCTCTGGGAAAAATAGCATTATTCACTTCGGACGTCACACCATTTAATGCTCCGGACATCATTCTGTCGAGCCGATTACTTGCAGGTTCTCCTTTCGTCCGCAAGATCTTCTCCACTTCACGTTTGACTCGTTCAACATCGATCTCTACAAACCAGGTCGTCAGATGGCGAGAAGTGGCAATGCTGATAACTTACCACGAGAAGAGCAGTGGCAGTGACTGTTTACGGTAAGAAATCTCAACCTAAATTGCCACGTTATGAGAGCAAACTGAAGAAAAATATACACCTGCTTCATCTTCTTTATCCCCGATAAACTTGGCATGAACAAGGTCACCAAGCTTGTCGGCCTTTCGCAATTTGTGACGCCTGTCCTTCTCAGCTTTAGGGACCAAAAGCAGGTCTCCTATCCCACAAGTGAATCCATGCATCTGCCACAGAGGGTAGTTTAGTTTTCTTATAATTACGTCATATCATCCATATCAAACAAGTCTTGACAATGTGACTACCGCTCCTCGTTATTTTAGGACCAAAACAAGGTAGGCACGTAACTGCAGCTAATTTGTAGCAGTAAAATGACATTCCAGACCAGAAAGATGACTCGAGGGGTGCACCCCCATTACCTGTAAATAATTTGTGAAGAGACGGCTGAACACAGACAGCAATTTTCCAGCACCGGCACACCCGTAGAGCTCCTGGAAAGCGTGTACCAACCCATACTTCCCGAACTGTGCTTTATCAATTACTCCGCAGATCAACTCGTTATCTTGAAGCAGGACGACGTTTTCGCCACTGTTGAGCCCCCAATATTCCTTTGGGGTCTTCCCCCCAGCTGACATTGAAAATGGTGGACTCCCATGGGTAATGTAATTAAATACAGTTGTCATGACCTGCCATTTACACAAATTGAGAACTCTAAGGAGGGAGACAAGCGAATATTACATCAAAGACATTATGAATATTAATGGCAAGAGATAAGCACCTGCTTTCCAGTCCATAACCGTTTAGGTTTGTGAATAGCTGGAGGAAGAGTAATGATAGGTCGATCTCTTTCAACCATTCCTAAAGCACCCTTCTTCTTCGCTAACGTAGGAGGGGTCGATGACACGATTGCTTGATATACAATCTGCATGTATTCTTCCCTAGTAAGAAATGTATCTCGCTTCGTGAGGAGTACAGCACCAATGACATGATCCTGCGTCCATCGACAACCAACAGCAGCATTTAGTAGACTAGGACGAACCATTTAGTGTAGACGATAAAGGAGTTTCAACACCTGTGAGCTACACTGACGCTATACACCTAATCTAAAAACAATTTACATCGTATGAACTGTAACTTATCCAATACGAAATGCAAATCATCATACGAAAAACTACGACGTAAAGTCCAACAGAGTGCATGTCTTCAGTACAAGAAACCTGAATGAGACCTCGAATTGGATCCCCGCTAGTTGGAACCACAAATTGCTCGTCTGCATTAACTATATTATAGCCTTCTGATCTTCCCAGCTCGTCTTGGGGAAAGTGGACATTCATCTCATCTCCATCAAAATCGGCGTTGTAGGTGCTGTAGCAGTATCGAATATTGTAAGCGTAACGGCCACTTTAACAATGTGACAAAGTACCTGAATCTTCGACATTTGGTTGTTCCTAAACTATTAAAAAAAACCACATAATACTTGAGATCCTATAAATCAAATGAACCAGTTCTATCTGAGCAGCTCCAAATTCTGACATCCATACACTACAGGC
Organism: Lunularia cruciata; assembly: GCA_948567375.1. Taxonomy (NCBI): domain Eukaryota; kingdom Viridiplantae; phylum Streptophyta; class Marchantiopsida; order Lunulariales; family Lunulariaceae; genus Lunularia; species Lunularia cruciata. The sequence continues at coordinate 20,208,707 of OX419759.1, forward strand.
CACAACATAAGTTTTACTTTACCTGCAATTCGCATAGTGCATGCGAAGAGTTTTCTCTCCTTTGAGAACACGAGCTTTGTGGGCCATCACACCAGGCTTATGAAGGGTAGGCTACATGATAAAGACAGAAGCACAGTATGAGGAGACGAAAATACAAACGTGGCTCCAATGAAAAATGTCTCCTATCATATACATGTTTCGCTGGTGGTAGGCTTGGACACTGATATTCTGTCATAAACAACGGGAAAAGCTACCTACAGCAAGTGGGTCCCATAACAGAATTCTCGCTATACGAGGTGGAACAGCAGCCATTTATGTTCGTTATGTATTGTCCAAGTAGCATCGTTCAACATTTTAGTTCCTCCGTTTAAATCCCACGCGTAAAATATAATACGAGATGTAACGGTCTTGCATAATGGTTTGCTCGACCATTTTAGACTCCTCTAAAGTCTGGTTTCACACACACGAGGACTGATCTCCATTACTTTCAGAAACTACCTTGTATCGAGAATTCTGCAAACCCTCAGCATCAGTAAGTCAAGCAACACAATAATAGATGGAGAATCTCACCTGTCGATTCACCAACAATATGTCCCCGGTTCTCAAGTGCCGGTAGACAGTTTTCCCTCCAGATCGTAGCACATCGGAGTTCGCATCTACACCCCGTGAGACATTGGAACCAGACACACCAGAAGCGGACAACAGAGTTTTCGCGATGGCCGCACGTTTGAATTTCGGAAGTGAAGCCAAGTTGGTCAATTTCCCATCTTCATCCTCTACATGTGTAGCACCAGGGTGTGTCATCGGACCATTCTCCACTGCATCTCTAAGCTGCTGTACGTTCCAAGGTGTGACTCTCTATATATGTCCACAAGTACTGGATTAGTAAAACGTAAAATCTACAGGTGCCCATTTCTTTCGAAGAAGTTGCTACACCGAGGGGTCTGCAGTTGTGAATTGTGTGTGGTAGTGAAAAACTTGTGGACCTAACCTCGACCACCACATGCCATACAGATAGACATACTGCTTGGTTAGGACAAAGAGTAAACAAACTTTGACAGCTAAGAGAGGCAAATTGCTATTATATGGATGAAAGCAAACATAGAGACTGTGACTGATGAAGTGAGCCACGTTCCCGCCACGAGCTAAGTACTCCATTGAACTATTGATGGCAGTTAAAATACCGACTTGCAAAGGAAGTATAAACTTGTAGCAATTTAGGAGGTAAGCAAAGCAAGCAAAAGCACAGTTTCAATTAAAGCCTACCTCAGGGTATGTCAGACGGGTTGCAAAGTAAGGAGGAATCCCAATCTCGTTGACAGCGATATATGGATCTGGGGAAATGACTGAACGGCATGCAAAGTTGACACGCTTCCCCATCATATTCATGCGGAAAAGGCCCTCCTTCTTTTCTAGGAGCTGGCGAACACCATTTCCTCCTGCATCCGCCTTGGCTCCAATTGCTAACACGGGAAACAAAAAGACGGAGTACATGTTGGTGAGAGGTACAACATGCCTCTCTTGATAGATTACAATAGGACTGGAAACTGAGATTGAAGTCAATCAGAAGGCTGAAATTACCTGTCGTGCTATCAAGAAGAGCATTGACACAATTTTGTAGATTCAACCAGATACTCGTTGCTTTAGAGAAGTTCAAAGTGTTTCCCTTCGCTCCTCTAGAAGCTTCTGTCAATGAGATGTTGGCTTGAATAACTCTGCTGTAGAATACATTTTGCGGATGTTCCAAAATCTGAAGACCAAATTTAGAAGTAAGCAAAAATCTACAGTTACAGTTATTACTTTCTCCCTATGCTAGGGAGAAAAGTAAGAGAGGTGTTATAATTATTGAACATACATCACAAAAAGAATTTAATTGAGAACCATAGGCAAATTGCCAGAGTAAGCATGCAAGGGACAGGGCGTACGTTATCATCAACTTTGTTTGGTGGACGAAACCTGTTTGGAGTGACCAAAACCGTTTGCAGGAAAAACATGTCTGAGCCACTAGTCTGCTTCTTGGGCCTCTTCAAAAGACCAAACGCCTCCTGAGCACCCCAGATGAGAGAACATATCCTGTACTCCTTCTCCCAAGCTAATCTTAGATGTGCTTTAACCTATTGCACCATCACAAGCCATGTAACATGCATCATTGTCCAATATCGTTCGGCCCGGGCAATGACCAAATATAGAGGCATACATCCTATCTAATCAAATTTAAACAGACGAGAATTTAGCAAGGAATTTCCTGTGCGAATCTAAGCTACTGTGATTTGTATAATATGTGTCACTGCCGTACTTGAGTGGAATTAACGATCCACTCTACGACACGACTCGACCCTGCACGTTTCTGATGTTATCTAATAGAACTTTACGAAAGCGGAACGTAGCAGCATATTAGAACGTTACCGAATCAAGAAGTTATTTTGCATAGATGACCATGTTACCTCACAAGACATCTTGGTAAGAGACAACTTGTACGAAATTAAACATCATGACATGGCGATGAGGGGACTGTAACTTACCTCGGATGGTGTGATGAACTTGGTTGTATTACGCACATCCGTATCATCAGCTGCCTGAATGTTCTGCTCAAAATTTCTTCCTGTTTTCTTTCCTTCTTGAATGGCATTATCACTATATTCATTCTCTTCCATTTCGATGTCATTCTCATCTTTTACTGTATCGTCATTGGCAGATGCAATGTTTATGATGGACTTCAGACCTCTCATAATATTACTTGCCATGTGATTCTTCGGAAGTGGTACCTGAAAGATAGAGGGACCGTAGAAAAGTCAACTTCTCCTCAGAACTGCATTACAGGACATCCTGAACTCTTCATGACCGAGACGGGGTATCGTTACAGAAGCAGTAACGTACCTGGAACAACTTCCCAACACCTTCGTTTCTAACGGTAGGCACGTTTCCAAGACAGTTCTCGCATTTTCTGCTCGGAATTGACGACAAGAAATTGCCGATGACTTCTTTGGTGGCATCAATTTGGCTGGCAGTAAAATGCTTCTTACCCTCAGCAACATCCTCGTCTAGTACATGAAACTTGGTGTCATGATCAACTTTCTCCATTTCTTCATCTGATCCTGTCGCCACATTTTCTAAATCCTCAGCATTATCATCATCCTTCTCAACCTTTCTTATAGTGACGTTCATGGCTTCTACCATACGCCCTTGTGAGATCAGTTCCAACTTATCAGCAAAAAGCGCCACCTACAGAATAAAATACAGACGAGTCAAGCTCCAGAAAATACATTTAATACAAGAGTCAACCGAAACTGATCTATTATGTTCAAGCATTTAATCCAGCTTGTGAAGGTAGTGGCAATCACGAAGTCGATTCAGGTGGCAAGGTGTACCCTGTTTTTGTGCATCTTGAAATGGTGACAGAATATGCAAATTGAGCGATAAATTTTCAGCATATTCTTGTAGACCAAAGGGTTGTAGACAGGAAGCATGAGGTTGATGTGCCCGCAATGGCCAGGGCAATGCATTGGCTGCTGTCCGCATGTGACACAACTGAAACAAACGAAAGAATGCGTTTACATAGAGTGAAAATAGCTTCTCAACATCACAACCATATAAGGAGAAACTTCAGGCACTGTTAAGAATCGTTCATAAACGTTTACCTTTGGAACTTGTCCAAGGGACCCAGGGCCTGGTCATACAGTCCCCCGGGCACTGCATTTCGGAGATTGTCAAACAATACGGGATTCGAAATCTGCTTGACGCTAATTGCGTGAATTTCCTCATCGGTGTAGAAGGAAAATTCCACGGCATCAATCGCTTTGCAAACAACCTATACTTCCAGCATAGAACAACCAGAGAGCTTGAGAAACCAGCTGACAACATAAAGAAACTTTAATAAATTTTAAAATCGGAGACCAACCCAAGTTTCGCGTAAACAATCAATCTCCTAAGCTGCATAATCCAAATGCTATAGAGCTTTCATCACACACCTCTCTCATATTGGATTATTTACAGCTCAAGCTTGATAATTTGCTTTGAGGTTTTAGATTGAGTAACTACAATCTCCTAACGAGCTGCCGGACAGCTCTTCTCCCATCGGCGGAATCAGCACCATAATTACCGAGAACTCACTCGATTCGTTTACAAATCGCGTTCAATCACGCAGTAAGAGATGATTCATCCGGTTTCGCAGTCTCAGTCGGTGAATGCACTATGCTTTCCAACACAAATACCAAGTCCTACAAAACTTCTTCCTCGTAGTCACCAATACAAATTCTAACTTCAAGTCGCACTCGGCAGAGCCAGTGCACAATGTGCACGCGATTTTCTCCACGATGTGAATTTGTCTACTCCTCCTGCTGCTCTCAGAGTTTCACAGTCGATGTCAATTTGATAGTTCCTAAAACCCTAAACCCTGGACACTACCCACGGCAGTTCCGATCCCAAACTACTCGTGCCTTTCTCTCACAGTCATGCCGTCGCAGACACCTACAATAGTGTACTCCACAGTAGTTTAATAGAACATTGTTACTTGATTTACATACTACACAGTTGGCATTTCCTTGCGCCTTGATCCTACTGTGGCCCATATTCATGCTTCGTCTCAAGGTCCCAGTCTCCTCCCGTCGGGAGGTGCTGGCTGGAGCTCCGAATCCCGGCCCCAGTGTCATCATAAATTTCCTGAGGACGGGACTTGGTCACTTGTTTGCTATGACCGGTCATCGTGACAAATATCATCGGTCATGTCGGTTAAATTTAGGGACGTGGTATTTCAATCACCATTCTGGTATTTTCGTCACAACATTGTAAATTAATCGACCCTAAACTAATCTCAGCTGGGGTCGGGGTTAAATGTGGTCGAAATAGTTAAAAGTGTGGTGGAAATAATAAGAGACTAATTAGTCAGGTCTTCCATGATAACTCTTCAAATGGAAAGAGACACAACAGAATGAAGTTATATAAAGTAAATTCTCACAAGAAGCATATGTTAACTAATCTAATCTAGAGAGAGAAGGCGACCACATAGAACACAAGAAGGATGGGAAGACCCCATCAAGCCGCACAAAGGAGAGACAAAAGAGGTAGAAGGGGGCTAAGCCCCAATAGTATTGATATGAGAAATCTGCCCTACCACACCTTAGATATTAGACCTATGCAAGTCATAAGGTCTATAATCTAATGGAGCATTTGAAGAAGCATCACCTAGAGTGATGGTTCTCCTATGAATTGCACCAACCAATGCTCTTTGAAGAGCAATGGACACACTTTGTCTAAAGTATGCTACAAAGTATGAGAGTGAGAGTGGTACCCCTTGTATCTAATATGATAAGCTCTTGTGCACTCCCGGACAAATGTGTCAAATGCCATGTTCATCACTCCATATAACTCCAAGGAACAAAGAGGTGATCTCATCGCATACCCCTATATACTTGGAGATCTTACGTGCTATTGCTCCACTCGCTACCCATCTAGGAGGGTGAGTAATCACTCCCTCCAAAACTGCATCACACGTAGTGTTCGTAACCACAACATCCGCCATTGTCACTTGATCATCTTGGACCAAGTAGAAGTCTGCTATCTCATCTGCAAAGAATATGAATGCTCTCTCCAAGCAAGGTATCCACTCTCTTGTGCCATAGCAAAACTATATCCCTAATGGCATCATGGGTAGCTAGCTCTATCTTCCATAAGGACACAATATCATATAGAGTGTTGTTGCATCTTGTGTAGAACCAAGTGAGTAATACTCACAAGTGAATAATAAAGATGCAGACAGGTGGACCAAACCTAGGCGGAAGGTCATCATTGTAGAGAAAGTGGTTGGTGTGAGTTGGAATGCCCTAATGCACCTTTGATTTATGATCCAAGAGCCTGCATCCTTGCTAGAGCAAGAGCAAAGATGTGCTCTAGTGGCTTGAGGAATGGACGAGTCAACTAAGAGAGAATGTAACATATGTTGACATTGTTGCTCTATCAAGGAAGACTACAAACCATTGGTCCAATCTAACGGTAGTGAAGCAAAGGATGGATGTCATGCATATATACATTGCTACACAATATGCATCACTATCAACATCATACATTATAGAAGCACAACTCATACATAAGTCATACATGAACTCTAAAGTGCCACAATTGCACTCCTACTTGATAATTAAGTCCCTCTAACTCCATATAGTCATCTACTCCAAGTATATAGTATACCTTATGGTGGGAAAGATCAGGAGGTCGTGTGCTATCAAGCCTCATCATTAGTTGCCTATCTGCAATCTATACCATATAAAGGGTGAACTAGCTATGAGCCAAGTACATCTAAGACATAACCAAGGCTTGAAGAATCACCATGAGGGGAGGAGTCAAACATGCCATATGCTATCCTCTTGAACAACTATCACACACTAACATAGTAGCAGCTCCACCAGAAGAGCCACATAACATACACCAAAAGCCTACACATACAAGTGCAAAGCTTGGGTCCATAGTGCCATCAATCTTTAGGAGGTGGCATGGTGCACAGTTGTGCACATGATCCTTCCAAAAAACACCATCATGTCTTTCCAACATGAGGACTCCAGAAGGCAAAACCTCATGCACTCTCAAGATAGTGTGGCATGTAGTAACATCAAGTGTTATCAATGTTGTCTATTGTAGATTTACACAATCACTTGGATTAGATCAATGGATTGAGGGTCTATAACCTCCTCCTCAAATATTATCATAGTGTAAGGTATCCCTATGCTAAGCAATTTCCAAGTTCTTAAAGGCCATCGGTATCACTCTTCAAAAGATCTCTACTGGTTGAGAATATGCGTTCATCCATATGTTTGAATCATCCAAGTCCAAAACTATAGTAACATTTCGATGAATGGCTACAAGTAAACTTGGATCTTGTCCATAGAGTAGAAATTAAGGAGAGAAGGATGCTAAGGAAACATGGTGGTTGAATTGATAGCCCATGGCCAGCCAAGGTAACTAGAGATCCTAATCTCCCAAGTGGTCTCTATGTAAACCATACTTATGCAATCCTCTCTTGACCATCTAAACCACTCTCTCAACTAAACCATCTACCTCAAGGTGATCTTGGGAGGTTGTAAGATGATCAATCAAGGTATTGTCACACGAGACCTTAAACTCTCCCAAGAACTTTGTACCATGATCAGTCAAAACCTCAATTGGTGCACCAAAATGACTAAGAACCCGATCTAGGAACAAGTAAGCCATCCCTTCACTGGATTTTTCAAGAAGTACCACCAACTCAATCACTTGGAGAAGTGCTCCACCATAACCAAAACATACCAATGATGTCTCATAGTCAATGGTAAAGGTCTAGAAAAGTCTAAAATCCAATGGTGATGCAATCTCATGATAGGTAATGGGTGTAATTGTGGTGTAGAAGCATTAAATAATGCTCTAACTTGGTCACAAATCACACAATTTGCAATAAGTTGCTATCTATTGGTCTGCATACCGTGCCACTAATAATGACTTTGGAGTAAGCTATATATTTGCTTTACTCCAAAAGGTCCTAGCTCTTGATGAGCATGACGAGCAAATTGTGGTCTTTGAGATGGAAATGGTACTACTCACACTCTACTATCCTTTCCACAAAGAAGGTATCTGCCCTCCAATCTAACTTGCCTGGCTTGATGAAGCACACGGTCTTTTTGCTTGGCACCAACTATGCCACCCACAGCACCAATGCAAAGATAATCCATCACTAAGATATCATCAAGAATGTTTGTTGAATTGTACAAATATCTTCACTCTTTGGATCCATGACCTCAATAACTCCTCCTATATGTGCTAAGAGAGATACCATCAAAGCCTCAAAAAATATACATAGAAAGATATATGCATGCCAACTTTGCATCATCCCCTCATCTATCTCACCATGCCAATGTGCTTTGGTCTGATCTTGTTGGTTGGGACATGGTTTTTGTAATACCAAGGGTTAGCCATATGATCTAGATGTGAAATTTGGTTTGGTAACATCTAGAATGATTTTATACATGATGGTCAAAATAGATCAGATAGAAGTATCACCAAAAGAGTACTTCTACTAATAGGGCAGAAACCAAAATAGACTTGAGAACCTTAGAACCAATAGCTAGACATATGATTTAAAGGTGAGAATTGGTTTGGTAACATCTGGAAGGATGTTACACATGATGGACTAAACAGATCAGAAAGAGGTATCACCAAAAGGGGACTTCTACTAATAGAGTAGGAACCAAAATATGCCTGAAATCTTTGAAGGCAATTTCGGAGGCCTAAACGGATGAACTAGGCCTCGAAAATGTGCAGATTCCCCCCCCCCAACGGAGGAAAGGCTGGCCTTCCCTCCCCCTGGTTTGTCTCGTCGAGAGCTTTCCAACGGTACCTTACTCATGTGATTCTGAGATTCCTACAGGAAGATTCCCTAAAAGATTCCCTCCGGTCAAAGCTCGTTTGACCAACCAGATAGGACCTAGACCAGACAGTTCACCCATCCAAGTCAGTAATCCAAGGGTGGAGCTTGCTGACATGTCACCTATCTATGTCCCTAATCCTATGGTGGAGCTTCCTTGGAGGAGATCCTCTTTGTCTATATAATAAAGAGAAGGTGCTCCCTTGGGGCATCAAATGTTTGAGTGTGCAATCTGTGTTTTCTCTCTTCTCTTGTCCTCAGAGTATTACAATGGTATCAGAGCGAGTGTTCTAGTCCAAGAGAGTGGATCACCCCTCTTGGAGTAGCACGAACTACTGAAACTGAGTAATTTGAGGTGGAGAACATAGAGTAATCGCTAGACTTAGGAAGGACTGTAGAGAGCAAATGGGATGGATGCACCGGGGGGACAATTTCCCGCACCTAGCTTTCCATTCTCAAACCCATTCCACATCAAGGTTATGTACATCCAGCGTGAGCAGATGAGAGTATCGCTAGTTTATCACTTCGGTGCTGAATTCATGGACAGAGTGATGAACTCACCAAACCCGGTGATTCTACCTGTGGTGATATATGACAGAGAGTGGGATTTGACGATTTACATTCTATTATGATAATATGGATATGAATGTCCCAAATCCTCTCCCTTTCAACACTCAAGTAGAAATCTGTTATGTAGTGAGGCCGAAATTGATGTTTAGAGATTTTGTGGTTAGGAATTTTGGTGAGGAGTATTATCAACAAGTGATAGCTTTTGAGGTCCCAATGGTAGTTCCGATAGTTCGTGCGCCTTCCAGAGTGATTATATTGACTCTGTATTGAAGTAGACGTTAGCAATTGGGTGTTGCATGCACCATGGATCCGCAGTTGCAAGAACTGGTGCAAGGAATGCAAGGGATGTTGAATGAATTTCGAGAGATTAAGATGACCATGGAGACATTGCAAAGTCAAGTGCAGATCCTCAGGAACGATCAAGCCATGCAAGAAGAAGAGCCGTCTCAAAACCCAGTACCTGCGACTGAAGTACTTGGAGAGGCACCCGTGCCTACAAACCCTATCAACGATGAAGCCACATTGCTACTCCGGATGAAGAAGACCTGAGCCTTACAAGGGGCAGCGTACGATGGGAGTAGTGGAGAATTGGATCTCGAGAATGAATCGATATTTTTGATTGTTCTCAACAGAGATCACAGAGCATGCTGCATGCGTGTTTGCATGTGGGTACTTGACCGATAAAGCCCTCACATGGTATGATGCTTGGGAACGATCCATGCTGGCAGAGAGAAGGGAGGTCACATGGACAGCAATGCAAGAAGGACTGCTCAAGAATTTCCAATCGGTGGATTCTGTGCAGATGGCTCGAACCCGACTATGGGGATTGAGACAGAAGAATAGCGTACAAGAGTATGTGGAGGCATTTCTGGATCTACAAGTTGCAATTACCGACATGAGTCCAGCAGAGGCTCTCGACAATTTCAAACGAGGGTTGAAAGAGCGGATTCGCCAAGAAGTCATGGTGCAAAACCCTCGCACAGTATTTGAAGCCATTGCTTGTGCGCAGAGAATAGCCGGAGCATTAGGTGGAGGTGAAGGAGTAGTTCCACCTCAACATTATCGGGTAGAAATGCCACACATGGGTGGACCAATACCGATGGAATTGGGCAACCTTTGATTCCGGGATCGAGGAGCACGGCCGCTTCAAGGAGAGCGAGGACGGGTAGAAGAACGAAGAGATGGAGTCCCACGAGGAGAAGGGACTCGAGGAGAACAACGCCATTGTTACAATTGTGGCCGTATTGGGTACATATCTACCAATTGTCGCACTCGTTTCCCTAGAGGCCCTCGGCCTTCGTACAGGCAATCTTTGAACAACATGGAGAGGCACATTGAAGAGGAGGAGGTGGAAACCACTTCGGAAAACGAAGATCGCCAGTAAATGTACCTCGCGGCCTTACTGGCTCAATAAGGAAGCAGAGAAGCGAGGGAAGGAAGAAGAATAATGCGCAAAGATCCCGAAAGGCAACCTCACAATTGATTGTTGTGAATGGAATCCTAGAAGGTAATCAAGTGAGAGTATTAATAAATCCGGGAGCAACAGAGAATTTCTTGTCTCGCTCTGTTGCGATCAGATTGGGAATGGATCTAGAGAGAGATGGAAGTGAAGAAGTAGAGTTACCAAATGGGCAAACAGAGAGGATTGAATCATTACCTAGACGGGTAACCCTCTCTGTAGGAGAATATCAGGAAGCAATTGAGTGGCGAGTGATACAGTTAGCCCGTTATGATGCAATTTCAGGCATGCCATGGATGGAGCAGTACAACCCAATGGTGGATTGGAGGAAGAAAGTAGTGAGAACCCACCAATGGTCAATCATTGGGGTTAAAGAAAAATCACACAGGCAGAAATTGCCTCTATATGTCGTAGGGACGACAACTGTCTGTAAGACCGATAGATGTTTTCTAGGTCTAATAAGAGAAGTCCAGAGTGCACAACTCGCTGGACAAATTCCTAAGAAATTGAAGGATGTGGTGGATGAGTTTCAAGATGTCTTTCCCGATGATCTACCCTCAGGATTACCACCTAAAAGGCGAGTAGATCACAAAATAGAGACACTCCCGGGGAAGACACCTCCTTGTAAGGCCCCATATCGCCTATCACCTCATGAGTTGGAGGAGTGTAAGACTCAAATTGAGGAGATGCTACAAAAAGGGTTCATCCAACCTAGCGTATCACCATATGGGGCCCCTGTCTTGTTTGTGAAGAAGAAGGATGGTACAATGCGCATGTGCATTGACTATCGGGGTCTCAATCAGCAAACAGTGAAGAACAAATACCCCTTACCTCGCATGGATGACCTGTTTGATCAACTCCATGGAGCGAGATACTTCACCAAACTGGACTTGCGGAGCGGTTACAATCAAATCCGAATTGCAGAGGAGGATGTGTACAAAACTGCCTTTCGAACCAGGTATGGCCACTTTGAGTATCTTGTGATGCCTTTTGGCCTCACCAATGCGCCTGCCACTTTCATGAGCCTAATGAATGACATATTTCGTCCATACTTGGATAAGTCTGTTATTGTCTTCTTGGATGATATCTTAGTATATAGTAGCACGATGACAGAACACAAACAACATCTACGAGAGGTCCTCCAGATTCTAAGACAGAATCAGTTGTACGCCAAAATCTCAAAGTGTGAGTTTGGCAAGTCTGAAGTAGACTACTTAGGGCATAGAGTAAGTGCAGAGGGCATTCAAGTATTGACAGATAAAATAGAGGTCATTCAAAAATGGAGTGCCCCCAAAGATCAGACTCAACTTAAGAGCTTCTTGGGGTTGACGGGATTCTATCGTAGATTTGTCAAGGACTTCTCCAAGGTTGCACAGCCTTTAACGGCACTACTTGGCAAGGGGAAGAAGTGGACATGGGGAACTGCACAAGAGTTGGCCTTTCAAGAATTGAAGGCCGCCTTGCTACATGCACCAATCTTGAAGTGGTATGACCCAAAACGTCCAATCAAGTTGGCTACGGATGCATCAAGCGTAGCAATAGGAGCAGTCCTACAACAAGAGTGGCATGACGGATGGCATCCAATTGCATATTTCTCTCGAAAGTTGTTACCGGCAGAGCGCAACTACCACACCACAGAACGAGAAGAGCTGGCCATTGTTCTAGCAACCAAGCATTGGAAGCACTACTTGGGCGAGAAGGCATTTGTAGTAGAGACAGACCACAAACCTCTAGTCTACCTCGAGACGCAGAAGGATCTATCTCGTCGCCAGATTCAGTGGGCAGAGTGGCGACAACGCTTCAACATGACAATCACCTACGTGGAAGGTAAGAAGCAACTTGTAGATGCGTTCACCCGCATGCCAATGGCCAACAACTTGGCGGCAGAGGTTAAGATTAACCTTGAATTCTGGCAAGAGATTCTAGCTGCTACAAAAACTGACCCACAGATTGTAGAAGCGCAAGCATCCAAAGGTGTCACCAGCACCCAAGGACTCACCTTTCGAGAAGGCCGATTGTGGATCCCAAATGTCCCAGAATTATGCACCACCATTCTAGCGGAATGTCATGATTCGGCCATTGCAGCTCATGTCGGAGTGGACAAGACCTTGGAGGCAATCAAGCGCCATTACTATTGGCCCAAGATGAGCAACGACGTGATGGACTATGTGCGTAGCTGCCTACTTTGTCAACAGAACAAAGCTTCTAATCAAGCTCCTGCAGGGCTCCTTCAACCTCTTCCCACTCCTACCCAACGTTGGTAACAAGTGAGTATGGATCTCGTCTGTGAATTACCCAAGACCACCTCAGGGTTTGACTCCATTGTCGTCTTTGTGGACCGGCTCAACAAAATGATTCATGTACACCCTACTACCAAGGAGGTGACCGCTCCACAACTAGCTCAACTATACTTAGATGCAGTCTTTGCTCACCATGGCTTGTCTAGAGTACTCATCACCGATAGAGGCACCCAATTCACCAGTTTGTTTTGGCGAACACTCTTTGGTTTCTTCAAAACCAAGTTGGCCATGTCTACAGCTTACCACCCACAAACAGATGGCCAAACAGAGCGGGCTAATCGCACGATTGAAGACATGTTACGCGGCTTCACCTTAGAAGAGCAAGAGAGGTGGGACACCCTACTACCGTTGGTGGAATTCGCTTACAACAATTCAGTGAATGCCTCCACCCAGGTCACTCCGTTCTTCCTCATGTATGGTGAGCATCCCTTCACACCTTCTAGCTTGATGAAGATCCGTCCAGTGACTACCAAGGTTGATGCAGTCAACACATTTGTTTCTAGAATCCAACAAGGTGTGGAGAGCGCCAAGCACAGGTTACAGATTGCGCAAAATCGACAAAAGCAGTATGCTGATGCACACCGTAGGCATATGGAGTTCAATGTTGGGGATCAAGTGTGGCTATCGACAACCAACCTCACATTAGTTGGATCTCGTAAGCTCAGACCTCGTTTTATTGGGCCTTTCTCGATTCTTCGTCGCATCAGCGCTGTGGCCTATCACCTTGAGCTACCACCACACATGAAGATCTATCCAGTGTTCCATGTCTCCCTATTACGCAGATATGCTCCCCGATCAGGCCAAGGTACTTCCACACAGGACATTCGACCTTGTCCAACAGTCATTGATGGCACAAAGGAATATGAAGTAGAGCGGATTCTCCAAAAGCGCATGCGTGGTACTCGCCATCCGCGGGTGGAATATCTAGTACAATGGAAAGGTTACCCTCTCTATGAAGCAACCTGGGAACCCGCTGCCAATTTGGCACATGCACCGGTGTTGGTGCAAGCATTTGAGCAACAATTGCACAACGAGGACATTGCGTCTTAAAAGGAGGGAGGTCTGTAATACCAAGGGTTAGCCATATGATCTAGATGTGAAATTTGGTTTGGTAACATCTAGAATGATGTTATACATGATGGTCAAAATAGATCAGATAGAAGTATCACCAAAAGAGTACTTCTACTAATAGGGCAGAAACCGAAATAGACTTGAGAACCTTAGAACCAATAGCTAGACATATGATTTAAAGGTGAGAATTGGTTTGGTAACATCTGGAAGGATGTTACACATGATGGACTAAACATATCAGAAAGAGGTATCACCAAAAGGGGACTTCTACTAATAGAGTAGGAACCGAAATATGCCTGAAATCTTTGAAGGCAATTTCGGAGGCCTAAACGGATGAATTAGGCCTCAAAAATGTGCAGATTCCCCCCCCCCCCCCCAACGGAGGAAAGGCTGGCCTTTTGGTGATACCTCTTTCTGATCTGTGCTTTTGGTGATACCTCTTTCTGATCTGTGCTTTTGAGTGTGCAATCTGTGTTTTCTCTCTTCTCTTGTCCTCGGAGTATTACAGTTTTCTACTCAAACCATCTACATCATGGTTCACTACTCCAAGTTTGTGAATAACCATGAAATCATACTCTTGTAAAATCAAAGCCCATCATGCAAGCTTCCCTAAAAGCTTGTCAGACTCCATCAACCACTTCAACGGTGATGATCAATAGTAAGATTGAAGGGGTTACCAAATAGGTAACATCGGGCATGTGCTATTATCCATATTGTTGCCAAGCACTCTTCCTCATATGAACTATATTTTGCCTCTATTGAATTGTTGGAGCAACTAGCATAGGCCACCACAAACTCCCTCCCCTCATCATCATGTTGGGTAAGCACTGCTCCAAGCCCCAACATACTCCCATTAGTGTGAACTTGGAATGGTCATCCCCTGATTGGTCTCCTAAGAATAGGAGTAAATGTCAATCTCTCCTTGAGCTTTATAGAAGTTCTATAAAAGCTCTCTCTTGCTCATCTTCCCAACACCACTCTTGTGTAAGCTTGGCAACTTTATCAAGGCCTTTGCAATGGCACTAAATCCTCTAACATAGCACCAATAGAATTTTGGCAACCCAAGGAATGCTCACACTCTACTCACATCTATATGCCAACAAATACGTCCAATAGCCTCCATCTTGGTCTATTGAACAACAAGTCCTCTAGACTAGATAGTGTGACCCAAGTACTCATCCTGTTTATGGAAAAATTTACACTTCCTAGGATATAATTTGAGTCTATGAGATCTCAATCTCTCAAACACCTCCAACAAATGCCTCTCATGCTCCTCCACAATAATGTTATAGACCAAAATATCATCAATATAGTACCAAGCAAAATCCAATCATGCTAGGATCCTATCCAAGACCCTCTAGAACTTGGCAAGAGCATTATTTAACCCAAAGGTAAGTACCTCCATTGATATAATACAACCTTTCCATGAGGATCAATAGCCCAAAACACTATCTTGGGCTTATCCTCCTCCTTGATTGACAACTAATGACAACCTATTCAAAGATCCAAAGTATTGAAGATCTTTGCATGCCCAATTGCATCAAATATTTCATCCAATGTAGGCATGGCATACCAATCAGTCCTAGTCTATCGGTTGATAGGACAATAATCTCCACACATATGCTTACATGTGTAGTTTCCATGCATACCTTTTCTTTGTTGACATCACTATAGTTTATACATACTCTCCACGTGAAATCTCTACCAAATTACCCTCAAAAGGTATCTATTTTGGTTGGGGATCAATGCTCTTTCTATAAAAGACCGAGACCGAGGAGAGAAATAGGGGAATAGAAACTCACATTGGGACACTTGAATGTGTGAAAACTCCGAATACCTAGCATGAGCTTTGGCTTTGGTATTTATAAGTAACATATAAGGCCCTTGAGAAGCTTCTCAAGAAGCTTCTCAAGAAGCTTCCTCAAGCCGCTTTCTTAGAGTGCAAGCCAAGTTAACTAGGAAGCTTCTCAAAAAATTTCCTTCTAGAAGCCGCCTACTTGGCATGCAAGCTAAGCTAGTTGGAAGCTTCTAGAAGCTACTTACTTGAGGTGCAAGCTAAGCTAGCTGGGAAGCTTCCCAAGAAGCTTCCTAGATACTTTTGGAATATTCTGGGCTAATTTGTCTTATGTGCTACTTCGTAAGCCCGACTAACTTTGTTGCTAACTCCATATTGTTACATATTCCCCCGCCTCTAGGTGGTGATGTCCTCATTGCCAGTGAAGCTTCAAATTCTTGGATGGCCATCTGTGCATTCTGGAGGTGAGAAAGAGGTTCACATGTGGCATCATGAAGGGGATACCCTTTCCAAAGGACCTTGTACTCCGTATGTTGAAGATGGCCTTGTTGAATATAGCGATGCGCAAGGATACGATCAACTTTGTACTCCTCATGATCATTGAAAAGGACAAGAAGAGAGGGAGGTTGGACTCGAGCGGAAAAGAAAGAGGGGTTAGGAACAAAGGGTTTCAACTTAGGAACAAAGGGTTTCAACTTGGAAACATGAAAGATAAGATAGATACGCATGTGACAAGGCAAGGGAAGTCAATAAGCAACAAGAGAGACCATATGGGTGATATCAAAGGGTCCTATCCAATTAGGTGCAATTTTATAAACTTGGGTATCAAGTGGGAGAGGGAGGTTACTAGAGGATAGCATGACTTTATCACCGAATTCAAAAGTGAGATCATAATGATGATGATCCGCATATTGTTTTTGGCAATTTTGAGCAACAAGGAGGTGAGACTTGGCTTGTTGGAGAGATTGGGATATAGTGATCAAGAATGTGGAAGTATGAGGAACCTGAGATGGAGGGGGAGCAAGAAAAGAATCTGGAACAAGCGGATCTTGGCCAAAATTGAGAAAGAAAGGAGAAAATCCGATGTTTGCTTGTTTGGAATTATTGTAGGCAAATTTTGCAACTGTAAGACATTCATCCTAATTGGTATGGTGGACATTAACAAAAGCACGCAACATATCCTCCAATGTACAATTTGCACGTTTGGTTTGGCCATCAGTTTGAGGATGATAGGCCATGGACAAAGCAAGCTTGGTGCCGAGTATTTGGAAGAGTGCTTGCCAAAACTTCCCAATAAATTGAGGATCACAATTGGGCATGAGTACACGTGGCATCTCTTGATGGTTGAAGGCATTGTCGAAATAGATTTGCGCTAAGGTTGAAGTATCCATGGTATCACAAGTTGGTGCCAAGTGGATTTGCTTACTAAGCTTATCCACAAACACCACAATTGCGATGTGTCCTTGTATTGTCTTTGGTAAGGATGTGATGAGATCCAAGCTCACATGCTCCCAACAAGCGGATGGAACAGCGAGTGGGTGAAGGAGTCCACTTGGCTTCTAGTTGCTAGCCTTGTTATGTTGGCATCTCTCACACGATTGAAAAAATTCTCAAACATCTCATGTCATGTTGGACCACCACCATTGATGTTGGAGGGTACCCAAGTTCTTGTCTACACCCATGTGACCAGCAATGGGTAAACCATGGGCTTCTTGAAGGCGTATAAGTCAAAGATCACCTTTTGCAGGAACATAAATCCGGTCCTCATGGAATAAAAGGCACTCCTTGATGGAGAAGGTGTTGTACTCCTTATCGCATGCCGTAAGGCAACCATGTACCATTTGGAAGAAGGGATCTTGGTGTAGAGCTGACTGAAACTCATTTTGGACCTTGGAGTCAACTGACACTGTTGAAATTGCCGATGTGGTGAGAGGAAGAGACTTCAAATCAAGTCATCGTGATAAAGCATCAAGGATGACATGGAACCGACTTGTTTTATACTCAAGTTTGATGCCATATAGTTAGAGTTGTTCCTCTCATTGATGATGTAGACTCTTCATGTGTTCCAAGTGTAAGATCTGCAACAATGGTTTGTTATTGGTTCGCATGATCACTTGTTTCCCCAAGAGGTAATGCCTCCATACCTTGGTGGCGTATACCATTGCAAGTTGTTCTTGATCTTGAGCAGAGTAGTTTTATTCAGCCATATTGAGTCAACAAGACACAAAGACAATGGGATGGAGTCCATTTGGGAATTCTTGTTGCAACAAAGCTCCAATTGCAAAGTTAGAAGCATCAAAATCAACCGCATAGGGTAGTTGAGGATCATATGGTTAAAGAATGGGTCTTGAAGACACCATATGCTTTAACTTCTGGAATGCTTCTTCATGTTTGGTGGTCCATTGGAAGCTCAAGTTCTTTCTCAAGAGGTCAGTCAATGGTGCAGCCATATGAGCATAATAATGGATGAATTGTTGGTAAAAATTGGCCAATCCATTGAATGCCCGTACTTCTATAGCATCCTTCAGGGTAGGCCAATCAGTAATGGCCTTGATTTTCTCTTCTTCCATCTTGATCCCCTCTGATGAGATCTTATGACCCAAGAAGGTAACGTCCTTTTGCAAAAAAGCACACTTCAACTTCTTGCAGTAAAATTTCCATTATCGTAGTCATCTTAGGAGTCCTTGCACATGATTCACGTGTTTTGCCTCTGTATAATACTCTAAAGACAAGAGAAGAGAGAAAACACAGATTTCACACTCAAACATTCGATGCCCCAAAGGAGCACCTTCTCTTTATTATATAGACAAAGAGGATCTCCTCCAAGGAAGCTCCACCATAGGTTTAGGGACATAGATAGCTGACATGTTAGCAAGCTCCATCCTTGGATTACTTACTTGGATGGGTGACATGTCTGGTCTAGGTCCTATCTGGTTGGTCAAACAAGCTTTGACCAGAATGAATCTTTTAGGGAATCTTCCTGTAGGAATCTCGAAATCATGTGAGTAAGGTACCGTTGGAAAGCTCTCAATGAGACAAAGCAGTAGGGAGGAAAGGCTAGCTTTTCCTCCATTAGGGGGGGAATCTTCACATTTTTTAGGCCTAATTCATCTGTTTAGGCCTCCAAAATTGCCTTCAAAGATTTTAGGCATATTTTGTTCCTACTCTATTAGTAGAAGTCCACTCTTGGTGATACCTCTTTCTGATCTGTTTAGTCCATCATGTGTAACATCCTTCTAGATGTTACCAAACCAATTCTCACTTTTAAATTATATGTCTAGCTATTGGTTCTAAGGTTCTCAAGTCTATTTTTGTTTTTGCCCTATTTGTAGAAGTACTCTTTTGGTGATACTTCTATCTTATCTATTTTGACCATCATGTATAACATCATTCTAGATGTTACCAAACCAAATTTCACATCTAGGTCATATGGCTACCTCTTGGTATTACACTCTGTCTTACTTTAAATTAAGATATCATCCAAGAACACTACCACGTACCAATCCAATAGTCTATCCAACACCCAATGCATCTGATCCATGAAGATTGTTGGAGCATTAGTGAGTTTGAAAGGTAGAACTCTCCACTCAAAATGCCCATACCTTGTACAAAAGGCAATCTTTTGCACATCCTCTCTATCAATAGGAATTTGCCAATAGCCGCTATGAAGATCCAACTTGGAAAAGTAGCGTGCTCCACTTAGTTGATCAACCAAGTCATCAATCCGAGGCAAGGGATATGCATTCTTCACGATTTGCTTATTGAGCCCACGGTAATCAATACAAAACAAAGTCCTCCATCCTTCTTTGGAACAAATAGTACCGATGCTCCCCAAGGAGAGGTACTATGTTGATGAAGTCCTTCTCCAACAACTCTGTAAGTGTTGTTCACAACTCTTCCAACTCCTTTGGTGAGAGCCGATAGATCGGTCTACTCACGAGAGTACTCCTTGGCAATAACTCAATCTTGAAGGGCATACCTCGATCGGAGGGTAATCCCTTTGGCAAATCATCCAAAAACATGTCTGCAAACTCCTAAACTATCTGATCAACCATTGCTTGATGAGGCTCTTGGCCCTCCTCCGATTCTTCTTGTGCAATCGGCTTGATCTACATCGTGAATACAGACTTATCTTCCTCAAAAGCTTGCTCTATGGCCGCTTTACTAACCAACTTCCCTTCTAAGGACTCATCTCTCTTCCAAGCTTGCTCCATGGTTGCCTTCTTGGCAAACTTCCCATCTTGGGACTCCACTCCCTTCAAGATTTGCTCTATAGCTACCTTATCTACAAACTTCCCATCTTGGGATTGACTATTCTTAGATGTCTTACTCAAAGGTGCCAAACAACCTAATCAGAAATTCCTACCTTGGTGTTGTACTTGAATTTGGCATTGGGTCCAATCGAATTGAACCTTATGACATTCATGCCAAGGTAGACCCAGAATGATATCATAATGTAGAGGTGCCACTACAAACCTCATACACTCCAAATACTCCTTCCTAATCTTGAAGTTAACAAGATAAGAGGTGCGGAATGCAAAACCCTTTCTACCATCCGCCATCATCAAACTACTTCCAATCATTGGATTGATAGGAATACCCAATTCCTTTGCTACTTGCATAGACATGCAATTCTTTGAACTTCCAAAATCAACCAAAATCCTACAACCCCAATTAGATATCGTACCTTGCAAGTGAAGCAAACTTGCATAGGTCGAGCCTCCAATCCCATTGGAACTAATCAAGCTCCCAATAGACAGCTCAAAATCTCCTACTAGGATTCTTTGTTTCCTTGATCATTCGGTTCCACAAACTCCATCTGGGCAACTTGTCGAGGTCCCCTATTCCTAAGTGGACAATCAGCAATGCAATGTCCAACTTGGCAACAATAAAAATAACCTCCATTTTGTCGCAATCTTTCTTTATCTACTCCACCAAGTGGATTCCGTTGGATAGCATCAATCTCCATTGGTGATGGTTCTTCCACTTGTGCCTATTGTACTAGTAAGCTTGGTGTAAGTCAAGGTCAAGACCAAGTTGTCGCAACCAAGGAATCAAAGCGCTCAGCCAATTGCATGGCTTCTTCTACATTTTGTGGTTCTTGCATGGTCACCTCCAATTTGGTTTGTGACTTCAATTCCCGCACAAATCCATCTAGAACTTCTCCTTCTTGTATATGTGGAATTTGCATGATGATGTTTTGAAATTTGCATGATGATGTTTTGAAATTGTGTGATGTAGCCTCTTACGGAGCCAATTTGCTTCAACTCCACCAATTTATCTCGTGCGGCTCTGGTGGTATTTATAGTTTGAAATTGACCAAGTATTGCATCTTTGAATTTGGTCCATGTCAAGATTGGTGCAACAATTTGTCGTTCAGCTCTCTCCGCTTGGAATCGCCACCAAAGTTTTGCCACACCATCCAACTGGCTAGAAGCCAAGAGAATCTATTTCCGTTCATCTTGAAGATTGGTGGCTTCGAAGTAACGTTTGCAATAAAACACAAAATTCTCCATTGTGCTCGGAAGATTCTTGCCTTCAAACACCTTGGGTTTTGGAAATCAAATACTATCTTCTCCATCTTGGATTGGCGCTCTCTCTATATGTTCTTGTTGTTGTTGGTCTTGTTCATCCAACAATCAAGTAAGGTGCTCAATTTGTTGTTGCATTGCAAGGATAACATCCGGTATTGCCGCCATAGCTACTACTCTATCCTACTACTCCCAATTTATCTAATTGATTAACACATAGATACATCACGTCCACCTTTCTCCATAAGTGACAATCGAAAGTATCAAGGGTTCCTCAAACACGGTGATCATATGTAGAAAATCTTGCCCAAAGCGTGAAATGATGAATTGTGTGAATTGGTGCTTGTGTCAATATCTGGACATGAAAGTTCCAATGGTTTGGTGGAAGTGGATTTGGTGGTCCAAAAATTCCATCCATCCCATTCTTGCTCTTATACCAATGTAAAAGACCAAGACCAAGGAGAGAAATAGGAG
This sequence comes from Lunularia cruciata, assembly GCA_948567375.1. Classification (NCBI taxonomy): domain Eukaryota; kingdom Viridiplantae; phylum Streptophyta; class Marchantiopsida; order Lunulariales; family Lunulariaceae; genus Lunularia; species Lunularia cruciata. Next base: position 20,230,293 of record OX419759.1, read on the forward strand.
ATTGGAAACTCACATTGGGACACTTGAATGAGGGAAAACTCTGAATGCCTAGCATGAGCTTTGGCTTTGATATTTATAGGTAGCATACAAGGTCCTTGAGAAGCTTCTCAAGAAGCTTCCTCAAGCTGCTTTCTTAGAGTGCAAGCCAAGTTAACTAGGAAGCTTCTCAAGAAGCTTCCTTCTAGAAGCCGCCTACTTGGCGTGCAAGCTAAGCTAGTTGGAAGCTTCTAGAAGCTACTTACTTGAGGTGCAAGCTACGCTAGCCGGGAAGTTTCCTAAGAAGCTTCCTAGATACTTTTGGAATATTCTGGGCTAATTTGTCTTATGTGCTACTTCGTAAGCCCAACTAACTCTGTCGCTAAACTCCATATTGTTATAGCTCATGCTACTCTTCTAAACTTTCCCGCTTGACCCAATATCCTACACCATTGTAATGAAGTGGACTTTGTGGTATCATGTGGCAAAACTTGTCTCCTAAAACGTGTAGCCCTAATAGACTCCTCCCAAAGGGCAGCCCAATCTCATGCTCAGAATTGATGAAATCTAACAACCACTTCTCTATGCACCGCATGTCCCCCTCCAGCATAACAAAAGACACCATCAAGTGAGTAAGAAGAATAAAAACCATGCTAACTCATCCAAGGGATCTCGTGCCAAACTATCAAGTGGTAAGCAAAAATCCTATCTAGCCTCATCATGGAGTGTGCATAGTAGCTTTTGGACTAGACTTGGACATGGAAAACTAGTTTCAAATAACCCCAAAATGCAACCCGTATGAGAAGCTAACCACTCCCATGACTTGATTGGTATCCTTGGAACGATCAACGAAGAGATAGAAGAGATGTGGGTAATCTCAAGTGTCATTGTTGATGATGTGATTGCTCTCCTCATGTGGGCATCCCAAGTGATCCAATCATAGTCCTTATGCATCCTTCACACATGGATCTTTACCCCTTGCGAGGTAAAGGATTGATGATACACCGGGCATAGTTTATCCCAAGTCATTCTAGGCGGCCCCACATGGAGAGATGTAGCCATGGCTAGCACAAAAATAACAATAGTACACATGATGCTCCTCTCCACATCTCTCCATACTTGCAAAACCACAACATCTCACATCCCAATTCATATAAGAAAATATTATCTCTCCAATCTCTAAAAATTATAAACTCTCATAACTTTCAATTTCCATCTCCAAAAAGTTTAAATCAAATTTCCATAAAACTTAATCATGAAAACAAAGAGATTAGAAATGAAAATTCTAGACCCCATCACTCTCAATGTATAATGATCACTCTAAACCATAAAGCACCTAAAAATCCTAATAACTCTATTCTACTCAATTCTTCATAGTCTTCAATCTTAGGTACCAATGGAACAAAAATTGAAAAATGAACTGAATCTATTATTCACTCAAGTGCTATATGCTAGACACAAGGACTACCATGTAAAAAAAGTGAAGGATGGAAAGATCCCATCAAACCGTACAAGAGAGATGAAGAAAGTAGAATGGAACTAGGCCCCAATATATGCTAGAGAGCACTCTGAAACTATATATCTTTCCTCTCACATCTCTCCTTCTCCTCTCCTCTCCCGGCTCCACACTCTCCCGCACTCCTTCCATCAATCGAATCCATCCCAGTTTGAGCAAGAAAAACCTTTATCTTTGAGTGGACTGAGCTTTTATTGAATGAGAAAGATACGTAGGAGGACACAAATGTTGTAATGGTACAGACCTGTTTGGAGCAAGTTTGGTCAACTGGTTGCAAAAAGAAAGGTTGACCAGTCAGAAAGCTGAGATTTATCAAATTTCCAAAGTTGTTTCTGGTTACTGACTAACTACAGTAGCTCAACAAGACAATTGCGTGTGATAATAAGAAGAAAAAAGGCGACTGCGTAGGAAAAATGAAGGATGGGAAGATCCCATCAAGCCGTACAAGGGAGAGACAAAAAAGGTAACATGGAGCTAAGCCCCAATAGAGTCTGTATGAGAAATCTGCCCTACCGCACCTAAGATATCCGAGCTATGCAAGTCATATGGTCTACACACAACTAGAGCATCCGAAGAAACATCACCTAATGTGATTGCTCTCCTATGGATTGCACCAGCCACTACCCTCTGTAGAGCAATGGACACACGCTGTCTAAAGTAAGCTACAAAGTATGAGAGTGAGAGTGGTACCCCCTGGCGCCTAACATGATAAGCTCTTGCGCACTCCCTGACAAATGTGTCAAATGCCCTGTCCATCGCTCCATATAACTCCAAGGCTAGAGGGACAAAGAGGTGACCTCGTTGCATGCCCCTATACTTGGAGACCTTGCGACCTGCTGCTGCACTCGCCGCCCATCCAAGGGGATGGGTAATCACTCCCTCCGAAACTGTATCTCGCGTAGGGTCCGTGACCACAACATCCGCTTCTGTCACCTGATCATCTCGGACCAAGTATAAGTCTGCCCTGACACGTGTCGTCTGCAATGCATACAAACGCTCCCTCCAAGCCAAGTATCCACTCTCGCCTGCCATAGCAAACACTATGTCTCTAATGGCATCATGGGTAGCTATCCTCTATCCTCCAAAAGGACACCGTGTCATGTGGACCGCCGCTGCATCTAGTGTAGAACCACACTCACAAGTGAGTAGTGAAGATGCATATGGGTGGACCAAACCTAGGCAAAACCTCATCGCTGTAGAGAAAGTAGCCGGTGCGAGTCGGAAAGCCCTAATGCATGGTTGAGCTAGGATCCACGAGCCTACACCTTTACCGGAGCAAGAGCGTAGACGTGCTCTAGTAGCCTGAGGAATGGACGAGTCAACTAAGAGAGAATGTAGCGTATGCTCACACTGTCGCTCCATCAAGGAAGATTGTACACCTCTAGTCCAATCTGACGATAGTGAAGCAAATAGTGGAAAACCCTCTCGTTCTTGTGGGGATAGACTATCTCTCGTCTGCCGCAATAACACCTGGAGAGAAAAGGATCCTCCCTCCACCTCTGTCACATAAGTCTCCAAAACCGGCCTATCAGCAACCACAAAACGAGAGGCAAGTAGGGGTGCCGAGAGAGCCCAACTACCCAAAAATGCTATAGGTGCCATCTCCTCCATAGAAAGCAAGCCAACCCCACCACATGAGATCGGTAGAGCCGTCTGTCTACGTGCCAAATCCCTTGTCACACACTCAAAAGTCCCTGGTCCAATAATATCACCAAAGACTCCCATAATCCTACTATCAAATGCTCTCAGACGTGATAGGAAGGACGGTGAGGGTGGAACTGTACGGATGAGGTAGGATGGTCGACGAGCAATATTGGAAGAGAGTATACCAAATGCCACCTGCGGATCTCCTAGTAATGGAAGGTCATCCACATGGAGAACATCCTCTGCAAGGGCAGCGTCCAAGAAGCGTGTGACAAAATCCTCCGATCCTACTGGCACTCCAAGAACACGAAGTCCTTCTGTGGATGTGATACACCCCTCTTGAAGCTCAAGGTGGGAAGGGATACCTAAAGGGGACCATGCCCTACACTTTGACACCTTGACTCTCAAGCCTACTAGATGTAGCTTGGTAGTCAAGTAGTCAAAGGCCTGCCTAATCTGATCTACAGGGCCTACGATATGTGTATCATCTACCAAGGAGGAAAATACACAACCTGGCATGGCCAAAGTAGTAGACAGGAGAGCTCTAAAGTGAGCCATGGCAAATAAGGGCCTCCCCAAAGGATCTCCCTGACGTGTACAAATAGCTGACTCCAAGACGGTGACTCCCTCTTGTGAACCACCATGCTGGTAGTAAAAGAAGCAGGAGAGCCATAAAAAGACCACACAAAAGGAATGAGACTCGCCAAGGATCCACCAGCCTCCCTAAGCTCTCTAAAGATGGATGCACGTGAGACGCTATTAAAAGCGTTCTCAACATCCACCTGTAGGACGACCCACTCCGGATGGATATCTAGGAGTGCTCTAATGCCTAGAGATATAGCCTCACATCCTCCAGGTGTAGCTACTCCAAACTGATGTGGACTAAGGTGATGTCAAAAGTGAGAACGATGCTGAAGAACAATGGTACGACTGACCAAACGCAAAAAGATCTCTCCAATAGCAATCGGTCTAATGCCTCCCGTGTCCTTCTTGCTTGCGAGAAGTCGACTAGCACCTAAGACCTGACTAACAGACATAGGAATGTCTCCTCTCGCTACTGCTGCAGCCACCTGAAACAACTCGGTAAAACCACTAGAAGGATCATCTGCCTGGAAGCAATCTCTAAGGTGCCCATAAACCATCCCTGACAAGCCTCCTGAGGAAAGGCGAGGGGCAGTGCACAATGCTTGTGCAAATAGCGACCTATCAAGACATAAAGGCTGCTCAGGCTGATAATCTAAGACCTCTAGTGGTAGTCCCTCTATTGCTATAGGATGCAATGAGCGTAGGGAAGAGATGGTCTCATCAGTAGGACTCGCTATAGACAAAGGGTGTAGCGCTCGTGCTGCTCTACTAAACTCTCCTGCCTGACCCAATGTCCTACATCGTCGTAATCGAGTGGAATCTGTGGTATCCTATGGCGATGCCTGTCTCCCAAATCGTGTAGCCCTAACAGACTCCTCCTGAAGGGCTGCCCAATCCCCCGCTCGGAATGGATAAAATCTAGCCGCCACCTCTCTATGCCCCACATGTCCCTCTCTAGCATAACGAAGACACCATCGAGGGAGTAGGAGGAATAGGAACCACGCTAACTCGTCCAAGGGATCACGTGCCAAACGATCCAGTGGTAGGCAAAAAGCATGTCTAGCCTCATCATGGAGTGTGCGGAGTAGCCTATGGAATAGACGTGGACATGGAAAACTAGTCTCAAATAACCCCAAAATGCAACCCACCTGAGAAGCTAACCACTCCCACGACTCGATCGGTATCCCTGGAACGATCAACGAAGGTATAGAAGAAGCGTGTGTAATCTCGAGTGTCACTGTTGTCGATGTGGTCGCTCGTCTCACGTGGGCATCCCAAGTGGTCCAATCATAGTCCTTGTGCATCCTTCCCACATGGGTCTTTACCCCTTGCGAGGTAAAGCGTTGGTGACACACCGGGCATGGTGTATCCCGACCCGCTCTAGGCGACCTCACATGGGAAGGTGTAGCCATGGCTAGCACAAGAATAGTGATAGTAACACATGATACTCCTCTCCATATCTCCCCATATCTGCAAAACCACAACCCCTCACATCCCAACTCACATAAGAAAACAATCTCTCCAAACCTTAAAATCTATAAACTCTCATAACTTTCAATTTCCATCTCCAAAATTTTCAAATTAAATTCCCATGGAACTTAATCATGAAAACCCATGAATTAGAAATGAAAATTCACAACCCATCACTCTCAATGTATAATGATCACTCTCAACCCTAAAAAAGCTAAAAAACTTCATAACTTTCTACTCCATTTTCCATAGTCTTCAATCTAGGTGCCAATGGAACCAAAATTGAAAAACAAAGAGAATCTACTATTCACTCGAAGGCTACATGCTAGAGAGCACTCAGAATTTATCAAAATTGTCTCACGTCTCTCCCTCTCCTCTCCCATCTCCACACTCTCCCGCAGCTCCAAGCTCCAAACTCCAAACTCCAAACATAGGAAGACTCCATCAAACCGCACGAGGAAAAGACATAGCTAGTATCAATGAGACGAAGATATCATGAGGTGGAGTGGCGACGTTACTTACTGACAAAGGATGTTGATTTTGTTTGTGGCAGTGAGGATGCCATGCTACTTCAATGGCGGAGTGTTAAACATATTATTGTTATTTTAAAAGTGAATCTTAAAATCCATATTCTTTCATTTAATTTATTATCAGTTTGCGATAGGGGTAGCTATTGTATTGTAGCACCATTCTACTCGTATATAGTTCATGATATAGTTTCCAATTGATAAATTGACGTCGGGAAGAAGAAAAAAAGGCCACCCCGTAGAATGGGAAGAAGGATGAATTGACGCTGGGAAGGAGTGGCCATGGTATTCATGGCGTGCCAAAGACTTACCCGATATACTTACGTGAGTATATATATACATCTGAATTCACGAAAAGAAACGATACACAGCATCGATACACCAGCAACGCCCGGAGCATTCATTGTACATATTGAACCGCATTGGGAGCGTTCAATATAAAGTTTCCAAAGGTAGAGTGTAGAAAGGGGTGACCCATAAAAAATTTGTATGGATATACATCAAACAGAAACAAAAGTGCTAATAACTAAATAGGGTTTCAGATTTAGCTTTTATGGATTCCTTAAATTTTTGTAAATGTTTTTACAGATAGTATGAAAAAATTGTATGCCCATGCATCGGAACAGGAGCGGTTTTCTCCTTAAGACTTTATGTGTAGTCTAAAATGTGAACCGTGGGTTTTTATGGGATATTGGATTACCATAGAACTATTTGTTGTAAATTTGATTACCCAGAGAACCATTTGTTGTAAATTTGAAAGCTTGAAAACGTGAATTTACCCATATTTTTTGTAAACCTTACTATAGTACGGGACATTCCCATTACTTCTCTATGGTACCCATCAAATATTCTATGGAAGTCATTAAATATCAACAAATATCCATCAATTTTAATCTGAAACTCCTTAATGTTATACATAAAAGTTATTCAGGTGATGAAATTTGTTTAGAGACTTAAGTGGTTTCATTTTTGGCTGTGTTTATGTATACCATTAGAAGAAGATTATTGGTCAAAATAACTAAAGTACATGACAAAATAATTGAAATATCTAGGGCATGTCAAGTTTGGAACAATAAGAAAGTGCGATGTGTAACAAGAAAAATTGAATACTTGAAACATTTGAAAATTCATCTTTGTAAATTGTATGAAATCATAGATAATCTTGCACTTGTTTTCAAAGAAATCTAGTTGATATAATTTGATTGATTCCCCGTGTCTTATTATTGATGAATTCTCTCAATCCTTCTCAACCAGATCTAACTCAAAATCAAGATGTGAGATTTATGCACACCATTGATAGTTAAAAGATGTGCAAACTCTAAATTCCACAAACTTTGTGAATTAGATTGTAGTATTTTGCATGTTGGTGTTGTGAAATGTTAGGTGTAGAAAACTTGGAGGTCATTCACTAAAACTCTTCTACTCCTCTTCCCCTTATGTTGATCTTTATGTGAGTCTTAATTCTAATCACTCTTTATCACAAAGCGTCACATTCCAAAAGCTATTGAAGATGGTATCACTAGAACTTTTTGCCAAGAGCAAAGTGAATTTTGAGGAAGAAAGGTTCCGGATAATGATGTCATTATGCATAGATTCTATTATTTAGAAGATCCAAAGAACTTCTTGCAAATTAATAGTGTAATTGTAAGAAACCTCCATTCAAAAGAATATTGCTTATTGGATGATAAATTATATAAGAAATGTGCACTATATATGAAATCATACAAAGATACTTGAGAATGAAAAGACAAGCGCACAAAAAAAGGTCTCATGGAGAAGGAATTGAAACAAGGAAGGAGAACTATGGATGATAAGTTAAATCATCTCTGGCTTCACTTAAATATAGTGGATTTGATGTTTGGATGTAGAGCCAATATTGCTCCTTTGCACTTGTAAGTATGTGACCTCTGTATCTTTATCTCCTATAGTTACACTATGCTTTGGGTTAGAAAGAGTCTACATGAGATAAAGATCTTTATCTCCTATGCTTTGTGATAAAGATACTTCACATGATAGTTACATTAGCAATTCAAAATTTCATGTACCAAATTACACTCATGTTGCTAGTGCAAATGATGACAATGAGGATGATCATAGCTTTGAGGTCTGAAGTATACTGAGTTTATAATAAGCATCAATGGTTAAATTTTCTTGCAAACATGAGTGGTTTAAATTCATATAGCCACTTTTTTTTAGCATGGTGTACATTGGTATACACCAAGTTACATTGGTTTTTGCATGATGTGCTTTGGTCCACACTAGATATAAGGAGATGAATTTAGGAATACACCAGTGTGTGTTGCAATATATGCTAGTATGCATTGGGAATTACCAGTGATATGTCATGTGCTAAGGGATCAAGGGTGTGCATTCAAGGTATTGTTGGATTGACATTGGTGTGTTGGAGCAAACTTCAAAGGAGAGGTGTGTACTTGTGTGGTATTTTTGTGCACTCAAACACACTCTAGTGCTTTGCTGATGTATGCTTGGAGTTTAGGGAATCCATTAAAATCTTTTGATAGAGATTTCACGAGCTATTCTAGCTCAAAGGAAGATTTAACATCTTGGTCTAATTAGCAATCAATTATTCAAGAGGAGCAACATAAATGACAAGGATGAGCATATAGACTAAGTGCAAGTAATATTGGGACTTTGAATTTAACTCATTTCTGGTTCTATACCAGAATTCCACTTAAATACATGAGTAATGGGAGTAGAAATGTTCTTTAGTTCTAATAGAGACTAGCCAAAAATATCACAAGATGTAGTATTTTATGTACACACCAACAACACCCAACACACATCAACATCAACAATCATATACCAATAACATCCAACACTCATAAGAGCATAGCCCAAAGCATTTGAGGATAACTTAGTACATCCGAGCATAATCCAACTAACCCCAACTTAGTCATTGAGATATTTTCTCCAAAAACAAATCAAAAAAATTCAAGATAGAAACTCAATTTATTCACATATAGTCTACCCCTCTAAAATAATTTTCTTGGGACAAATCCAAATTATTATTTTAGAGAGTTTATTATAGTGTGAAGCGGAAATTGAGTTAAGAACCAATCAAATCTTTTCCCTCTCAAGAGCCAACCACATCTCTTCCTTCCCAAGAGAATGTCACATTTTTCCAAAAGTATTTTTTTCATTTTGACAAACATATCTTATCCCTCCCAAAATGCAACTGTCTTTGATTCTTGTTATCTTTGTTTCAATCTTCTTTGTCACAATACCTTAGTGTGGCAAAAGGTCACCTACAAGGTGTTAAGCACACCAACCTCATGAATGAAGATATAATTCTTATTTAGAAATATATGCAAGACCAACCAAAAACTACATAGAAGTAGATTGTGCATTAAGTTGAAGAAATCAAGGGCAATGAAGTTAGCCATGCAACTATCTTGAACTAATTGAAAACTAGTGAAAAGTGTTTAAAGTGCAGTGAGGACTCAAAGAAGGGAACTTTGGCATCAAAACACATGCTCAAGGTACAATATCTTATGTTTGTTTGTTGCCATTCACCATGGAAACTCATAAATGGATTTTGATTCATGTTGCATCATTTTATACATATAACTAATAAAATATTAGGAGAAAGAAATAATATAATAGTATAAAATTAGGATTTTATTATTTTAGCTTTAGGTCCCAATGTCTTCTCTTCATGACACATTGTTTATAGATAAGGGAAGATCACCTTGCCAGATTTATTTTCTCCATTCCACTTGTGTTTTTCAATTTTCTTGATACTTTCTAGCCAAACTTGCTTATTTGATCTTATTTGTTCTCTAGTCTAGGAGTTGGCACACTTGAAGTATGGCATGCTCTTTCATGGAGTTGCTTTTAGGTTTTCCTCTCTGTTTATTTTGAAGCATATGATTGAGTAGGCCTCTCCTAAAATTTTCTACTTTTATGACCTTCATTATAGTTTGAACAAGAGCACATCTTCTTAGTTTGAGTATACAATGAAATTTATCTTGACCATTACAGCTCGGTTTATATTTGAGAGTGACAAAGCTGACCAATTTTTTTATGTTTGAAGTATTTAAATGATATGCATATCTTATAGTGTTATAAGTTAGGATTGTGTAAATTACTACAAGATTAACAACAAAATAGTGAGAAGCAAGACTTAGTACCTTTGAGTGATTACCATTGAACTTGATTTAGAACCTACGAGTGATTACCTTTGAACCAAATTTAGTACATGTGAGTGATTACCTTTGAACCAAATTTAGTAGCTTTGAGTGATAACCTTTGAACTAGAATTGGTGCCTTTGAGTGATAACCTTTGAACCAGATTTCTATATAGACTAGACAATATCCTAAATAGTTAGAACCAAAACTTTGAACTCAATAAATGGAAACACCATGCAAGTGCATGAATCACCTTGGGTGATTGCAATGTTATGCTATCCAAACTTATGATGGAAGGGCACATGATAGTGCTATTGTTTTGAATGAACGAAGAGAGCCATCTCTTAAGAGCATCTCTTTCTAGCCATGTTGAGTCTCATTCACTCAAAGTGCGGGAGGAAATTAGACAAGTTGATAGACCTACATTTATTCTAGAAACATCACATGAATGCCACAACCGTCTTAGGCAAGAAGTGCACTTTTTTGGATTGATGAGAGTGAGATATAAGGAAAAACCTTGCAAGGAAATGTAGATATTTCACATAATACACTCCTTGTTGCTTGTTGCTATTAAGATTTGATGAAAATACCTGGGCATAAATCCTTTGGCAAAATGCACAAAAAAAGTCCTCCCAATCATGAAAGCATCTCCAAGCCAATAGTTTCTCTACAAAATCTCATCTCATTGTCTAGAAAAACTCAAAAAAGTACTTCACTATAAAAAATGTTACACATCAAAGCCTCTTCAACTATATGGACTGTTTGACAAAAGCACATTAACATTGGTTAGCACAGTTTCTCATGAAAAAGCTATATATAATTGACCATGCAAAAACACATCTTCAAAAAGATGCAATCCAACATGAGAAAATGTCTGTCCTTGAGCCTTGTTAATAGTCATGGCATAGGCAAGACAAAAAGAAATTGACGTCTAGATAGTGGAAAATGCAATCCACTACTTTCAGTAATAAATTTATGTCATGGAATAAAAACAATATTACCTATAATAATCTTGGCATCAATAACCTATGCTATAAAGTGTTGAACAATGAGACAAGTTCCATTGCATAATCTAACGGAAGGATTCAAATTATGTAAAAGTATAATGGGAGCTCTTACTTTGATAGAAAGCGTATGTGGTGGTGTAATTTTCTAAGGACAAGAGAAACCCCAAGAGAAACACAAGGTTTCATTCCTCAATACTCCAATGCCCCAAAGGAGCACCTTGCCTTTATTTTATAGCAAAGAGTATCCACTCAAAGGGAATTATGCCCTTAGATCAAATACATGGATTGATGATATGTTAGTGAGCTAAACACTTAGATTAGTTGCATGGATTGGTGATATGTAGATCCTTGTCCTATTTGGTTGGTCAAATAAGTTTGACCAAAGGGAATCTTTGAAGAATCTCTCTATAAGAAGCTCAAAAAACATGGATGAGGTACTATTGGAAAGCTTTCAATAAGACAAACAAGAGTGGGAAAAAGAAATCTTTGATCCCAAAGGGGAGATTTTGAAATATTCTTTGAGGCCTAATTTATCTGTTTGGGCCTCCAAAATTGGCTTTGAATTTTTTAGGATACTTTTAGCCTCTACTATATTAATAGAAATATTTTTTTTGTGCACCTCTATTGAATCGATTTAGACCATCATATTTAAAATCCCTGAAAATATTACCAAGCCAATTTCCAATTCTAGATAATTTTTCTAGCTAATGATATTACAAGTGGAAAACCATTTATGTCAAGAGTATTTAGATATTCAATAGGAATTGATGTTGCATTTTGGTCATCGTTAGCTTGATCAAAATTGATAATAAAAATCATGAAAATCACCTGGTAAAAATACTAAAATAGATTTATTTATCAATGAACTTCAACATTTCAAGGAGCTAAATTAGCTCGTGCACTTAAAATAATTCTCTGGTCGATGCTTCATCTTTAACTCCAAGGTAGATAGCATTAATTAAATCTTGATGGCACAATCATCATTATAGGACAGTGCACGTATTGCCTATCATCAACCATGGGGAGGAGTTTGTTGTTGCTGAGGCGCATATTCTATCATAGATGAAAAAGAGAAACATCAGTCCATAATGGTGATTCTTTGATGGACAAAGAGACAATTTCTGCCTTGGTTCCTTTTCGTGTAATAAGGAGAACTTGACAAAAATCACCAGACATAACAAAAATAATCCCACCAAAAGGCACATTCTTATTCTTATCAATAAGATCATGTAATGTTAGTCATAGGAGCTTCATCCCAATTAATGAGCTTTGTTTGATGAATTAATTCTCCTAAATCACTTTGTTTTGTGATTCTACAGGTGGATGTACGATCAAACTCCATTGGTATTTTGAAATAAGAATGAGCTATGCGACCTCCTTCAAGCAAAAGTGCAGCGATGCCATATGAAGCAACAACAAGTGCAATATCTTTATATGACCTGATAGTTTTTAGAATTAAAATTTCAATGTGCGTCTTACCTATTCCACCTGGTCCATAAAAAAAAAAAGAGTTACCTTCTCTAACTGTGTATGCATCAATAACCACATTACACACCGAACATTGATCGGCATTTAGATTCAAAATGCCAAAACCCTCTTGAAGTTGCTCAATTGGATAATTATGTTCAACTTCTATTAATCTATTAGTTTCCAAATGCTCGAGAGAAATGATAGGAAGGGAAAGGTTATATGATTTAAGGGATTCACCAAAATTACCAAGAGAGTCACGCAAATAGAGCAAACCCAAACTTTCTATTTCTTCAACAGTAGGATTTTGGATACCCTGCCGCTGCAAAATCACTTTATGAGACTGAAAAAATAATTATTCTAGACAGTTTATTATTTTATAGGAGTTTATTTTACAAAGGTATGATTGTACAAAAATCAATTTTATTATTGTAGATTGAGAAGACTGTTCGATTGGATGATGAAGGCACGACAATGTTGCATAACCATAGTTTGTGTCTTCTCTCGGTGTTGCTCGAGCCTTACAAAGGAGGATCTTGGTCTACAGTTTCTACCTCGTCTTCCTCATCCTCCTCTAACCAGATATCAGCTCCAATTATTAAAAAAGTTGTGTGAACTATACATACAGTGATCCATTTGAGATTTGAGCAAGTACAAATTTCTACCTGAGTCTTTAAATTGGACCCTTAATTTCCTTAACTTGAATCCAAATTGGACTGTGATCTCTTTAATACATTTTCTTGAAATTGGATGTACTTTGATAATATACACCAAAGCATGAAATGAATCTGAATGCATTTGGGTAAGTATTTTCTAAAAACTCTCGGATCCATATCGAAACACCACTCATCTGTATCATTTTCATATCTCATATCGCTCAATTGATTTTGCAATTTCCGACAGTCACTAGTACACGATATATACCTTACACTCTTAACATCGCAGCCACTCTTTTGATCTATCCAAATTTCATAACCAAAAACTCGAAAGAGTTTATGGTTACGAAATCTTTCAAGTTCAGATTTTGCCAATTGTGAATTATGGGTTATGAAACTTTTCGAGTTCAGATTTTGCAAATTGTGAATTATGGGATGGCGTGCATCATCGCGGACAACCTACGAGGAGGACTATTAGCAAGAAAGAGGAGGACCATTAGCAAGGAATCAGGCGATGAGAGAGGAAATGCCATAAGAAATGTTTCTCTCCCAAGTGAAGCATGTCACCAATTTTGAATTGCAAAGTATTCAATGCTCTTTAATTCTCCACTAAAGGTTTTCAGTTATGTGCATGTGCTCTACCTGTAAATTTATTTTCGATCTCCTTGCAGAGTACCCATTCAAATGTTTCAGGTTACCCCAAAACTTAACATTGAAAGCCCCATTGTCTACCTTCAAGATCTAATGGGTCAGTGAAGTGATTGATATTCACATCTAACTTCATATGGGCCAAACGTCAGCTTTGTCCTCAGGGCCTTCAATCACTCGACTTTAACATCTCACCTATGTGTGCAAAATAACCGGGTGTCCTGTAGTCAGCACTCAGCACGTCAGTTGAGCCAAATGAACTGACCGACAGCAAGTGCTCCGACCATACTTGAGGAGCATATTTATTAGATGGATAGATGATATATGTCTCCTGCAAATAGAGACAAATAACCTAACCAACAGACATACAATTAGTCATCCTAAGATTTAAACTCAGATATTGATTTGGGCGGAGCGCCAAATCGATAATTAGTCCATACTGACAGCCCATGCACACACTCCAAGTATTCCTCCTAAAACTACTACTAAAGGCTCGAATAATTTAAGTTGATCCACTGCTGTATATGCTAGGATACCGAGACACAAACTTGTCTTCGGGAAATCCGTTTGCTCTAAAGCTCCAAAAGTCAATGAGAACACACTTGTTACAATCAGCCCAACTCCGGCTGCATTGAAGCCAGGCAACATTCTCCTGTAGATGGTCCATCTCCGGAAGCGGCCCCAAAAAGGCATGATACCGAATATGAGGAGAATTCCAGGGAGAAAGAGACCAAACCATGCAAGAGCAGCCCCTAAAATGAAAACGTAATCTCCGTTCAACGACATAATAGTGCCAAGGTAGGTGGAGAAGTTAAAAAGAGGACCGGGTAGTGCCTGCAGCCACGAAACAAATTGATCAAAGAGAAGTGTCAATGACGGACAACTTATGAATCCAAATATCAGTAGAATACTGGCTTCCAGATTTGAAGCTTTCATCCGATAGCTATGAGCCCTGTTTATGAATTTATGCGGTCCTTAAAAGAAACATCCATGCACACTCATATCCAGTTGTCGTCTTGACGTTGACACAACAACGACCATCTCCTCAATAAACATAGCAGTGTTCTGGACGAAGAATATACTTCCCGGGGTAATTTGAACGTACCTGTACGATACCAAGACCAGCATAGAATTGCTTGCTAGTGACCCAGGTATCTGGTTTATCAACACACACCCCATTCGCATCACATGTCCTTTGCACCACACCTTCGTATAACATGGGCAGGACCACCTGCATATGTGTATATACTCTGTTACAAAGGCCCTTCGGAGAACAGTCCTTCTGAGTGGGGCAACTAAATGCTGGCTGATGTGAACGGCAAACGAGAAGGGCCAAGAGAGCTATAGATAAGACTTTACTGGGAAGCTGAATGAACAATGTATTTCCTATAAGATCTTTGAAAGAACCTATTTCATCTTGCTTTCTGCAATGTCTGCCAAAGACTTTGATCAGTACCTGTCCACCACCAAAGATGATGGATCCGATTCTATAAAACACTTCCCACCAGCGCAGTGGGTCTGGAGCATCGCTCAGCACATTGACCAGTACTATTGTTATGACGAGGACAACAATCCACGTGCCTAACAAAATTCCACCGATGGGCATATTAACTCCGTGAGAGCGTACGGACTGATCTTGTACCTGTGAGTTCAAACCATTGATAATGAGTAATTATATTTACAGAACGTTTTTTCTCCTCTGCTTAAATGGAAATCGATACGAACGATACAGGACCCAAACAAATCCACGTTACGTTACACTAGCCATATTATATCCATGTCTCCCTTGAAACTCATTGAAATCTAGCTTTCGACACGATCTGCCTCGAGTCTGATATTTGTTCCCATCTATTGCAGGATACTTTGGCCACTCACTTTAACAACTGATAGCGGCTGTTTTCTGTACAGTCCCCACAAAAGAGTGATCAGACCTCCAGCGATGATTAAGCAGGGAAATGTATATGCTTTGGGCCAGTAGTATGCAATGACAGTAGCTGCCGTGCAAATTGATGCTAAAAGGGGACCACTGCAGAGTTTGTAAGCCATGGATTTCGCAGCGGAAGCCACCAGTGCAACACCTACAGCTGAAACGCCTGCATAAATTTTACAAGAAGTTGCTTACAGCTTCCACAGCAACGTCCGGATTCGTTCAAAATCCGATCATGACCGGGGAACCACATCACGTACTGAAGAGCTTCTATCCTAAAAGCTGAAAGTATCAAACAAGGTAAACTCTATTACTTCGGCATGCATCTTGCTGCGACTTGCGGTGTCTTTAAGAATCTAACCATCCGTAAAAAGCTTGATGCGTGTTTCTGATACTTCCTGTTCTATCGAGAAACATCGAAGGACAATAATATAACAATCAACCTTGTACTCTCTACAAACTCTCGCTAAATTACCTGAAACCATGCCATCTAGGGCAGCTCGAGGATTCTCCAGTTGCTTCGCAGCAAATACTCCTATGCAGCACATGATCATAGCTCCGGGATACTGGAAAAGAACTCCGGATAATAGTCCACCTGTATATTTGGTCAGTCGCCATGAATGAAAGTCAGCCTCATGGAACGTCTTCACTGCAAATCAAGGTTTAGAAATATGACAAGTCGCTAATGGAACGACAAAACTGGGTTGAAGTATAATTGACAAGCTTATCAGATCATATTCACAGTCTGATCGATCATACGAAACAGCAGAAGTTCTGCTTGTGTACCTCTTACTCCCTTCTTTATAGTGCCAATTGCAAATGACACTTGTGTGGATGTTGGTCCAGGCATGCATTGCCCCAGGGCGAAAAGCTCTGCATAAATGTCTGTGCTCAGCCAATGCAGTTTCTCCACCAGACGCTACACACACAACGCCAATAAAGCAAGGTAAGCAATAACTTCATGATCTCCATACACAAAAGAAATGCAACGACAATGCAAGTTGAGAAACAGACAGAGCTGAGAATCAAATGCCTTCGCAACAGGAAAACTCAATACAGTGTCGAAAACTCACCTTCTCAAACATGGCAATATGAGCACTTGGGCCACCAAAAGCTGTCCATCCCAATAGAGAAAATTGCTTTGCTATATCCTTATAACCCACATCCACAATCTCGTCAACTGCCTCATTTCCAGAGAAATCCTTTGCCTGTTTCTGAGACACCAGCTCTTGAGGCATATCTGCCTCCCGTGCCTCAATATCCTGTCCGTCATTATTTACTGGATCGGTTAATCCTCCGGCTTCCGAGTCTCTACCAGTCATACTAACTGGAGACCGTCGGTCACCCATGGTTAAATTAAGTGAACCACAAGGATAGCAGAGTCAGCACAGTGTACCACTTCAAAAACCTGTCTGGCAGTGATCATCCTCCTTTTCTCTTGAAACTTCCCCAATTCCACAACCCTTACGAAGCTGACTGCACCGAAATCCAACAGGAATTCGAGAGTTGCAGTCTGCCTTACAGTGTGATTCTTCGGGCCTGAAGGAACCTGCAAGGAAATCATCAGGGACTTTTGACAGGGTTTGCAAGTGACCTCCAAAGAGCTATCATACATAGAGCATTACAAAATTTCTAAATTCTCTTCATCAACTTCGTTCAATAATCCCAGAATGCAGAAGCTACCTGTCATATGGTCCTCGACTATCTATGATCTATGATCATATGATCTACTATCTATGATCTATGATGAAAAGCGTCCGTTACATTCGGAAACAATGTGAGACATTTCTACTTCCATTACGACCAGGCCAACTATTATCTGATTCAACACACTTCTGGAGCAATTCAACTTAGTCCAACTCCATACTGACGCGACTAGGGAGCAGGATAAAAGTCCAGGAGCTCAAACACATTCAACCGAGATCCCATATGAGATCTTACGCCACATTCTTATTTACAATTCACATTCCTTGGATACGCCCAGCGTCAGGCGACTGCAGGAATCGCAACACCAATACAAACAGAACAGCAAGAATCTGCTAAAACCGCATCTCATACAGTCTACTCTCAAAAGTGTGACTCTCCACGAAATATGATTGTATCCACCACAATCTACTATACCAAAACAAAACTATCCAGTGCAGTGTACGATGAGCTCGCCTCTCCAATTGGAAAAATCTCTAACTGCAGTCCCCAGTAATCCACTTCTGTTGTACGATTCGAATCTATTTACAAAACTTTGATCCAGAAAACCAAGTCAAGCACTAACAAGGAAACTAAGATTCCCCGATACAGCATCAGTCGGAGCAAATTCTTCATGACGATTCACGTCAACCGCATAGCTCTTTTGTCTCCAAATCGAAACCAAGACAGACACTCTTTTCATAAATTCAAATATTTCTTATCCGTTTGAGCGCACCTCACTCTGAACACCTCAATCTCTCGTGTTAACTCCCTGCAGCCGTAGCCAGTACGTTGACTCCCACTTTACTGAATGCAGCAGTACCAGCAGCAACAACAGAGATCACCTCCACCAGCGGTCGACAATCAAGCACTTAATTATAAAGCGTACGAGATTGTACGGGAGAGGTTGACTTCACCACGAGAGGGAAGACGACGGTTCTTCCATCCAGGGAGGGAGCTGCTGCTGCAGTCTCTCTGGACTTCCAAAAGGAGATTATGATCGTAATGATGACGGTGAAGTCATTAGCATGTTTGCAAGTTAGTGTTGAGTTGCCCATCCCATGAGATCAGTTGCTACAGTTTGTTTGCAATTTGGTGGGCGGATCAAACGAATATCCTCGAGAGAAGACAACTCGCTTCACTGTTCACTCGCGTCAAATCCCGTCTACATTCGTCCTCTCGCCATGGATGTCTGCGCGCATCTCGCATCCCCGCTGCTTTCCGACGCTTGTCCATCTGATGTCCGCCTGGCTAGGCCTTGTCATGACCTTGCTTCCACTAACCCTGGTTGGTTAAACTCTGGCATCACTTCATGTTAACCCAGGGTCAAGTAAACAGGTGTAGCGTACTCGTAAATCTCCGTCTGGCGGGTTTAGTGTATATCTTAGGTGCGGTTGTGCAGATTTTTCATGTAAATTCTATTGGGATTTAGCTCCATTTTACTTTTTTTTCCTCTCCCTTGTTCGGTTTGATAGTGTCTTCTCATCTTTCGTTTTTTCTACGTGGTAGCCTTCCCCCTTTAGCGAGCGATGAAAGATTCATTATCACGACAAAATGTGGTGAAACTCGAAAGTATTATCCAAAACTGAGGTACAAAGAACCGTCCACTTTTCTTCTTTTTCCTATGTAAATAAACTGCTAAAAGATCAATCAAGGAATATGATTCGTTCTTAATAACACTTAATTAAACTTCGAGCAGTTTTCCCAAGTCGATGATGGAACAGTGATGCATATTAACTTTCTTTAATTGGAAAAAGGAACAGATAATGTTATCTTATTGAATTTTTCCCAGTAAATATCACCTTCTTAATATGATGATCACGATATTGTAAGTAAGCATGTATATAATATAATAATATATAATATGCACAAATAATGGTCTAGTTTAAGTTAAAAATAGATTCAATATAGAAAGATTCTTTACTGTACTTATGCAAAAAGTGTCCCTGTATATATCCCACTTCTATGCCGAACACTTTTAGGCCAATGACGTAGAATCAAAAAGAGTATATTTTCATCTGATTCTAGGTTGAGTATATTCTCCGTTGGAATACTCAATACTCAGGTGTAAGTTCACTGCTTTAATTTGATTAAATCTAAAGTTTGTGAACCTGGATCTTTAGGGTTTTGACGATGGATTTACAGTTTCTATCTATTTCTATCTATCTATTTCAATT
The DNA here is from genome assembly GCA_948567375.1 of Lunularia cruciata. Classification (NCBI taxonomy): domain Eukaryota; kingdom Viridiplantae; phylum Streptophyta; class Marchantiopsida; order Lunulariales; family Lunulariaceae; genus Lunularia; species Lunularia cruciata. The sequence goes on from OX419759.1 coordinate 20,249,725, forward strand.
ATATATATATATATATATATATATATATATATATATATATATATATATATATATATATATATATATATATATGCGCTTTGAATAGCCTATTTCAAATTAATAGTGGTAATTGGGAATTTGGAATTAAAAATTATTTCTAACAAGTTTTATGCTGTATTTTATAGGATAGAAACCTAGATTATTATTTTCTAATTTGTAATCTACTTGGTTTTATTGTATTCATTTACAAAATTTTAATAAAATTTCTTTACAAAGTAATATAATAATACTATAGATTCAAGTTTTTTTAGTTTTTGTTTTAGGCATGATTTTGTCCTGTTAATTTCATCATTCATAGACTACTTGTATAACTCATAAAGTTATGATGAATAAAAATGTGATCTTATATTCAAGTCAATAATAGAAAATAATCTATTCGTAAAAGGTTCAAAATTTCTAAGTCTTTATTTTGACAGGTGATATAAAGTACAGAAGTAAATATACCTATAGATCTAGAAATCTGTTTATAAAACTGGTAAAAATCCTAATTTATGACTTTTAGTTTATACAAAACAAAGAGGACCTAGTATGACATTCAAATTTCAAATCAAAACAGAATAAAGATGTTTATATTTGTTCATAACTTGATAATTACAAAATGAGAACAAGGAAACTGAATTGCTTTTCTCCATACTAGAAAATTCATATTAAATTACAATAAATATTTTTATTTTCATTTTTCAAGTTAAAATGTTTTTATAATTTATTATATGCATAATGTTGATTAATTACTTATTAAGAGCTAAGTATAAAATATTTAAACATGGAATAAAAATATACTAAAATTTTCTAATATGATATTGCTTTTTAAATTTTAAGGTTATTTGTGAAAGTAATTTTGGTGCTAAAAATATTTTTAAATGAAAGCTTCTGTAAATTTCTGAAAAAGTATTTCTGTTATTGATCTAGAATAATTCTTATCCATTGAGGCATCAACATAGAAATTATAAAATTAGGTTTAAAATATTATGAAAAATCATATAACATTTTCAAAACTTAACTAATACTCTGTTAAATTTATCCATGAATAATTTCTAAGTGTCTATGAAATAAATATAAATTAAATTATATATTGAGATGAAATCATTAAAAAAAGCTTTTACACTTAAATAAAATATTTTCATACTTTCGATTAAATACAGAATTTTCTAAATATAAATATAAATTTTACGTATGAAAATACTTTACATATTAATTATATCGTCTATCAGATAACAGAGCTAATATTTATAAATCGATTTTTATACATATTAATGTAAAGCTGCGATGTGCTAAGCGAACAGTGAGTGAACGAGAAATTTTATATATATATATTTCCAGAAACTGATCAGAATCGTCCCTTTTTCTGTCTGACAGTGCCTGGCCCTCGTTTTGTCAGACCAAAAAAATTCCCGCCCCCTACGGGCCTCTACCGCTGGTATCGTCCCCTTTGGCCAAAAAAGCAGTGCGCGGGAACCATTTCCGGCCTTCGAACCTTCGGAAGTCTTCGGAAGCCAAAGAAGTCTCCTTCGGAACCACAAAGTGCTGCGCACCTCTTCTTATAGTCTCGTGCCTTTGGCAGCCATATACGCACGTAGTGCGCGTGGAGCGTGTTCGGGGAAGGAGAGGGGCATAGCACTCGACCTGACGGGGAGCGCTTTACGATTTAAGGGGCATCTTGGGCCCGTACTTCATAAAGGCCTAAGGCTTTATTCGAGGCTTCGCTTATCAGTTCTGGGGTTCCCCCAGCCAATCCGAAGCACTCAGTGTGGTCCTCCCTAAGCATTTACCAGTCTGCGAACTTGGCGACTCCGTCTTGTTTGGTCCTTCCTCAAAGGGGCCCTTTCTTCCCCTATTTACCTCTAAATATTTAATTTTAAATTTTACTTATAATATATATTAAATATAAGGATCTTAAATTAAGTATAATATTGTAAACCATTTGCTAAAAGAGATGGGTTAATCCTTTTGTTAACAAGAATTTCCTAAATCTATATTTTATGCATATAATTTATAATAAATATTAATATCTATAAAAAATATGTAAGTCTAAATTAATTTCCCTTTTAATCATACTATTTAGTTTTAAAGTTGAATTATATAAAATTATTGGGTATTTTATTAATTTTACATTTATATACTTCAATGATACTATTTAGTTCTAAAATTGAATCATACACATGATTTACATATAGTTCAAAATTTATTTATATATAATTCTCTCTCACTTTAGAATATTAGAATATTTATATTACTTACTCTCACTTTAGAATATTAGAATACCGCTCTCCATATTAGAATATTTATATTATTTTTACTCTCATTTAATTTTCATTTTTCATCTAAATAATATATTATAAAAAATTTATCACACAATTTAATTGGTAAATAGGAATAAATATTTAAAAATCAAATATATACTTAAAAAATAAATCTATAAATTGATGAAGATTAGTAGTTTTAGAGTTTTCCATGTAATAATAAGAAGTAAAACTGATAATATAATATACCTTGAGATTTAAAATTCCATATAATTTTTCATATAGTAACATATTCATGTTATTGAACTAGAGAAATGCTTATATGTATTATTTTTTATAAAGAAAATTTGAATTGATAAATAAACATTTTATGCATAAATTTTCAGTTCTATCAGATAACAGAAGTAATATTTAACTATAGACATTTCTATATGTATAATATAAAATTTTGTCCTTAAATAACATAAAAGATAAGGATCTGAAAGTAGGTATAAGATTGGAAAAGATATCACATATTATAAACCGTATCAAAAGGAGATGAATTTGTCCTTTGTTAGCAAGAAAGTCTCTAGTTTTACGTATATAATTTGGATATATATAGTGATTTTATTTAATTTATAAAAAATTTATATTAATGACTATATATATTGATTTCATCTTGTTATAAAAGTTAAATCATGTACAACTATTTATGTATATGTTCAACTTATACTTGGATAAAAATATAAATAAAAAAATTAATTTGTCTGATTCACCTGTATATAAAGGAAGGAGTGGATGACTGTAGTTGATCTCACTTTTCTTCCTCTCAGTACATTATAGTAATCTAACTTCTCTAAATTTTTTGCAATCTCTTTTTCCTTCTCATTATCAATATACTTGCTTTTTCCACTCAAAATGAGTTCCACGATACTTTTCTTGTTGGTGATTCTTGCAGGTTTCTTTTCATGCAATGGACAACGGTTAGGCGAGATGAAGATCACAAGTGATCTTACCAACGGTGTGGTTTTGGAATGTACTGCGAGGGGCATTCCTGGTGTCCTTCAACCTTACCGGCACTCTTTTGGAGTTCACAAAACTTGGCCATTCCGGTTCATTATGAGTAAAGATTATCTATATTGGCCATTCCAGTTCATTATGAGTAAATAATATGTTGGTACAGAAATAAGCTTGTATTTAGTATCATGTCATAAACAAGATTACTTCCGTTCATACCTCATGATGAGTGAGGTAAATAAACACATGTAATAAGTTTTCCAAATGTTATGATAATCATGTTCAGTTTCTATGTCCAATACCTTTGAATCTGTATCCAATATTGTGCAAGTTAAGCTCAATCTTCTCATGAGGTGTTTACTCTTTCAATGACAGTGTTTATGACTCTCTCAATACCTTGAGATCTGTGAAAGACTTATTGTGAAAACTGACCATGTACAATGGGAATTGAAAGTAAAATTCCCCTTTAGGGAATAAATGCTAGATTTACAGAGAAACCTCATCCTCCCGTGTCAAAAGATCCTGAACAAAATTCCAACTGAAGCTCCTCCTTTACAACCAACCAGCCGTATGTCTGTTGTGTACATCAGCAGTACCAACAACATCAACTTCAGTGTTGTTTCTTGGACTTCACCTTCTTCTAGCTTGTGCACGTAACTGCTCAGTTGCTTTCTGAGAACCACCTTTCCATCCATGTGCTTTGCTCCATATGCAACAGCATCGTCCTGTTCCGCATTTGGAAACAAGCACAAGGCTTGTTTTCACATCTTCTTTCTTCAGCCCTTGTCTCAAAGACTCATAATTAATGCGGTTGGGGCCTTAGGCATTCCAATCCACCTTGAACAAGCAATTTTCGATCACTTTGCCGGCCATATCTCTAGAGTTCACTTAAAGTGATGTCTATGACTTATGAGTAGAAATTCTCTCTGCTCAATTTCCCCCTCGGTTTCGCCTCTTCCTATAGTGGATCCATAATTTCCAATATTTATTCACTTATACAGATATATGCTTTGAATCGCATTTTCCAATTAATAGTTGAAATTTAGAATTTGAGACTAGAATATATTTAGAAAGGATTTAAGTTCTATGCTATATTTATAGGATAGAAATTTTAATTTTAATTTAATTTATAATCAATAATCTATTTTTAAATAATCAATAATATATTAATTTTTATAATAATCTTTAACTATTATGGATTTGGGTTCTTTAAGTTAGTTATAGTTTGAGATGAGAGTTCTTCCTATTATTTTAAATTTTTCATGTACCACTTGTCTAACTTATGATCAATAAAACTATGGTACTATGTTTAATAGTAGAATATAATCTATTCATAAAAAGTATTGAGATTACTAAATCTTTAATTTGATAAATCAACATATTGCTTATTCATCCAATATAAAATTAAATATACCTAATATATTAGAAAATGTCTTATAAATCGGTGAGAATGCTAATTTATGATTTTTACTTCAAACCAAACCAAGTGGAATTGGCATTATAGACAAAATTTTAAATTCAGACAAAAAGAGATGTTCATATTTATTTAGATATAAATAGACATGAAAATTAGAAAAAGGAAGCTTAATGTCTTTTTTTCCACATCAGATTTTTTTAAAAAATTTCCTTTTAAAGTTAAAATAGTTTAATATACCAATAAAATGTATAGAAAATAAAAAATAATTTCACATAGAAATAAAGACAATAAATATAAAATGATTAATTGAGGGATTTTAGAAATTTGAGTTTATTAATAAGCAGTAAAACTGATTTATATGATATTATTGAATTAAATTTACATATAATTTTTCAGATAGAAATATATTCATGTTATTGAACTAGAGAAAGTTTGATCACATGAGTTAACTAAAAATAGAAAACTCTATATTTGAAAAGAGGTATATTGCACACTTTACAAAATAACATATGTTTGAGTTCAATCAACGGATAAAATGTTGATTTTATAATGTAAAAATTTAATTACATTAGGAAGAAGATTTCTTTTACATATATTAATCTTTATAATTGAATCACATAATTTTTTGTATAATTGATCTTATTTATTATCTTTTAGAAGAAAATATATAATATTGACATTGGAGTTTATATATATTGTATATATATATATATATATATATATATATATATATATATATATATATATTATATAGGGATATAATATATTGGAGTTTACTAAACTTGGCCAATCCGGTTCATCATGGGTGAAGCAGATCCGGTGATAATAGATTGCAGGTTTACGACTCCATTGCATAGGGCTTGTAATAAACTCTTTGATTATCCTGCCATTGGTGAGTTTAATTTAGATTGGAAATTGAACAATGAAGGGATACTCCAATGGGTGGATGGAGCCTATCAACTGCAAATTACATGGAGGAGAGCGCCACCAGGTTACTGTTGAAAGTCACCACTTGTTAACGATGAAGAGAAGATTATCAATATAGATCATCTTCTTAAATAAGTTTTAGTACCACCAACTTTGAAAGTTCGTCTTGTAGTATTTGTCACAAACAGAATTACATTTCTTCCTGCCTTAGAATGAATGAGGTGAATAAACACATGTAGTAATATTTCCAAACATTGTGATAAACATTGTGATAATCGTGTTATCAAATCATTTTTTATATCCAGTATCTTTGTATCTGTATTTGTGTGCAAGTTAGCTCAATTTACTCATAAGATATTTGTATATCGATCTCAATATCTTGAGGTTGATAAAAGATTCATTTGTCATTGCAAAATTGAAAGTAGAATGACACCGAGGAAATAAATTCAAAGTTTAGGTAGAATCCTCATCCTCCTGTATCAATATCTCCTGTCGACTCTCAAACTGTAATGTTCTCAAAAAGAACTGAAATGACATCCCACCGTCAAACATTCATTTTTAACCAACCAGCCATGTTATCTCTTGTGTACATCAGTAGCAGGAGCTCCAGTTTTGTTTAGTGGAAATGACATCCCAACTGAATAATTTATTTGCAACCAACCAGCCATGTTATCTCTTGTGTTGTAATATTCCCAAGATAGGAGACGTGAAGAGAAGCATAGGATAAGAAATACGCAGTTTCACATTCAAAGAGCACCTTGCTTGTATTATATAGCAAAGGGGACTACCAAAGGAAGTTCCACCCTTAGATCAGATACATAGATGGTTGACATGTCAATGATCTCTAACCTTAGAGTATATATTGTATGAGGGTCGACATGTCAATAATCTCTACCCTTAGAGTATATATTGTATGAGTATGAGTATATAATGGAGCTTGTGTATGCTCTTGAAAATCTGCAGTTTTCCAAATCTAAAAAATAGATAGAATTTTGGGGTTTTTTCTTAATACAAAAATTTGTAATTTCTTCACGTAACATTAATTTTTGTTCGATGATATACACTAGCTAATAAACCTCAAAATCCTACATGAAATTTTCATTTCATACAATTATATTTCATTTCGTTTCATTCCTCAGTGGTCATCTTAATATAAAAAATATATATTTTACCAACAAGATTCTGTTTGGACAAATAAATTCTTACAAATTCTTTTATTGGTATTTATAGTAATCAAATAAATTATTTAGCACCTTTATTAAAAAATTGAAATTATACAAATAATAAAGAGCACATAAAGAAAGCAGTATGCAATAAAAATCTTGCTGGTGGCGGGGATCCCATTTTATATTAGCATCTTTTCTGGTTTTTTGGTCAAAAAATAACCATAGGATGGCTGCGTTTGAGAGCACACACAATCCTTCTCTTTTGAGCGCCTATTACACATTTCTTGGAAGATGGCATAATAGACTCATCAGAGTGAAACTTACACCAATAAAACATGTATTGATTTTTTGAGAAGAGAGGAGCTTTCTTGGTCCTCCCTGGACCCCCTAGATCCCACAAGTGGTTACTTTGTGTGTCTTTCTTCTAGAAATGGAGGAGAAAGAAGGGTGGTCTGCATTCTTTGGTTTCACATGGCTTTCCAAACTTCTTGTATGAATTTGCACGAGTGACGCAGTGATGAACAATCCTTCGCAAGGGCCAACTTGATCCTCTTCCCCAAGATTCTAGCTAAGGTAACCTAGGAGAGCCGCGACTCCAACGATGTGCCATGTACCATCCATACTAGATCTAACCAACTCTCAATCCTATTTTTCTTTTACTTTTCCTTGTCCCTCTAGCCTTGGAGTTATATGGAGCGATGGACACAACATTTGACATATTTGACAAGGAGTTTGCAAGAGCTTATCATGTTAGGCGCTAGGGGTACCACTCTCACTCTCATACTTTCTAATATATTTTAGGCAGCATGTGTCCATTGTTCTACAGAGTGTAGTGGTTGGTGCAATCTATAAGAAAGCAATCACACTAGGTGATGCTTTTGTGGATGCTCCAATTGTTTGTAGACCATACGACTTGCATAGCTCGGATATCTTAGGTGCAGTAGGGAGATTTCTCAAATAGACTCGATTGGGGCCTAGCCTCATTTTACCTTTATCATCTTTCCCTTGTATGGCTTGATGGGGTCTTCCCTTTCTTTGTGTTCTCTACCCGATTGCCTTTTCTCTCTTTCTTTTACTTTGAACAGCTCATCTTTGTCTTAGTAAAAAAATTTCAGTGCCATGTTCCATTCCTCTTTCTCGTTCCTTAGAAAAAGATTTTTTCAATTCAAAAGATTTACAAGAACTATGGCTTATAATTTACGACATGAGCAAAATTAACAAATGACGTTTTATTAATAAGTGTTACAAAAAATAAATCATTTCTTGATACTAAAATTTTAAAATTAGCTTTTCATAGACAAGTTTTTGGTTTAACTTATACCCAAGCCATAAAGTAGCCAAAACAAGCGCAGTTGAAAGATATGTGTTACTTCTTGCAATGGTTTAATACTTAGTTTTGCACGGGATGTAACTCCACTTTAGGTGTTTGATGTTTTTGATGGCCTGCTCTAATTCTGTCATCAAGATGTGCAATAATTTGTAATAAACTAGATTTCCAGAATAGAAGGACCTTAAAGGGCTATTAAAGAATATAAGGTACATATAAAATAATTAAATCTAAATAAATTTAAATTTTGTAATGCTTTAGATACTTTATAAATTAAAATAGTCATATGGATTGTTCCTATTTTCAAACTCTTTGATTTGTACAAAAACTGATGACAAGGGCAACCTAGAAAAAATAGAAGGATGGGAAGACCCCATCAAGCAGTAAAGGGAGATTTTTATTTGAAAAAGTATTTTTTAAGGTAATTTGCATAATATTATTGCAAATAATTTCAATTCTCTTTATTTGATTAGTTATACTAAGTTAATATCAGCTAAATATTTAACTATTAATCAACTTCAACTCATTTGTCAAAATCCAAAGTGGTAGTTAATAGATGAGTATAAAAAATTAATAAATTGATTTCAGCAAAAAATATGAATTTTAACTTATATATTGGTGTTTTCCTTTATTTCTATAAGTCGTGGTATTTATTTCACACAAGATTGGGTTTCTCTACCAGGTGTTTTTCCTATAGCATCTGGGGGAATTCATGTTTGGCATATGCCTGATTGTAATGAAAATTTTGGAGATGACTCCATTTTACAATTTGGTGGTGGAACTTGGGGCCATCCATGGGGTAATGCACCTAGTGCAGTTGCTAACCGTGTTGCTTTAGAAGCTTTTGGCCAAGCACGTAATGAAAGTCGTGATCTTGCTCACAAAGGAAATGAAAGTAAGTGGTGCTTCTTCGGTGAAACAACGGGTTTTCCCCTTAATCTGTGTCACCTTTACTGCCACCTTTTCCACAAACTGCTATTTTCATATTTTTTGTATGTCTTTTTTCTTTTATATAGCATAGTTATTAAATATGTACGTATTGCTCTAAAGGGGAAAAAGGCGACTGCATAGGAAAAATGAAGGATGGGAAGACCCCATCAAGCCGTACAAGGGAGAGACAAAAAAGGTAACATGGGGCTAAGCCCCAATAGAGTCTGTATGAGAAATCTGCCCTACCGCACCTAAGATATCCGAGCTATGCAAGTCGTACGGTCTACACACAACTGGAGCATCCAAAGAAACATCACCTAATGTGATCCACTCTCTCGTGCCATAGAAAACACTATGTCTCTAATGGCATCATGTGTAGCTATCCTCTGTCCTCCAAAAGGACACCGTGTCATGTAAAACGCCGCTGCATCTAGTGTAGAACCACACTCACAAGTGAGTAGTGAAGATGCAGATGGGTGGACCAAACCTAGGCGAAACCTCAACGCTGTAGAGAAAGTAGCCGGTGCGAGTCCGAAAGCCCTAATGCATGGTCGAGCTAGGATCCACGAGCCTGCACCCTTGCCGGAGCAAGAGTGTAGATGTGCTCTTGTAGCTTGAGGAATGGACGATTCAACTAAGAGAGAATGTAGCGTATGCTCACATTGTCGCTCCATCAAGGAAGACTGTAGACCTCTAGTCCAATCGGACGATAGTGAAGCAAACGATGGAAAACCCTCTTGTGCTCGTGGGGATAGACTATCTCTCATCTGCCGCAATAACACTTGGAGAGAAAAGGATCCTCCCTCCACCTCTGTCACATAAGTCTCCAAAACTGGCCTATCAGCAACCACAAAACAAGAGGCAAGTAGGGGTGCCAAGAGAGACCAACTACCCAAAAACACTATAGGTGCCATCTCCTCCATAGAAAGCAAGCCAACCCCACCACATGAGATTGGTAGAGCCATCTGTATATGTGCCAAATCCCTTATCACACACTCAAAAGTCCCTGGTCCAATAATATGACCAAAGACTCCCATAATCCTCCTATCAAATCCTCTCAAACGTGATAGGAAGGACGGTGAGGGAGGAATTGTACGGATGAGGTAGGTTGGTCGACGAGCAATACTGGAAGAGAGTATACCAAATGCCACCTACGGATCTCCTAGTAATGGAAGGTCATCCACATGGAGAACATCCTCTGCAAGGGCAACGTCCAAGAAGCGTGTGACAAAATCCTCCAATCTTACTGGCACTCCAAGAACACGAAGTCCATCTATGGATGTGATGCACCCCTCTGGAAGCTCAAGGTGTGGAGGGATACCTAAAAGGGACCATGCCCTACACTTTGACACCTTGACTCTCAAGCCTACTAGATGTAGCTCGGTAGTCAAGTAGTCAAAGGCTTGCCTAATCTGATCTACAGGGCCTACAATGTGTGTATCATCTGCCAAGGAGGGAAATACACAACTTGGCATGGCCAAAGTAGTAGATAGGAGGGCTCTAAAGCAAGCCATGGCAAATAAGGGCCCCCCAAAGGATCTCCTTGTCGTGTACAAATGAATGACTCCAAGACGGTGACTCCCTCCTGTGAACCACCATGCTGGTAGTAAAGGGAAGCAGGAGAGCTATAAAAGACCGCACAAAAGGAATGAGACTCGCCAAGGATCCACCAGCCTCCCTAAGCTCTCTAAAGATGGATGCACGTGAGACGCTATTAAAAGCGTTCTCAACATCCACCTGTAGGACGACCCACTCCGGATGGATATCTAAGAATGCTCTAATGCCTAGAGATATAGCCTTACATCCTCTAGGTGTAGCTACTCCAAGCTGATGTGGACTAAGGTGCTGTCGAAAGTGAGAACAATGCTGAAGGACAATGGTACGATTGATCAAATGCAAAAAGATCTCTCCAATAGCAATCGGTCTAATGCCTCTCGTGTCCTTCTCAATCGCAAGAAGTAGACTAGCACCTAAGACCCGACTAACAAACATAAGAATGTCTCCTCTCGCTACTGTTGCAGCCACCTGAAACAACTCGGTAAAACCACTAGAAGGATCATCTACCTAGAAGCAATCTCTAAGGTGCTCATAAACCATCCTTGACAAGCCTCCTGAGGAAAGGCGAGGGGCAGTGTACAATGCTTGTGCAAATAGCGACCTATCAAGACATAAAGGCTGCTCCGGCTAATAATCTAAGACCTCTAGTGGTAGTCCCTCTACTGCTATAAGATGCAATGAGTGTAGGGAAGAGATGGTCTCATCAGTAGGACTCGCTATAGACAAAGGGTGTAGCACTCGTGCTGCTCTACTAAACTCTCCCACTTGGCCCAATGTCCTACATCGTCGTAGTTGAGTGGAATCTATGGTATCTTGTGGCAATGCCTGTCTCCTCAATCGTGTAGCCCTAATAGACTCCTCCTGAAGCGCTGCCCAATTCCCCGCTCGGAATCGACGAAATCTAGCTGCCACCTCTCTATGCCCCGCGCGTCCCTCTCTAGCATAACGAAGACACCATCGAGGGAGTAGGAGGAATAGGAACCACGCTAACTTGTCCAAGGGATCACGTGCCAAACGATCTAGTGGTAGGCAAAAAGCCTATCTAGCCTCATCATGGAGTGTGCGGGGTAGCCTATGGAATAGACGTGGACATGGAAAACTAGTCTCAAATAACCCCAAAATGCAACCCGCCTGAGAAGCTAACCACTCCCACGACTCGATCTGTATCCTTGGAACAATCAACGAAGGTATAGAAGAAGCGTGAGTAATCCCAAGTGTCACTGCTATTGATGCGGTCGCTCGTCTCATGTGGGCATCCCAAGTGGTCCAATCATAGTCCTTGTGCATCCTTCCCACATGGATCTTTACCCCTTGCAAGGTAAAGCGTCGGTGACATACCGGGCATGGTGTATCCCGACCCGCTCTAGGCGACACCACATGGGAAGGTCCAACAGGTCAAGTATTATTACGATTATTAGAAATGCATTTAGATAAAATTACTTTTCGTAGGGGTATGGCAAGGCCGTGCTGTAGGAGTAGCTCGTTACCTTCTAGGTGGAATTGCCACAACATGGATATTCTTCTCAGCAAGAGTTATTGCAGTAGGATCATGGCTAAGGAGGATTTAAGAATCATTATGGGATCAAGATTTACAAAATTTAGTCAGGGCTTATCTCAAGACCCAAGTACTCGGTCGTATTTGGTTTGGTATTGTTGCTGCACATGACTTGGAAAGTCATGAGGATATGACCGAAGAGCAGTCTGAGAACATATCTTGAGGGTATCCTAGTGCACTTGCAGGTACAGCAGCCATTAAAAGTACACCTAATAGTTTATTACAGTACCTTCACATCGGTGTTGAATTTTTTTTTGTAATTCCCTTCGGATAGATTCAGAAAAAAAACTAGGATGCATAGCTCGGATATCTTAGGTGCGGTAGGGCAGATTTCTCATATAGGGGCTTAGCACCATGTTACTTTTTTTGTCTCTCCCTTGTACAGACTTGATGGTGTCTTCCCATCCTTCATTTTTACGCGGTCGCCTTTTAAAAAAAAATTTCATAAAAAAAAAACAGATCTCCACCTATAGAATATAAATGCTTGTAAAGTTAAACTATAGCATCTTCTGTTGAAGATGGATAAACTTTTTTTGCTTTCTTAAAGATTCTAAATTTTTTTAGGATAATAAACACTTTCTAAAATGTTTTATAAATTTAAACCTATAGCTAAAAATAAAAATAAAATAGAAAATTTCCTTTTTTTACTAATACGTGCCATATTCTCGTCTTTTGCATCAATTTCTAATTTTAGTCTTCCTCCCCAATTTGATATTAGAGTTCCAGTATATATGGGAATTCCATTATGATCTATTTCTAAATTATAATAATTCCAGGACCTCGTAAAATTTGGGTAATTATAACTCGAGCTACTCCATTAACAACAAAAGTTCCTTGAGAATTCATTAAAGGAATACTGCAAAGAAACACTATTTGTTTTGTATTTTTCCTCTTTTCTATTTTACGTCGATTGAGCTGGTACGTATACATCGGATCGGATATATATGTAATAGACTGATGAAGAAATTTTATTTAATTCGATTAAAAATAAGCCCTTACCACAACTAAATAATCTATTTGATTAGCACCTTCATAACCTAAAAAAGGGCCTATAACCTAAAGGAAATTTCGAATAAGAACTGGTGAAGAAATTCCTCCACAGGGAATATCAAGACGCCTAGCAGCAAACAGATGCTGTGTGGCTTTCGTGCCGCCTCTCCCTGCAAGTCCCCGAATATTTTTCAGCTTGCCACTCATTTCCTCTTGATTTTTCCTCACCAAATTTTTTCGTTTCTAAGTGTGCACGGTCAATTGTCATAGACTTGCATTAGTTAGTAGTGATTTTATAGATTTATTTATTAATATCAAGTTTTTGGCTACCCAATCAAAAAATAATTTAATCAAGTCAAAATATAAAGGAATATTAATATGAAAAAAATACTCAATTTTTTAATCATTTTATGAAAAAGAAAGTTTCTTAGCTTCTTAAGATTTCTTTTCTATATTTATATAACTTAAATATAGATAAAATAAAAATTTTCCAATGGAACTTAAGCAGGCTATATATATATATATATATCTCCTTGTGCGGAACAATACCTTCTTTTAAAAAAAATTTAATTCCATCTGCTAAAGCTTGAATAATACCTAAAGGACCAGCATATTCAGGTCCAATACGCTGTTGAATTGCGGCAGATATATTTCTTTCAAGCCATACAAGTACTAATACTCCTCTAGTAGCTCCTAGCATAAGAATTAAAATCGGAAAATTAATCCATAAAGAACTAAAAAACCTATTCAGAAAAACCTGGTAGAGAAAAAAAAGATTTATTTTTGTAGATTTATACTGGAAATAATTTTAAAGATCAACCTCTCCATCATTGTGTCTATACTACCTAAAATTGTCACAAAATTTGCTAATTTCATTCTTTAGCTAAATCGAGGAAAAATTTCTAAATTTATAAAACTGGGTGAACTAAAATTAATCAACTTGAAATATAACTTTATAAATTAATTGGCTATTCTAATTCTAATTGGCTTTATAAATTCTAATAATTGTAGTTTCCTCTAATTTAGAGATAGTCCGTTTTTTTAAGAAGCCTGCTCAGAAGAAAATTATAGATACAGAGCATATTTCCATTTATGTGGGTTGCGCAAAGATGCTGTGTTGTATATTCAATTCTTAGGACATACGTTCATTAGGTCGATGCATTTTAAACTCTGTGGATGGGTGGCATCAAGATTTCCAAAATTTAGCCAAGGCCTATCTCAAGACCCAACTACTCGGTCGTATTTGGTTCGGTATTGCTACCGCACATGACTTGATATGACCGAAGAGCGTTTTTATCAAGAGATTTTTTATGATGAAACTGAGTAATTTATAACTTTCTGTGTATTAATAAGAAGTAAAAAGTATTTATATACTATATCTTGAAATTAAAACTTCCGTATAGAAAAATATTTCATGTTATTGAAATAGAGAAATATTGATTCAATGAGTTCATTAAATGTTTTAAAATTTAAAATTTTATATCATAAAATAGGTACCATATTCGAAACTTGTGAATTAATACATGTTTGACTTCAATCCATGTATAACATCTGAGTTTATATTGTATAAGATTCATTAAATTTATTTAATGAGATAAAATCTTTTACATCTAGTAATCTAAAGAAATTAAATCACAGATATTCATATTAATTGAGCCTACGTAATGTTTTATACGAAGCATATAAATTAATATATGCAAATTTTATACATAAAATTTATTCTGTCAGATAATAGAACTAGTATTTAAATATAGAATTTTCTATATAAAAAATTAATATTTTTCCTTAAAATATATCCAAATATAAGGATCTAAAGTAGGTATAATAGGATTGTATAAGATCATACATAATGATTTTATCAAAAAAAGATGAGTTAATCCTTTAGTTTATATATATATATATAATTTTAGTGATATTATTTAGTTTAAAATTTAAAATATACAATTTATGCATATATGATTTAATATAAATATAAATATATATACATATCTTCCTTGAAGATTAATATAATTTTAAAACTTAAATTTTTAAAAATATTCATATTAATGAATCATATTTATATTTTGAATATGATTTCATAGTCATAAAATATTAAAATATAGATAATTTAAATTTATAAAATATTCATATGAATATATTCATATTTAAATTTCAAGTTATAACTCATAGTTATAGATAAATAAAAATAACTAAATAAATGTGTCTCTTTATTGATATCATCTTGTTTTTAAGGTTGAATCACATGCAACTATTTATGTATAAAATTCAACTGATACTTATACATATTGGTACTTTTACTTATATAAAAGTTAATTTGTCGGATTCACCTGTATATAAAGGAAGGAGTGGACTGTAGTTGATCTCACATTTCTTCTCATTTCTACCTTTTCCTAATCTCTTTTTCCTTCTCATTCTCAATATACTTGCTTTTCACTCAAGATGAGTTCTACGGTAATTTTCTTGTTGGTAATTCTTGCAGGTTTCCTTTCATGCAACGGACAACGGTCAGGAGAGGTTAAGATCACAAGTGATCTTACCAACGGTCTGGATATGGAATGTAGTGCGAGGGGTATTCCTGGCTTCCCTCAACCTTACCGGCATTCTTTTGGAATTCACGAGACTTGGCCAATTCGCTTCATGATGGGTGAAGCAGATCCGGTGATAATAGATTGCAGGTTTACGACTCCATTGCATTGGGCTTGTGTTAAGCTCTTTGATTATCCTGCAGTTGGTGAGTTCAATTCAGATTGGAAGTTAAACGATGTGGGGATACTCCGATTGGTGGATGGGGCCTATGAAGTGCAAACTACATGGAGGAGAGCGCCACCAGGTTACTGTTGAAAAGTCAACACTTGGTATCTACGAAGAGGAGATTAGCAATACAGATAATCTTCTGAAAATAAGTTTTAGTACCACCATCTTTGAAAAGATGTTATTCCAAACTAGAAATGTTACATTGTAGTTTTGGAAAATGATATATTGGTACGGAAAATAAGTTTGCAGGTAATATCTTGTCATAAACAAAACAAGATTACTCATCTTCATGCCTCGGTATGAGTGAGGTGAATAAACACATGTAATAAGTTTTCCAAATGTTATGATAATCATGTTATCAAATCATTTTTTGTGTCCAATATCTTTGTATCTGCATCCAACATTGTGCAAGGTAAGCTCACTCTACTCATGAGGTGTTACTCTCTCAAGGACAGTGTTTATGACTCTCTCAAGACCTTGAAATTTGTGACTGACTTATTGTCAAAACTGACCAGGTACATGGGGAATTGAAAGTAGCATTCCCGTTGAGGGAAGAAATGCAAGATTCACACAGAATCCTCATCCTCTAGTATCAATGTCTCTTCTTGACTCTCAAGCTCTAATGTTCTCAAAAGATCTGAAATAACATCCCAACTGAAGCCCCTCCTTTGCAACCAACCAGCCATGCGTCTCTTGCGTACATCAGCAGTTGCTCCAATTTTGATTCCTGGACTCCATCTTCTTCGAGCTTGTACAAGCAGCTGCTCAGCTGCTTCCTGAGTCATCCCCCATCTGCCTTGAACATCACCTTTCTTATCTTCGATGTCCTCTGCTCCATGCGAAGCATCATCATCCTCCTCTACGATTTGGAAAACAACCATAAGGCTTGCCTCTACATCTTCTTTCTTCAACCCTCGTCTCAGGAGCTCATACTTAATGCGGTTGGGGCCCCAGGAATTCCCATTCCACCTTGAACGAGCAAAAGCTTCTGAGTACTCTCGATCACTTTGCAACCCATATCGCTGAAGTTCACTTAATGCATTGTCCATAACTTGTGAAGAGAATTTCTTTCTACTCATTTTCTCCCTCAGCTTCGCCTCCGGCTGGGGCCCGAGAGCAAGCAAGGAAATGCAATAATTTCTGGCTGCCTGTTCCAGATCGTCCTGACTTACTGCATTCACTCTCCTTCGTCTACCCTGTTCTTGCACAGGTTTGTCTGTCTCGAACAGGCTCTCATAGGGAGTTTCATAATATGCTCTTGAAATCTTCTGCGTGTTGCTCCTGCTAGGGTTTCTAAGACCCTTAAGGTCATTCTCAAGCTCTCCCGCTGCGCAGGATTTTTCATCGCTACTCCCACCTTTCCGGAGATTACCAATTTCGTTTGTCGATCTTACTCCACTCTCTGCCTCTCTGTCCACTGCGCTGCCTTCAGGGTGCTGCTTCTCAAGTCGTGAATGTCTTGATCCCTTGTCGTAGAGCGAATTCACTCTCGTCTCACTAACTCTTGCGGGTTGTTTGATCGAGTTATTGTCAATAGGGATTGATTTTTGCACTTTCTCTGTCCCTACTTTCGGTACATAACGCTCAGGCAACGAAGAGTTTGAAATTGGACGAGACCCAGCTGAGGCAGGAATTTCAAATCCAACTTGCTGCCCGGAAAACAAAATGTAGATTCCTTTCGGGGGGAGAGAAAATAGACGACGCTGCTGCCAAACCACCCCTCTCGCCACCACTGGAAACACCAAGCGAAACATAATCACACCCAACTCAGCACCGTTTACGTTTGCAAGACTCTAAAATGCTCATTTCATTTGCTCGCCAAAGATCCAGACTACTCACCAACACACGTAAACGACATAGTCTATCTTCTTCATTCGGAGACAAGTATAGTTGTTTCGAGGTAAGACTGAAGTTAAAACAGTTCCCAGGCCAAGATCCGAAGCACTGAGGTCCGGCAATATGAGGACTTGTCAACCTAAAGCCAACTTTATCTCAACGAATGATCAGCAGCCAACTGGAAATCATCAGAGGAATGACACACAGAGAGGAGTAAAGCGGAGTCGGAGGACACAAAGATGGTAGAGCGGCCCGGAGCTTCTCGTCAATTATTAGTTAATGGAAATCAGTGGGAAACTCCGAGGAGGTGTTGATTGCCAATTTCATCGACCATATACGAAGCTGTATTTGGTGGGGGGTACAGTGATCAAATTAGGATTTTCGACATGAAAACTCCGTGGAACAGTTTAGTTAGAGCGTTTGGAGGAGTCACAATCTGCAGATGAGCATTGTAGATCAGAGGGGTCGCTTATGGGCTTCACGAGAAATGCAAATCAATTTGTGGACTTAAATTGGAGACTGCCATCACGTTGCATTTAGCATTTATTTGGTGCGACGGATTGTCCTGGGGTGAAGTGCGCTGCATAGGTAGTGTGAGAAATTTCAACGTGTTCTCCGATGGGGATCGATCTGATTCAGGAGTGTCAGAAATGCATCGGCCTTGTGAGATTTCCTCCTCCAGACTCAACGTGGGCATTGTGTTTCTCAGAATCTCTTTTCAATTCAAGATTTCGTAGTGAGAGGCTCATTTGTAATTTGGTTACAGAAACACATGAAATCTGCTCTTGAGATTCATTGTCATACCCATTTAATGTGTTGGCAGTTCGTGTTTGTTGCTGTAATTCTTTGTTATGATCATAACTCAGGGTTGCTTTTTCTCCTTTTCTTCTTAGATTTGTTCCGTCCTAATTTAAACACTAGTCGTCGGTCTGCAGTCCGCCCTGGTTCAGCTGTTGCGTCTACTGAATGCGAGGAATTTCTAGGGATGAAGAGACTTAGTTAGAACTGGAGCTAGTTATTTCGCTGCTAGGCTGCTGGGTGAGGATTGCTCCCGATGGCTTAATACTTGTGATTACCAATTCGAAGTCGTCATGCCGTAATCCAAACAGACAGAGGACTTCCTAAATATCTAATAAGAATCAAGTACTATTTGTCACTGCAATATTGATCATGGCAGATAAGGCTTGTTACTGCATTATTCTGATACCTAGCTAAAACATCGTGGTGCAGGTGGCAGAAGATGTGGAAGATGGGATTCTATACATGGATGCTGGAGCTGGAGAGGCATTTCATTTCAGTGGAGGTTTACCCTCTCTGCTGGAATTGGGCGCTCGAGGCATCTGCAGCCTAGAAAATGCTTCACCTCTTGACTCTGTAGGTCACTTTCTGTGCTGGTCGCCAATTTACCTTTCTCCTGCCGTGTCAATGTCTGCAGGATTTAAATCTTTCAATTAGGATTCGTTTCCTCCTTAATCTCGATGAAGCCATTCAAGCAGAACACAAAAAACTCAATAAAGTGTTGCGTTGTCAGCTTGAGTATCGAAGAAAATAGGACCTAGACGTTGTGATCACTCCTTTCTCCAAGAATCGAACTTTCAACAATCTCTTGTGTGTTTGATTGTCTGGAATGAATTAATATGATTTAAAGATCACGCACTCCCAAGAAGGTAAGGGAACCATAAAAGATAGCTTCAGGCATCTAATGGTATTACACTACTGCAAACTCATATCAGATGCCACATGTCAATGTTTTCCGGTCAGTAATGCAAGAATCCCCTCGAAAGTTCTAATTAATTATTTTTTGATGTTGTTTTCGCAGGCTATTTCGTGGAGAGGGCCAGAACAGGGCCCGGTCGAAAAACTTGTCATTTTGACCTCAAAATTACTGACGGATTCTCATTCACTTGTTTTAGAGTGCTTACGTATGCATCCAACGGTCAAGCATTGCACAATCTGGACTTCCATATCCGAGGTATTGGAGTTTTTCCTCCATTGAACTGATCAGAGTCTTGTTGCCTTAAATTGATGCTCTCCAATTGTCCGCCACATATCTACTTCTCACTTACATGATCTGGATTTTACCCCGGCATCATTGCATTGGAGCATATAGCATACTTGTTTACAGTGTAGGTTCGTTCATTCTAATACTTCATGAACTAATTGTTTTGTGAATTCGTCGTTGGTACAGGAGGCTCATTCAGCTCATCCAGAGACATCTTTCGGACTGGATGCTTTTCATGACTATAAGAACTCTCTATTACGAGATCTTTCTACCTCACAGCGCTCTGGAAGAACTGTTGATGATGATGAGCCTAAAAGCAACAGTGCAGATCCTACAGCACGACTACCAGAATGGCAGGCACCAAGTGTTGACGTGAAGCACTTCCCTATGATGTTGTGCTCCTTAACAAAGTCCCTGTTCGTTTTACCATCTGGAGGAGCAGTTGCTGAGGCCCCTCTGTCTTCTTATCAAGATACGCATGCTTTGGGTCAGGGTCTACCAGGAGTTGACATTCCACCAACACCGAATGAACACAACATTCCTCCTGGTGCAACACTCGTTGCGCACTGCTTGCAACATATGGCTGCCCAGGTGCTGTATTTCATAACTTACTGTGAAGGACATAACTAGCTTTGTTACTTCTCTTACTTACGTTACTGGGCATTGGCACTGCATAGTGCAACTTCTATGGCCTGCTAATTAATTCATATGCTAATTAATTCATTTCTAACAGAAATATATGTAGCCTCTGCTCCGTTTTGAAATCTTTTCTCAAGGATAGACATAGCTGCTGTAGGTTTATTCATATCTAATCTTGTGTGTTGAAAGTTGGATCCTGTTCTCTTCTTGCAGTTGGATCTGAAACCTGAAATTTTCACTATGGGACCTCTAGCACATGTCGTGGGGAAAGTGATGGCCGGGCTTCCAACGCCTCCGGATGTTCCAGGGCACTCCCGACGGTCAGCAGGATTGGTCATTATCGACCGTACTCAGGACCTTATTACGCCAAGTTGTCATGGTGATTCTTTGCTTGACCGATGTTTCACTTCTTTATGTAGGAGACCACTTCCCTCTAAGCAGTCCCCAGCTCTAAAATCACAAGTGATAACATCCACAGTTGTACGCCCTCCGATGGATGTTCGAGTTCCTGTTGATGATGACGAGAAAACTGGCCTTCCATTTCCCTTCGGCACCATTTTACATGATTGGAATGCTTTAGATTTGACCAACAAAACGTCCCCACCTGGTGGGGTATCTGCTCTCGATAGGAA
Organism: Lunularia cruciata; assembly: GCA_948567375.1. Taxonomy (NCBI): domain Eukaryota; kingdom Viridiplantae; phylum Streptophyta; class Marchantiopsida; order Lunulariales; family Lunulariaceae; genus Lunularia; species Lunularia cruciata. Next base: position 20,270,732 of record OX419759.1, read on the forward strand.
TCAGCAGAAATACAGAGAAGGGACTAACTTGTATGGAGGCTCATTAAGCACGCCTTGGGATAGGCGAGGATCAGAGTATTTAGAATACTTAGCTGAGAAGCGAACCAAGGATTCAGTGCAGCAGATACGGAAGTGGCTCCAGGATGCTTTACGGCAAGAGAAGATTGCTGTTCCCGGGAAGGGTCGGTTAGGGGCCGTCAATTTAAATGAGTTAAGATCCTTGAGGAAAACATTAGCAGAGAAACCGGAAGTTGCAATGCGACACATGACCCTGATACAACTGACAAGAGCAGCAGAGGAAGCAATAACAGTGGATTCTGCCCAACTTTGGGATTCCTTCGCAAACGCAGAGAAGGTATTGATGCTCACTGCTGGAGATAGTACTCAGAGTCTCGCCCTACAGATTTGTGATATCGTACAGCAATGTGCGCAAAGTATTCAAAGAGCACATGAATCTCAAACGCCTCTAGCAACTGGAGTGTTATCCCTGAGAGATGCGTTGACTTTGGCGATTGTTGGGTATGGACTAGCTGGGGAGGGTATGCCTGGCATAAGTCATGGTAGTCCTTTCTCATGGGATGACGAGCGACAACTGAAAGAAGCTGTGGTTGAAGCCATCTTAAAAGGTCCAGTTGGAGCACCACTTGGCTTTCTGAAGAGTTTGGAGGTTGCCCTTTCCACCATCTGGCACGGGGTTGATAAAAAGAATATTCATAAAACGGAGCCTGCTAAACCTGCGAAGCAACCGAAGCAAGTGGATGATGATTGGGATCGTTGGGAAGGCGTTGATGAAGATGAGGTTGATGATGAAGAAGAAGCTGAAGAGTATGGAGAGATGCAAGTGAAACTAGAATTGCGGGATAGACTAGGGGAAGTCTTCAATATGCTGCACAGAGTGTCAGCTGCATGTAGCCGCAGTCTACTGCAAGAGGTGCCCCTCCCAGTAGAGAGTCAAATTAGTGCCGGAGCAGCCTTACGCACGGGCTTCATGTACAAACTAATGTCTTTGATTTTCTCGAAAGTGGACATCCCAGGTCTAGAGCATCATGCCTCGGGCAAGGGGCGTTTCTTCAAAGGTGGCCTTGAAAGGTTTGGACTAAGACAGGTCCGAGAATCTTTCCCGCTGGAACTCTTTTTCCCTATCATTTATGCAGATACAGTACTCGTTTCTCCTGCTCACAGGCGAAGGTTTTCTCTGTCTCTGTTCTCTGACCTTGATTTTGGTCCACTGCAGGCTAAGCCAAAGTTGAGTGACCAAAAAGTGCTTCTTGTCTTTGTGATCGGAGGGCTAAATTTTGTTGAGGTAACTCCAAGTACGCTCTGTTAGCTCGTTGAACTATGAGAAATCTCAAAGGGTTTTGTTTCTTGTCAAAGCTCTCACTTAAAAATGTTCCTAGATATCAGAACACGAGTGTGTCGCAGCTATTATTGTTTTGTTACTCTCCAGTAAATAATGCCCATATAAACGTTACACCTTGTCAGGTAAGAGAAGTAAAGGAAGCTCAAGGTGCTATATCCGGAGGAGACTACTATCAAGTCCTTCTTGGCGGTACTACCCTGCTCACGCCGACTGATATGTACGATCTCATAGTTGGATCAAGTGGCACGCCGTAGTTTACCGCTGCAGCAAGTGATCTGCTGTACATCTTGACTACAGTTTTTGGCACTACGTTGCCTGTCTATCGAAGACCAGTTCGGCAATTGGGCTTTGACCTGGAGTACATTTAAAAGTAGATATCAACAGGTGACAGTTTTGTGGGTTCGGATTTCTTAATGGTTTTCATCTTCGGTTCATGATACGACCCACATGAGCTTAAATCTAAGTAGCTCCCTCGATCTTTGGTGGTATGACATGTGGTACCTTCGACAAGGGTAGCTGACGTGAGGCAAAAGCCTTCATCTCTTTGACTGTGATACAGTTAGGTGTCGCAAACAAGCCCAGCGGGTCCTCTAAAGAATTGACACATACTTGAATAACACTCTTTGCATGCGTCCACACGATTTGACAGTGATCCATTCGGAGCGAAAGTCCGTTGTAATTAAGAACTGAAATTGAATAACCACTCGCCTTCGCTGTTTATTACATGAGCAATCCATTGTCATGGTAGTCGTGAAACTCAAGCAGATGTTTCCAATTCTGACCTACGATGAATGCGGAACACGACAGATTGCGGCAATACGAACTGATACGATGTGGTGTGTTGTCTCCATTTGCCTCTTGCACGGTGCGGTTGTAGGTGCCTATCTGGCCTTGTCTTGCCTGTGATTAAACTTGTAACATTACACCCAAGATATTTGATAACGGCTCCATTTAGTGACTAGCACGAAGTTGAGACCACGCATTCTACCTACTTGATTGCAGGCAGCTTCGAAGTGTAGCAGAAAAAGTTAGGTAGGTGATGCAGTTGCGGAAAATGACCGGTTGTACATGGTAAAACGTACACAAGTTTTGGAGACAAAGATACGGCAGTTGACATAGGGGATCTCGTGACTGTGGTCCCAAGATACATCTATTTGATTTAATTGATCAAGTTGGTAATGCTACACGTAAATTCTGCGACATTTTGCGGTCATAGTCAGGTACATATGTTTGAAAGAGAGAAGCCGCTCGTACAAATCCGAATCCACACACCAGTATGTATATATAGTTCATACACTCTACAAAACATGTATACCGGCATTCCACATTGAAACTGCTGTATTCCAACTTGGAAATCCATATTAGCGATGGTTATGCTCAATCTCTGCACAGAGGGTGTTTACGACAGAGCTGCATCAGCAGGTTTCCCAGGAACTAATTTTGGCGGTCTTGTTCTCGTCGGAGAACGGATTATGTAGCTGCATTGGTGAGAGGATCCATCTAAAACGTGTTGATTCTTTTCATCTGTGGAAAAGTAAACAGAAACAGACTAGTGACTGAACAACAGACTAGTTGAGCAAGAGACACGACTTTCGGCACCAACTTCACGCTCTTACTTAGTGCAAGCGGGTCTTGGAACATGGTAGAGTTCTGGTCTACCGGCATACAAATGAGAGATGGTCCGTTTTGACAGTAACGAAATCATCCCCGATTCATGCGGATGCGTCTGTACTAAAGTATATGTGAAATGAGATCAGAAGTCGTCCAAGGAACGTGGAATCTACACTCACTGAAGACAAACCCGACTCAGACAAAGCACATGCGAATCTAAGGAATGAGGAATTGCAGCATAAAAAGTTTGATAATCTCGTACCCTTCATGAAGTATGAAGTGTACATTCCACAGCAATACTACTTTGACGCATTTAACCACATAGGCATTGATTCCAGAGCAATGCGAAGCGATAAACCAGGAAGGAAAGTCAGTACTGCTTTCTGTCATGATGCTACCTGTCACACGATACCAGAAACGTGAGAAGCCTATGGGGAACTGGAAGTGAGAGCAAGGAGGGATGAGGATGCAAAGAGACAGCGAGCAAAGTGTGAAAGGACTGGATACCAGAACATGCTCGATGAGCGCATGCGTCCTGAAATACTAAACACAAGTAGTAAGCAGCAAGACTACCATAGTAAGCCAGCAAGGAAGCTCGAAGGACTTCACCGTGGCCACAAAGTCACGCAGTGGTCTGAAACGAGTGCCAGTACCCCTCGACCCGCGTACCGAGCTTCTGTAATGCTGATGAGTGCTCATGGTTCTAAAATAATATATCGAAGTCCTCCCGTAGTCTACATAAATTTTAGGAAGAGTCATTACAAGAGCCAACTGCGAGCGGTGTGGTAATACTCGACAAGCATTCAATACTAACCAACGACTAGATTTGCTTAGAACACAACAATATGCTGAAGACCAGGACTGAGGACATCCCTGTGGAGTGAAAGGGAAAGAATCGGGAATGCTGCCAGTAAAGTGTGTGAATGCAAGGTAAGTTGAGCTGAATCAAAAGAAAGCTGAGAATAGTTTAATATTATTTATATTTTGAAGTACAAAAGTTTTAAGATGCGCGGAATAAAAGTAGTATGCTTTGAAGTGGAACTTCCATAGAAGTACGGAATAAAGTGAGAACATGACAGTAAGAAGAGGCCTGGCCATAAATTGAGTGTATTGTAAGAAGTAGAATTTCTAGGGACGTATACGCGTGCAATCCCCCCAAGCAGTACATACATTCATAAACGATGTGACTTTCAGAAGGACTCCAAATCTTGTGGAATTGACAACTTACTGTACAAAATGAATGTGAGATATATTCAGGAAATTACTCTTGTCCACAGTTTATAAAAGAGATGCTTCACACGTAGGAAGTTGCCCAGATTACCAACCTGAACAAGAAAATCAGATAAATTTCTTGTAGAAAGCTTTCTCCAGTCGCATAGATCTGCCAGTTTTGATTTTGCTTCCATATGTAGAACTCTCCTTGTTGTCTTGCTGCCTAGGTGCTTGGACTCGTATTCCGAACATGGAGAATGTATTCACATCTCTTTAGGATTGGCGTGATTGGTCATCCCACAATTTGAACTTTTGCAAAATTTAATACCACGAAGGTTATATGACAACATTCTCCTTTGATCTGTTTGATGGAATCCACTGACTTTCTTGTCGACAGACATAATTGTCCTACTACGTAATGCAAAATAGAACCCGTTGTAAACAACCCCGTTTCATGACTAAACCACCAAAACTATCACCAACTAATATGATCAACTATCGAGATCTTGTGCACATTCAAAATCTCGCGGAGAATCTCCCGCCAACATTCTTCAACACTGCAGAAGTCCATCCTTCCTTATGCTTGAATTATGCGAGGCAAAGAGTATTCGAGCATTTGAAGACCTATCTCTTGGCCAAATTTTCCGAGGATCATTGATAGACGTTCATGTGGACAGACGAACATGTGCACATGTTCAAATTGCAGTCCGTGAAAGAATTCCATCTCTGGTAATTCTGGCTCGTGTAGTAGAGCAACTCCATCACGCAGCTGAAAATGAGATCAGAAATGTTAAGATTTGGCATGGTCTATGATAACTTCCAATTCTATTAACACAAACGCCTTGTCTAAATCTGTCCCTAATTTGAAAATCTCAAGCAAATCGTGTTCGCTTATGCATTATCTAGTTCGTGTAGGATAGAATATTGATTGAAGACTTACAACTTTTTCATTACAGGAGTAGTAACGGAATACACTCCGGGATCAGATCGATCACAGAAATAAATTTTCAAAATCTGTCCCCTAATTTGAAAGTCTCAAGCAAATCCTTGGCCGCTTCTGCATTATCTAATTCATGTAGGATAAAACCTTGATAGAAAAATAGTTTCATCCTTGAGATTACAGTAGTAGTAACCAATCACATTTCGGGATCATATCGATCTCAGATACTGCTTTCGTTCCTAGGAATACCTTCCAGATGACTTGGAGTTGTAGTGGAGAACCAACTGAGAAACTCCTTGGAGGTGTTCCCATCCTTGCAGACGTATGATGAAGAGGAAGGCTGGTAGAGCGGCTCAATGCACTGATCCATCTCCTGGTGCTTCTCATCTTCCTCGTCATTATTTTCAGACATCCATGTTCTCTTCTCTCTCCAGTAAGCTGCAAATCCACCGAATTAGCTCAAGAAGGAAGAAAACGCAGAGACACAACTTTGCACCGAGATGTAAAATCAGCATGATTTACTAGGACAAACCTATTAGAGTCATCATGTGCAAATTAAAGGGTATCTCACAGGATGGAGATCAGAATGGTCAACTTCAGCATATCATGTAAGATCTACATACGAGTTACTCGCGACCGATAATCGAACTCCAACGCGGCATGAGACCACAAAATTGTAGGACTTACCGTCAACACGAATGGCAACCTCCTGTCAAATATATTCTGTCATAGGCACGGAAGGAACTGTTGTACGAGCTTCCAAGAGGAAAGTTTCAGAAAGAATCTAGAACCGTAAAGAGAAACAAACCTGTGGACTTACCTTCTTTGTCCTTTAAACAGGGTATATGCCGTTATGGTATTCTATAACCATTCCAGATTGCTCTGAGATATTAGCGGACGCGATTTCCATGCTTTTACGAGAATATACACGCTATCTCGTTGCTGGTATATAAGTCTATATAATATAGGTATATGAGAGCAGAAGCCGTTCTGGGAACGGGTGATCCAGAACTCATGAAATGCAAATGATCGGTAACCAAGATGTACTCCATGCACAATGCTAGAATAGTGATAAATCCATAAAGTAGAATGCATCGAATGTAACCTGAAGCAAAGGCATAATTGCAACAGTTTTGAGTATAACATATATCTAAAGGACTAGTAAACAACTTGAAATCGATAACAGCTATGCAAACGAATGCGAGAAATATAAAACGTTATGTAATAGACCACCAGTAAGCAGTGCGTGAACATTGAAAATTAAAACGTAGGCTGGAGTCGGGTAGGAACACTGTAGACACGGAAGGTCGAACCATGAATCAGGCAAAGAGCGAAGGAAAATAATAGGGAGGGAATTAGCTTGGGAATGGAGGAGTGGAACCATGCGAGAGCTTATGGATGGTGTTGCTGCAGAGATATATCGAAGTGTAACAGGGTAACGAGAGCAAAGCGAAAGAGGACAGGATATAAAGTATATCATAACAAGCGCTATAGGCGCTTGAGTCTATAAGTCTATCTGACATATTCAGACATGAGAGCAGAAGCCGTTCTTCGGCTTGAGTCTATAAGTCTATCTGACATATTCAGACATGAGAGCAGAAGCCGTTCGAAGAACGGGGGATCCAGAACTCATTATGTGCAAATACGTCTAAATGATATATAGGTATACGACAACAGAAGCCGTTCTGGGGCCGGGTTATCCAGAACTCATGAAGTGCAAATGATCTCTAAGCAAGATGTACATGATTCACAATGCTAGAATAGTGAGAAATCCATAAGGTAGAATCCATCGACTGTAACTTGTAGCAAAGGCATAATAGAAACAAATTGAGAATAACATATGGCTAACAGGCTAGTAAACAACCGTGAAATCGAGAACACTATGAAAACGACTGCAAGAAATAGGAAACGCTATGTAAAAGACTGCCAGTAAGCAGTGTGTGAACAATAAAAATTAAAAACGTGGGCTGGAGTCGGGTAGCAACACTGTATACACGAGAGGTCGAACCCAGGAATCAGGCAAAGAGCGAAGGAAAAATAATAGGGAGGGAATTAGCTGGGGAATGGAGGAGTGGAACAATGCAAGAGCTATAGGATGGTGTGGCTGCAGAAACCTGCCGAAGTGTAACAGGGTAACAAGAGCGAAGCGAAATGTCTAAATGATATATAGGTATATGAGAACAGAAGCCGTTCCGGGAACGGGTCTAAATGATATATGTATACAATGGAAAAGATGGCTCACCAGTCAAGGAACGGTCGCAGCAAATAAAACTGCGGAGATTGTCAACACGAGGGCCACTTATGCTGACGTATTTGATTTCAAGACGTAAAACAATGAACTTGTTCAAAACAAAACAAAAGTTTGGATATAAATGGAAACCCGGAACACAAAGAACTCCCCCTTCATGGAGTAAAGATCAAATTGAAGAGGACTCAGTACATGTAACGCAAGCAAATTGAGAGCAGTTTTTGGCCAGTGACAAAAAATGCTGCGTCTGAAAATGCGCTCTTCAAATGAAGGTCTCAGAGAAAAACGACCAGTAGTTCGACGGTGTACTAAAAGAATCAGAGAAAGAGGAAGAGTACTCTGGTTTAACTCTACTGTCATACTTCTCATAGATGATGGAGAGCAGAGATACTTTAGCTTCATGAGTGTAGACAGCGTAGAGAGGGTGCTCCAAACCGCTGCAAAAATTCAAATTCACCCCCATCTAGTAACACTCAACGCTGCCAATAGTTAGCTATTCACCTCGCAGTGAACAATTCACGAGTTTCTTGAGTTCGAATATCTGGTGCTATTTGCAAAAATTACTGAATCGTCTTCAGTAATTACTCATCTCCGATTAAAGTTGGAGGTAGTACTCAGCTTGCCTTGAGTCACCTCTCCTGATGATGTCTTGGAGTGAATCATTGTCAAAAACAAGCTTGGACAATGCCAACGACTCCTCCATTGAATCTTGACACTTACTTCGGCTAACCTACTTAGTGAGGCCAATCTGAAGGATGTTCCTCGAATCAAGCAGATCGGCTTTGATCACTTAACATCTGAACTCCCTCCGGGCAACGCTCAACTTTTTCTCGACCATCTCATAGAACTCTGGTTCTTTCTTCCGCATGTCTTCAAGAGTGGTTGCTTCATGCTCCTCTGCCTGCAAAGGCTCAGTTCTCTTAGGCTTCTGTCAAACGATAGCGACTTCTGCTGGAAGGAAATCAACCCATCACCATTCTCATAGGACAAAATCAAACATTCAATATAGACTGCACAAGTGCACAGGCAAAATCTTGAGAGAATATAACAATGATAACTACGTTCCAACCTCGCCAAAAGTGAGCAGCACCAGATTTGCTATACTAGGAGGCCTCGACTCGTCCCACCTGGCAAAAAGTGAACGACGTCAGTAGCTTTGCTTTTGTTCACCGTGCACGAAAAGCAGCATGGTTTCTTAAGGTAGTCGAGCTTGAGAAGCAAACCTGGTGAGCGTTAAGGTCTTCATAGAGTGCCACATTCCTCGACCCACTTCTCGAGATCCTTGGGCCCTTGCACTTCTGCCTCGCCACAACTCTCGTACAACATAGGCAACCTCCTCCTTGTCTAGCTGTAGAGTTAAGAACATAGGAGTTCAGCATAAAGTATGACAAAAACAGGAATTGTAACCCTGGAACATCAGTATCTGATATGAAGGTAATTCGCACCCAGGAACTCGAAGTAGAATTTCAACCTAGCCAAGAATGGTACCTCGACTTGTGATGCTGTACCATATAAGAGCTCCTCACGCTCTATTAATCGTTGGTGCAACAGGGCGTAGTGGTCCACGTCCAAGTTCAGTACAGGCTCACTTTGCACAGCGAGTCCTGCAATGCTGGTCACTACATATGAGGCCATCACTTGCCCGAATATAGCAGGAATTGTACCAAGCACAGGAATAGTCCTAACTCTAAATCCTGGCACGACCTGAGCAAAAGATTAGTCGTCAGTTGTATGTCGAAGTTAAACGGACGCAAATTCTAGTATCTAGCAGAGGTAGAGGATTTGACTCAGATGCAGATTAGGGGAGGAGGACTGCGTATGCCAGGGAGAAGAGACATCTAAATTAATTGCCTGAATGACAATGAAGCTCTAACCAATTTTTCAAGTATGCTGACCTTCACGTAATCTACCAATTGGATGGTTTTGCGTAGATTCCATCAAGAGGAACTCTCAAATGCATGACCACACTTCTTAACAAAGAGTCCAGCATAATCGCGAAATATACACTACAATTTCATCATTTTCTCACTCAGACGTGCATTTGAGATCAGAAACCCCAAAGTAGGAGCTATATAAAGCTATTTGAATAGCATTCACCACGGTTGAAGAGGTCATTTCTCCAACCTGATAATCAGCAGGATTGCCTTCCTTCCCATCTGGTCCAGCGAAAGGCAGTAGTTTTGCTTTAGGGCGCTCTGTAGAAATGACAACAGGAATGTCGCCAATTATGCCATGTTCTCGACGTAACCGATGTCTGACCTGTTGACGACTTGTGCAGCGGAGGACAGCAGTTAATTTTCATAGGACAAAAAGATAAAGATAATTTCCTACTTTTACTAATTGACACATAGGGAGACCACAAGTATGTTGCAACATCATAATCTCATCTCACAATCATTTCTTACCGAGCGTGAAAGCGGGTCGACTGACGATTCACTAATGTCAGCGATCCGAATACGACTCGGATCAGCCCTTGCACCTGCTCCAGTTGCAGAAAGAACGTTCAGTCCTTTCTGCTTACATACTGCCAGCAGAGCTACCTGTCGACTCTCCTCATTAGCTTGACACTAATAACCTGAACCCTTATAAGAAAGAAAAGGTAACAGCCGTATACACCAAAAGAAAAACTAAATAACAGAAAATGCAGTATATTCTTACAGGAAAGTGGATGTCAAAAAGCAAACCTTTGTGTCAATGTTGTCGATGCAGTCCAGTACAAAATCTGGAGATCCTGATAGGAGATCTCCTGCAGAAGATGATTCAAACATCTGAACTCTGGCATCCACTTCACATTCTGGAAAAATGCCCTTAAAGTGCTTCTGGAGACACAAAGCTTTAGGAGTACCTACATCTTCTCGAGTGGCCACTGCGTGGCGATTCAATGACGATAGAGACACCTGTCACAATACAACTTATCATAAAACAGCAACACACCTAAACCACGCAATTATTGAGTTATAACGATAAGACACATACAAAAGGAGAAACGGACAGGATATTAACAAATGTCTTGACATGATCAGATTAAGTCAAACCTGGTCAAAATCAATCAAGCGAAGCTTCCCTATTCCTGCACGAAGGAGCATAGAAGCAGCGTGGCTACCCACTCCTCCAAGTCCAATGACGACAACCATTGCTTCATGAACCTTCTTCTGGCCTTCTTCGCCATAAAACTGCGTGTTTCTGAATAGGCAAATCAAGTTGATCGTCAGCACTTCCGCCAAGCCCACTTGGACTGGCGAGTAGCGAAGTACTGTGACAACTTGGGTTCTTCAGATGATAAACGTCTCCGTCTCACTAAGCGGGCATCACATTGGAATAATGGCTTATCAAAGTAGGCACTGACTACATGTCTTTAAGGTCGTCTGGTAGCTGTGTCAACAGTACCCACCCTTTTCCTGCTCTAGGGACAGTAAAAATCTCCAGACTTGATGTACTACCTTGTAAACTGCTCGCTAAGAATGTCATCGTGGAGAAAGTCAATATCAGCAGACTCGGCTGGAAAGTCGAACAATTTCATTTGAATTTCTGCAGCAGAGAGGACAAGGAGCTTGTGTCAGCGAATATTGGATGACTCCTCTCCGGCACCCAAACACAAAAGGAGACTTAGTCCTTGCTCGATAAGGGCGACACGACAGAATAATAACACTGATCTCTTCTCCACTTCAGGAAATATGCAAAAATGGGAACCAGTGGAAACCCTCTCCTGTGCATAAGCGAAACAAATGTTCCAGCATATCAGACATCACCCTTATAGAGCAGCATTCAAGGGACTCACAAGATTTTTAATTCCATTCACGTGGAACCGAGTGTTTTGTAACCTTCAATAGGACACTTTGCTCGAAACGAGATATAAAATAGTAAACAAGAAACACTAAGTTCTGACCACTGATAACCTTATCCACAAACCTTGAGACTTGACTTCAAAAATTTTGACATTTGTTACTAGGAATATACCATTCTGGAGAACTTCCGACCCAGTTGAAACAGCATCCTGCTTTGTAGGAGAACCTGAAATCGAACGGTGAACCCAGCTCAGTGCTCTCTTCCTGAAAAACGAGAGAAACCGATATCCATAAGACTAAACCCTACCATCACAATTAAGTGAGATCAACGCTAACACCACACCACTCTGCGCGAGCAAGAAATTGTCAGGGATGGGGAAAAAACAAGAAAAAAAAAAAGGCTTCTCTTAATACGAGGCAAGGCAAAACCTCCAACAAAGCAAACTCCGTGATAGAAAACCAAACTCTTTCGTATCCAGACGGCAGAAAATTTGATATGGCTGAGAAGCTCGCACGAGCTGTGAAAAAGCAACATCACTGCACTGACATCACATTCAGGCTTCGCTTACCGATTGCGAGGTGACACCAAGCAGCTGGTGAGAATCGAAAGAGAGGCAACTGATGCAAACAGCGCCACGGACTTCCAGGATTCCCAACGCATTTGTCCAGAGCTCTGAACTAAGCGCTCTTGTTGCATTTCTCCTTCACTTGTTCGGTTCCCTTGTTCTTGTCTTCGCCACCTATGAAGCTATCGATTACAACTCCCGGGATGTCATTGAACCATTTCTTTAGAACGTAGTGACATTAGACATTAGAGCAGCTCCTAACGAGGCTAACGAGGGTTCCACAGAGGGGGAGAATCTCTCCTGTCTTCGGTATCTTCCGGCCTCTTGCGGGAAGAATGTACGAAAAATTCACGAAGTGTCTTGGAGAATATTGAGTATTGAATCTTCGGTCATTGTAATCCATAATTAATTCATTTCGATTTGATCGTATTCCTGTCTGATTTGCATACCTCTTTGATAGTTTTTACACAGCACTTTGAATGCGCAATACATGAAGTTATATAGAGTATGTAAAGTTACAATTAAATGAAAATTCTCTTCATGGAGAATTTTTGCAAGTTTTGGATGGTCTTTCTATACTTAATTAAGTATGTCGCTTCATAACATGGAACCAAGAATTAGCTCTTTAATATTCAATAGAAAAATCATCCAAGAAAATCAATAGGCAGACAGAAAAATAGTTTAATAGAGTAAAACAGTCAAATTGAAGGAATAGTAATTAATATTGAAAGATATGAAGATGTTACATTTGTTAAGCAGGATAGAAAGTACAATTACATACAATAATAATAAGTTTACTTTAAATAATATTTTTGGACTTGCAATGGTTTAAAAGATAGGACTGATTAGTTTGTAAGATAAAATTGTGTGTCTTATGATTTGGGATCATTAAAAGTAATTTTAATTTTTCATTTGGAGGTGGAGACAATCGATCAAATATTTGCTTTCAAATCCATGAAATAAAATTCTTGTAAGGAATAACTAAGATAAAAGAAAGTCTAAAGGTCAATGATATAGCTCATTTGCTTTCAAATCCATGGAATGAAGTTGTTATAAAGAATAAATGAGATTAAAAAGTTCAAAAATCAAAGATTTAGCTCATGTATTTGGACTCTAAATCTATGAAGTTTGTTTATGTCATTCTTATTCTTATCGATGGAGTAAAATCCAAGAAACATATCAATAAGTAAGATGTCCAAGAAGTTTAAAAAGATCTTTGTCTATTTAGATTCCAAATCCATGAGATTGAATGATATACTTCTCATGAATTTGGAATCAAAATAAGTAGAAAGTATGCAAAAATCAAAGGAGATAATACAAGAAGTTTAAGGATAACTCATTGATTTGGCTTTTACATGTGTGAAAGATGTACAATATCATACACATGAACCTTAAATCTGAATCCATTCAAATCAAATTTAAAATAACCTTAAAATTTGATTAACCCTAAAATTTGAACTTAAAGTCTTTAGAATATTATGTTAATTTTGAAATAAGAAACAAATTTACATTCTTAAAGAGTGTTTTTGAACCATCCACAGAGAGGCATACTAGGAACAAATCCCATTCAAAGACCTATAGAAATAAATTGATTTATATAAAAAATAGGTAAAATAAATAAAAAATTTGAGTTAATAAGACTTTACTATATTTTTTTGTAGAGTATATAAGCGAGAGTTAACAAAAGTGAAGATATCAATTCTTATAGAGCTTGAAACATAAAGTGAGTAGTAGAATAAGCCTTTGTGATTACTTCTTATATTTTTCTTTAAAAAGTGTAAAACTTCCTTTTATCTTGGATACTATAATTCTTGGTGGTGATTTTGGAAGAACCTATATCACAACTTATATATTGCAGATTTCTCATACAGACTCTATTGGGCTTAGCCCCATGTTACCTTTTTTGTCTCTCCCTTGTACGGCTTGATGGGGGTCTTCCTATCCTTCATTTTTCCTACGCGGTCGCCTTTTATCGGGATAACTTATATATTGACATTCTTCATGAGTAATTATGGAGGAACCTTTTGCCTAAGAAAGTGCATTGAGAAGTAAAGCAACATCTGAGTGAGTTATTATAAGTGCCATAACTCTCTAATAGTATACTTGCATCAACAAGTGGCTTGGAAAGCCAAACACGTTAATTTGAGATGAGAACTTGAAAGTTAAAGTCAGTAGATTAAAATTAGATCACATAGTTCAAGTGGGATATGAAAGATTAGTGTCCTCATATGTCTTAAAGACATAACTATTTGAGTACAATAGCATTTAACATAGTCTTTACTTTCTTAAGAAGCCTTAAGATGGTTCTAATAAGACCAAGAGTGTTTCAAGTGCATAGTCGTATAAAGTTATAGAAGAGGGAGAATTACTCAAGTTTAGTAGATGAATCTTACATTTGGTAGTGTTTCTTAGAAAAAAATTGTCCTTATTTTTCACATATTATTATTGCATAGTTCATCTCAAGATGTTTCAAAGGACAAAGATCACTTCAAAGGCATGATAGTAAGAGAGTTGTGTGAGTCAGCCTATAAACTAGGTCTTTGTATCAAAAATTAGGATTGAGTTTCCATAGCCTAAAAGGAAATTTGTCCATATTTGGGACCAAAATTCTAAAGCATCAAAAGTATAAATTAGGTGCTTTCAATACAATTTAAAAGTCCTTGACAAGAGCTTTCTAACAAGATCAATTTTTCTCCAAACTTATGTGTGGAAGCTCTTACAACATAGGTTTTATATTTTGGTTTGTATATAATTTTAAAGACAAAAAGAAGAAAATGTTTTGATTAGTACAAAATTATATTTAAGGTAGAGGTTTCCAAGGTTAACTTGGAACCAAATTGGACCCTGGAAACTCTAGTAGTTGTTCTAGGATATAAAGTGGATTCAAGAGTTAATAATAGTGTCTGCCTACTAATTTGAGGCATTATGAGAGTCCAAGGAGTGATACTTGAAGTTTTTCCCTAGACTTGATACTTGAAGTTTTTCCCTAGACTTAGTACTCAGATGTGATAAAAAATTTACCACCTTATGATTCATTGGACATGAACCACTAGTTACGGTAAGACACAAAGTAGAAAAAGTTGGACTCCATAGATAGTTGAGTTGCTAAATGAGAGAATCATTGTATAAAGACTTTGAAATTACAAAGAAATTCCAACTTATGTCTTAAATAACTTGCTCACATTGGAGGCTACCCATTGACCTTATCCCATGCTCTAATTGATTTACTCATGTTGGAGTATTTTCCAATCCAATAGAAAATACAAGAACTATTGAGCTTGTGTAATGTTCCTAGGATAGAAGAGATCCCAAAAGAAACACAAGAGGAAATACAAGAGAAAAAAAAAGTTTCATTCCTTAATACTATGATGCACCAAAGGAGCACCTTTTCTTTATTATATAGCAAAGAAGGTCCACTCAAATGGAGCTACACACTTGGATCAATTACATGGATTGGTATATGTTAGGGAGCTCCACCCTTAGATTGGTTGTATGGATTGGTGATATGTCAATCCTTATTCTATTTGGTTGGTCAAACAAGTTTGACCAAATAAAATGTATGGAGAATCTTCCTATGAGAAGCTCAAGATAACATGATTGAGGTACTATCAAAAAGCTATTGATGAGACAAACAAGGGGGAAAAGGAAATGCATCTATCTCTTAATGGAGGGGTAATACTCTATTTTTTAAAGACCTAATTCATCCATTTTAGGCTTCCAAAATTGGCTCTAAAGTTCTTAAAGTGTTTTGGCCTCTTCTATATTAATAGAAGGACTCTTTTGGTGACACTTCTATCTGATAATATGTCTAACTAATTGCACTATAGCTTGAAGAAGTTTTAGCACAAACTAGGTAGAGTTAGTATAAGTCTTCACTAGACTTACTAATCTTAGCTATTTTTGGTACAACAATATGATAAGATCAATACTTAATGAAAAATTGAATGTGAGATTCTACTACATATATAGATCAACATTTTAGGAGGTAATGACATATATAAAGAAGTGAATAATGTATTTTCTCTTGGATTGTTTTCTCTTATGGTGCTTGCAATCAAATATTCCGTTCTTCAAGCACATGGTGCACATAATATGACTATATATGTTATTTAAATGTGACTAAATTTATTTTTAAATGAGAGATAAGCTTGAAATTATTAAAAAAAAATCATTCTTAGTTATGAGGACACAAACTTGTATAGCTCATTGAGAACCAAGTATCATACCATCATATTCCATTAACAAACCAACAGTATAAAAAATTGGTATCTCACTCAAGATATACCTTTATTTTAAGTTTTTATAGATATTATATGTTAGAGGGAAGGGAATTTTGGTATAAACCATGAACACCATAAGAAAAAACAATTTACAAGAAGATCTCTCACTTATTCTTCTAATCACTCATTAAGATGTTATTCTACTTCATAGTGCACTATTTTTGGCCAAAAGTTATTTAAAAGTTGTTTTGTTTCATAAATATCAACATATAAGATATCTAGAGTTAGAGATTCCTTTAAAAATTACAAACTATAATAATGGTCTCTCAAAAGAGAACTTCAAATCATATTAAGGATAATATAAAAAGTTCTCACAAAACTTAGTTCACTTTACTCAATCTAAATTGAGAAGTGTATTTGCTTTCTTTCTTGAGTTCCTTCTTAAATGCTATTTAAAACTATCATAGTAAAATCTTTGTAACATGGGAAAAGTATTAACTCAATTAGATTTCCTTTGTTGTGCATATATACATTGCTACACAACATACATCGTTATCAACAACATACACTTTAGAAGCACAACTCACACATAAGTCATACATAAACTCTAAAGTGCCACAATTGCCCCCTAGTTGGTGGTTAGGTCCCTCTAACTCCAGATAGCCATCTATTCTAAGTATATGGTATACTCTATGGTGAGAAAAAGATCAAGAGGCCAGGTGCTATCAAGCCCCATCGTTAGTCGTATGATGCAATCTATACCATATAAAGGATGAACTAGCTATAGGTCAAGTACATCTAGGACATAACCATTGTCCTTGATGAACCATTGTGAGGGGAGGAGTCATACATGCCAAATGCCATCCTCTTGAACAACTATCACACACTAACATAGTAGCAGTTCCACCAGAAGAGCCACATAACATACATCTCAAGCTTGCACATACAAGTGCCAAGCTTGGGTCCATAGTACCATCAATGTTTGAGAGGTGGCATGGCCCACAATTGCGCACATGATCCTTCCAAATAACACCATCACATCCTTCCAACACAAGGACTCTAGATGGGCAAAACCTCACGCACTCTCAAGATAGTACAACCTATCAAAACATCAAGTATTGTTGGTGTTGTTTGCTATAGATATACATAGTCATCTAGATGAAATCAACGGATCAAGGGTCTATAACCTCCTTCTCAAATAGTAGCATAATGTAAGGTATCCATATGTTGAGCAATTGCCAAGTTCTCAAAAGCCATCGGTATCACTCTCTAAAAGATCTATGCCCGTGGAAAATATACGCTCACCCATACATAGAGATCATCCAAGTCCAAGACTACAATAGCATCTCAATGAATGGCTACAAGGTAAATTTGGATCTTGTCTATAGAGTAGAAAGTAAGGAGAGAAGGATGCTAAGGAGGCTTGCTAATTGAACCAATAGCCCATGACCAACCAAGGTAACTTGAGACCCCAATCTCCCAAGTGGCCTTTATGCAAACCATACTTTCACAATCCTCTCTTCATTGTCTGAACCACTCTCTCTACTAAGCAATCTGCCTTGGGAGGTAGTATGATGATCAATCAGAGCCTTGTCACACAAGACATTAAACTCCTTCAAGAACTCTATACCCTAATTAGTCAAAACCTCAACTGATGCACCAAAATGACTGAGAATCCAATCCAAGAACAAGTAAGTTGTCCCTTCATTGGACTTGTCAAGAAGTGACACCAACTCAATCCACTTGGAGAAGTGCTCCACCATCACTAAACATACTGATGATGTCTCAAAATCAACAGAAAAGGTCCATCAAAGTCCAAACTCCAATGGTAACCCAATCCCATGATAGGTAATGGGTGTAATTGTGGCATAAGAGCATTGAATGATGCTCTAACTTGGTCACAAACCACACATTTAGCAACAAACCATTGCACATTGATCTGCATACCGCACCACCTATAATGACTTTGGAGTAAGCTATATATAGCTCCAAAATGTCCTAGCTCCTCATGAGCATGATGGACCAATTGTAGCCTTTGAGATGGAAGTGGTGTTACTCTCACTCTACCGTCCTTCCATACATACAAAAGGTGTATGCCATCTAATCTAAATTGTTTGGCTCATAGAAGAACACAGTCTCTCTCCTTGGCCCCAATTGTGCAACCCACAACACCAGTGCAAAGATAGTCCATCAATAAGACATCATCATGAATGTCTTGTTGAATTGTACCAATATCTTCACTCTCTAGATCCGTGACCTCAATAACTCCTCTTGTATACGTTGAGAGAGATACCACCAAAGTCTCAAAAAATATACAAAGAAAGGTAGATGCATGCCAACCTGGCACTATCTCCTCATCTATCTCATCATCCCAATGTGCTTTGGTCTGATCCTACTGGTTGGGACATGGGTTTCTACTCAATCTATCTACATCACGGTTCACCACTCCAAGTTTATGAATAACCGTGAAATCATACTCCTATAAAATCAGAGCACATTGTGCAAGCTTCCTTGAAAGCTTGTCGGACTCTATCAACCACTTCAATGACTGATGATCAGTGATGAGAGTAAAGGGGTTACCAAATAGGTAACATAAAAAATGTGCTATTGCCCAAATTGCTACCAAGCACTCCCCCTCATATGAACTATACTTTGCTTTCACTAAATTGTTGGAGCAACTAGCATCGACCACCATAAACTCCTTCCCCTCATCATCATGATAAGTGAGCACTGCTCCAAGCCCCAACATACTCCAATCAGTGTGAACCTGAAATGGTCATCCTTTGATTGGTCTCCTCAAAATAGGAGCAGATGTAAACCTCTCCTTGAGCTTTACAAAAGCTCTCTCCTGCTCATCTCCCCAGCACCACTCTTGTTAAGCTTGGTCAGCTTCATCAAGGCCTTGGCAATGGCACTAAATCCTCTAACATAATGGCAATAGAAGTTTGCAAACCCAAGGAATGCTTGCACTTTGCTCACATCTATAGGTCAAGGAATAAATGCAATAGCCTCCACCTTGGTCTGATGAACACCAAGTCCTCTGAGGTAGATAGTGTGACCTAAATACTCAACCTACTCATGGAAGAACCTACACTTCCTAGGATGTAATTTGAGTTTATGAGATCTCAATCTCTCAAGCACCTCCAACAAATGTCTCTCATGCTCCTCCACAGTAGTGCTATAGACCAAAATGTCATCAATATAACACCAAGCAAAATCCAATCGAGTTAGGATCCTGTCCATGACCCTCTAGAACTCAGCAAGAGCATTCTTTATCCCAAATGATAAGAAACTCCATTAATATAACACATCTTTGTCATGAGAATCAATAGCCCAGAATGTTGTCTTGGACTTATTCTCCCCTTTGATCGGCAATTGATGATATCCTACTCAAAGATCCAAAGTACTAAAGACCTTTGCATACCCATTTTCATCAAAGATTGCCTCTGGTGTAGGCATGGCATACCAATCAGCCCTAGTTTATTGGTTGATAGGACGGTAATCTCCACACATCCGCCTATCTGTGAAGTTGCCATGTATATCCTTCTTGGTTGATATCATTGTAGTTGATGCATACTCTCCATGTGAAATCTCCACCAAACTAACCTCAAAAAGGTCACTACTCTAGCTCTAAATCAACGTCCTCTCCATATCACTATATCAATAAGGACATTGGAAAATTGGTGTATTGCTAGTCATCTCAATCCAAATACCAAGTGTTTTTAGAGCACCCAAATCCTTCATATTGAAGGTAACACAACTTGTGTAGCTCCTCAAGAACCTCCAAACTCTTTGTCTTTTCTCTCTTGTAAGCTTGGGTCCAAGATCTGGCTCTCAAATATCCTTTGTAACTATAGTAGGAGTGGAAGATGTGTTGACTAGCTGCTACACTGGGCCCTTGGGAGCAATAGTGTCATGCTCCCAAGCATTAAAGGTCCCAACCTCAATGTGAAAAACTCCATCCACTATGGCTGCAAGCTCTGCACACCCTCTAGCAACATCCCAAGTGGATCAAGGGTGTAGTCCAAGTAGCCCACACTCGCCTAGATGGACTCCAAGTAGACCACTCTCCCTAGTAGCTACTAGTTATGTCCCAAGAATACCATGTCCACTCAATCCATCACCCCCAACATGTGCCTAAATTGTTTCAATAGGCACAAGGCTCACAAGTGTTTGAGTGGTGATGCCTATCAAGCCCATCCTACATTGCTCTTCCAAGCCAAGGCTCACAATCCACGTCAAACAGTTTAGATCCATAGCTTGACCTAAAACTTGACGCTTGGATGCCTCTAACATTGCTAGAACAACGGTAATACCGGTGCAAAAACCCATCACCCATTCTCTCTCATTGGCATTGGGCTCCACCAACTACTATAACTATGAGTCCCAAACCACTCCAAGACCTCCTTCTCGAAAAGCATGAGAGCCTAAGACACTCATAAGTGTGGGAAAAGCGGCTCTAAGCTATCCAACTAGGTTCACCACTACCATAGCTGACCTTTTAGCCACTACCACCGTTTGAGACTAACACCCAACGTCCAAGATATCATCAACAATGATGTGGTCTAGTCATTGAATCCCATCATAAGCGAGTTGTAGAACCTCTCTGTGTAAGAGGTTTGTCCACTAAAGATGAAGATGATGAGCCCGTGATCCCACTCTTGCTACATCTAATAATACGTCAGGTCCCATCCAAGAATGGACCTGATGTGTACTTGCCACCACCCTAGTGCAAGAATCACCTTTCAAAGGAATGTTCTCCAAAAAGTAAGCTGGAGAAATAGATTGGTGGACCTAAAGATATCATAGTATTTGTAACATCTCCCAAAACACACTAGAATGAGGATCTTGAAGACCCAAACCTTGGCCAATATGTGTGTATCCCTGACATGGCCATCCAAAAATCACCAAGTGAACAAGCCCATGTCTCTCCAAATCATGTGCTCCCAATAAAGAAATGTTTGTTGGTAGGACCTTTTAGTAACCCCTAACTGCTGACATCAGTAATAACTCAAGATACCAATAGGCCAAGTGCACCACATGATGTAGAGAGACTTGCCTAATAGTCTCATCTCTCTCTAAATACAAGTACCTCTATATTTGTATACCTGCTTGTAGTACCGCCGCTAGTTTGGTGCTAATCCCACCACATAACTCCAATAGATACACTCCCTCTACAAGATATTGCCAAGCAATGAGTGTGGTATCCACAGGTGTCAAGGTAATCGACTCTGGAAGCTCATCCTGACACTCATCACCTGGTGTTACAAAGGCTCCACTCCAAGCGTGTTGCACCAACCGATCTGCATGTGCTGCAATGCCTCCTCCAAACTCCACAATGGAACATCCAAGGTGGATAGAGTAATCCCACTCGTACTCCAAATCTGAGTGATCTCCTCTAGTATTGGAGTATCCTCTACATGGGCGTTCCTCTCCAATAACTCACCAGGCCAAGTAACAAAACCACTGAAAGCTGAAATTAAGACACCATGGTCTTGGACTATAGTGAGCCAAGACTGCCACTATTGAAGCATATTGGTAAGTGACATACTTGTCTCTCACTAGACCACCAACTTGGTCTACACGAGGCTGTCTCCTCCTAATAGTCAATACTAAACCCATGGGGTATAACATTGCTATCCCAACTAGCACATCATATGACTCAACTATTATTGCAATAGCCTGAGCTCTCACCAATGAGCTATCAATCGGGTGACCATGTTGAACCTGGACAACTAGCTCTCCACGTGTGATGTATTATGTTGAACCACCTCCTAGAGATGTTTGGATCTAAAATGGACACCTCTTCACATTGCTCTTTCATAACCCTAAACCGACAACTGTAGGCTTCCCCAATATAAAGGGATGTGCACCAAAGTCTAATAAGACTCTCTGTGGTGTATAGACCTTCCTTGAAGGTCCTAAAAAATGAAAAATCCCCCTCAAGTTATCCAATAGGACAACATCAAGTGTGAATTGTGCTCTCTTAAAGGCCGGTCTAGTTGGCAACTCCTCTAATCTAGCCATTGTTGCGTGCCATAAACCACCAGTTGTTGAGCGAATCCCATGCTCCTCAACCAAGTCAACTCCACTATCAACCACCTTTGCTCTAGTAGGAAGGACCACATCATCCCTACCCTCACAAAGCATGGTAACCAACCGGAACATTGGGTTGGGTCATCTCCTATTGTAAACATGTCACTAGCTAAAAACAAAGGGCAACGCATAATCAATTGAGCTGCCCCCAACATTGTGCTAGACTCAGTCTATGTAGTAATAGATGCTTGACTAGTAGGTAGTCTATCATGCATCCCATCACATCTAAAATAACTACATTGGGATATCTAGGGAGTTATCTACAATGCCTCGGAGAGCGTGAAAGACTAGGGAAGTTTGACTTGTCTCCCAACCTCTCTTCTTTGTGGGTCCAACTCCATTGACTCCTCTAGGCTTTGGAGCACGTATTGCACTCCTAGTCATTGCTATAGATTCTTCCACCTGTGTTGCTCTACACATGAAGTCCAAAGCATCTCTATCACCAACATATGAGGTGGAAGCCTCAACACCCCAATCTGATCTCCTTTGAGCAATGGCTATACTATCCAATCTTTGCTCCAATTGTTTAATCTAAATAGCCATAATTGTATCAAAAGTAAAGGTAGGTATTGCACCCCTACTAGGTGAAGATCCTCTACCACCACCTCTACCACCTTGTCCTCCATGACTTGGAGCTCCTCTACTACCTGCCATAGCAGCCCTACCACTCCATAACTCCGGGTGTAGGTCAAAGCACCAATCACTAGTGTGACCAAATCTATGGCAATGCTCACATTGCCTTTGTGTTGGCTGTGATGCACCAAAGGTATCAGGTCTGCTGCCATGAGGGCACTCTCTCTTGTGATGAGGTCCACCACAAGTCCAACAAGCAACACCACTACTCATTTGCTGCTGCTGACCCAAAAATGAAGGTAAGGGTCTAACTACAATAGGCCCTCCACTTGCTCCATAGGCCCTCCACCTTGTTCTCAAAAACCAACTGGACTTGGTGCACTTTATTGCACTCTAGAAGAAGTCACAATTATGGATGAGGTCTCACTACCAAATCCAAATGTCACCACTTTCTCCTCCACCATGTTGAGCTTGATATGCACAGCTAATCCAAAGACCATTGCCAAAGTGGGCAAAGTAGCATGTAACAACATAGCATAGCATCATGAACTCTACGTCATAACTCCTTGTCCAATATCCCATACCAAAACTAGACTGCTTGGGTCTCAGTAACTCGTTGAGTGAAACTGATCAGCCGCCTCATGCAAGTGTATGTCTTGCATAGGCTCTCTCCAGCCTTCCGCTAGAACTCCTACAAGCTCCTTAGCTTGTCAGTCTGCACTCCTTGGTATTTCTGCCTCAAACACTAGAAGAACTCCACCATGGGGTTAAACCTCAATACCACACCACCTCCTGACACGGTATTTCTACTCATAGTAGCACTACTTCTAGCTAGTGCATGTCCACTAGCTCCACCAATGTTATTCAAACTCATGGGTATTGTTGATCTACTCTTGGCAACCAAGCTTGAAGTGATACAAACATAGTTCAAAGACCAATATTGTCTCAATATTGTCTCTATAACTCAATCTCCTCCAAGTGAGCTCTCTTGAAATCATGGTAATTGTCCATCAACGGACCCTTCAAATGTTGAAACAAACGCTTCCATGCCATGAAGGGTGTGAACAAAGTCGAGTACCGCATCTGTTGTAGATCACACCAACTATCAAATTATAGGATGAAGTCCTCCAACTTAATGGTACCCACTGTACCATAGCAATACCTAAGGCTTTTGGAGGCTCCAAAAATCTTGTCTATGTCCCACAACAATGGTGCGGACACACCAAGTGCACTCTCAACTAAATCAACTCTTAGGTCAAACTCCAACTCAGATTCAATCTCCTCTCTCACTAGGACCTACGATACAAGTTGATATCGAGTGCCACTCCAAGTAAACCCATTATGTACTGCAAGGCTATCTCCTCTGAAATCCCCAAAGAACTCTGTCATGAAAAAGTAACCACCAACCGCAAACCGCAAGCACCTCACCAAGTGCCAACACCACCAACCAAGCACCACCAAGTGCCAACCCTAATGGAACACTATCCACTAATGTAACTCTAACTGAGACAACTACATCAAGTGAAAATGCAACCTATAATCTGCCATTACAACATGCACTCTCATGATCTACAAGTCATCACTTCCTACCTCACCAAGAAAAACATAGATAGTTTGACTAGTCATCACTCCAACCTCACTATCAAGAGCACACTAGAGCACCAACGCTCTAAATTTAGGGCACCTCACACAAACATGATGCACAAACAAGAAATAGAGAATGGAGGGGGTCCAATCACAAGAAGACTAAACAAAAACCCTCCATCTCATAAATTAACACTAGACTAACTTACCACCATTTGGTGTTTGACATAATTGGAGTACCTATCTACTTCTTGAGTTACGAGGATCACCAGAGAATGGGATCAAAGTTCTTCTCGCCAAAATTTGACATAAACCCTTCACAAAAATTGATGTAAAATCTGATATAAATCTCTAAATTTGGCTTACCACTAAATCCTCCACTAACTCTTCACTCAAGCCAAATTGGAAAAATCTATTTCATCCGATCTCTAATTCACAAGGATGTGCTTCCAACTCCACATTCAATTTTATTTTCTAAGCTCAACTTGTTACAAATTGGTCCTACTTTCACCTCTTGATCTCAAAATCACAACTATCACTTGAAAATTGTTTCTCTTTGGCTCCAAATTTGGCTAGCAATTCCGCACACAATCACTCTCAAGGAAATCTGAACTACTCAATCAAGACACCATGATCTACCAAGCTTGGAGATACCACCAACACTCGTAGTTCCAACATCAGATTTCCCCTTGACTCTCAATTCTCTATTATAATCAGTTCTTCATTAACTCAAATTGACTCAAATCAAATCTGCACTTGATTTGATTTGAGTTATTCAATGATCTGCCAACAATTGGACCCTAATTACAATCAAGTCACACACACTCTAGCTAAGAGACTCCATGTGATGCTTGTCGGCTTCTCTCCACACTAGCCAAGAACTTGAAGGCTCAACAATAGAGAAGTGAGCTATTTGGAGCTGCACCCCCAAGGTATACTCCTAATTTTGACCTAGATCTCACACCAATGGTCTCGCTGATGGCACACTTGACGGTGCAAATGGTGCAAGTGACGGTTGGCCCCACCATGTAGTTAGTACCCAAAACACAAAATCTAATGACGAAAAGTAGTCCACGAGTAAGTACCAAAATACCTCTAACTACTATCACTGTTACTCTAGTGTATGAGCAATCTAGATGCAAAGCTACAAATGATGTGACACCTTATGTAAATGAAACTTAACTCAATAGGTCTTAAAATGAGCTATTGGACTAAATGTTTCAATGTGAATGTTTCTAAATATACAAATAAAAATATAGAATTTCTTTAAATAAGAATCTTCTTCTAATATACTTTAAAATATACTTCAAGCTACTTATCTTGACTTCCCTTTATCATTAAAGGTCTTCTTACTTAGTCAAACCAATAGATTTTGATCTTTCTTATGGACAAGGGAACTTTCTTATATAAAAATCAAGATTAATGTAACTCTGCTTTAAAATCTAAGATTTACACTAAATTTACAATTCCTAAGAGATATCACTCTAATAAAATCTTTTTTAGAATTCCATAAAGATCAAATTGAGTATCCAATAATCAAATGTTGCAGTTTTCTTAATCTAGCCATACTAATTTAATCAAATATACTTCTAACTTATTCATTAGTAAATTTAGTCAATTATAGCTACTCAAAAGTATCTACAAATACTTGTTAGAAATTTTATTCATTTATGTTTTGAAGTAGATAAGTTTGAGATTTCTAAAAATTGTAATTTATAAGAAAAAGACCAAGTTCCGAGTATAATATTCTAATTTCACCATGCAGTCTATTCAATTGATGAATGAACCTAAATCTAAGGTCTCAAACTAGGTATTTCATATGGAGAGTTAAACTTTAAATGAGACAATACTGGTTGATTGATTGTATCTTCAATTACTTGTGAGTTTAGCCTTTCTTGAGATAGGATACACATTATACATAATCTATTACTGTTCTAAAGGATAGATGATTTTAAATAAAATACTACTAGCGATGTGTTCTATATGTTAGTATTGGTAAGTGATTACTTGATTTGGAGAGTACCTTATAGATTATATGATTTAGAGTAAACTTATATATGGGCTAAGATAATCACAATGTAAAGGTGGAATTATGATTATAGATTTTACATAATATGCAAGTCCAGTAAGAATAATTACTCCTTATCTTAGATGGAGAACATGTAAAACAATATGTAGTTAATATGTAATAGTATGTAGTTAAACAACCATTGCTTTTATGAAGTGTATTTGTTGGTGCAATCCATAAGAAAGCAAACACACTAGATGTTGCTTCTTTGGATGCTTTAATAATATGTAGACCATAGAACTTTCATGGTTCTAATACACTAAGTGTGACAACCTAGTGTCATGTACTAATAGTAAAAACAATAAAAAATAAGTTGTTCTCTTAAGGATACGTGTAAGAAATGACTAGAGTTAAGAAAAATCTCACAAATTCTTTATTGTTTCTTGTTTAGCCTCTTAGGCAAGAATCATTCTCAAAAGAAGTTAGTGTCATCCCCTATGTCTCACTAAAAAAAGGAAAACTAAAATCACTTTCATTATAGATATGTTCCAAATTCTTCTTGAGGGTAATGGTTCATTTCATGCCAAAGGTCACTCCTCTATGACAAGCTCTTCATCCCAAGGATCAGTTCCACTCCTAAGGTTGTTACACTCTAGAGGTCTATTCTATCTCAAAGGTCATGTCACTTTATTTACTATGAGTTGATGACTATGTACTACACTTTCAAAAGGCATAGTTACAAAAGAGTCTTGAAATTGATTGAACAACTAGCTTTTCAAATCTTATGGATGCTCCAAGCTCTCAAAAAATTCTCTACATCACTTTGCTCCTTTAGAACTCTAAGGATCAAACATCCCAAATCAAATACAAATGTCTCTTTACACTCAAGCACTTGTGCTCCTACTACAAGGTTCCTCACCTTTACTTGACCAATCATACAAGTAATTATGTAAAGTGTAGGGAATCAACACCAAGGATCATGGAGATTCTTATGCTCAAAATTTGATTATGGAGAAGGTGAATAAATTTATGTTGGGTAGAAACCCCTTTATACAATTCATACTTTGAGGCAAAGAGACTCAATGGCTAAGATCATTGAAAATCTTTTGACTATACCTACATCACTCATCACTAATTTTATCTTCTTATCCTAATGCACTTATTTAAGAATTTTTTATGTATCTATGCCCAGATCAAATCCTCAATTTATCACTTACTCTTTCAGAATTTATATCCTGAAGTTCTTTGGCTAAAAAATTGTTCTACTACTTTGAAGGTGTTATATCCAAAGGTCTTTCATGGCTAAAGGTGCCTTCCACACCAAAGGTTTGAACAACTACAAAAGTCTTCCATGCTAAAGGTATCCTCCATGCTGAAGGTATTCACAACTATGAAGGTTTCTTGTGCAAAAAGTATCTCAAACTTCAAATGGTCTTAACTTTTGTTACAAGCCTCCAAATACAACAATTTTTATGTCAAGAGAAAGCCCTTTGTGAAGGTGCTTCTAACAAGATGAAGATATCTCTATGTGGATATGTAACCATAGAGATATCACCCCCAGATTGCACATAACAAAATTCCTTCAAGAAGAAAACTCTTCCAAGCCAAAGGTTGACAACGACAAAGACACTCATGGCAAAGGCTTTTTGGGCAGTCCTATATGTAACTTGGTGTATACAAGGATGAAGCTAAATAATACACAACTAAGAGGTTTCTCACCTGAACATAATAGTATTTTTCTTTAACCCTAACAAAAAGTATAAAAATCAAACAAACTTGCACTTTTGGGAAAAGGTGAGGTGCTACCTTGAGCATCGTAAGATAAATCTGTAATTGTGATATTATTGAGGTTTAATCAATAATAGTGTAATATCATTAGCTAGACATATTATCTAGAGATGAAATTATTTTGTTAATATCTTTAAGGATGTTCTATATGATTTTCTAAGTGCCTTTCTCCCCATGTTGTTCATCTAGTCAAGAGCTTTCCAATGTTACCTCATCTATGCTATTTTGAGCTTCTTATAAGAAGATTGTCTAAATATTCCCTCTAGTCAAACTTGTTTTACCACCCAAATAAGACAAGGATTGAATGACATCAATCCATGTAGCTAATCTAAGGGTGAAGCTTGTTTACATGTCACCAATCCATGTATTTGATCTAAGGGTGTAGTCCTCTTTGAGTTGTTCCTCTTTGCTATACAATAAAGACAAAGTGCTCCTTTGGAGCACAAGATTATTGAGGAATGAAACCTTGTCTTTCTCTTGGGGTTACTATTATTCTTGTCCTTTGAACATTATAGCTTTAGTTTTTCTTCATATAGCTTGATGGTATCTTTTACCTTTTTGCTATCTTATGCAAGTAGTTTATGATATCTTTACTTGCATCTATATTAAGTACCTCTAAATAAACATGGTATATAATTTTATAAGGAAGATTGATTATTTTATCCTCCTTATGTTATCAAATTCTTGCATAAGCAAAAAGTGAAATTACACACTTGGACTGCATAATTTTGTAATACTTTCTTGATTATGATGAGTCTAAATAGATAGTTATGTTCCACTCACATTCCTCTCATATATCTTTCTATGTTCAAGCATATCCATCACTCTTGTCAATGCTCTTACAATTCTAGCTTTTTAAAATTCTCTTTATTTTACCTTGTTTGGAACTTATCTCTAATTTCATATAATTACAGTCCAAAATTCCAATTGATTGTGTTGTATCTATTAAAAATTGTTCTTTCCTTGCTCTAAATATGTATGCAATTATCTACACACTAGTATGTCTTTGTGTCTTATGCACATAATAAATGCTTGTTTGCTTGCACTCAAATACCCATCCGTTTTTTTATCAAATTCTCCACTGCTAAATGATTATAGCAAGTCCAATTTTTGACAATAAGAGTTTTGTTTCTAGCTAGTCTATTGCATGTTAGTAGTACACTATGAGAGGAAATGTCACAAAGTAACATTAGAATTTGACTACCACATGCCCAACACCTGTCTGTCCGTCCAGAACATTACAATCCAATCAAATTAAGGACCAAAGTATGGTACTGCTAAGAATCACGGTCAAATTTAAATTTATTATATATATATAGCAAACAAACAAAAAAGTAAATATTACCATACTCCAAAGAATATCCAAATGATCCTTGTAATGTTTGAAAAGGTCTATTACCTTAGGGTTATTATTTGGACAAGAACCACAAGAAATCTTCTCCACTCTAGCTTTGGTATAGCATATTGGACCTTTACTAAATGCTTTATTTTTTATTGTTTAATTTTACCCCTAAAATTAGAGTTTCAAATTGAAAAATTTGCATGATAAATTCACATGGTTATATATAGTTTTTCTATTAATTTTTCTTAGTTAGATTAATTGTTTGAATTACTTTTGTTTATATAGGGGCATATCATGTATTGTCATCTATTATCCATTAATTGATTACTTTGTATTTACCTTGTGTTTACATATGATGCATTTTGCTATAATGGGACATATAACATAATTTAGTTGTAGTATATGTTTTGCCATATATATTCCTAAGAGGTTTTCGTGCGTATATACATCGCTACAAAACATACATCGTTGTCAACATCATACACTATAAAAGCACAACTCACACATAAGTCATACATAGACTCTAAAGTGCCACAATAATCAGATTGCTTAACATTCTCAACTCAACTCAACTCAGATCAGTACTTGATCTATCACTCTATAAACTGCCAACAACTGGGCACTGATTACAGTCAAGCCACACCCACTCAAGCATAGAGAATCCAGGTGACGCTCGCCGGCCTCTGTCCACCATAGCCAGGAACTCGAAGGCTCAACATCAGAGAAGTGAGCTCTCTGGAGCTCACTTCGAAACTATACCCCCTGGACTCGAGCTAGCCCTGAAACCCTAACGGTCCCGCTGACGGCACACTTGACGGTGCAAACGGTGCAAAGTGACGGTGGGCCCCACCATGAAGTCAGTACCCCAAACATGAAATCTAACCGTCGGAAAGTAGTCCCTGAGAAACTGCTAGAATAACTCTAACTACCATCACTGGAACTCCAGTGTCCGAGCATCTAGATGCAGAACTACAAATGGCGTGACAGTTGTCATGCGTATATACATTGCTACACAACATACATCGTTGTCAACATCATACACTATAAAAGCACAACTCACACATAAGTCATACATAGACTCTAAAGTACCACAATCGCCCCCCTAGCTGGCGGTTAGGTCCCTCTAACTCCAGATAGCCATCTACTCTAAGTATATGGTATACCCTCTAATGGGCAAAGATCAAGAGGCCGGGTGCTATGGAGCCCAATCGTTAGTTGCCTGTCTGCAATCTATACCATATAAAGAATGAACTAGCTATAGGTCAAGTACATCTAGGACATAACCACTGTCCCTGAGGAACCACCGTGAGGGGAGGAGTCATACATGCCATATGCCATCCTCTCGAACAACTATCACACACTAACATAGTAGCAGCTCCACCAGAAGAGCCACATAACATACACCTCAAGCTTGCACGTACAAGTGCCAAGCTTGGGTCCATAGTACCATCAATGTTTGGAAGGTGGCATGGCGCATAATTGCGCACATGATCCTTCCAAACAACACCATCACGTCCTTCTAACACAAGGACTCCAGATGGCAAAACCTCACGCACTCTCAAGATAGTGCGGCTTGTAGAAACACCAAGTGTCGTTGGTGCTGTCTGCTGTAGATATACATAGTCACCTAGATGAAATCGACGGATCAAGGGTCTATAACCTCCTCCTCGAATGGTAGCATAGCGTAAAGTATCTCTATGCTGAGCAATCGCCAAGTTCTCAAAGGCCATCGGCATCACTCTCCGAAAGATCTCTGCCCGTTGAGAACATGCGCTCATCCATACATCGGGGTCATCCAAGTCCAAAACTATAGTAGCATCTCGACGAATGGCTGCAGGTAAATCTGGATCTCGTCCATAGAGTAGAAAGTATGGAGAGAAGGATGCTAAGGAGGCTTGCCGGCTGAACCGATAGCCCATGGCCAACCAAGGTAACTGGAGATCCCAATCTCCCAAGTGGCCTCTCTGCAAACCATACTTTTGCAATCCTCTCTTCACCGTCTGAACCACTCTCTCTGCTAAGCCATCTGCCTCAGGGTGATCTTGGGATGTAGTACGATGATCAATCAAAGCCTTGTCACACAAGACCTGAAACTCTCCCAAGAACTCTGTACCCTGATCAGTCAAAACCTCAGCTGGTGCACCAAAATGACTAAGAACTTGATCCAGGAACGAGTAAGCTGTCCCTTCACTAGACTTGTCAGGAAGTGCCACCAACTCAATCCACTTGGAGAAGTGCTCTACCATCACCAAAACATACCGATGATGTCTCATAGTCAGCGGTAAAGGTCCGGCAAAGTCCAAACTCCAACGGTAACCCAATCCCATGATAGGTAATGGGTGTAATTGTGGCGTAGGAGCATTGAATGATGCTCTAACTCGGTCACAAACCATACATCTGGCAACAAACTGCTGTACCTCGGTCTGCATACCGCGCCACCAATAATGACTCTGAAGTAAGCTATATGTATGCTTTACTTCAAAATGTCCTAGCTCCTCATGAGCATGACGGACCAACTGTGGTCTCTGTGATGGAAGTGGTACTACTCGCACTCTACCATCCTCCCATACACGCAAAAGGTGTCTACCCTCCAATCTGAACCGTCTGGCTCGCTGAAGAACACGGTCTCTCTCCTTGGCCCCAACTGTGCCACCCACAACACCAGTGCGAAGATAGTCCATCACTAAGACATCATCATGAATGTCTCGCTGAACTGTACCAATATCTTCACTCTCTGGATCTGTGACCTCAATAACTCCTCCTATACGCGCTGAGAGGGATACCACCAAAGTCTCTGCAAATATACACAGAAAGGCCGATGCATGCCAACCTGGCACCATCTCCTCATCTGTCTCACCATGCCAACGTGCTGTGGTCTGATCCTACTGGCTGGGACATGGGTTTCTACTCAACCCATCTGCATCACGGTTCACCACTCCAGGTCTGTGAACAACCGTGAAATCATACTTATGTAAAATCAGAGCCCATCGTGCAAGCTTCCCTGAAAGCTTGTCGGACTCCATCAACCACTTCAGCGGCTGATGATCAGTGATGAGAGTGAAGGGGTTACCAAATAGGTAACATCGGAAATGTGCTACTGCCCAAACTGCTGCCAAGCACTCTCCCTCATATGAACTATACTTTGCCTCCGCTGAATTGTTGGAGCGACTAGCATAGGCCACCACAAACTCCTTCTCCTCATCATCATGCTGGGTGAATACCGCTCCAAGCCCCAACATACTCCAATTAGTGTGAACCTGAAATGGTCGTCCTCTGATCGGTCTCCTCAAAATAGGAGCAGATGTCAACCTCTCCTTGAGCTCTACAAAAGCTCTCTCCTGCTCATCTCCCCAACACCACTCCTGTGTAAGCTTGGTCAGCTTCGTCAAGGCCTTGGCAATGGCACTAAATCCTCTAACATAGCGGCGATAGAAGTTCGCCAACCCAAGGAATGCTCGCACTCTGCTCACATCCATAGGCCGAGGAATACGTGCAATAGCCTCCACCTTGGTCTGCTGGACACCAAGTCCTCCGGGGTAGATAGTGTGACCCAAATACTCAACCTGCTCATGGAAGAACCTACACTTCCTAGGATGTAATTTGAGTCCATGAGATCTCAACCTCTCAAACACCTCCAACAACTGTCTCTCATGCTCCTCCACAGTAGTGCTATAAACCAAAATGTCATCGATATAGCACCGAGCAAAATCCAATCCAGCTAGGATCCTATCCATGACACTCTGGAACTCAGCAGGAGCGTTCTTTAACCCAAATGGTAAGAACCTCCACTAATATAACACATCCTTGCCGTGAGGATCAATAGCCCAAAATGTTGTCTTGGACTTATCCTCCTCCCTGATCGGCAACTGATGATATCCTGCTCGTAGATCCAAAGTACTGAAGACCTTTGCATGCCCAATCGCATCAAAAATCTCCTCCGGTGTAGGCATGGCATACCGATCAGCCCTAGTCTGTCGGTTGATAGGACGGTAATCTCCACACATCCGCCTATCTATATAGTTGCCATGCATATCCTTCTTGGCTGGCATCACTGTCGCTGATGCATACTCTCCATGTGAAATCTCCACCAAACCAACCTCAAAAAGGTCAATACTCCGGCTCTGAATCAATGTCCTCTCCATCTCACTATATCGATAAGGACGTCGGAAAACTGGTGTGTCACTAATCAGCTCAATCCGTATACCAGGTCCCTTCAAAGCACCCAAATCCTTCATACTGAAGGCAAAACAACTCGTGTGACTCCTCAAGAACCTCCAAACCCTCCGTCTTTCCTCTCCAGTAAGCTTGGGTCCAAGATCTGGCTCCCAAGTATCCTCTGTAACTGTAGTAGGAGTGGAAGACGTACTGACTGGCTGCTACATTGGGCCCTTGGGAGCAATGGTGTCATGCTCCCGACCACTAGAGGTCCCAACCTCTGTGTGAAAAACTCCCTCCACTCTGGCTGCAAGCTCCATACGTCCTCTGGCTGCATCCCATGTGGACCAAGGGTGTAATCCAAGTAGCCCACGCTCACCTGGATGGACTCCAAGTAGACCACTCTCCCTAGTAGCTACTGGATGTGTCCCAAGAATACCATGTCCACTTGGTCCATCGCCCCCAGCATGTGCCTGAATCGTCTCGATAGGCATAGGGCTCACAAGTGTCCGAGTGGTGATGCCTATCAAGCGCATCCTACGCTGCTCTGCCAAACCAAGGCTCACAATCCAGGTCAAACAGTTCAGGTCCATAGCCTGACCTAACACCTGACGCCTGGATGCCTTTGACACTACTGGAACAGCGGTAATACCGGTGCAAAAACCCATCGCCCGCTCTCTCTCATCAGCATTGGGCTCCACCAACTGCTGTAACTGTGAGTCCCAAACAAGTCCAGGTCCTCCCTCTTGAAAAGCATGAGAGCTTGGGAAACTCATGAGTGTGGGAAATGCAGCTCTAGGCTGTCCAACTAGGTTCACCACTGCCATAGGTGACCTAGGCCGGAGATAGTGCGGTGCCTACACCCCGCATGAGAGCAGATTACCTACATCACTAGGGACAACTTGTGGATAGGGGTGAAAGGCCGTGCGACTTGAAGGAGCAGCCACTACCACTGTCTGAGATTGACGTCCAGCATCCAAGATATCATCAACAAGAATGTGGTCTAGTCGCTGAATCCCATCATAACTACGCTGTAGAACCTCTCTGGGTAAAAGGTTCGTCCACCAAAGACGAAGACGATGAGCCCGTGATCCCACTCTGGCTGCATCTACCAATACAGCAGGTCCCATCCAAGAATGGACCTGATGTGTACTCGCCACCACTCTAGTGCGAGAATCACCCATCAATGGAACGTTCTCCAAAAGGTAAGCTGGAGAAACAGACTGATGAACCTGGAGATGTCGTAGTATCCGTAACATCTCCCAAAACACACCAGAACGAGGATCCTGAAGACCCACACCGTGGCCCGCACGTGTATGTCCCTGACATGGCCATCCAGAAATCACCAAGTGAATAGGCCCATGTCTCTCTAGGTCATGCGCCCCCAGTAAGGAAATGTCTCCTGGTAAGGCCTTCTGGTAACCTCTGACTGTTGACATCGGTAATAACTCCGGATACCAATAGGCCAAGTGTGCCACATGATGTAGAGAGACTCGCCTAGCAGTCTCATCTCTCTCTATATACAAGTACCTCTGTACTCGGATACCCGCCTGTAACACCGCATGTAACAATATGGAGTTTAGTGACGAAGTTAGTCGGGCTTACGAAGTAGAGAATAAGCCAAAATAGCCTAGAATATTCTAGAAGCATCTAAGAAGCTTCTTAGGAAGCTTCCCAACTAGTTAACTTGCGCCCTAAGCAGGTAGCTTCTAGAAGGAAGCTTCTAGAAGCTTCTAACTAGCTTAGCTTGCACGCCAAGTAGGCGGCTTCTAGAAGGAAGCTTCTTGAGAAGCTTCCTAGTTAACTTGACTTGCACTCCAAGAAAGCGGCTCAAGGAAGCTTCTTGAGAAGCTTCAAAGGTCTTGTATGCTACCTATAAATACCAAGGCCAAAGCTCATGCTAGGCATTCGGAGTTTTCCCTCATTCAAGTGTCCCAATGTGAGTTATCATTCTCCTATTTCTCTCCTCGGTTTTGGTCTTTTACATTGGTATCAGAGCAGGAATGGGATGGATGGAATTTATGGACCACCAAATCCACTTCCGCCAAACCATTAGGACTTTCATGTCCAGATATTACCAAAGCATCGTTTCACACAATTCATCACCTCACGCTTTGGGCAGGACTTTCTACATATGATCACCGTGTCAGAGGAACCCTTGATACTTCCAGTTGTAACTTATGGAGAACGATGGACGTGTTGTATCTATGTGTTAATCAACTAGATAAATTGAGAGTAGTGGAATAGAGTAGTAGCGATGGCGGCAATACCGGATGTTATCCTTGCAATGCAACAACAAATCGAGCATCTTACTCGATTGTTGGATGAACGAGACCAGCAACGACGAGAACAGATAGACAGAGCGCCAGTTCGAGATGGAGAAGATCGCATTCGATTTCCGAAACCCAAGGTGTTTGAAGGCAAGAATCTTCCAGGCATAGTGGAGAATTTTGTGTTTGACTGTGAACGTTACTTTGAAGCCACCAATCTTCAAGACGAGCGGAAACAAATTCTCTTGGATTCTAGCCAGTTGGATGGTGTGGCAAAACTTTGGTGGCAATTCCGAGTAGAAAGAGCTGAACGACAAATTGTTACACCAATTTTGACATGGGCAGAATTCAAGGATGCAATACTTGGTCGATTTCAGACTATAAATGCCACCCGAGCTGCACGAGATAAATTGGCGGAGTTGAGGCAGATTGGCTCAATGAGAAGCTACATCACACAAGTTCAGAATATCATCATGCAAATTCCAGATATCCAAGAAGGTGAAGTTCTGGATCGATTTGTGCGAGGATTGAAGTCACGAACCAGATTGGAGGTGACCATGCAAGAGCCACAGAACGTAGAAGAAGCCATGCAATTGGCTGAGCGTTTTGATTCCTTAGTTGCCACCACTTGGTCTCGACCTCGACCTACACAAAACCTACCCGTACCACGAGTGGAAGAACCTGTACCAATGGAGATTGATGCTATCCAGCAAAGACCACTTGGCACAGCAGATAGAGAAAGATTACGACAAAATGGAGGTTGTTTTTATTGTCGCCAGTTGGGGCATCGCATTGCTAAATGTCCACTCAAGAATGGACGACCTCGACAAGTTGCCCAAGTGGAGGTTGTGGAGCGGAATGATCCGGGAAACGAGGAATCCCAATAGAAGATTTCAAGCCACCTATTGGGAGCTTGATTAGTTCCAATGGGATTGAAGGCTCGACCTATGCAAGTTTGCTTCACTTGCAAGGTATGATATCTAATCGGGGTTGTAGAATTTTGGTTGATTCTGGAAGTTCAGAGAATTGCATGTCTATGCAAGTAGCAAAGGAATTGGGTATTCCTATCAAGCCAGTGATTGGAAGTAGTTTGATGATGGCGGATGGTAGAAAGGGTTCTGCATTCCGCACCTTGCATCCCGTTACCTTCAGGATTGGGAAGGAGTATTTGGAGTGTATGAGGTTTGTAGTGGCACCTCTACACTATGATATCATTCTAGGTCTACCTTGGCTTGAATGTCATAAGGTTCAATTTGATTGGACCCGACACCAAATTCAAGTACAACACCAAGGTAGGAATTTCCGATTAGGTTGTCTGGCACCTCTGAGTAAGACACCTAAGAATAGTCAGTCCCAAGATGGGAAGTTTGTCGAGAAGGTAGCCATAGAGCGAATCTGGAAGGGAGATGAGTCCCAAGATGGGAAGTTTGCCAGGAAGGCAACCATGGAGCAAGCTTGGAAGAGAGATGAGTCCCTAGAAGGGAAGTTTGTGAATGAAGCAGCCATAGAGCAAGCTTTGGAGGACGATAAGTCTGTATTCACGGTGTGGATCAAGCCGATTGCACAAGAACAATCTGAGGAGGGCCAAGTGCCGCATCAAGCAATGGTTGATCGGGTAGTTCAGGAGTTTGCAGATGTGTTTCCGGATGATCTGCCAAAGGGATTACCCTCCGATCGAGGTATGCCTTTCAAGATCGAGTTATTGCCAGGGAGTACTCCAGTGAGTAGACCAATCTATCGGCTCTCACCAAAGGAGTTGGAGGAGTTGCGAACAACACTTACAGAGTTGTTGGAGAAGGATTTCATACGACATAGTACCTCTCCGTGGGGAGCACCGGTACTATTTGTTCCAAAGAAGGATGGAGGACTTTGTTTCTGTATTGATTACCGTGGGCTCAATAAGCAAACCGTGAAGAATGCATATCCCTTGCCTCGGATTGATGACCTGCTTGATCAACTAAGTGAAGCACGCTACTTTTCCAAGCTGGATCTTTGTAGCGGCTATTGGCAAATTCCTATTGAAGGAGAGGACGTGCAGAAGACTACTTTTCGTACAAGGTATGGACATTTTGAGTGGAGAGTTCTACCTTTCGGACTCACTAATGCTCCAGCAGTCTTCATGGATTAGATGCATCGAGTGTTGGAGGGACTATTGGATCGGTCCGTGGTGGTGTTCTTAGATGATATCTTAATCTATAGCAGGACAGAGGCAAAACATGTGAATCACGTGCGAGAAGTCCTAAGACGACTACGACAGTGAAAATTTTACTGCAAGAAGTCAAAGTGTGCTTTTTGGCAGAAGGAGGTTACCTTCTTGGGTCATAAGATCTCATCAGAGAGGATCAAGATGGAAGAAGAGAAGATCAAGGCCATTACTGATTGGCCTACCCCGAAGGATGCTACAGAAGTACGAGCATTCAATGGACTGGCCAGTTTTTACCGACGGTTCATCCACTATTATGCTCACGTGGCTGCACCATTGACTGACCTCTTGGGAAAGAACTCGAGCTTCCAGTGGACCACCAAGCATGAAGAAGCATTCCAGAAGTTAAAGCATATGGTGTCTTCAAGACCTATTCTTCAACCATATGATCCTCAACTACCTTGTGTGGTTGATTTTGATGCTTCTAACTTTGCAATTGGAGCTGTGTTGCAACAAGAATTTCCAGATGGACTACATCCGATTGCCTTTGTGTCTCGCCGACTAAATATAGCGGAAAGAAATTACTCTGCTTGAGATCGGAAACAACTTGCAATGGTATATGCCACCAAGGTATGGAGGCATTATCTCTTGGGGAAACAAGTGATCATGCGAACTGATCACAAGCCATTGTTGCAAACCTTACACTTGGAGCACATGAAGAGCCGGCATCATCGATGGGAAGAGCAACTCCAATTGTTTGACATCAAACTTGAGTACAAACCAGGTCGGTTCCATGTCATTCCCAATGCTCTATCACGACGACCTGACTTGAAGGATCTTCCTTTCATCACGGCGGCAATTACAACGGTGTCCATTGACCCTAAGGTCCACAATGAGTTTCAATCAGCTCTACGACAAGATCCCTTCTTCCAAATGGTACACGGTCGTCTGACAGCATGCGACAAGGAGTACAACACCTTCTCCTTCAAGGAAGGCCTTTTATTCCATGCAGACCAGATCTATGTTCCAGCCAAAGGTGATCTTCGACTTGTGCGCCTTCAAGAAGCCCATGATTTACCAATAGCTGGTCACATGGGAGTGGACAAGACCTTGGGCACCCTCCAACGCCAATGGTGGTGGCCCAACATGACACAAGATGTTCGAGACTTCGTCCGATCATGTGAGAGTTGCCAACGGAACAAGGCCAGCAACCAGAAGCCGAGTGGACTCCTTCAACCACTCGCCATTCCATCCGCTCGTTGGGAGCATGTGAGCTTGGATCTCATCACATCCTTGCCAAAGACAAAACAAGGACACACTGCCATCATGGTGTTTGTGGATAAGCTTAGTAAGCAAATCCACTTGGCACCAACTTGTGATACCGTGGATGCTCCAACCTTAGCACAAATCTACTTTGACAATGTCTTCAAGCATCATGGCATGCCACGCGTACTCATCTCCGACCGTGATCCTCACTTTACCGGGAAGTTTTGGCAAGCACTCTTTCAGATACTTGGCACCAAGCTTGCTTTGTCCACGGCCTATCATCCTCAAACTGATGGACAAACTGAACGCGCCAATCGTACATTGGAGGATATGTTGCGGGCCTTTGTCAATGTCCACCATACCAACTGGGATGAATGTCTTGCAGCTGCAGAATTTGCCTACAACAACTCCAAACAGGCAAGCACTGGATTTTCTCCCTTCTTTCTCAATTTTGGCCAAGATCCGCTTGTTCCAGATTCTCTTCTTGCTCCCCCTCCCTCTCAAGTTCCTCATACTTCTACATTCTTGACCACTATATCCCGCTCTCTCCAACAAGCCAAGTCTCACCTCCTTGTTGCTCAGAATCGCCAAAAACAATATGCAGACCATCATCGTCGTGATCTCACCTTTGAAGTTGGTGATAAAGTCATGCTATCCTCTAGTAACCTCCCTCTCCCACTTGATACCCAAGTTCGTAAACTTGCTCCTAATTAGATAGGACCCTTTGATATCACCCATATTATCTCTCCTGTTGCTTATCGTCTTGCCTTACCTTGTCACATGCGTATCCATCCTGTCTTTCATGTTTCCAAGTTGAAACCCTTTGTTCCTAACCCTTCTTCCTTTTCCTCTCGAGTCCAACTTCCCCCTCTTCCTATCCCTATCAATGATCATGAGGAGTACGAAGTAGATCGTATCCTTGCGCGTCGCCATATTCAATGAGGCCGTCGCCAACACACGGAGTACAAGGTCCTTTGGAAAGGGTATCCCCTTCATGATGCCACATGGGAACCTCTTTCTCACCTCCAGAATGCACAGATGGCCATCAAGGAATTTGAAGCTTCACTGGCAACGAGGACGTCACCAACTAGCGGCGGGGGAATATGTAAGAATATGGAGTTTAGTGACAAAGTTAGTCGGGCTTACGAAGTAGAGAATAAGCCAAAATAGCCTAGAATATTCTAGAAGCATCTAAGAAGCTTCTTAGGAAGCTTCCCAACTAGTTAACTTGCGCCCTAAGCAGGTAGCTTCTAGAAGGAAGCTTCTAGAAGCTTCTAACTAGCTTAGCTTGCACGCCAAGTAGGCGGCTTCTAGAAGGAAGCTTCTTGAGAAGCTTCCTAGTTAACTTGACTTGCACTCCAAGAAAGCGGCTCAAGGAAGCTTCTTGAGAAGCTTCAAAGGTCTTGTATGCTACCTATAAATACCAAGGCCAAAGCTCATGCTAGGCATTCAGAGTTTTCCCTCATTCAAGTGTCCCAATGTGAGTTACCATTCTCCTATTTCTCTCCTCGGTTTCGGTCTTTTACACCGCAGCTAGTCCGGTGCTGATCCCACCAAACAACTCCAATAGGCATATCCCCTCTACTAGGTACTGCCAAGCAATGAGTGTGGTATCCAGAGGTGTCAAAGCAATCGCCTCTAGAGGCTCATCCTCACACTCATCCCCTGATGGTACGAAGGCTCCACTCCAAGCCTGCTGCACCAACTGATCTGCATGCTGCTGGAATGCCTCCTCTGAACTCCACAATGGAACATCCAAGGTGGATGGAACAATCCCACTCGTACTCCATAGCCGAGTGATCTCCTTTGGTACTGGAGTATCCTCTGCATGGGCGTTCCCCTCCAACAAGTCACCAGGCCAAGTAACTGCACCGCTGAAAGCTAAAACTGATGCTGCCATGGTCCCGGACTGTAGTGAGCCAAGACTGCCACTACTGAAGCGTACTGGTAGGCGACATACCCGTCCCTCACTAGACTGCCAACCAGGTCTATAAGAGGCTGTCTCCTCCCAATAGTCAATACTGAAACCCATGGGGTATAACACTGCTCCCCCAACTAGCACATCATATGACTTAGCTATCGTCGCAATAGCCTAAGTTCTCACCACCAAGCTATCAGTCGGATGACCAGGCTGAACCTGGACAACAAGCTCTCCACGTGTGATGTACTGTGTCGAACCACCACCAAGAGATGTTTGGATCTGAAATGGACACCTCTCCACATCGGTCTTCCGTAACTCCAGACCAACAACTGCAGCCTTCCCCAACATAAGGGGCTGCGCACCAGAGTCTAACAAGACTCTCTGTGGTGTATAGACCTTCCCTGAAGGTCCCACTAAACAAAAGATCCCCCTCTGGTTATCCAATAGGACAACACCAGGTGTAAACCGCGCTCTCTCAAAGGCCGGTCTAGCTGGCAACTCCTCCAGTCTAGCCGCTACTGCCTGCCACAACCCCCTGGTCGCTGAACGGATCCCATGCTCCTCAACCAAGTCAGCTCCACTACCAACCACCTTTGCTCTAGTAGTAGGAACTGTACCATCCCTACTCTCACACAACGTGGCAGCCAACCAGAACACTGGGGCTGGGTCAACTCCCAATGTAAACATGTCACTGGCTGAAAATAAAGGATGCCGCATAATCAGCTGAGCCGCCCCCAACATCATGCTAGACTCAGTCTGTGTAGTCATAGGTGGCTGACTAGCAGGTACTCCATCACCACCTACCACACCTGCACTGGGACGTCTAGGAACCATGGATGTCGTCTGCAATGCCTCAGATAGCATGAAAGACTGGGGAAGTCTAACCTGTCTCCCAACCTCTCCTCTCTGTGGGTCCAACTCCACTGATGCTCCTCTAGGCTCTGGAGCACGTACTGCACTCCTAGTCACTGCTGTAGATGCATCCACCTGTGCTGCTCCGCACATGAAGTCCAAAGCATCTCTATCACCAGCATATGAGGTGGAAGCCTCAGCACCCGAATCTGATCTCCTTTGAGCAATAGCCATACTAGCCAATCTCTGCTCCAACTGCTCAATCCGAGTAGCCATAGCTATGTCAGAAGTAAGGGCAGGTACCGCACCCCTACTAGGTGTAGATCCTCTACCACCACCTCTACCACCTCGTCCTCCATGAACTGGAGCTCCTCTACTACCTGTCATAGCAGCCCTACCACTCCGTAACTCCGGGTGTAGGTCAAAACACCGGTCACTAGTATGACCAAATCTATGGCAGTGCTCACACTGCCTCTGTGCTGGCTGTGATGCACCAGAGGTATCAGGTCCGCTGCCCTGAGTACACTCTCTC
Organism: Lunularia cruciata; assembly: GCA_948567375.1. NCBI lineage: Eukaryota > Viridiplantae > Streptophyta > Marchantiopsida > Lunulariales > Lunulariaceae > Lunularia > Lunularia cruciata. Next base: position 20,313,204 of record OX419759.1, read on the forward strand.
CTATGGTGAGGTCCACCACAAGTCCAACAAGCAACACTACCACTCACTGGCTGCTGCTGACCCGAAAATGAGGGTAAGGGTCTAACTCCACTAGGCCCTCCACTCGCTCCATAGGATCTGGGCTGTCCACCCTGTCCTCAAAAACCAACTGGGCGTGGTGCACTCTGCTGCACTCTAGAAGAAGTCACAACCGTGGATGAGGTCTCCCTACCAAATCCAGATGTCACCACTCTCTCCTCCACCATGTTGAGCTCAATACGCTCAGCCAAACCAAAGACTACGGCCAAAGTGGGCGAAGTAGCCTGCAACAACGTAGCATCACGAACTCTACGTCGCAACTCCCTGTCCAGTATCCCATACCAAAACTGGACTGCTTGGGCCTCAGTAACTCCCTGAGTGAAACTGATCAGCCGCCTCATGCGAGTGTATGCCTCGCGTAGGCTCTCTCCAACCTTCCGTTGGAACTCCTGCAAGCTCCTCAGCTTGTCAGTCCGCACTCCCTGGTAGTTCTGCCTCAAACATAGGAAGAACTCAACCATGGGGTTAAACCCCGGTACCACACCACCTCCTGCAGCGGTACCTCCACTCGTAGTAGCACTATCTCCAGCTAGTGCACCTCCACTAGCTCCACCAACACTACTCGAGCTAGAACTCGTAGGTACAGCCGACCTACTCCTGGCCACCAAACCTGAAGTGATGGAGACATAGTGTGGAGACCAATACTGTCTCCATAACTCAATCTCCTCCAAATGAGCTCTCCTGAACTCATGGTAGTCGTCCATCGATGGACCCTCCAAGTGCTGAAACAACCCCTTCCATGCCATGAAGGGTGTGAACAAAGTCGGGTTCCGCATCTGCTGCAGATCACACCAACTATCGAACTCTTGGATGAAATCATCCAACTCAATAGTACCTACTGTACCAGAGTAACGCCTAGGGCCTTTGGAGGCCCCATAAATCTCGTCCATGTCCCACAACAACGGTGCGGACACACCAAGTGCACTCTCAACTGAATCAGCTCCTATGTCGAACTCCAACTCAGAGTCAATCTCCTCCCTCACTGGGACCTGAGATACAGGCTGATACCGAGCACCACTCCGAGTAAACCCACTGTGTACTGCAGGGCTAACTCCTCTGGAATCTCCAAAGAACTCCGTCGTGACCACTTAACTGCAACAACAAACCCGAACCACCAACTGCAACCGCAAGTCGCAACTGCAAGTGCCCCACCAAGTGCCAACACCAACTAGACACCACCCACTAATGTAACTCTAACCGAGATAACTACACTAGGGGAAGGGCAACCTGTAACCTACCATCATAACACGCACTCTCACGGTCTGCAGGTCATCACTTCCTGCCTCACCGGAGAGAAACAAAGGTAGTCTGACTGGTCATCACTCCAGCCTCACCACCGAGAGCACACCAGAGCACCAACGCTCAAAAGTCAAGGCACCTCACACAAACGTGGTGCACAAACAGGAAGTAGAGAATGGAGGGGATCCAATCACAAGAAATCTAAACAAAAACCCTCCATCTCATAACACAACACGGGATTGACTCTGCCACCATTTGGCATTTGACATAAGAGTAGTTCGTATCTAAGTCCTAAGCTACCAGGATCACCAAGAATGGGATCAAACTGCCTCTCCTAGCCAAAGCTACATGTGTATAGATAACAGTGGCACAGTCACTATGACAACAAGTGAGGGTGGACTAGTTGGCTAGGGCACTAGTCTAGGAACAAGAGATCTAGGGGTCAAACCCTGTTGCGCACAATCTAGCAAGAAAGGCAGATTTTGCCAACCAATGACCAAGATCTACACTAAACTAGCTAGCCTCACGCCAGCAAGCTGGCTTGCTGGCCCTTCTGGCCCTTCTAGGCCTTCGTAGCCTCTCATAGCCCATAGCCCTATGCCTCGAAGCCTCTAAATGCCCAAATGAGGCATTTCTTGTTGCCACTTCGAACCTCCTCCAAAATTGGCGAAACTTCTCCAAATCTGCGAAACTCCTCCAAACTAGCAAAACTTCTCCAAATCTGGCCAAACAGCGAAACTCCTCCAATTCTGGCCCAAAATCTGACGTAAATCTGACGTAAAATCTGATGTAAACCCTAAAGATGGGTGTCCGCCAAATCCCCCGCTAACTTTCCACTCGAGCCAAATTGACAAAACGGGTTTTTCCAAATCACAATTTCATGAGAAGAGCTTTCCAACTCCACCTTCAATTTCACTTTCTGAGCCCAACTCGCAGCAAATTGGTCCTACCTTCACCTCATGAGCTCAAAATCACAACACTGCTCGAAAATTGCTCCTTCTTTGCTCGAAATTTGGCCAGCGCTTCCGCACACTGTCTGCCTAACTTCCAATTTTGCATCAACTACACGAGCTTCTGCACACTAGGGAAACACAGAACCTGAATCGAGCTACCACAATCCACCGAGCTTGGAGATACCACCAACACTCAACGTTCCTGCACCCGATTTCCCCCTGACTTCACTTCTCTGATGTAATCAGATTGCTTAACATTCTCAACTCAACTCAACTCAGATCAGTACTTGATCTGTCACTCTATAAACTGCCAACAACTGGGCACTGATTACAGTCAAGCCACACCCACTCAAGCATAGAGAATCCAGGTGACGCTCGCCGGCCTCTGTCCACCATAGCTAGGAACTCGAAGGCTCAACATCAGAGAAGTGAGCTCTCTGGAGCTCACTTCGAAACTATACCCCCTGGACTCGAGCTAGCCCTGAAACCCTAACGGTCCCGCTGACGGCACACTTGACGGTGCAAACGGTGCAAAGTGACGGTGGGCCCCACCATGAAGTCAGTACCCCGAACATGAAATCTAACCGTCGGAAAGTAGTCCCTGAGAAACTGCTAGAATAACTCTAACTACCATCACTGGAACTCTAGTGTCCGAGCATCTAGATGCGGAACTACAAATGGCGTGACAAGGTTTAAAACCATTTAAACAAACCATAAAATTTTCTTGAACACATTTTCTTGAGTTTTTTGGCAAGTTGCATTTTGAGGTTATTTGAGACTAGTTTTCCATGCTCGCATCTATTCCATAGGCTACCCCACACACTCCATGATGAGGCTTGATAGGATTTTTTCCTATCACTTGATCATTTGGCACGTGATCCCTTGGACAAGTTACAATGGTTCATATTCCTCTTACTCCCTTGATGATGTCTTCATTATGCTCGAGGGGGACATGTGGGACATAAAGAGGTGGTTGTTAGATTTCATCAATTCCAAGCAGTGGATTGAGCGGTCCTTCAGGAGGAGTCTATTAAGGCTATACATTTCAGGAGATAGGTTTTACCATAGGATACCATAGAGTCCATTTGATTTTGATGGTGTAGGACATTGGGTCAGGCGGGAGAGTTTAGTAGGGCAGCATGAAAGTTACACCCTTTGTCTATGGCTAGTCCTATTGATGAGATTACTCTTCCCTATGCTCACTACATCTTATGGCAATAGAGGCACTACCATTAGAGGTCTTAGATTATCAGTTCGAGTAGCTTTTATGTCTTGTTAGGTTGCTTTTTGCACAAGCATTGTGCACTATCCCTTGCCTTTCCTTAAGAGGCTTGTCAAGGATGGTATATGAGCATCTTAGAGATTTTTTTAGGCAAATGATCCTTCTAGTGGTTTTATTGAGTTGTTTTAGGGTAACTATAGTAGTAGCAAGAGGAGACATTTATATGTTTGTTAGTCGAGTGCTAGGTGCTAGTTGACTTCTCACAATGGAGAAGGACACGGGGGTATTAGACCAATTGCTATGGAGAGATCTTTTTGCATTTGGTCAGTCGTACCATTTTCCTTCAGCATTGTTATCACTTTTGATATCACCTTAGTCCAATCAGTTTGGAGTAGCTACACCTAGAAGATGTGAGGCTATATCTCTAGGCATTAGGGCACACCTAGATATATGTAATACCAAGAGCTAGCCATATGATCTAGATGTGAAATTTGGTTTGGTAACATCTAGAATGATGTTATACATAATGGCCAAAATAGATCAGATAGAAGTATCACAAGAGTACTTCTACTAATAAAGCAAAAACCTAAATAGACTTGAGAACCTTAGAACCAATAGCTAGACATATGATTTAAAGGTGAGAATTGGTTTGGTAACATCTGGAAAGATGTTACAAATGATGGACTAAACAAATCATAAAGAGGTATCACCAAATAGAGTAGACTTCTACAAATAGAGTAGGAACCAAAATATGCCTGAAATCTTTGAAGGCAATTTAGAAGGCCTAAACTGATGAAGTAGGCCTAAAAAATATGCAAATTTCCCGCCAATAGAGGAAAGGTTGGCCTTCCCTCCCCCTTGGTTTGTCTCATCGAGAGCTTTCAAATGGTACCTTACTCACGTGATTTTGAGACACATATAGGAAGATTCCCTAAAAGATTCCCTCTGGTCAAAGCTTGTTTGACCAACCAGATAGGACCTAGACGGACATGTCACCCATCCAAGTAAGTAATCCAAGGGTGGAGCTTGATGATATATCACTTATCTATGTGCCTAATCCTATGGTGGAGCTTCATTGGAGGAGATCCTCTTTGTCTATATAATAAAGAGAAGATGCTCCTTTGGGGCACCGAATATTGAGGGTGTAATCTGTGTTTTCTCTCTTCTCTTGTCCTTGGAGTATTATAATATCCATCCAAATTGGATTGTCTTACAAGTGGATGTTGAGAATGCTTTTAATAACATCTCATGGACATCCATATTTAGATAGCTTAGGGAGGCGGGTGGATCCTTGGTGAGTCTTATTCCTTTTGTGCGGTCCTTTTATGGCTCTCTTGCTTCCCTTTACTACCAACATGATTGTTCACAAGAGGGAGTCATAGTCTTGGAGTAGGTTGTTGGTACTAGTTAGGGAGATCCTTTAAGAGACCCTTATTTTCCATGCTCACTTTAGAGCTCTCATATCTACTAATTTGGCCATGCCATTGTGTATTCCCCTCTGTAATACTCCAAGGACAAGAGAAGAGAGAAAACATAGATTACACACTCAACATTTGGTGCTCCAAAGGAGCACCTTCTCTTTATTATATAGACAAAGAGGATCTCCTCCAAGGAAGCTCCACCATAGGATTAGGCACATAGATAGGTGATATGTCATCAAGCTCCACCCTTGGATTACTTACTTGGATGGGTGACATGTCCGTCTAGGTCCTATCTGGTTGGTCAAACAAGCTTTGACCGGAGGAAATCTTTTAGGGAATCTTCCTGTAGGAGTCTCAGAATCACGTAAGGTACCGTTCGAAAGCTCTTGATGAGACAAACCAAGGGGGAGGGAAGGCCAACCTTTCCTCTATTGGGGAAGAATGTGAACATTTTTGAGGCCTAATTCATCCATTTAGGTCTTTGAATTTGCCTTCAAAGATTTTAGGTATATTTTGGTTCCTATTAGTAGAAGTCCCTTTTTGGTGATACCTCTTTATGAATTTTTTAGTCCATCATGTGTGACATCTTTCCAGATGTTACCAAACCAATTCTCACCTTTAAATCATATGTCTAGCTATTGGTTCTAAGTCTATTTTGGTTTCTGCTCTATTAGTAGAAGTACTCTTTTGGTGATACTTCTATTTGATCTATTTTGACCATCATGTATAACATCATTCTAGATGTTACCAAACCTAATTTCACATCTAGATCATATGACTAGCTCATGCTATTACACCCTCCTTGGTAGATGATACACACATCATGGGTCTTGTAGATGAGATTAGGCAGACCTTTAACCACTTGACTATCAAGCTTCATCTAGTAGGCTTGAGAGTCAAGGTGTCAAAGTGAAAGACATGGTCCCCTTTAGGTATCACTTCACACCTTGAGCTAACAAAGGGGTGTATCACATGTGTAGATGGACTACGTGTTCTTGGAGTGCCAATAGGATCATAGGATTTTATCACACGCTTCTTAGATGCTGCCCTTGTAGAGGATGTTCTCCATGTAGATGACCTTCTATTATTAGGAGATCCATAGCTGACATTTGGTATACTCTCCTCTAGTATTGCTTGTCAACCAACTTACCTCATTCGTACAATTCTACTTCCTTGTCATTCCTATCATGTTTGATTTTGAGAGGAGGATTATGGGAGTCTTTGATGATATTATTGGACCAAGGACATTTGAGTGTGTGACAAGGGATTTGGCATGTAGGCAAATGGCTCTACCAATCTTGTGTGGTAGGGTTGGCTTGCTGTCTATGGAGGAGATGACACCTATAGCATTTTTGGGTAGTTGTGCTCTCTTGGCACCCCTACTTTCCTCTTATTTTGTGGTTGTTGATAGGCCAATTTTGGAGACTTATGTGATAGAGGTGGAGGAGGGATCCTTTTCTCTCTAGATGTTATTGCAGCAAATAAGAGATAATCTGTCCCCATGGGCACGTGAAGACTTTCCATCTTTTGCTTCAGTATGATCAGATTGGACTAGAGGTTTATAGTCTTCCTTGATGGAGCAACATTGTGAGCATACACTACATTCTCTCTTAGTTGACTCATCCGTTCCTTAGGCTACTAGAGCACATCTTCTCTCTTGCTCCGGCAAGGGTGTAGGCTCTTGGATCTTAGCTCAACCGTGCATTAGGGCATTATGACTTGCACCCGTTACTTTCTCTATAGCGAGGAGGTTTCACTTAGGTTTGGTCCACCCATCTGCATCTTCATTACTCACCTATGAGTGTAGTTCTACACTAGATGCAACATCGGTCCATATGACATGGTGTCCTTTTGGAGGATAGAGGATAGTTACCATGATGCTATCAGGGACATAATGTTTGCTATGGCATTTTAGAGTGGATACTTGGCTTGGAGGGTGGTTCGTATGCTTTGCAAACAATATGTGTCAGTGCAAACTTATACTTGGTCTGATATGATCGAGTGACAATATTGGATCTCGTGGTTACACACCCTACGTAGGATACAATTTTGGAGGGAGTGATTACACATCCCCTTGGATGGGCGGCGAGTGCAACAGTAGGCCGTAAGGTCTCCAAGTATAGAGGTATGCAACAAGGTCATCTCTTTGTTCCTCTAGCCTTGGAGTTATATGGAGTTATGGACGTGACGTCTGACACTTTTGGCCGAGTGTGTGCGAGAGCTTATCATGTTAGGCATAAGAGGTATCACTCTCACTCTCATACTTTGTAGCATATTTTAGACGTCATGTTACACAGGGAACTGGCTGGTGCAATGAATGGGAGAACAATCACACTAGGTGATACTTCTTCGGGTGCTCTCTTTGTTTGTAGACCATCTGCCTTGCATAGCTTGGATATCTTAGGTTCAGTAGTGCACATTCTTCATATAGACTCTATTGGGCTTTGCCCGAGCTTACTTTTTTTTTTCTTTTTGTTTTGTTTTTCCCGCTCTTCCTTTCAGATTTTCTACGCGGTCGCAGTTTTCTCTTTTATTTCGTGTTTTCTATGCGGTCGCATTTTTCTCTTTTATTTCCATAATCAATAAAAAAGTGATCAATAAGAAAGTAATGTTCTATGAATGTCAAATATAAACAATGTATGTCAACTATTTAATCTAAAATGGTAAAATGGGGCTAAGCCCCAAATGTGTAGCTTACGTTAATTCATGTAATTAATCAGAACTTAACTCCGTAATTCATTCATGTAGTTAATCAGAACTTCACTCCGAAATGCAAGCGCTCAAGCAGAGCTTAACTCTTCGCGAAGAGCGGGTGAAGAATCGAACTCTAGTAACCCGTGTCCATCGACGAGTTGGACATGGAGGAGGCGGTGGAAAAGATACTATGGTCGAGTACCGACATCTCCGATCGCGTAGCAGAATTGGGCAGAACAATAAACCATGATTTTGCAAGCAGCAAATCTCTCGTTGTCGTTGGGGTGGCGACAGGAGCCTTCATATTCTTGGCGGATCTGGTGCGCGAGATCAAGCTTCCATCCGTCTCCGTCGATTTCATTCGCATTCAATCCTACGGAAACACGAGCTCGAGCGGAATCGCAAACCTGTTTGCCGACGTTCGTCTTGACCTCAAAGGGAAACACGTCCTTCTCGTGGAAGATATTATCGACACGGGAAATACAGTCTCCACTTTGGTTGCGCACTTCGGTATGAAAGATGTTGCGTCGTTTTCTGTATGTACGCTACTGGATAAACCCTCCAGAAGAGTGGTGCCGATTCAACTAGTACCCGGAGGAAGATTTTACCGCGGTTTCGAGTGCCCGGATGAGTTTGTGGTCGGCTATGGTCTAGATTATGCCGAAGAGTACCGCAATTTGCCTTACATAGGAGTCTTGAAGCCTCACATTTATGGGGGAAAGACCTAACGCTTGTTACACTGCCGAGCTGGAGAAGGATAGAATCGACATTGGAGTCTTCAATGGCCATTTGTTTAGGAGATCTAAGAGTTCAAGCCATAATAGGATAACTGGAGATCCACTTCGCGTTTTGGTCACCAAGTGACACCTTGGTAATTGGCGGGAATTTTTTTGTTAACTAAAATCCAAACGCGTGAAGGAAGAGTCAGTCGTATTTGTGGGTAATCAGGTGCTATAATTGACAAGAAAGAACAGGTGTCCGAGGTCTCTCATTGTACGTGATGCTCCGAGTATTTGTCGTGAAAGCAATCCACTCATGGACTCTATAAGTGCTAATGTGTACCTGGACATGTAAAGGGACGGGGAAATCGACGCTGATTCCCGCGTGTTTCAAGAGGAAATGTAAGAGTCAGCGAATGGTCGTGAGTATCGTGAGTGTCCTCAGTTGTCGATACAGTAGTGAAGTAATGAGCCAGGCAAGAACGGAGAAAAGGGGTTCGAGACGCTCGTCCCGAGAAATGGATACACATGTGGGGCTGGGTATCGTAAGGCACACACATGGCTAACCAGCATCAATTCAAATGTTTCCTTGTTTGCTTTGCATAGATGACTTAAGGCCGTCAAATGCTGCGGAGAGATTGCCTTGAATTGTAGTGGTAGATTAGAAAATCGCGATTTTGGATGAAGACGACATTTCAAGGGAGCAGCATATCAGGTCCTTTTCGTCTTGCATCTACTAAACAGTTTCGTCTGTTGCAAAGAGCAAACTGAACTACCAGAAAATGCTGTTTGTTTATCAGATGAACTTCGCGAGTCTATATCACACTTACTAGAAAGAAACATCAGTTCATGGCATTGGTCGCCGATCTGAGCGATCACCTTTCGACACAATATCGAGGGAAGAGCAACAGCAAGCCCGAAATCATATACAAGGGAAAAGAAAGCAGGGGTCGTCGCCGTCCGACAGGGTCACATGCTCCGATTCCGCCGTCCGTTTTTGGAGTATGCCAGCCGATAGGTTGTAGGAGAACGAGAAGACTAGGTTGCACGTTAACTGATCTTGTATCCACAAGGAATATTCAAAATGGTTCGGAATATTGTGATACATCGTTACGATAAGTTCGTAAGAATTAGTACGCTTGGAAGGGACTGACGATCGAAATTTGGAGAGCGAGACAAAAACATCAAATGTTAAACTGATAGTTCTGGAGAAGAACTCAGGTGGAAGGGTTCCAGGAATTCCAAGAAGCACGGATCCTGTGTCAGTTCTCGGTCAGGAGATTCAATTTATGATTAGCATGGTTGAAGCTCAATTCTACAGCGTTGGATAGTAGTGCAGACGGAACTGTCAGCAATCATTTTCAGGATTGGAGATTCTATGCAGTAGAAGAGTTCCTTGCAGACTCTCCTGAAAGGAAGAGTCTGTCTGTGTGCGCCCTATGAAACCTGTTCCGCATCTTTACATGTGGAATTCAGTCGCCGCCAATCTTAATAGAATTTCTTCTGGCAACTGCGATACTACCCAGCACATGGCACAAACCCAATGTTTCGTTGGCGTGATGAAGGTTTTTAAATAGATCAACAGTGCTGCCAGGTACTACATGAAACACTATTAAAGCAGTATCCTGGTGGATATCGTGTGTAATGTGTAATGGTTGATCTGCAAGTTGAGATAAGAATATTACCTACAAAGGACTGACAGAGAAGAGAAGGACATGAACTGATGTGGAAATAATAAATCTTATCTCCCGAGGGTAGCAAAGGTTCGTGAGGTAAGAGAATCCATCTCCTCGGATGTAAGTCCCATGTAGAATCTGTCTCTTATCCCGGATGCGCATCGGGACCACTTAACAGTTTCTTGATTCCAGCTCCGTATTGACTATTATACATCGGGGATCGCTTTCATGTGAAGATCAATTCTCCTGCCTTGTGCTTCATTCTCTATCAGGCTATGCTTTGTTTTGCTTTGCTTCTTCTTAGAATCGAAGTGCTCAAGGGCTTAATCTGCCAAAACAAAGCGGTTTGCGAAATGGGAAATGGAATGCAGACGCTGGAGAAGCTGGGCCTTAGCTTGTGAACCATCAGTACCTACAATATTCTAGGCGGACGAGCTCAGAGAACTGCAGATGAGGAGTCCACATATGATGCCTCGATTGAAACTTCAGACAGATAGGGACAGCACGCATGGAAGATGGGATTTACAGCTAAATAGTTAGAAGGACACTGATGTATTGTCAAGCTCAGTCTATATTGTCTATTTAACAATGCACAGTGAGCTCGAGACAGCATACATCAGATTCTCTGTAGTAGCCTCTTATCTATGACTTCCTTTAAAAGAAGTGATAGTAACATGCAGATCAGCCTGACCTTAACTAAGCAGCAGCAGAAGTCTGGACCAGTTGAGTGTATTGAGTGACTGTGGTTGCATACCGTGCCATTGCAGTGCGCAACGAACAGTGGCGCCTCCTCTATCCTTCTTGTTTGCATCCATAACCATTATCCTCTCCATTTTGCCACGGGTAGACCTGGCATAGACAGGGGTCCCAACTTCTTGTAAATTTCCTGAGGACCGCGATGCATACGTTGTTTTGTGCTGCCAAGAAAGCTTCACTACCCAGTCTTCAATCTGTGCTCTTTCTCCACACCATCAGCACAGGCGGGGCACACTTCTTCAGACAGTATCTTCTGCCAACTTTTCTACCCTTTAAGATCAGGTCCGTACTTGCCCTGCATCAAATGTTACGTGGTACCAGTTTTGTCATTTTTGCAGAAGTGCAGCAGGGTTATACAGTTGAACATTTCCTGCTCGGTGATGGATCAATGATGCACATCAATGTGGACCATAATCCCAAAGGTATGTAATCTACCTATGAACGGTGGGTCCATTGTGATCCACATCGATCCGTATCTTAAACAAGGGCTAGTTAGCCCACAATGTTTGAACCTGTATTATACTTCTATTCTTCATTGCTGTTCTAATTTCTTGTAGTGCACCACCTCATGCACAACAAACACCGTCACCCGACCACCTAGCCTTCTGCCCTCCCTCACCAATTCAAAGCAGTGGATAAGTCAGCAGAAGAGTCAGTCTGTTTGGTAGACCAGAAGCAGTAGACGATCAGTATGCATTGATCTACGATCGGAAGAAAATATTCTTTCTCTTTCGTGATATGAACAATGGATGGCAGCAACCTGAGCATTTGATGGAGAATACGAGGGGTGCTATGATCTTCTTCTTCCATATGAGTAATGGGAGCCTAAGCTGTTTGTTTGTGTTCTTCAGAGTCTGGTAAGCGTCACAAACTAACGATCAACTCAGTCACACAATGCGTGAGATTTGAAGGACGGATGACATTAGTACATCATGAAGGCTGGATCCAATGAAGATTAGCAAAGACATGAATATTTAACTACCATCAAGTATAAAGTAGTAAAACTACTAAATTGATGGTATGCTTGCTTTCGAGACAACATCCACATCAAACATAAACATGGTGATTGTATATGTCTTGCCTTGACATAGGTCTTTTTGTTGTTAGCATATAAAATCTCCACTTATATGTTTTCTCATCTATTGATCTATTTTTCATTTTATAAATATAGGATGATAATTCCTTGGTTTGCAAAGAGCTCGTATACATTTTATTTCCTTGATTTTATGCACTTGGTGGTTTTACTACTGAGTAGATGATAATGAAATGGCTTCATGAGATTTCAAATTCTTTCCTCTAGTTGAAGCAAAATTTTCTGATTTGGAGTAAGTTCATCATGCTTTTTAAAGCATGAAAATTTTTACACAATTGTCACTTATTTTAGAAATAATACGGATAGCTGGATTAATGATAAAAATCTGAATGGGAAAAAACTCTAGAAGTATCCAACCTTGCAATAATATGATGGTGCATGATAAATAGATACCGTTTGTCGAATTTTTTAAACACATGATATTGAGTGGACTTACACCCGGTAACTGATGCGAAGATAACATTAACATTCCTAAGGTCACAACCTACTAGGAAAATAGAAAAAGAATATGAAGGTCTACTTACACAACCCTTCACCTGCACATAAAAACACATAAAGTGATCGTTGTCCGCTAACTAAATTACGATAAGCCCAAAGTAGCTCCGTAATTAAGACAGAAAAAACGAGAGAAGAAGGAAAAGAAACAAAGAGGAGAAGTGTGATTTTGAGTAAAATCATCATCTGCTTGATAACCTTCTACATTAGCACATGCCAAATGACACGTTGAAGAATATTCCGGCAGAAAAACTATTCCGGTTTCTGCCCGAAAACAGACCGAAATGCATTGGGACCACTGAGTTCCATGGTGGGACCGCTTTTTTTTTGTGGACGAGATGCGCTCGTGGATCTCGGAGAAGTGACAAAAGTTTCTCCGCGCGATCTGTGGCGTTTACAGCATACTTATTGGGGATTCGACAGAGATTGTCCTTTCTCGACGTCCGTCGTTGGTTTCTTGAGGTGCTTCAATTCGCTCGCTGCTACAGCTTCCTTGATCGTCCGGACGCCGACGGAACGGGGAGAAATTGAGAATTCTGGATATGGCGGCAGCAAATTGAGTGGGCGAAGGAAAGCGCATGGGGTTCTTGGGAATTGTGTAGGTAGAAGGGGAGGGAGGAGGGAAGAGGTGGAAGGAGGAGGCCGAGATGGCGAGTGCATTTGGGGGTAACGGATTAGCTTCCGTTCTTTTGCCGAGAACGCAGCAGCGGCAGGTGGTGCAGGGTTCTGGCAAGGAAAATGTAATAGTTTCATCGCGCAAGATTTCTTCTCGTGCTTGTGCTGCAAATGTTCAGATTAGGCGGAGAGCAGCAGGTAGAGTTGTGGTGCCGTACAGGAGGGTGGAAATGAGATCTCTTGCTGAATTTGGTGGATTGATGATGATCAATTCTGTGCAAATTTTGAGCTCACCATTCGCTCCTTCTTCTAAAGCGGGTGTCTCCCGGGGGGTAGCTGTCGTCCATCCTTATAAGAGATTAGGGTGTGAACGGCGCCCGAGCCGTAGATTACCTGTGTCTTGTAATGCTCGAGGGCCTGTGGACGTTGGAGTAGAGGAGAGGAAGAAAGTTCTGGTAAATGTGGTGGACAAGGAGATGGTCTTGAGGTGTAGAACCGAGCGCGTGGAAAGTCTCAAAGATTTCCGAGATGTAGTCAATTCTTCAACCTTGGGAGGTAATACACGTTGCGCGCAATTTGATTTGAACATGCATCTTACTTCAATTGTTTTGCTTCAAAATTGAGAAAGCGGAGGGTCAGTAACTCTTTGTAGTTGACAGAAATCTAAAAGTGGACCATCGGGCCATTTCAGACGCTACTTTGACTGTGGAGCAGAGGGATATGGAATTAGAATCGAGTGCTGTGTCGGTGGAAGCTCCCCTGAGCAATGAAATTGAAAATGCGAGTTTCGATAAAATGCCTGTGAGTTTGGAAGGCTCACGAGACTGGCAGCTGGAGAAGGATTCTGTATTGGTCAAACTGCAGGGATCTACGACAAGTTGTAACAATACAGAGGAAAATATTATAGAGTCTACCACGAGTTACATTGTGGATGAAAAGCCTCCAAGGGTGGATGCATATGCTACCAAGCCACTGTTTACAGTAGATGAGGACATTTATGTACAGGAGTCTATGCTAAAAAAATCGTACGATTCACAGCTTAAGAGAGGTCCTGTCGGGGTAAAAGGAGAGTTCGTATCTAAAGCCCAAACACGGATGAGTACGAGCACGCCTCTAAAGGACGCTTTTGTAGGAATGAGGAAAATATTTGCCAAAGACGGAGAGGTAGTTATGCAGTGGGCTAGGAACGTTAAGGAGAGTTTAGGAATGAACAAGGTTATTGCAAAGGATGCGGAAGCAGTGCAGGGAGCTGTCAGCTGGGTGAAGCAGGTGGGGATGCCAAGCTTGAGGAAAGAGGTCACAGAGATAGTTGCGCTGAGATTACTGGAAGATCCCTCCGCGGTTCCAAGCCCCACTCCAGAGTGGCCTCAACCTAAATATAATGGTACCATTCTTGTCCAGACCGATGACAAAGAATACCCTGCTTATGCTTGTTGTTCTCACAAGAAGGAAGTCGCTCAATTGGTCTGCCTGTCTTGCAACTGAATTGGGCCAAAAAAGTTGAGTTTGCTGCCTAGGAAGACATTTGTGGCTCTTCAGTACTCTTTCTTTTGGTAATAAGTACTCAAATGGAGAGATACTGCATGGATGGATTTTCAAGCTTCTTAGTTGTTGATTTGGAGTGTTGACGCTAGCTTCTGGAATGACAAATAACGTACCTGTATTCACGTTTGGAGACTTGGATCTCTGTGGCCCTGATCAGGGTAACATACACTGCTCACTAGTAAAATGAGTTGAATTAATACCTGAAGGTGAAGTCTTTGAACTCCCTCAATTACGAGGAGGCTCATGTCAGTAACTTGCTTGAGCAGGACTTTCTGGTAGGGCGTTACTTGCTGCGGATTTGCAAACTTTGAGCTCCTACAAGGATCACATCAAAGAGGTCGCTGGAGCTTGGCGTGTACCTTTGCAGCTGTCGTATAATCCTGATCATGTTGCCAGCTACTTCAATAAGCGACCACACGTTTTACTTTTCCGCCTCTTAGAGGTACAAGGTCAACATTACACTCCTACTTTGGATTTGTTCAGAACGACACGCATGTTGAAGGCGTAGACATGCCCCAGGTAGATCAATCTTAGTATCAAAATAATGACTATCAAAGCAGCAGTTTGCAGTTCAATTCTCCCATCTGACTTGATCATTATCACTGTCATGTCATGACGCAGGTGGCTGGAGCATTCGGCTCTGTTGCTCTACAAATGTTAATTGATAGGGAAAAAATTTCAAAAGACGAGTGTGGTTTGAGAGACGAGGCTGAGCAACTTCATTATACTATGAAGAGTGCTGAAGCGTTGAAGAAAATGCTTGTCGACTTGGGACCCACTTTTATAAAAGGTGCGTTGGAAGTCTGATGTGCATATTGATGTATCCAAGAGCTTTAGGTACACGCTATTTGTTGCTGTTTGAGTCGCAGTGAATGAAATTCAGGGCAATTACTGACCTGAGGTCTCTGAAAAGCAACCGAAGATGTCTGAAGATATGTCGTTGATGAACGAGGAAATTGTGCTATCTTTGCAGTGGCTCAGTCTCTCTCGTCTCGACCCGACTTGATTGGCAACGATACTGCTAAGGTAAGGGGTTGCATGCATCAACTTTTTTCTTAGCTTAAGTGAATAGTTCAGTTGGAGAGCTTCCAAGAAGAATGTAATGCTGAAATAAATTGTACATTATCCAGGTTTTATCCGAGCTGCAAGATCGTCTCGCTCCTTATCCAACAGAAGATGCCAAGGCTGTTATTGAGTCAGAGCTAGGGGCTCCGATCTCCAGCATTTTCTCTTATCTCTCCGAGACTCCAGTGGCTGCAGCCTCATTTGGGCAGGTCCGTTCTGAGCTTAAATGCATTCATTTTCCTTGTAGTGGTTGCCGGTCTCCTGACGAGTGGGTGGAAACTTAAACTATGCAGCTTCCTTCTTGCTAGTTGGGGTCATGTACTTTGTTACTAAGAAGAACACCTGTATCTTCACAGGTTTACAGAGGCCAGACAGTTGATGGACAAGAAGTGGCGGTGAAAGTTCAACGTCCAGATTTGCTTTACACGGTAGCACGAGATATCTACATCCTCCGCTTGGCGGTAAGCTGATCTTGCCTATAACCTCTTGGTATGGCCTGCTTAGGAACTATTCTATGACGTTAGACGATGACCTTCACATGGTGGCACCTTGAGGACCTCAAAGAGTTGTCTCTGACCTTTTGGGCTTTGAGAGAGTTTTCAACTCTTGTCATATTCCTCGGTTTTTAAGAAGATGAACTAGGACTTCGATGCAGGTAAAATTGATTCTTCGATTCTAGATACTAATATTCAGTCGTTGTCATACAGCTGAGTCTCCTACGAAAGGTGGCAGGCATGAATTCAGATATATCTGTACTCGCAGATGAAGTCGGGGCTGGTCTCTTTGGGGAACTTGACTACACTTTGGAGGCCGCCAATGCGAAACTATTTGAAAGGGCCCATGCAGGGCTGTCGTATGTGAGGGTTCCAAGAACTCTTTCTCACCTGACTAAACAGAGAGTTCTGACTATGGAGTGGATAGATGGGTTCCGACCCTTGGATCTTCAGCTGATAGCTCGAGGGGAGTCTCTCAATGGCGAAATTATCACAGCAACACAAAAACGTGAAGCAAAACTTGCACTTGATAGTCTGGTACGAGTTTCATCGCATCTACATATTCCTCTTTCTTTACGCTGATTTGTAACTTGTAATCATGCGTTCTAGTTGCTCGCAAGACTTCTGCAACTGGATAACTTTCTCTACCCAACTAGCGACCATCCTGTATCTTGAAACAGCAGTTCTTTCCTTGCGTATCTGATGACCGTTTGTTCTCACTATCTTTCTTGTAGGTGAGTAAAGGAGTGGAGTCTTCGCTAGTCCAGTTATTGGAGACAGGTGTGATGCATGCAGATCCACATCCTGGAAACCTTCTGTATACAAAAGACGGGAACCTGACATACTTGGACTTTGGACTAATCTGCCGGATGGAGAAGCGGCATCAGGCAGCGATGCTTGCGGCCATTGCACATCTTGTCAATGGAGAGTGGGCTTGCCTTGCCAACGATCTGGGGGATATGGATGTATTGAAACCAACGACTGACCGATTTGCTCTTCGACTGGTGTGTTTCTGTCAACTGCTTTGTTTGCAGTATTGTAGATCGGGGTGCACTAAAGGCACTGAAGGAGTTGTAGCCAATGTTTCTGTTCTGAGTAGGTTTACAGGTGTAAGCCAAATGGTTGTTGGATTATACTTTACATCATGACTAAAGATTGTTAACTGTAAAATGTAAAGAAAACTCCTGCCTATCAGCATATCAGGTTTCTTTTGAATATACCAGGAGATTCGAATAGTGTTCTTATCATGTAGCTGCATCCATAACCACATTATAGCAATAGTTGGTAAAGGAGAAATGTTCTACTAGACAGTCGCTGGTATTCTGAAGAGCAGCTGATTGGCTATGCAGGCGTTGGAACGAGTTTTTGGTGAAGGTCCTGATGCAGTGGTCAAGGATGGGATACCAGACATAAATTTTGGTCAAGTGACAGGAAAGCTCTGGAAGATTGCCTTGAAGTTTCGTCTTCGTCTCCCTCCATACTACACGCTGGTTCTCCGATCCTTGGCATCACTTGAAGGAATAGCCATATCAGTAGACCCTGATCACAAAGTTTTTGCCTCCGCTTACCCATACGTGGTTACACGCCTCCTTACTGACAATTCTCTTCCCACCAGACAGGTCTTTCATTCTCTCGTTCTGAATGAAAAGAACGAACTTAGGTGGGACCGTATTGCTTCAATTGTTAGAAGCTCGCAAGGAAAGCCTTCGGCGTCGACAGGTTCAGAATCAACAAATGCTAACGGAGATTCTAGTCCAAGTCCCTCCTATGGAGACAGAAAGAATACAGCGATTGCACTGCTCTCCTTTGCTCTTTCTCAAAAAGGTTCTTGTGTGAGGCGGGTTCTTGTGAAAGCAGATTCAAAATCATTGGGAGAAGGATTCATATCTGCCTCAGCTGGGCCTGTCCGCAAGAAGATAGCAAACGTCCTTTCAGAGGCTTTCTATCGGTCTGGTTTAGATCATCTGAATATAGAACAAGAGTGTTCCACATCATCGAGCAGTATACCAAGCGAGGACGAAACTGGAAGCTCAGCGGAAACGACAGGCAGTAAGCGGGACTTGAAGAAGCTGCTCTTTGGGACTGCAGATATGTCCCCAGATACTCTGCTGAAGAGCCGGAGATTATGGTTTCTTATGAAGGTCATTGCGGGCAAGCTTAAAAGGGCCCCGTTCTTGACGCTGAAGGTTGGGTGGACAATTATGACCATGGTGTGCTATGCTGCTGCCATTGCATGTCATAGGATTATGGTTACCCTCAGTGATCGGCTACTGAGTCCTGAATCTGGCGCAAAAGCAAGGAGGTCGAGTCAACCATCAGCGAAGCCAGTTGCGAATTCTCAGTGGGAACCGTGTTTATCAACCCCTGCTCTTGTATAGTAATAAAGTAAATTGTTTGTATTATAAGATTTTCCATTCGATCACAGTTAGATAGATAGTCAGTGAACTTCTCCAATTTTTTATCCTTCCATGTAACCCTTGGTTTGAGAATTATGGAAAGGAAGCCGTAGTCACAAAGATAATGAAACCCTCCGTCGTAGAAGTTACCTGTATTGAATGGTTTATGTGTATGGTTAACGTGCTTGATTTGAACCGATGTTAGTTGCGGCTTCATTGCCTGGGCTCTGTCTAGTGCCTAGTATGGGCCCTTCTATCGTCTTGAAGCCCAGCCATTCGTTGCGGGGACATTTTGTGGAGAAAAATGATTATATCATGGAAGCAGGATAGACATGTATATCACCCTGGATGGCATCAGGACACCTAAACGACCAGTGCTCTAAGAGCTCTGACTGCAAGCTTTCGCTTCTCTGCAAAGTTACACAATGTCCTCCAGTACTTTTTTGATCCTCGTTCATCGATGGTCGGAGCTGATCATCAATTCCAAGATGCACAAATTGTAGCTGTGTGACTTAGGATGAATAAACCCATTTTTGAGATGTGAACAAAGCAAAAAGTAGTTTTAGGAGGGTTTACAAATCACCACATGGCAAGCAGTGACTTTCTGATGTACAAGCTTTTTTTGTCAGTTCGCAAATGCTTCTGATTTTATCAGGAGATTGCTGTTGTGAAGTACTGAGAAGGGAGAATCTTTCCCATCAAGGTAGGCGCCATACTGTTAACAGTGCAGGTACTATCACTAGATAGAAAAGGCCCTTGGGGGTGGAACATTGGTCCAATCAAGTCAAGGTCCCCAGGACTAGCGATTGTTCAGAAGTTTTATTAGTAACGCCGTACGCATTTTACATTGAGTCCTAATCTGAGCCATGACTTGCACTGTCGCTGCAAACTCGCGTAGCTGACTTGAACCATCTCTATACATCGATCTTCATAACTTTCTACGAACCCGAAGCTCAGCAGAAGTTTGAATCTGTACAAGATCTTAATACCACAGATTGTTTGAAGAATTAGTCTATTCAGTCTCACAGCTCACCTCTTGAAGATACTGGAAATGATGCATTGTAGTAGTCTTCCACGGACATTTGTTTCGCTCCACCAAAGTAATCAACCAGAAAGATATCCTCTATTTTCAGCTTATAAACTCGCCAGTCGTGGAATTTCGGCCAATCTGTGGAAGAGCATTAGATTTAGTCAAGCAAAATTCAAATACAGTCGCATCAACAATGGATCTCTCTTTGGGTTGATATTACTTTGTTGGTCCAATGACCACCAAAGCAAGCTTCTCAAAATCTCCTCGGGCTACCGCATGCTGGAAACAAGATCCGAAGTACAGTCACTCCAGCTGACACCAACAATTTAAGCTCAGAATTTAGTATATCGGAATCAGCGGCTGACAAAGAACCAAGGCATAATCTGGTGATGCGTAAACTGGATATCACAAGATTATGCTCTGATTGAATATGTCACAGTATCTTCTACCTTGAAGCTCCTAGTTGTCAGCTAGCGCGTAGAGTCCGAATTACCTGGCATTTCTGGGTGCTTCGAGAATAGAGCTTGAAGAGCAAAGTCAACTTCCTCGTCTCCTTGTAGAAGTTCCACCATCTGTTTGGATAAAACATGGATAAAACATGTTAGCTCCGTCAGAGGGCAGTCTCTGGATCTCATGATGGAAGAGATGTTTCACATACAACCAAGTAACATCCTCTGCATCCTCCACCCGGTTACAAACAAGTCTTCTATTGAAACGCAGCTTATTACTCAATCCACCCATTATGGGGCAGTTACGAGGAAGCCTGACTTGAAGTGTAATCGACAGGTTTCAGAGGATTGGATGCATCGACTGTGCACCGAATTTTACTTCCAGTATTTCAGTATAAGAGATACAGAAAGAACGAGTTTATTTGAGACAAGTCACAAAAGTACGAACCTTTCCTGAGAGGGTCAGACGTGCACAGGTAGGGTTCTCGACATCCCTGCTTCCGCAAGTGCCGATCGGGGCTTCACTTAGAGATAATGAGCAGCGTGAATCCTGTTCTATGTCAAGTGGTGTAGGGTCCATTCTCGAGAGATAAAAGTATGGCGTCCCAGTTGCTGCACCCTTTGGCCCGTCACTGAAAGATGCTATGTTCCTAAAATGCACAAAGGAAACCAAGTCTTAGTCACAGATTCTCAATTAAGTCCTAGTTCCCCTAGTCCAGGTACGATGTCCCAACTGATGTGTCAAATTTGAGTCGTCCTTCAGACTCAACTACTCAACAGAGAGTAACATGCAGTTAATGCAGTGGAAAGAAATAAAGTTTATGTCTTACCCCCAAGGAATGCCGTCCAGATGAATGGAGATTGTACTGCACAATGCGGAACAACATACTTAAGCTCGTAAAACAACATACAATTCAGTTGGCTATGTTACTGAATGTATCGGTGGTACATTACGACACACTGCGACCTGACAGATCTGAATACCCTATTATTTCCAAAACTATTAAATGTGAAGCGACACATCTACTCATTCAGCAGTTGAATTTTCTGATTGCTGGTCTCAAACGGTGTAAAAGAATCTATGGAGTGAAATCCGAGAAAACATGCCTATCCTTGTAGTGCGCTTGTGACCAATCTAAATCAAAGGTAGATTACTTTTAAGAATATACTCTCATGTTCAGGAACCATCAGCTCCTACATATGTCTGTGATGGTGCAAGATCAGTACGGACACAGAAAAGGATCTCAGGGTGAGTGAACAATTGGGTTCTTTTCCTCTGAATTAAAGTTCTCGGAAATCATGACGAAATTCTGAAAGGAGAAAGTGGTTTATCAATGATAAATTTAGGGTAAGAAAAACACCTGAGCACACCCCAAGAGCTGAATGCCACAAGCCAACGTGCCATTGCTTGAGCATCGTCAGGATTCGGCCTCTGAACACTATCACCTAGTCCTGCTTCACCAAAAGCGACTACGAATGGCAGCGCTACAAACAAAAGCTGAATTGCCTTCATAATTCAGCGATTCTTCTAACAGCCGGGTAAAAAAACTCGATGCTTTATGCTAAACCGACTCTCCAGCTCTGTCCAACCGGCTCTTCTATGAAGCATATCTGGTATACCTTCCAAGATGGTCCCTTAGATTTCTGTCAAAAGAATCCAGTCGCTTCTTCAACATCAAAATTTACATGATCCCATAAGCTTCGTACTACTGTAGGCATCTCATCGTGCTGTTCTATACAACGCCCTGTAGCACACTACTCTTGTTATTTACTCACTACGTGAAATCATCTCATCCGCCTCAATCAACTTCAGTCTTCCAAAGCAATCCGACGAACCCACAAAAATTCTGGAAGAGATTGGATGACCGAATCGAACTCAACTGGTTAACGACATCAAGTCAGCAGACAACACAAGTCTTAAAAGATCAGGATGGGGGCCCTTCAACAACCACACGCAAGCACTGCTTCCAAGAATGTTGAAATCTTTTGGAACTATTTTATGACCAAACCCATTGGAATTTTCAGCCGCTGCGCACGTGACAAACAGGTGAGTTGCATGTGTTTCCCTCAATCTGGTGCGGGATAATTGCACCGCGGGCTGATTGATTCGGTGCAGTGTGACCCCCAGTGCTGAGCACAAGCAGCACAAGCTCAGCGTCTGGACTTCACAAACTAACACTAACAAAACCGCTTCTCCGTGAACGGACGGTGCAGGAACTCCGTCCGTTCTACCGTTTTCCCGTCCGTCCATTTCTCGCCTTGGTTTGGGTGCTTTCCGTGACCCCCGCTGTCCCCAAGGTTTATCCGGCGCTCTGCCGCATGCCTTAGCAAAGTTTCTAACAAACAAAGTGCAACTTAACACGGCCTCCTTTTTGTTAATTATCGTAATTAACTTACAGTATCCGCATCAATACTTGGTGAGCTGGTCCAAATTACCAGACATTATTAATTAATTAATTGAGCTTGTGTTCTCAATGGAGTGAAAATATAGTTTCTCGGCATGTTGGAGAATAAACGTTTCTATCTAGATCTGAACTCGACAAGGAAGAATTAGTATGTGGTTTTGGTCCAGCAACATTTTTTTGTAGATGTTTTTATATGATTAAATCTTCAAGGTAAAAACTAAAAAATATAGCATAAATTCAGGACTTCAACTCTCATTGTTCTTTTATTCCTAAAAAAACAGTTGATCAGCTTAAAACACAAACTTTGATATTTTTTCTCTAATGCAATTAATTCCTAATTTCTATAGTGCAAAGTGAATTTTAGAAGCAAAGGATATTCTACAGTTCAGATTCTTGCATCAAATCAATATAGGAGCAACCTTTTCTAGTGAAGTTCCTTCCTTTTCATTTATCTTATTAAATTTTAGCTTCAATATATCATATATATTGATATATCGTTCGTTAAGAGTCGTTGATGATGTTTAAAACTCCTTGTTATGAAATCGGTACTTTTACATTTTAAAAAACGATTTTAAAATTGATATTTAATCATTTAATTATCATTGTCTGGCATGCACAGGTTGCTAACATATGACACTAGTAGAAAAGTAGAATGGCTTCTTTACAAATATACCTTTGTGTTTTACAAAAATTTTAAGGTCAATATATACCGCATTGAGATTCCAGCAGACTTTTCTTTCTTCCATGATAGTGAAATTTTTATCCGACTTATAATGCAGAAATTTTATTCCTATTATGACTAAATTCACTCCTTTTGGAAATAGTATTAATTTTCTCCTTTTTGGTTTCTCCATTACAGAAAT
Organism: Lunularia cruciata; assembly: GCA_948567375.1. Classification (NCBI taxonomy): domain Eukaryota; kingdom Viridiplantae; phylum Streptophyta; class Marchantiopsida; order Lunulariales; family Lunulariaceae; genus Lunularia; species Lunularia cruciata. Next base: position 20,336,412 of record OX419759.1, read on the forward strand.
TTTCAACCGACCATGTAATTCAAATTTCAAAGTGAAAAAATAAAATATTACGAGAGGTCTCAATCTTGAAACACCATAAAACTGAAGTTACACTTCGTTGTACTCCCCGAAAATATAGCCCGAAACTTGCCGATGTTTCAAGTTATTCGTTCTATTGTACTCCACGAAAATAGCCCGAAATTCATTGGTTCTGCTGTACTCAATAATGACGACGAAGCCAATGGACCCTAGTCTTGTCGACGAGATACGCTCAGCGTAGGGCAAGGGAACTTCCCGGGAGGAGAAGGGAAACCCGGCCGGGAAGTTTGTAATACAACACGTTCTCATCGGGAAGTATGCAGATTCTACAGTCGGAAGCTGGAAGTGTTTCTTTCACGGCAGAATTCTATCAATTTCGGAAATCTTCAAGATCGGTCTGGATATTTTACTCTGTCCTAATCCCGGGTCTCCCATGGCTTCGCGCTGAAGAGCAGTAGGGGGAAGTAAGGAATGTTTCTTCGTGTAATCTGCTTGGCCTTTACAGCAGATTCTCTTGGAATTGATAGAATTTGCACTCGCTGATTCGACAGAAAAAATTGCATTAGTTGCAGAGATTTCTGAAGTTCCCTCAGTTGCTCTCGAGCTGCAGTACCTTTCTGGAGTTCGGGAGACTGAGGGAACAGACGGGAATTAAAAGTTTTGCATATTGCGGCAGGGGATTAATTCAGATGAATAGCATGGAGTTGGTGACTGCGTAGACTGAAGGGAAGGAAGTAGGAGATGGCGGGTGCCTGTGGAAATGTTGGAATGTCCTCCGTTCTTTTGCTGAAGACGGAACAACAGCAGCAGCAGGTGTCGAGTTCTGGCAAGGGTTTAAGGCTTTCATCGGGTGGAAATTCTTCTCGTGTTGGAAATTTTCAGATTAGGTTGCGAGCTGGAGTTGGAGTACCGAGTAAGGAAAGGTTAGAATCGATATTTCACACTGAATTATTTGGAATGATGATGACTCCCTTGCAAACTAGGAGCTCACCGTTCGGTCACTTCTCGCAAAAGGTAGCCGTGGTTTTTCCTTATGAGGAATCAGGGCGTGATTGGCGCTCCAGTCGATTAGCTGTTTCTTGCAGTGCTCGAGGGCCTGCCGACGCCGCAGTACAGGAGAGGAAGAAAGTTATAGTGAAAGTGGTGGATAATAACATGGTTTTGAGGCCTAGTGCTGAAAGTATAATGGGATCTACCGAGGTTAGGGATTCCCGAGATTTCGTGAATTTAGTCGAATTAAGGAGGAAGTCATCGACCAGAACATTGTATCTTGTCGATGTTCATCCTTTGTGCTACGAAGGAAAAAAGCCACGGCCCACAGCGATGTTGAAGTGGATGAAACTGCTGTTCGATCAAGTCACGCATGAAGACCCCGTTATTGCAGTAAGCTTCTCGTCTGAGTCGGCTGCATCTCGTAGACTGTGTACACTTCTCCACCTGCTGCTCTCCTGACTATTTAGCTGATGCAAGTTCTTATCAGGGCGCCTACATGTTAAGAATTCAGATATCTGCAATTACAAGGTCTCTGAAACATTGTCGATTAGTCTGAGGATAGATTCCAGCGTCTTTTCATAATTGTGAAGACGTTAGAAACCAAGCTGAAGAGATGAGCCTTTCAATTTCGTCGTAGATTTTGCCGAACACGTGTCAAATTAGGCATCTACTGGGGGCCGAAGTCTTCTCCTACGTTCGAATCTTATCTTAGCTAGTAAGTCCAGTAAGAAGAGATGTTGGCATCACGTTCCAGTTGAAAGTTTTGGCACATGTTGTGTAACTTGAGTTGTCTGTCTGGCGGTCTTGATTGAGTTTCACACGTTCCATCTTTTCAGGTGATGGATGGGGAGAGGGGAAATGATTACAGAAGAAGTTTGCTACCTTCGTACAAGTTGAATCGAAATAAATATAAGCCCATGTCAGCTCTTCGTGGACCCTATTTCAAGGGGGATGAAATGGACTTGCGGGAGGCTTTCCCACGTATTCAGGCTTTCCTCGCACAATGCGATGTGCCTGTACGTTTTCAGCTTGTCACTCCAATTCGTACTAGCATAGGATGTGGTCTACAGTCAGTTGTTTGAGGCGTTGGTTAGACTCAACCATCTGCGAGTAGATCGTACATCGAATTTTGCCGAGGTTGAGAAACTCTTTTTGTGGAAAGAAGTTGAGCTGTGGCCTACATTAACATGATGAGATGCTTAATCTACTTAGATAGAAACTTCTTCATTCTCGTGTCTGTCTAACCTACATCGGGGGTTCATTGAACTTTTCCATGCTTGATGAACGGTGCCCGAACGAATCTCGAGGTTGAACTGAAAACCCTGTTTTCCTTCTGGCACCTGCAGGTACTCAAACTTGAAGATGCGGAGGCAGATGATGTCGTAGCAACTTTAATGCATCAGGCAGTGAGTAACGGAATGAAAGTGGTTATAGCATCTCCGGATATGGATTTTCGACAACTCCTGTCTGAGAATGTGAACATGTTACTTCCTTTACCAGAATTTGGGCGATGGTCATTCTACACCCTAGAGCAGTACATGGCTCAAAACACTTGCGATCCTAGTCTGGACCTGGGCCTGCGTAAGTTCACGCTAGGCCGTCAGTAATGTTCTCCTCGTCCTGGGTTTCTCTAGCTCAAATCAATCATGAGACAGGAATTTGTTATGCTCTCTTTGTTGAAGAGGCCGGAACCTCCATTGCACTGACATTTTCAGTTCTTAAATGTATGATGAGATCACTGCCCAAATGTTCATTTGCTACGATCCTTGCGCGCCTTGCGGGAGCACGGGTCTCATAGCAGATTGTGGGAATCTGTTCCTTAGATCAGTATATGAAAATGGTCACCTCAACTTCGTTGTGGTGGTGACTTTACCAGGTTGTATAATGGGAGATTCTAGTGACAACGTTCCGGGGTTACCCGATCTAGCTCCGGGGTTTGGAAGAAAGACTGCTTTGAAGCTGATGAAGAAGCATGGTTCTTTGGAGAACTTGCTAGTCGCTGCCAAATCCAGAACGGTCGGCAGGCCCTACATTCAGGAAGCTCTTACACAACATGCAGATGTGCTACATAGGAACCTTCAAGTATTGAAATTGAGAAGGTATTTGACTAGCGCTTCCGTGCAAGAAAAGTTGACAAGTTGACATAGACTATGAATTTGTTTTGTGGGATTTTTAATCTGTATACCAGGTCTCCATCGTTCGTGAGAAAGACGATTGTCACCCACTGAATGAATAAAACAAATTCCGGAGTAACAGGATGATCCTTTCTAACATTGCATTGGTGCAACCCGCTGGCAGAGATGTTGGAGTGACATTGAAAGAGGAATGGTGTAGTACGCGAGACCGAACCAATGAGGTGCAAGCTTTCCAACTACTGGAGATGAGCTTACGACGGAAAACTGTATTAGTTAAGCAAAGTAGGTAGGTCTTGTGTATACATACCTTTTTTAATACTGTAATGTTCCAATATAGATTTAGTGTATGAAATACATGGCTACATGTTAACAGATCAAACTTGTCCGTCCATGGGGGCATTAGAGGTTATGAACACTGTACGCCAACAATATATCAATTGTCAAGGCAATTTTTTCACCTCCTCCATTTACCATCTCATCTTTCCATAATAATGTTGAAAGGGACGGCCAAACTTAACAGACCACCTACTTTCGGCATTCTTCTTCGAGAGAAGTATCACCTTGTTATCACTCGGCTCCAAATTGGCCATCTGGCTTGTGTACCATGGCTGCGTGCTGAGAAAACATATTCCTCTTTTCTCTTTGTGACGGTTCAGGACACAGTCCAACCTTGGCCTTTAGTGGAACCTCTAGCATACATGCTGAACGCGCAAAAGAGAAACTTGCTTATACAGGGTTGTAGAAGGCTACAATCTAGAGTCTGTAGACCTGAAGGTGTAATTATGAAAGCCTTTGTTCCAGTAATCAGGAGGGATAATAACGATCACATTACACGAGGCTTGATTACTTACTCTTCGGGCCCATTGTGACGACTGTTTCGTTCAAGAGAAACTTGGGAGCACATGAGGAGTACAATGCCTAGGTAGAGAAATACACTGTAATTAATGAGTTGGTCGAGGAGCCCTTCCATCACAGCTCTGTCGTAAGTTCGAACCAAGGCCGAAAGGTTGAGTTGAATTCAGAAAATCACTACTGCTATGTCTACTTGAAATTGACTGAGCGGTTGCACTGTACTAGGTACAGCTATTACACCTAAGGTCGGTGAACGTTCTTGGACCACTGTTTGCGGCAACAGTTCAGTCTATACTCTACAAACTCTCCGGCAATATGCTCTGATCCATCAACAGTGCAGTCGATCGAGTCTTACGTAGAGCCCATGGGGCTGATAGCTCGCACGTAAGGACTATAGACTAGCATTCCTGCTCTCACATCACTTGCTATTTGAGCAATGACAGCAGAAGTTCTTCGTCGTAACGGAGATCCAGCACCCACTTAGTAGGGAACCGACAACGTGCATATAAACATAAGAATGGCGTATGCAAATCGAATCGAAGTTAATCTAAACAACGAAAAACAAGCGGGATCCAGAACCCACTTGGTAGGGAAGCAAGCATGTGCACGTGAAATGCAATCATGAAAGTATGCAAATTGAATCGAAGTTAAGACAAGTGGAAGTCATAGAAAGCAAGAACGGAGATTGATATATTTGGTAAGGGCGAGGACGCATATGAAATGCAAGCATGTGCGTATACGAATTGAATTGAAGTTAATCTGAGTAGCGAATCACAAAACGAATGACAAGCGGAAACTATAGAAAGCAAGAACGGCGGAATTGATATATTTGCTTTAACGAGAACTGGCATTTGAAATGCAAGCATAACATATGCAAATTGAATCGAATTTACTTTACGCAACTAAATCGAGAATGTGCATATTAAATGCACGCATGAACGTATGCAATTTGAATCGAAGTTAATCTAAGCAACGAAAGACAAGAGAACGTGCATGTGAAATGCAAGCATGAACGCATGCAAATTGAATCGAAGTTGCTGTAAGCAACAAAAGTTAAACGGAAGTGACAGAAATCAAGAGCGAGTTCATACATTTTATAAAAACGAGGACGTACATGTGAAAGGAAAATACGTACAACATGAACGTAACCGAAGTTACTAAGCAACGAAGTACCATACGAAAGACAAAGCGGAAATGATAAAAAGCAAAAACGAAAGTTGATACTTTGATAGCACCTGCAATGAGCTAGTATACTTAATGCAAAAGCAACAAGAAAACAACCTTTTAAAACAGCAACAGAAGAAAAATCTAAAATATAGGGAGAGTCATCGAGCGAATAGGAAAATCCATTCAAAAGGAAGCAAAATGGAAAACACAGACAAATATGAAGAACATAGCTTTAGTAGAGCGCGGTGAGAAGGAGTGGATGGTATCTTGGGCTGGGGCGAAGTATGACAGGACTGGATATTTGCATATGAGGACAGAATTCATTTTTCGAAGTGAGATCTAGAATCTATTAAATGCAGATGAAGGTTCGATGAAATGCAATAAAATGAAATTGAAATTAAATGTAAAATATGAAAAGGGAAATAACATAGAATTCATAATTTTATATATTATTAAATGTCAAATATATACAATAAATTATCATAAAAATATAACGAAGTATATAAATAAGTAACAAACCATTTATAAATGAAGACGAAATGAACCGGCCATTGATTTATGAGCAATTTACTAACGAGCGAGCGTTAGATAATTAAAAAAGACAACAAACATGTAAGGTAACAAAAAACCATTTGTAAACTAAAACCAATGAGCCCCACATGAACTTCAGGAAATAGTAAACCATTTGGAAACGAAGATCGATGATCCCGACACGGACTTATCAAAAGTTTACTAACAAACATCAGGTAATGTACAAGAAAAACAAAGCACTTAAAAAGAAATAGTACACCAGTACACCGTTTATAAACGAAATTAGATGAACCAGACATGGACTAATCGACGGTTTACGAACGAACGTCCGGTAACGAAACAAGAAATCGAGAAACGGGTGGGAACCATGAAGTGAACCACCTTAGAAAGAGTTTTGGTTGAGGAAAATTGGAGTGGAACGCAGCGTGAGAGAGGGGAATAAGGTGTTATGGCTAAGACTGATCGAAATGAAAATGACTAAGACTGGAATTCGTTCAGAGAACGGGGGCAGTAGAGCAAAACGTTAGCGGTAGGACTGGATAGTGTATTCGCAAAATGCTATACAATCGCATAAATCCAAAAATACTAAACATTAGAATTCCATCACTTGGATATTGTGCAGGGGTGTTTACATCACTTTTGAGTCTCGTTCTAACTGCAAACATTTGGCCAAAGGGCGGCTGCCGAAAGATGGAAAATATGGCTCTCCAGAATCAACAAAAATCTGCACAGTGAATTCTCCCTCACCCTGGGACAGATAGCGAGTGAATTTTAGATTCTAAACGGAGGCGCTTGTTTGATAAAGTCGGAAGGCTGAAAATATCGACAGGGTGCACTTTGTAGACGTTACAGTCGTTCCACACCTATTTGGACAAAGAAACTAGACAATTGATGGTCAATGGAGTTGTGATCGGGTGGGGTGTATGAAGCAAACTATCACAGAATTTCTCACGTTGAAAATTACAAGGCAACGTAAACTCATGAAACCACTACCACAACCCCTTAGTCCAGGTTTACGATCATAAGCAGGTTAGTTATCAAAGTTTCATCTCGAGGAATGAAGGGATTTGAAAGAATCGGAGGTTTGCAAAGTCGTTGAGCAGATGATTTCAGCAGCAGCTTCTCATGGTCTCACTAAATTTCCACATTTGGCGAGTGCACAAATGGAAAACGTTAAAAATAGTACAATTATACCTTAGTCTAATCAGGAGTACGTCTTTGTAGTAGGCACCTTTACGTGAATTTCAATTATGCTGAAGGTCATCAGAAGTACCTCTGTGTGAGCTTAAAACCTCTAGTATGCAGACAGAAAAAGCTATGTGGATATCCCTTGTACCTTAGTTCAATCAGAAAGACCTCTTTGTAAGCTTAGACCAAGGTATACAAGTGAATATTATATGTCAATACTTTAGTCTAATCAGGGGTCCCATTCCTCACAAACGAATTTTTCTGGTCTGGAATTAATCAGCTACGTATGTAAGCGAAAGGACCATTTCACCATGATAACTATCAGTACTTCATGGAATGGAAACTATAAATACAACTGTGAACTGGATGCAATGGGACCTATAAAATCAACTATGAAGTGGAAGCAATGGAAATTATAAACTACATCAAGAGCTATGAACTGAATGGCCCATCAAGAGAAAAGTTAGCTCAGTTAAGGAGATCATTCACTATCTCATAGGTGTAGCTGCGAGTGGCAAATTTGTACCATTGTCAAATTGAACCATGCTCAATGGTCCAGAAGAGACCTATTTGTAAGCTTATAATTTGTACTCCTGTCATTATGAGAGAGCGCAGCACTCTCCTGCGCTCTCAAATCTGCGACCGTCTTCAGTACAGAAACTCAACGCTGTGGTCTAAACTTAAAGTCCTGTTTTGTCATCCAGCTCCCTGCATACGCATGAGCCAGTTCGTAAGTAGACAGCTCAAACAACCACAGAAACTCGAATTTTGCATTGTATGTTTACTAGGTCTTTATTTTGTGTCTGCACAAAGCACATATCAAATCGAACATAATGCTTCAAAACCAAGGCCATGAACCCCATGAAAGTGGTTGGCAAGGACTAGTTCCAACATTCTTCATAGAGTTTCTATGGAAGTGATGTCAAGGAATAGTTACAGTTTTCTTGATCGAGTCACGCTAGTAGCTGGATCTGTAAATATTTTGTCCATGAAGAATCTGGTGCAAGCCGGCCAAGTCTTCGGGAGGTGGCAAGCCTCACCCATCCCCAATCTTTTATTATTTCATTTAGATCCAATGAAATTTTGGAAGGAAGGGGGATGTTGGAGGCAGGCCACCTTCCAAGACGTGACATGAAAGCAATTTTCAGTACAACGGAGAAATCCGTTAACCTTCATCATCCTTGATCCGAAACCTTGTATCGCTTTCCGCCATTAACCTTCATCATCCTTGATCCGAAACCTTGTATAGCTTTCCGCCATAGCCTTTAAGCCGGATACTCAATACTCGTGGTCGGCCCATTAATTGTACACTGCATAAAAGTGGTAGTGCTCACCACATTGTGGCTCCCCATCAGTCGAGAATACGAATACAATTGCAATCAGAACGGTTAGACTAAGTTTACACATGAGTATGCAATCCTAGGTAGAAATAGCTGTATTTGACTAACGCTCCGATAAATGACATTATTGTTCAGAAATACATACTGCCATAACTTCAAACTTCAAAGCTTCCAGGTCCTTAGCATAGCTGGCTGGAAATGCACACTTATGTAAAACAGGAGCCACATTATGAACCACTTCACATAGGATAGGAAGAAGACATACCAGTGAGTGAAACATAACGTGGATCATAAGTATTGCACAAGATAGAGCAAGATGTTGGAGATAAGTGTTTGAAGATGAAACATAACGTGGATCAAAAAGTATTGCACAAGATAGAGCAAGAAGTTGGAGATAAGTGATTGAAGACAAGACGAGTGCCATGAGATACTTACTGCAGTGGATTCTCATATTGAACACTAGAAGGCAGCTGAATGAAAGAATCACCATGTAGAGGACTGTTGATGTATTTTATACTCTCAGTCAAGCGCACGGGCAGCAGGACCGATGCTTACTAGTGTCATGATCAAGTGCATGCACTTACCTGGTTCTGGAAACTTAACTTAAAGCCGCTTGAAGATGGTAAGGTGACTATATATCCATGCTTCGTAAAATCATGAAAATTCACTAGGAGTGTATCAACTGAGAGAGGAGATCCTAGATCTGCAGTACTTGATGATATGACAAGTTATGGGAAATTAAACGGTAGTCATGAATGTGAATCATCAGTCATGTATCAGACCAGTATCCAAAACAAGCTCGTGAGCTGATTCATGCCGGACAAGCTTTGCAGTTGCGATGAAAAATCAAGGTCAAGCCATCAATTATGGTAGTCCTTGTGTGCTCTTCCACCTTGTTTTAGTTCGTACAGGATGCAACCGGAGTTAAATCAGGAGTTGATAAGACCACACGTGAGGCTGCAGCTAATACTTGAAGGCTTATTCTACATAGGCGCATGACAACGCAGGCACGGGTGCATCTAGTAAGTGAGACTCGAGCTCGACTTTGGCAGCAATGGCGTCACTCAGCTCTGGCAATAGACTATTAGATGGGAGAGCCTTTTCGTGCATGGTGACTGCATGCTTTTAACCACCATCGAGCTGTCAAGACCTGTCTAAACCAACGAGCAGATCTCGATAAAAAACAGACCAATAGTCAGTTGCTGCATCTGCGTATATGTTGTAGTAGAAGCTTGGTTCAACTGCAGGAGGCGATCATGGACCGCCACCTGACGATTATATCAATATGTGCTTGCAGTGGTCAACAAAATAAGGTTGCGCAGCTGCACAAATGTGGATCAGCACATTGTTAGAACTTGGAGAAAGAGGCTAGACATACTATAAGCGTGTACCTGGAGCCCTTACTGCTTACCACTAAGTTCAGCGCGCGTTGTCTTGCATGCTTGTAACGTTTGGGGATCATAATGGGAAAGGATGAGCATGAGGAGACTATTTCTAACCGAACTCGGAGCAACTCAAGTGGCAAGACAGCAATTCCCTGATGGTCGCATGAAATGAGTTCCCGTAAAAGTATGAGTGTACCGACAGCACGCATATGGAGTCAAATTGACAGATCAACTTCAGCGAGTGACCATAAGCTGCAAGCAAGAGTGAAACGCGAGGCACCTTCGACAGTGAAAGATCTTACAGAACTCCAATTAAAGTACAGGAAAGAAGTAAGATTAGCGTTCCAACTCCGCAACTCCGAACTCAGCAAGATCCGAGAGCGCAGGACATGGAAGTCTCGATAATCACACGAAAAGGATCGGCATTTAATCAGCAGTGCCCTGAGGTAAAGGATGCCACAGACGCGTATGACAACCAGTAGTCTGGCATAAAACTGGAAGCACCTTGGTGAAAATCGCTCACCGGCAGCAGTTCTCCAGAACATTCAAGGTCGTCAATGCACGTGAGTGCACGTACAAACTGCCATATATTAGAAACATGAAGAATGACTTTGTTGCACGAAGATATGCGAAGACATGCAGCTCTAGTTCGAGTATGTGCCTCGCTTTATAGTTGAAAGTATCCAGAGTGGAAGGTATTCGGTCGAACTGATGCAGAATTCCGAAAGTCCAGAAGGCTTGTTTTGCGCGCGGTAGCCATGGCTTCCCGTATTTCAACTAACGTGGAGCCGATGGGACCAAGTGACCTCTAAAGAAGAATAACTCCTACGGAACTGCCCAGTTTATATAACCTTCTATATTGATCACACTGCCAACAAAGTGCGGAACGATTACTGTACATTACTATTGATTACGATAAAACGATTACTATATTGATCAATGTGATCAAATCATATTCACAGGACTGTTCCAGCTCACAGAGATGGACTAAACAGGGCTCGGACCTTGGCACATAGACTTCACGGTGGAAAGATTTAACAATACTCCTTGTTAGCTTGACATGGCGCGCGTGTCCTACTTGGCACTGATTTCACCAACAGCTCGACTATGCTAGACTATGTTCTTGTAGTTACGAATTATACTTGACGGATTCTATTTCACAAACAACATGGTCGGTCATCTTAGTTTATGGTGGTAACTCGAGATATTCCGTAATTGAAACTTTTGAACTGACTGCCACTGCTTTGGAGAACGATGATTCACGTGGATACGGAATTTTAGAACGATGACTGATCTATTATTCACGTGGAAACGGGAATGTGGAATTTTAGGGGGCGTGGTTTGCTTATGAAGAACAGATCATCCATGTTCGGCTTGGGCCGGAATGCTGGGTGGATGGGTGTGACATGATATTTAAACCCAGTTCTGGAGCGGTTTTCAGCTTAGAGCTGAAAGAAATAAAGTTTCAAATTGAACGAAGAATTCAGCTTGAAATTGCGGCCGAACTGGAGTTCCACCGGAAGAAAATGAATTTTCAAGCTAAAAAAACTGGAGTTCAACTAGAAACAGAACAAATTAGACTTTCGAGCTGGATGGAGAATTCGGCACTGTCTGTCTCTGGAATTCAAGTCAGAAAGGACGACCGCGTAGAAAAAACTCTGGAATTCAAGTTGGAAACACAAGCACTGAATTGTTGTCAGATATTTTCCGTCGACTGTACTGTCTGCCAGCTGCATAGAATTTTCTACGCACTGTATCGGTCTAATATCTTGACAAGAACATTGCTTGCCAACACGCAAACGCCCCCGATGTAGACGGTTGACAGGACGAACCACGTGGCGTCAAAGATACTGTTAAGCCTTTCTGCCAACTTGGGTACCGTTGAGTATATGTGCCTAAGTTAATATCGTACTGTTAAGTCCATCTCTGTGCAACTTTCGAAGCAACCAACCAATCCTACACTCGACAGCAGCGCCAGATCGGCATCATCCAACCCTACTACCCTAGCAAGTTACGAACAAGTTACTAGCACTACTACTGCATACAGCGTACGTCTTACTCCGTGATTCGTCTGTAACGAAGACGTGCGAAGTAATGCGCATTCGGCCGTAACGACAGAAGCATTTGCACTCATTGACCCTTCAGATCCCCCGTCCGTCAGGCGCTTGGACAGTGAGCTGCTGCTGCTGCTATCTGCGAAAAGTTGAGAAGTAGAAGAAGAAGCACCCGTGGAATAATAATCTAATCCTTTTCACGTGGTGTTGTCCTAAAACGCAACAAGAAACAATCCTGTGCACAGGATATGACCATCATCATGTGGTCGATCTAAAGCCGGCTCTCAGCAGACGACGAGACCCTTATCGTCGTGCAGCGTACGTGGGCGTCTCTCATTTGTTCTTTGCGTCCCCTGGTCTTCCGAAAGACTTGGTGTCTCCCTCCGTCTTCACATGCAGACATGGAGGCGCAGGTATAATGCTGCTGTTGCTGGGAGCGAACGAGCCACAGAGATGTTACCACAGTCATACCAGAATTCGGGCCGTCCTTTCCCGAAATCTTCGCTCTCTTGGGTATTTCAACGATGAATGTCATGTTATCGTTCCAAAGGTCTTTTGGGGGGAAAGCCTCATGACATGACAATCGAGCGACATGGCTCACAAACGCGGAGACGAGTATGTATGCACATTATAGTGGAAATATAGCAGATTTCAAAATAGAAAGGGGAGGGAATACTAGATAAAGAAAAGTGCCCCAATGATAACAGCTCAAAGTTTTAACTCAATTAATAACACCTTGAACTTTGTTGAAAATAATATAATACTTTTCGTTAAACTCTTTGGACCTTATCCAAACCTTCTTATTTGGTTTGTCGCGATCACATATGTATTCTAAGGATCCCTATGCCTTTTCATCCTCTCGTTATATTCATACTCTCTCTCCCACTAAGTATTATTTTGTCTGATGACCATGGGAGAGCTGTCTCCACCTGGACAGTATTGACACTTTTACCCCAATTGACATTATTATTTCTAGCCCATGGAGGTGCTCCGGGGCATAAAGAGACTGCCTCTAGGATTCATAGATTCTTGAGAGTAGATTGGGCAGCCTTCCAAGAGGAGTATACCATTAGGGCACAAGTTGCAGCCAAGTGGCTTAAAGAGTCTCCACAACCCCACACCCGACCTCTAGAGTACCACCACCTCCGTTGCTCCTTGATGTTAGGTCAGGTAGGGGAGTACAGATGGGCAACCCTAAGCTCTCTCACCCTCCCGGCTAACACTCTTTTCCTCTGACACTATATCACAGTTACAAACCCTACATCCACCCACCACTAAGGACCTTGTTTTGTTCCTCCATGATTATTAGCTAACGAGGAGTTACAGCTTATAGAGTCATGCTTTGCCCATGCTCTATTCCATCTCCATGTTTCTTAGTGGGTGGGCTATCAAGGCTAGTTTTTGAGCACCTACGGGATGACCTCTCCCCATATGCTCCAGATTTGGGTTTTTTCTTCTTTTTTCTTTTTGTCAATGCATTGCCTCTGGTCATGTGCCCTCTAGAGCAGCTCGTCTATTTTGAGCTTCTTGTCTCCTTGCTCTTGCAAAAGAGACCTCAGGTGTGTGCACTATTGCCATTGGTGATGGTTTTTTCTGTTTGGTTTCTTGCACTATTGCCTACAATTATAGCAGAAATTTTCTTCCTTCTTATCTCCACATCAATTTGTAGCAGCTACTCCAAGGGGATGCAAGATGGTTATTGTAAGCATTTGAGCCTCATTGAGCATTCGTCCAGATTGGATGGTGGTCCAAGTTGATGTCTCCAATATATTCAATACAATCTCTTGTCCATTGTTGTTGTATGCTCTTCTCTCAACTTCAGATCAAGGGTGTCCCTTATTGGGGAGTGGGGCACTCTCTTTGCAATAATGCAATTACATGGCTTTATAATATGTGGCAGTAGCTTTTTTGTCTTGTCTCTTCCCATCTATCTCACATGACACTCATATTATGGCTCCCTTGGAGGATGTAGTTAAAGTCATGTCTACATTCACACTCAGCTTAGAGGCTTTGGTTTATGAGTCCAGACTCATGGGTGCAAGGTTTTGAAGCCCATGCACAATTCTCATTCCCTTTGATTTCCCACAAAGATTCTAGTTCCTCATAGGTGGCTTAAGAATTTTGGGGTCTCTTTTGGGACAAGAGGATTTTTTCAGTTCATTTATATCAAATACCTTAGTATATGCTATAGCCCATGCTCACCTCCTCCCCCAAGTGTGGAAACCCCAAGTGACCTATTCCATTCTTACTTAATGTTACATCTCAAGGGCATCATATTTGGCATGGACTTTCTTGCCTATAGAGGTATAATTCCCATATTTGTGAATGTTTGACAATACTATCTACCATCACTTTCTCCACTTTGTGAGGGTCATGCATGCTCTCACAACTATCAAATGAGTGGTGTAGGCAAAAGATAGCTCACCTCATAGTCATGGGCAATTTTGGCATCATAAGGCAAGAAGCTATATCACCAATAGCATGTATTGGAAGATGCGCTCTAGTGATCCCTTGATTAGCTTTTGGGGTTCTAACATGAGGGAAATCCTTTTTTGTTGGGACCTCTCATGATAGTGGGTTCATGCACTTATGCTTTCTAGGCATATCTTCAATTGGCTCAGACTTCAATTGGCTCCGCAAACTCCTGAACTATTTGATCAACCTAGCTATACTCATATCATCCACATATAAAGAGAGATCTACAATATCTCCATCACCAAAATCTCTAAGATAAATACAATGATCAGCTTCAAATCTTGTAAAACCTTTTCCTTGCATGAAATTATCAAACCGCAAGTACCATTGTCATGGGGCCTGTATTTGCCTATATTGACTCTTCCTCAAATGAAAAACTATATGTTCCTTGTCTTTTGCTATAAAACCCATTGGCTGTACATGCATAGTTCTTCATCAAGCTCACCATGAAGAAATGTTTCTTAACATTAAGTTGTTCTAGATGAAGATCCTACACAATAATTATATTCAATAACATCCTAATGGATGTCATCTTCACCACTAGTGCAAAAATCTTTGTGTACTAGACTCTTTCCTTCTGAGAAAAACCTTTGACAACAAGCATTGCCTTGTGTCTTATGCTTCCATTTTCTTTTGTCTTGATTCTTAATAACCAATTTTTTGGCAAAGCTTTTTTGCTAACATGTAGTCTTGTCAACCTCCCATGTCTTATTTTGGAAAAGCAACTTCATCTCATCTTTTATGGCATAACGTTTCATAAAAGAGGTGTTATTTCTAGCTTCCTCATAAGTCTTTCTTTGGTTCTCCCAAATTGTATATGAAACGTGACTCAAAATTATATTTGTAGATAGATCAAAAATTACCTTTGGTTTTCTCTATCTTATTAATATCGTTGGTGTTGGATTTGTTTGCTCCTTATGTTCCTTGCTTTCCTCTTGTTTACCTTCTTGGTCACTAGATTCTTCATGCTCATTGAATTCCTCATGAATTTGGTCTTGAGGAGCAAGTGGATATTAAAAAAAATCTTTTTGGACTCAATATCCAAATCAACATACTCTGGTTCAATCATTGCTTGTTGCACTTCTTCACTATTCTTTGTACATCTTTAATCTCATGGAATATCACATTCCTAATTCTTATGACTTTGGTATTTTCAAAGTCCCCAAGCCTATAACCATACTCATCACTTGTATATCCAATGAAACTGCACTTTTGAGACTTTACATTAAGTTCTTCCTATCTTTCTTATCAATCAAGGAGTATGTTAAAAATCTAAATACCTTAAGAAGGAATAAGTTACCTTCTTATTGGTCCATGCTCCCTTGGGAGATTTTCCATTTAGTGCACTAGTAGGACTTCTATTGATCAAGAACATAGTTGTATCAGTTTTTGCTGCACAAAAATGGAGTGGTAATCCAACATGTATTCATATATATCTTGCTTGTTCCAAGATTGTTTCATTCTTTCAGCTATGCCATTTTCTTGGGGTGTTCTTGGAACTATCTTGATGCAGTGAATGCCTTCTTGGCTTAGAAATTTTGAAAATTTCTCTTCCATTGTCAAATTTTAGTGCTTTGATCTAACAACATGTATCTTTCTCAACCATTATTTTCCACAATTTAAACACATTGAAAACTTCTGGTTTTTCATAAATAGCATAGACCTAAGTCTTTTTGGTTGCATCATCAATAAAAGTAGTAAATTACCTCTTGCCTCCATACAAAAGCTCTTGCACTAGACTCCATACATTGGTGTGTACCAACTCCAACTTCTTGGTTTTGCTTTGTCTCCTTTTTAAATTAAAACTGACCACCTTTTGCTTTTTGTAGATATAGGTTTCATAGAAATCTAACTCAAATTGCTTCAAACTCAGGATTAAATTTCTTGTGTGTAAATCCTTCACATATTTTTCACCAAGATGCCTTAATCTATGATACCATAGTGTTGAAAGATTTTTTGAAACCACAATAACTATCACCAAATTCTCAATTGTCTCTTGTAATACCAATAGCTAGATATATTATCTAGAGATGAAAATTGGTTTGGTAACATCTAGGAGGATGTTATATATGATGGACTAAGTAGATCAGATAGAAGTATCACCAAAAGAGTACTTCTACTAATAGTGCAAGAGTCAAGAAGAGCTTGAAAACTTTAGAGCCAATTTTGGATAGCTTAAATAGATGAATTAGGCCTCAAAAATGTGCTTGACACTTCCCCCCTACCAAACTAGAAGGAAGGCTAGCCTTCCATCCCCCAGGTTTGTCTCATTGAGAGCTTTACAATGGTACCTTACACACGTGATTATGAGATTCCTATACAAAGATTCTCTAAAGATCCCTCTAGTTAAACCTGTTTGACCAACCAGATAGGACAAGGATTGACATGTCACCCATCCATGCAAGTAATCTAAGGGTGGAGCTTGCTGATATGTACCAATCCATGTATCTAATCCAAGGGTGGAGCTTCCTTTGAGGGGAACCTCTTTGGTATATAATAATGAGAAGGTGCTCCTTTGGGAGCATGGAAGTATTGAGTGTGAAGCTTGTGTTTTCTCTCTTGTATTTCTCTTGGAGAGTCCTCCTGTCCTTGGAGTATTACATCTCCTTGGAGAAGGTAAAATGTACTTGTATGCTTTCCTTTGCTTCTACTTGTGCTCTAGATGTTATCTTCCATTCTCCACTTCCAAATGTCCAAAACCTTCTTCATCAAGCTTGCTAGTTGATAGAAGGTTTCTCTCCAATTGAGGGACATGATTTGTATATTGCAAGACAAGCTTTGCTCCATCAGGAATCTTGATCACAATCATTCCTTTCTTGACTACTAAACACCTTTGACCATTTCCTGTAGTGACTTGTCCAAAATCGACATTACAATAAGTGCTAAACAAGCTTTTCTTTGAAGGACAATGAAAAGAACCTCCAGAGTCTACAAACCACTTGTTTGTGATTGAATCTAAACTTGATAAGCACATGTTTTCCAAATATAATTCTTCATTGACCTCATTTTTTCCTCTATCTTATTGTTGCTTTCATTTTTAAGCCTCATATGCCCAGATTGATGACAATACAAACATTCATTTTTTGATATTTTTGTCTTGCTTCTTGTCTTTCCTTGGACTTTGATCTACCATAACCATTGTGCTTAAATCATTTTTGATTTCTCCCACAATTTTCCATTGACAAAGCTATCAAAGATGTAGATGCCAAGTAATTATCTCACCATAAGCTCTCATCACATCTCTTCACCTATTATACTACTCACAACATCATCTATCATTAAGTCATCTTTTGTGGTGCTAGAAATCATTGTTGTGTTGTTACTATTAAGTAGTGAATGCAAAAATAGTAAGGTTTGTAATTTCTTATCAGGTTTATGCCTGCAGATTCCAACTGATTTGTGACTTTTGTAAAGCTTTTTGTATGCTCTACTATGGGTCCTCTTTCAATCAATTTCATCTTGGCTTATCCCTTCAACAAAAATAATTTTTTTGATGTAGAGTGCTTCTCATACATGTTTTTCATCCATTCCTCTTTTGTTGTTTTTGCTTTTGCAATATGATACTCGGTCTTCTTTGTCAAGCCTAGAAAAATTGCACCAAGTGTCTTTTGAACTATGATCTTCCATGCTGGATCACTCTCAAGATCACATCTAGAATTTCTGGTTTCACTCCTTCAAGTGGAGCATACAAATCCTTTTGATAAAGGTAGTCCTCTATTTGAATTTTCACCATCTAAGTCTTTGCCATCAAAATTTTCAACTCTGATTTTGTCTATTGTCACTATCATATGCGTTGAATCTAGTGACACAACTGATTCTTTTGAGAAAATATCTCTACTCTAACCTAGCTCTAATACCACTTGTTAAGAATCATTGTGCTCAATCAAAACATAAACATAGGAAATAATCACAAAAGAGAGACAGATTTGTTATTGAGGGTCACACAATGTGGGCTATGTCCTCGTGAATAGCCTTTTTGCTAGTTCCACTAGATTGGGTTGAGCACTTATAGATTGAGGATCATTGATCTACCACAAGATAGATCTGATTTGTCTCCCTATTTAAGATCTCTTGCAGCTTCTCAACACAACACTCAAGTATTCATTTATCAACACCCTATTATTAATCTATAGGACTCTATTTACAATAGAATAACATAGCCAGTTTAAATGGTACCGCCTCTTTGCTAAGCTTTAGTTCAATCTTCACGTTCAATCTTCAATCAAGAGATCACGCTCTTTCATGTGTAGTGGGAGACTAATGCTCAACACAATCATGCCAAATCCAATGCCAAAAGGACCACGACAGAT
Source organism: Lunularia cruciata (assembly GCA_948567375.1). Taxonomy (NCBI): domain Eukaryota; kingdom Viridiplantae; phylum Streptophyta; class Marchantiopsida; order Lunulariales; family Lunulariaceae; genus Lunularia; species Lunularia cruciata. The sequence goes on from OX419759.1 coordinate 20,354,860, forward strand.
TATCACCACTGTTCTTATCATTGGTTTACCTGAGTCAAAAGGCTATGATGCCATTGTAGTGGTAGTTGATCACTTCACCAAGCAAGTCCATTTGACTCCCACCAACTCTACCATCATAGTAGAAGGGATAGTTGACCTGTTAATTTGAGATATCCCTTAGCTATATGGGTTACCAAAGCAAATCATTTTTGATCAGGGTCCTCAATATACAACTAAGTATATGCGGTGATTACCAAAGACATTAGTCATCCAATCTAACTTGTCAACCATACATCATCTTCAATAAAATGGACAAATAGAGTGTATAAATCAAGAAGTAGAACAATATCTATGCTTGTATACTTTTCATTGACAAGATGATTGGGCTAAACAACTCCCATTAGCCAAATTTGCAATCACCTTTAGAGAACAATAAGCCACTCACCAATCATCCTTCTTTTTCCTTTATGGCTATCATCTTACCTTTTAGGCTTGCAACCGCCTTGTACCATGTCCATAGTTCTAACAATAAGAGATTGGTTGAAGAGGCTTAAGTATGTAAAAGAAGACAGAAAAGTAGCTTGGAAACTATAATTGAAAGAATGAAGAACTACTATGATCAGTCAGTTTGGAGTGCACCTAAATTCAAAATTGGAGATAGAGTTTGGATTGATGCTATAAACCTAAACACTCATTCAACCCAATTAGAAACTTGCACATAAGCGTCTAAGCTCTTATGAAATTGTGAAGAAATAAGGACTATGAGCCGGCCTATCTCTCACTCAAGATGAATCTCTGATGGCTATTAAGATAGCACACCATAGAGTAAGAAGGCAAGGAATCCCAACTCCATCATACTCTTCCATGGCTAGAACTCCAAAGCACCTCCAAGACTCAAGACAAGATATTGCTCACTAGAGAACTCAATGAGAGAGAGATAGTTGCAAATGGAAGAATGTTGAGTACCTCCTCACCCCTAATTTATATACTTGTGCTAAAGTTCCACACTAAAGTTACTAATTATTGGAGTAACTCAAGTTACTAGTCTAAAAATCAAATAAAGTCAGAAAGTCTAAAGGAATATCCAAGCACATGAGAACAATCTCATGAGTAGGTGGTCTTATCCTCACCTACTGTAAGAAAATGGAGTTTAGCAATGAAGTTAGTTGGGCTTACGAAGTAGCACATAAGACAAATTAGCCTAGAATATTATGGAAGTATCTAAGGAGCTTCTTGGGAAGATTCCCGACTAGCTTAGCTTGCACCTCAAGTAAGTAGCTTCTAGAAGCTTCCAACTAGCTTAGCTTGCATGCCAAGTAGGCGGCTTCTAGAAGGAAGCTTCTTGAGAAGCTTCCTAGTTAACTTGGCTTGCACATTAAGAAAGCGGCTTGAGGAAGCTTCTTGAGAAGCTCTCAAGGGCCTTGTATGCTACCTATAAATACCAAAGCCAAAGCTCATGCTAGGCATTTGGAGTTTTCCTACATTCAAGTGTCCCAATGTGAGTTTCCATCCTCCTATTTCTCTCCTTGGTCTCGGTCTTTTACATTGGTATCAGAGCAGGAATGGGATGGATGAAATTTATGGACCACCGAATCCACTTCCGCCAAACCATTGGGATTTTCATGTCCAGATATTACCCAAGCACCGCTTCACACAATTCATCATCTCACGCTTTGGGCAAGATTTTCTACATATGATCACAGTGTCTAAGGAACCCTTGATACTTCCAGTTATCACTTATGGAGAAAGGTGGATGTGTTGTATCTGTGTGTTAATCAATTAGATAAATTGGGAGTAGTAAGATAGAGTAGTAGCTATGGCGGAAATACCGGACGTTATCCTTGCAATGCAGCAACAAATCGAGTACCTTACTTGATTGTTGGATGAACGAGACCAACAACAACAAGAACATATAGAGAGAGCGCCAGTCCAAGATGGAGAAGATTGTATTTGATTTCTAAAACCTAAGGCGTTTGAAGGCAAGAATCTTTAAGGCACAATGGAGAATTTTGTGTTTGATTACAAATGTTACTTCAAAGCCACCAATCTTCGAGATGAACAAAAATAGATTCTCTTGGCTTCTAGCCAATTGGATGGTGTGGCAAAACTTTGGTGGCAATTCCGAGTGGAGAGAGCTGAACGACAAAATGTTGCACCAATCTTGACATGGATAGAATTCAAGGATGCAATATTTGGTCTATTTCAAACTATAAATGCCATCCAAGCAATACGAGATAAATTGGTGGAGTTGAAGTAGATTGGCTTAGTAAGAGACTATATCACACAATTTCAGAACATCATCATGCAAATTCCAGATATACAAGAAGGAGAAGTTCTAGATCGATTTGTGCGAGGATTGAAGTCACAAACCAAATTGGAGGTGACCATGCGAGGACCACAAAACGTAGAAGAAGCCATGCAATTGGCTGAGCATTTTGATTCCTTGGTTGCAACAACTTGGTCTCGACCTCGACTTACACCAAGCTTACCAATACAATACGCATAGGTGGAAGAACCAACACCAATGGAGATTGATGCTATCCAACGGAGGCCACTTGGTGCAATAGATAGAGAAATATTATGACAAAATGGAGGTTGTATTTATTGTTGCCAAGTTGGACATCACATTGCTGAATGTCCACTTAGGAATGAGTGACCTTGATAAGTTGCCCAGATGGAGTTTGTGGAACCAAATGATCAGAGAAACAAAGAATCCCATTAGGAGATTTTGAGACGCCTACTAGGAGCTTGATTAGTTCCAATGGGATTGAAGGCTTGACCTATGCAAGTTTGCTTCACTTGCAATGTACAATATCTAATCGGGGTTGTAGGATTTTGGTTGATTCTGGAAGTTCAAAGAATTGCATGTCTATGTAAGTAGCAAAGGAATTGGGTATTCCTATCAAGCCAGTGATTGGAAGTAGTTTAATGAATGCGGATGGTAGAAAGGGTTCTGCATTCCGCAACTTGTATCTTGTTACCTTCAAGATTGGGAAGGAGTATTTGGAGTGTATGAAGTTTGTAGTGGCACTTCTACACTATAATATCATTCTAGGTCTACCTTGGGTTGAACGTCACAAGATTCAATTCAATTAGACCCGACGCCAAATTCAAGTACAACACCAAGGTAAGAATTTCTGATTAGGTTTTTTGGCACCTCTGAGTAAGATACCTAAGAATAGTCAGTCCTAAGATAGGAAGTTTGACAAGAAGGTAGCCATAGAGCAAACCTTGAAGGGAGTGGAGTCTCAAGATGGGAAGTTTGCCAAGAAGGAAACCATGGAGCAAGCTTGGAAGAGAGATGAGTCCTTGAAGGGAAGTTGGTTAGTAAAGCAGCCATAGAGCAAGCTTTGGAGGAAGATAAGTCTATATTCATGGTGTGGATCAAGCCGATTGCACAAGAACAATTGGAGGAGGGCCAAGAGCCTCATCAAAAAATGGTTGATTGGATAGTTCAGGAGTTTGTAGACGTGTTTCTAGATGATCTGCCAAAGGGATTACCCTCCAATTGAGGTATGCTTTTCAAGATCAAGTTATTGCCAAGGAGTACTCCAATGAGTAGACCAATCTATCAGCTCTCACCAAAGGAGTTGGAGGAGTTGCAAACAACACTTACATAGTTGTTGGAGAAGGAATTCATACAACATAGTACCTCTCCTTGAGGAGCACTGGTACTATTTGTTCCAAAGAAGGATGGAGGACTTTGTTTTTGTATTGATTACCGTGGGCTCAATAAGCAAACCATGAAGAATGCATATCCCTTGCCTCGGATCAATGACTTGCTTGATAAACTAAGTGGAGCAAGCTACTTTTCCAAGTTGGATCTTCATAGCGGCTATTGGAAAATTCCTATTGATAGAGAGGATGTGCAAAAGACTACCTTTCGTACAAGGTATAGGTATTTTGAGTGGAGAGTTCTACCTTTTGGACTCACTAATGCTCCAACATTCTTCATGGATCAAATGCATCGGGTGTTGGATGGACTATTGGATCGCTCCATGGTGGTGTTCTTGGATGATATATTAATTTATAGTAAGATAAAGTTAGAACACGTGAATCATATGCAAGAAGTCTTAAGACAACTACGACAATGGAAATTTTATTGCAAGAAGTTGAAGTGTGCCTTTTGGCAAAAGGAGGTGACTTTCTTGGGTCATAAGATCTCATCAGAGGGGATCAAGATGGAAGAAGAGAAAATCAAAGCCATTATTGATTGGCCTACACCAAAGGATGCTACCAAAGTACGGGCATTCTATGGATTGGCCAGTTTTTACCGACGGCTCACCCATTATTATGCTCATGTGGTTGCACCATTGACTGACCTCTTGGGAAAGAGCTCAAGCTTCTAGTGGACTACCAAGCATGAAGAAGCATTCCAGAAGTTAAAGCATATAGTGTTGTCAAGACCCATTCTTCAACCATATGATCCTCAACTACCTTGTGTGGTTGATTTTGATGCTTCTAACTTTGCAATTGGAGCCGTGCTATAACAAGATTTCCCAGATGGACTCCATCCCATTGCCTTTGTGTCTCGCCAACTCGATACAGCTGAACAAAACTACTCTGATTGAGATCAAGAACAACTTGCAATGGTATGCGCCACCAAGGTATGGAGACATTACCTCTTGGGGAAACAAGTGTCATGCAAAATGATCATAAACCATTGTTGTAGACCTTACACTTGGAACACATGAAGAGTCGACATCATCGATGGAAGGAACAACTCCAACTGTATGGTATCAAACTTGAGTACAAACCAGGTCAGTTCCATGTCATCCTTGATGCTTTATCACGACAACCTGATTTGAAGTCTCTTTCTCTCATCACAGTGGCAATTTCAACGGTGTCAATTGACTCCAAGGTCCAAAACAAGTTTCAGTTAGCTCTACACCAAGATCCCTTTTTCCAAATGGTACATGGTCGCTTTATTGCATGCAATAAGGAGTACAACACCTTCTCCATCAAGGAGGGCCTTTTATTCCATGACGACGGGATCTATGTTCTAGCTAAAGGTGATCTTCGACTTGTGGCCCTTCAAGAAGGCCATGATTTACCCATTGCTGGTCACATGGGTGTGGACAAGACCTTGAGTACTCTCCAATGTCAATGGTGGTGGCCCAATATGATCCGAGATGTTCAAGAATTTGTCCGATCGTGTGAGAGCTACCAATGTAACAAGCCTAACAACCAGAAGCCGAGTGGACTCCTTCAACCACTTGCCGTTCCATCCGTTCGCTAGGAGCATGTGAGCTTGGATCTCATCACATCCTTGCCAAAGGCAAAACAAGAACATGCCGCAAATGTGATGTTTTTGGATAAGCTTAGTAAGCAAATCCACTTGGCACCAACCTATGATACCATGGATGCTCCAACCTTAGCGTAAATCTACTTTGCCAATGTCTTCAAGCATCATGAGATGCCATGTGTACTCATCTCTGATTGTGATTCTCTATTTACCAAGAAGTTTTAGCAAGCACTCTTCCAAATACTTGGCACTAAGCTTTCTTTGTCCACGGCCTATCATCCTCAAACTGATGGACAAACCAAACGTGCAAATCATACATTGGAGGATATGTTGCATGCCATTGTCAATTAGGATGAATGTCTTGCAGCTACAGAATTTGCCTACAACAATTCCAAACAGGCAAGCACCGGATTTTCTCCTTTCTTTCTCAATTTAGGCCAAGATCCGCTTGTTTCAGATTCTTTTCTTGCTCCCCCTCCATCTCAGGTTCCTCATACTTCCACATTCTTTACCACTATATCCCAATCTCTCCAACAAGCCTAGTCTCACCTCCTTGTTGCTCAGAATCACCAAAAACAATATGCGGACCACCATCATCATGATCTCACCTTTGAAGTCGGTGATAAAGTCATGCTATCCTCTAGTAACCTCCCTCTCTTACTTGATATCCAAGTTGGTAAACTTGTCCCTAATTGGATAGGACCCTTTGATATCACCCAAATTGTCTCTCCTGTTGCTTATCGACTTGCCTTGCTTGTCACATGCGTATCAATCCTGACTTTCATGTTTCCAAGTTGAAACCCTTTGTTCCTAACCCCTCTTCCTCTTCCTCTTGAGTCCAACCTCCCCCTCTTCCTATCCCTATCAATGATCATGAGGAGTACAAAGTTGATCGTATCCTTACGTGTCGCCATATTCAACAAGGTTGTTGCTAATATACGGAGTACAAGGTCCTTTGGAAAGGGTATCCCTTTCATGATGCCACATGGGAACCTCTTTCTCACCTCCAGAATGCACAAACAGCCATCCAGGAATTCGAAGCTTCATTGGCAACAAGGACGTCACCAACTAGTGGCGGGGGAATATGTAATAATTTGGAGTTTAGTGATGAATTTAGTCGGGCTTACAAAGTAGCACATAAGACAAATTAGCCTAGAATATTACGGAAGTATCTAGGAAACATCTTGGGAAGCTTCCTAGCTAGCTTAGCTTGGACCTCAAGTAAGTAGCTTCTAGAAGGAAGCTTCTAAAAGCTTCTAACTAGCTTAGCTTGCATACCAAGTAGGCGGCTTCTAGAAGGAAGCTTCTTGAGAAGCTTCCTAGTTAACTTGGCTTGCACTCTAAGAAAGCGGCTTGAGGAAGCTTCTTGAGAAGCTTCTCAAGGGCCTTGTATGCTACCTATAAATACCAAAGCCAAAGCTCATGCTAGGCATTTGGAGTTTTCACACATTCAAGTGTCCTAATGTGAGTTTCCATTCTCCTATTTCTCTCCCGGTCTCGGTCGTTTACACCTACCAACTAAGTCAAGGATTCCTTTACATGAGCTATCCTTGGACTATAGAAAAATTTTGCACCAACAAGGCTTCTGGATCCAAGAGCTCTCAACTCTTTTCTTAAAGTCAAATAACTAGGAATAATACCAAGTCCATAAAAGACTATGTATAGGACCCAAGGTATTCCTCACAAAAGTAAGGTGCAAGGCCTAAGTCCTTCCTCCTAAAAATTAAGCACAAGGCTAAAGGTACTTATTCAACTCCTAAATTGCTATCATTAAGGCATCGCCCTTAAGAAAGTGGCTAGAGGCTACTAAATTTGCTCCTAAGTGTACAAAACCACTCCTTGGTCCACTCCAAGTAATTGATGATGCACATTTGGTAAGTTTCACATAATTTTGTGAACTTTGTGTTTGAGTATTGCTTTAAGAAAAACACTAATTGGTCCATGTGTTATTTCTTGTATGTCTTCCTTTCCAACCACTTAGCTCACAAATTCAGTTTGTGTATTTGGTCCTCAGGGCTCTGCCATTGGCTTCTTCTTTTAACATTACTACAAATCGATCTTACACCTCCTCCAACTGATGGATATCCTTCATTTTCTCCTCCTCCAAATGCAAGTTTAAGATGCCCACCTCCTGCTTCACTTCTTCCAACATTAAGGAGCAATCTAATTCCCAATCAGCCTTTTCTTTCTTGAGTTTTTGCTCCATTGCCTCCAACTTTAAGGCAACTTCCTTGGAATATTCAGTCATCTACATATCAAGAGTAACTAGTCCTACCTTAGCATTCCTCAATTCAAAGCAAATGCTAATCATTTCTTTATCTTCGGCTTGAAGCTGGTCCTCATAATTTAGCTAAATTTCCTTCTATGTCATCCTTAAGTTCCCTAGCTCCAATTGCACTTGTTTCACTTCTTGCTCATACTCTTGTTGGTTTGTAGTGAAAGAGGCATTCCTTTTATGCTCCTTGTGAAGTTCTTGAGTAAGATCATTCACTTTCTCCACTTTCATTTTGTAGAAGTTGTGGATCTTCATAAGTTCTTCCTTACACTTTGCTTTGGTAGCCTTCTTTGTGCACAACTCCTTGTGGATTTTTCTGATCAACATTTTTTTGTTGATTATCTTTGGAATTCCTCCTTGTTTTGAGAAACAAGGAGCTCCATTAGTTGCAATGATGAGCCAATTGAGTGGATAAAAAAGTACACTCCATCTCCTTGGTACACTCAACTCCCTTTGGATGTTGTGGCTTCCTTGCCCTCAACCCCTATGGTTTGAAACATAGGAGTATATTAAGCTTTGGGTTGATCAAAAACTTTGGTCTCCATAGGTGTTGCAATTGATTCTTAGTCTTCTAGCTTGATTTCCACTAAAACTTGGGTTCTGACCTAGGAGGTGCTCCAGGGCAATAGAAGGTCTATCTTTCTTGCTTGGACCAATGCACCTATCCTTTACTGGGTTCTTGGTTTAAGGCCAATTGTGCATCTTGCTTAATTTATACTCCTTCTGAACTTGGCCCCAATCCTTGGAGTGTGAACTATCCTTCTACCTCATACTCTTCTTCATCTTCTTCATCCAAAGTGATATTGATTACAAGAGCTATTCTCCATGCTTTCTTGGATGGGATTATGTCTTTAGTAGAAAGTGTTCTCTTCTTCTTGGTCTTTGCTGCAAGCCAATCTTCCTCCTCCACCAGCACAAACCTCCTTGTCCATGAAAATTCCTCATCTACTTCCCAATAATTCTTAGTCAAGTTGCATCAATTTGGGTTTTCAAGTACCTATTTGGCTAGAAGTGGCTCAAAAGTCACTTCCTTTCTTCCTTTAAAAAAAAATTTGAGGCTCATGTAGCAATGTATTGTGAAAGGCATTAGATGCATTGCTCCTTTATCTTCTTGTAACTTCCTACTCTTTCTTTTATTCTTGTTCCTCTCCTTAGCAAAGGTGGCCTTGATGTTGTAGATCAAGTAATTGTTGGCATACTTAATGTTGATGGTCATAACTCAAGCTACACTTGCTTCACCACCAAGAATTGTCCTCTAGTTATCTTCATACTTATTATGAAATTCACTCTTAAACTCATTGTAGTTCTCTCCTTCTTGCTCTTTATCTTGTGGATCATAGCAAAGTCACTCAACTCCTAATTCTAGAGCAAGAAACCCAAATGCTTTCTTTGGATTACCTCATTTCTATAGTACATGGTCCACTTATTTAGTAGGGTTTGGGGGATGGCTTCAAGAACCTTCCTCATAGGCTTTTGGGCAAATACCATCTTGTCTCTTGGAGGAAGTCTAAGAAACTAAGCTGACCATAAATAAGTAGGACATAATGGATGCTAGCCAATTTAGTTAAATTTTGGTAGTTGTGTGAAGAAATCTACCCACCCTTCAAGATTACATACAACAGGGTTTGAACCTCAAATCTCTAGTTCCTAGATTGGTGCCCTAGCTAATTGGTCCACCTTCAATTGTTGTACTAGTGAGTGGTAGACTAATACATATACTTATGTAATTTTGGCTAGGAAAGGATCTTTGATCTCATCCTTGGTAATGTAGAAGTAGATAGAAACTCCTAATATATCAAATACCAAATGGTGGAAGAGTTATTACATTTTTGATTTGTGAGATGGAGTGTTATTGTTTTGATTTCTTGTGATTGTACGCTCTCCATTCTTTGCTTCCTATTTTTGCACCACTTTTATATGAGGTGCCTTGATATTTAGAGTATTAGTGCTCTAATGTTCTCTCAATAGTGAGGCTAGAGTGATGAAAAGTTAGATTACATATGTTTTTGTCCGGTGAGGTAGGAAATGATGGCCTATAGACCATGATAGACCATGTAATTGAAGGTTATAATTTCCCTTTACTCTAATGTAGTTTGTATAGTTAGAGTTACATTAGTGGATGGTTCTTGGTGGTTACAATTGCAATTTGGAGTACATTATCATGATGGAGTTCTTCAAGGATTCTAGAGGAGATTTTATTGTAGTACATAATGGGTTTACACAAAGTAGCATTTGATTGCATTTGGTGTGATTGCATCATTGTTGTGAGATATGGACAAGATTTATGGGGATTCCAAAGATCCCAAGTGTTACTTTGGTACAATGGGTACCATTGAGTTTGATGACTTCATTCAAGAGTTTGAAAGTTGGTGTGATTTGTAACAAATATTGGACACAACTTTGTTTACACCTTTCATGGCATGGAAGGAGTTGCTCTAGCACTTGGAGGGTTTGATGATGGATGAATACCATGAGTTTAAGAGAGCTCACTTGGAAGAGATTGAGATATGGAGACAATATTGGCCTCCAAACTACATCTCCATCTCTTCAGGCTCAATTTCTAGGGGTAGATTGATAGTACCCATGAGTTCTAGCTCTAGTAGCATTGGTGTATTTAGTGGAGGTACACAAGTTGTAGATGGTGCTCCTACAGACATACCATAGCAAGAGGTGGTGTAATATTGGGGTTTAATCCCATGGTGTAGCTCTTCTAGTGCTTGAGGTAGAATACAAAGGAATGCAAACTGACAAGCTAAAGATCTTGTAGGAGCTCCAACAAAAGGCTAGAAAAACCCTACACAAGACATATACTTGCATGAGAGGGTTGATCAATTTCAGTCAATGAGTTATTAAGGCCCAAGTAATCTAATTTTGGTATGGGATGCTAGACAAGGAGCTGATGTAGATTATGTGATGTTATGTTGTTGTAGGCTACCTCATCTACTTTGGTGGTGGTTTTTGGTTTGGTTAAATAAATTGAGCTCAACACGGTGGAGGAGAGAGAGGTGAGATTTGGATTTCATAGAGAGGCATGTAATACCCATTGGTGTATGTATACTCTATAGGGATGTTAAGTTTAGTATTGCAAGTAGTGGAGAAGTATTATCTATATGGAGTTTAGTTGAGCTTTTACATTAGTCATGATTAGCTAGAGTTAGTCATACCTAAGATAAAGGTGACTTTATTCTAGAGGAAAGGAAAAGATTAAGCACTAATATTTTGTCTTCTAATGTATTGACTTGGTATTATTCCTTGTTATTTGACTTTGAAGAAAAATTTTAAAACTCTTGAGCCCATTGAGGACCAAGTGGATAGCCATGATCTTATGGAGCAAGTGGAGTGCCTAGTACGCTTAGATCCTTACTTTCATTTTCTTGTCAACAACAACCAATGGGTGGTGGAGTTGCTTGTAAGACTTATGGTGGACCTCACTACAAGAGAAAGTGCCCATGGGTAGTGGACATGATAACTTTGGAGTGACATAGCCAACTTAGAGACAATGTGACCATTGTCACAAATTTGTCATATAAGTGATCAATGCTTTGACCTCTACCTGGAGTATGGAGTAATAGACTACTATGGCATGTGGTAGCAGAGCTCTAGGTTGTGGAGGATGAGGTGGTTGTAGAGGACTTACACTTGGTAGGGGCTCAATACTCGCCTTTGCTTTTGATACAAACATGGTTATTTAGATTGAGAAATTGGAGTAGAGATTGTCTATAACTTAGAGAAGATAAGATTCATGCACTAAGACTTCCCCTCTTATGCTAGTGATGGAGATGTCTTGGACTTTATGTGTAGAGCAACACAAGTTGATGCATTTACTGCAACAACTAAAAATGTAATATGTGCTCTAAAGCTTACAAGAGCATTAGTGGAGTTGGACTCACAAATAGGAGAGACTTGTAGTTATGTCAGCCTTCCCCAGTCTTTCACACTCTTTTGAGGCATTACAAACAACATCTATGGCTCCTAGATGTCTTAGTGCAAGTGTGGTAGGTAGTGATGGAGTGCATGATGGATTAGGTACTAGTAAATCACCTACTACTACATAAATTGAGTCTAGCACAATATTGGATAGCTTAATTGATTATGCACTCACTTTTGTTCTCAACCAATGAAATGTTTACATTGGGAGTTGACCAAACTCCAATGTTCCAATTGGAAGCCACATTTTTTGAGAGTAAGGATGATATGGTTCTTGCTTCTAGAGCAGATTGGTTGATGATGGAGCTTACTTAGTTTAGGAGCATAGCATCCATTTAGCTACCAATGGTTTATGGTATGAAAAAATAGTTAGGTTGGAAGAGTTGCTAGCTAGACTTGTATTTGAGCGTGCTCAATTCACACCTAGAGTTGTCTTATTGGACAACCATACTGGGAATTTCTATTTGGTGGGACTTTCAAGGAAGATTTATACACCACAAAGGGTCTTAGACTTTGGCACACAGACCCTTTATGTTGGAGAAGGCTATAGTTGTTGATCTTGGGCTATGGAAGACCAATGTCAGGAGGAGAGACCAACATCTACTTCAAATCCAAAAATTTCTAAGGATGGTTCTACACAATATATCACATGTGCAGAGCTTAGCTTTTAGATTCAGCCTAATCATCTTATTGATGGTTGTGTGATGAGAGCTCAAGCCATTGCAACAATAGCAAAGTCATATGATGTGCTAGTTGGTCAAGCAATGTTATGGATTTTAGCATTGACTATTGGGAGCAAATGCCTTCTCATAGACTAAATTGGCAGTCAAGTGAGGGACAAGTATGTCACATATTGGTGTGCTTTAGTAGTGCTAGTCTTGGATTACTACAATCAAGGACTATGGCAACAATTTCAACTTACAATGATATTAATACTTAAGCTTGGTGACTTATTGGAGGGGAATGCTCATATAGAGGATACTCCAATACCAAAGGAGATCAAAAAAATTTGGAGTACAAATGGGATGTTCCATCCACCTTGGATGTTCCATTGTGGAGTTTTGAGGATGCATTGCAACAACATTTAGATCAATTAGTGCAACAGGCTTGGAGTGGAGCCTTTGTACCACCAAGAGACCAATGTGAAGATGACCCTCCACAGTCTATTACCTTGTCACCTTTGGATACCACACGTATTGATTGGTAGTATCTAGTAGAGAAAGTTGCCTATTGGAGTTGGGATCAACACTAGACTAGTTGTGGTATTATAAGCAAGTGTATGAGTTCAAAGGTACTTGTATAAAGAGAGAGATGAGATTTCTAGATTAGTCTCTCTACATCATGTGGCACATTTGGCCTATCCATATCTAGAGTTATTATTGTAATTATTAGTAATTGTTAGTAATCAGAGGTTACTAGAAGATCCTACTAGCAAACATTTCTTTATTGGAGGCATAGAGTTTAGAGAGACATGGTCTCATTCATTTGGTGATTTCTAGATGGCCATGTTAGGGACATACCCATGCTGGGCAAGGTCAAGGTCTATGAGATCCCTATTTTGGTGTGTCTTGGGAGATGTTATGTAAACTATAACATCTCCAAGTTCATCAGGTCATTTCTTCAACCTACACTTTGGAGAATGTCCCCTTGATGGATGATTTTCACATACAATTGGTGACAAGTATAATCAGGTCCATTCTTGGATAGAACTTGCCATGTTGCTGGATGCAAGTAGAGTTGGATCACAAGCTCATCATCTTCATCTTTGAGGGACAAGAATGAAGATGAAGTGGGTAGATTTCTTTATGAATGTATTATCACTAGGTTTGGATGCCCTTTGGAGTTGGTTTCTGATAGAGGAGGAGAGTTTATAGGAAGCATTACTACAGCCATGCTACGATATTTCTCTATCACACATAGAGTAACTACATCCTATAAGCCAAATTCCAATGGCTTGGCAGAGAGAACCAATCAGACCTTGTGCATGATGTTGGCCAAAGATGCAGAAATGGAGGGGGCAAAACATCATTGGGACAAGAGGATTCATGCAGTTTTGTGGGAGTATAGGACAACCATGAAGACTTCCACCGGATATTCTCCATTTCAATTGGTGTATGGTATTGAGTCTACCTTACCTATTCACTTTGATCTTCCTACCTTGCAAAGCATTCATAGGAGATTGAAGAAAGCACAAGGAGGTGATGCAGAGAAGTCAAGGAAGGATAAACTCATGGAGTTGGAAGAAGCAAGAGCAGTTGCTATGGTTCGAGTGGAGCAAGCCCAAAGGAAACAAAAGGAGAGCTATGACAAGAGGCAAGGCAAGAAGAAGGTGGAGACTTTCAAAGAAGGTGATTGGGTAATGTTGTTTGATTCATTCGATTCAAGAGAGTGCAAAAGAAGTTTTTGCCTAAGTACTTTGGACCTTTCATAGTGGAGAAGGTGTGGGGCAATTACACCTATGATCTCAAGGAGTTAGGAGGAAGACACTTTGATAGGATTAACCATGATAAGTTGAAGATGTACCACAGAAGGTAGAGAGACCTTCACTTTGAGGACAAAGTGAAAACTTAGTCCGGGGGTAAATGTAACACCCATTTGTGCATGTGTGTGGTATTGTGATATTTAGCTTGGTATTACAAGTACTTAAGAGATATTATTTATATAGAGATAAAGGATGGTTCTATATTAGTCATGGTTAGCTAAAGTTAGTCATAGCTAAGATAGAGGGGACCTTACTTTGGAGGAAGTAGAAAAGATGAGCACCACTATTTTGGATTTTAGTGTGTTGACTTGGTATTATTCCTAGGTGTTTGGCTTTGAGGAAAGAGTTGAGAACTCTTGGGCCCGCAAGCCTTTTTGTTTTGGATTCTTCTTTAGTCCAAGGATAACCCATGTGAAGGAATCCTTGACTTAGTGGTTGGGTCAAGATAAGACCATATGCTTAGGGGAATATGCCCATGTGAATGGATATTCCTTTCTACTTTTTGACTTTACTTGACTTTTAGTCTAGTAACTTGAGTTACTTCGGTAATTAGTAACTTTGGTACGTAACTATTTCACAAGTATATAAACAAGGAGTGAGGAGGTACTCATCATCCTTTCATTTACAACTATCTCTCTCTCATTGAGTTCTCTAGTGAGCAATGTCTTGAGTCTTGGAGTGTTAGCCTTGGAAGAGTATGATGGAGTTGGGATTCCTTGCCTTCTTAGTCCATGGTGCGCTACCATAATAGCCATCAGAGGTTCATCCTGAGTGAGAGACAGGCCGGCTCATAGGACACACCTCTTACTTAGAGATGTTTTACAATGTGCTTATGATAGGATCATGTGGCTAGCTCACCTTACTATTGATGATATTTGGATGTTGTGCGCTAATCTTAGATCATGTAATGGTTGATAGCTTACTTATGGCAATGGTGAACCTTGTTAGATAGCCTAGAGTTGCTCTACCCACACTCATGAACTTCCCAAGTTCACATACTTTTTGAGAGGGAGATCTTGGAATTGTTTGGAACTCATAGTTATAGTAGTTGGTGGAGCCCAATGTTGATGACAGAGAGTGGGCACTAAGTTTCCATACTAGTATTACTACTATTTTTGTTGTGTTAAAGATATCCAATCATTAGATGTTTGGTCAAGCTATGGACCTGAATTTTTTGACTTGGATTGTGAGCCTTGGAGCAACATAGGATATGCTTGATAGGCATACTACTTAGACACTTGTGATCTCTATACCTATCAAAACAATTCAAGGCTATATTGGGAGCAATAGACCAAGTGATTATGGTATTCTTGGAATATAGCCATTGGCTACAAGTGAGAATGGTCTACTTGGGGTTCATCCAAATGAACATGGTCTACTTAGGTTACACCCTTGATCTACTTGGGATGTCACTGGAGGATGTGTGGAGCTTGTAGCCAAAGTAGAGGGAGTTCTATGCTCTGAGGTTGGGGACTCTACCAATTAGGAGCATGACCTGATTGCTCCCAAGGGCTCAATGTAGTAGCAAGTCAGTGTATACTCCACTCCTACATCAGTTATAGAGGATACTTGAGAGCCAAACATTGGATCCAAGCTTATAGGAGGAGAAATACAAAGAGTTTGGAGGTTCTTGAGGAATTGCATCAATTGATAATTACAAAGGAAAACAAGTCCAAGACATCATTTTGGGCTATTGATTCTCACAGCAAGGATGCATTGCATCAATGGAGTTTCTTACCATTTGGGTTAAAGAATGCTCCTATCAAGTTCCAAAGGGTCATGGCTAGGATCCTAGCATGATTGGATTTTGCTCAATGCTATATTGATGAGATTTTGGTCTATAACACTATGGTGGAGGAGCATGAGAGATATTTGTTTGAAATGTTCAAGAGATTGAGATCTCATGGACTCAAGTTAAGTCTTGGTAAGTGCAGATTCTTCCACAGGTAGGTTTAGTATTTGGGTCACACTTTCTATCTTGGTGGATTTGGTGTTCAATAGACCAAGGTGGAGGCTATTGCATACATTCCTTGACCTATGGATGTGAGAAGAGTGCAAGTATTCCTTGGGTTGGTAAAATTCTATTGTTGATATAAAAGAGGATTTAGTGCTATTACCAAGGCCTTGACAAAGTTGACCAAACTTACACATGAGTGGTGTTGGAGATATGAGCAAGAAAGAGCTTTATAGAGCTCAAGGAGAGGTTGACATTTGCTCTTATTCTCAAGACCAACCAGAGGATGACTATTCTAGGTTCATACTAATTGGAGTACATTGGGGCTTGGAGCACAACACACCCAACATAATGATGAGGGGAGGAAGTTTGTGGTGGCTTATGCTAGTTGCTCCAATAATTCCATGGAGGCAAAGGATAGTTCATATGAAAGACAATGATTGGCAATAGCACATTTTGATCTTACCTATTTGGTAACCTTTCATTGTCAAATTGATCATCTACAGTTGAAGTGTTTGATAGACTCCAACAAGTTTTTAGGGAAGCTTGCATGGTGGGCTTTGATTTTACAAGAATATGATTTCATGGTTATTCAAAACCTAGAGTGGTGAACCATGATGCAATTAGGTTGAGTAGAAACCACATCCCAATTAGTAGGATCAAATCAGAGCACATTGGCATGGTGAGATAGATGAGGAGATGGTGTTAGGTTGGCATGCATCTACCTTTCTATGTATATTTTTAAAGCTTTGATGGTGTCTCTCTCAATATAGATAGGAAGATTTGTTGAGATCTCAAATCCAAAAGTGGAGATATTGGTACAAGTCAGTGAGACATTCATGATGATATCTTAGTGATGGATTATGTTGCACTTGTGTTATAGGTAACACCATTGATGCAATGAGAGAGATCTTGTCCATCAACAAGCTAAGTGGTTTAGATTGGAAGGCATACACCTTTTTTGTGTATGGAAGGATGGTAGAGTGCAAATAATACCAATTCCATCTTAGAGACCATAGTTTGTATGTCATGCTCATTAGGAGTTAGGACATTTTAGATTAAAGCATACGTATAGCTTATTCCAAAGTCATTATTAATGATGTGGTATAAAAACCTATGTATAAAAGTTTTTTGCTAGATGTGTGGTTTGTGACCAGTTAGTATATTTAATGCTCCCATGCCACAATTATACCCATTACCTATCATGGGTTAGGTTACCATTGGAGTTTGGATTTTTCTAGACCTCTATTATTGATTATCAAACATCATTGATATACTTTGGTTATGGTCGAGCATTTCTTGAAGTGGATTAAGTTGTTGGCATTTCTTGACAAGTCCAATGAAGGGACAATTTACATGTTCTTGGATTGGGTTCTTAGTCATTTTGGTACACTAGTTGATAGTTTTGACTGATCAAGGTACAAAGTTCTTGGGAGAGTTTCAAGTCTTGTGTAACTAAGCCTTGATTGATCATCATATTACCTTCCAAGATCACCTTGAGACAGATGGCTTAGTAGACAGAGAAGTTCAGATGGTGAAGAGAGGATTGCATAAGTACAATTTGCAAAGGTGCCACTTGGGAGATTAGAATCTCCAATTACCTTGGTTGGCCATGAGCTATTAGTTCAACCAGCAAGTATCCTTAACATCCTTCTCTCTTTACTTTCTACTCTATGGACAGGATCTAGATTTTCATGTAGCCATTTATTGTGATGCTACTATAGTTTTGGACTTAGATGATCCAAATTTATGGTTTAGTGCATGTTCTGAATATGCAAAGACCTTTTAGAGAATGATACCAATAGCCTTTGAAAACTTTGTAATTGTTCAACATAGGGATAACTTATACTATGCTGCTATTTGAGGAGGAGGTTATTGACCCTCAATCAATTGATTTCATCCAAGTGATTATGTATATCTACAATAGACTATATCAATGGTACTTGATGTGATTACAAGCCGTACTATCTTGAGAGTGCACAAGGTTTTCATTTCAGAGTCCTCATGTTGGAAGGACATGATGGTGTTTTCTAGAAGGATCATGTGCACAATTGTGTGCCATATCACGTCCCAAAAATTGAAAGCACTATGGAACCAAGCTAAGCTATTGTATGTGCAAGCTTGTGGTTTGTTATGTAGCTTGTCTAGTGGAGTTGTTACTATGTTGGTGTGTGAAAGATGTTTGAGAGGATGGCATATGCCATGGTTGACTTCTCCCCTCATAGTAGTTCCTCAAGGAAAATGACTATGTCCTCAATGTACTTGACCTATAAGGGTGCTCACTCTTGATGTGATATAGATTGTAGACATGCAACTAACTATGGGGCTCAACTAAACCTGGCATCTTGATCTTTGCACACCATAGGGCATATTGCATACATGGAGTAGATGGCTATCTAGAGTTAGAGATACCTAATCTCTAGCTAGGGTGGTACTTTAGAGTTCATGTATGACTTTTGTATGAGTTGTACTTCTATAATGAAAGGTATTGTGTGTAGTGATGAATATATGCATGAGAATTGTCATGTCATTTGCAATGTCAAAGCTAGTTTGCTCAAATGTTAGAGTGATAGTCTTGGTGGTCAGAGTGATATTAGTAGTTGTTCAAAGATTACTTAGTGGCGATTAGATTTTGTGCTAGGTTTACTTATCATATCATAGGACCCACCATCACTTGCACCATCAAATGGACTATAAGTTGCACTATTAGGATTGGAGATCTAAGTTGAGCAAAGATGTATACCTTTGAAGTATTGCTCCAAAGAGCTCACTTCTCTAATGTTGAGCCTTAGAGTTCTTGGCTATGGTAGACAAAGACCAGCGAACAACACTTAGAGTCTCTTAACTAGAGTGGATGTGGCTTGACTATAATCAATGTTCATTGTTGGTAGATTATTGAGTTGAGGATCGAGTTTTGATCTAAATGTGTGTGATTCAAGTGTGTATTGAATTGATTATTATGGAAATTTAAATTTTATGTATGAATTTTGTATGAGTTATGTTTCTATAGTGTATATTGTTGAAAATGATGTATGTTGTATAGAGATTTATATATGCACAATAGATCTAAATTTCTATTAAGATTTAGCTCAATTAAATCCTAAATAGTATAAACTTGTGATATCAAATGGCTATGATATTGGTTATTTCTCTACTTGATTGTATTTGATATCTTTAGTAGATTAGTAGAAACATTTATTATTTTCTTGGTCTATTGGTATTTTTTTTATTTTTTTTTAAGTATATTTTTCTATTAGTTTATATTTTTAGTAATACACTAAATATAATATACTAGTCTACCGGCCATCATTTAGACACAATAAAAAGAAAGTAGAAAGCTTACAGCCTCATCCAGCTTGTAGGTTTATGGCATCCAACAACATCCATCATTACATTGTAATATGTGTAGCAAAGTTCTAGTTCTTTCTTGTGGAAAACCATAAGCCGCAAAGGAGGACACCTTTACAAATCCAAAACAATTTATTTCTTTTGTGCACTACCAAGGATGACCAAAACCAAAAACCAAGTTTATTATTTATATATATAATTCTGGATGATATTTTGGTTAGCTTAGATTACTGATTATTATTCTAGATTCTAGACTATTATTCCGGTTAGATTAGATTAGATACTCTATTTGGCAATATTATTATTTAAATATTATATGATTTATTGAATGCAGTGTATGTAATATATATCATGATTATATATAGCATCACATATGACATATAAAAGTATTTTTGATATATATAAGCAATAGTCTTTGTTAGAACTCAACTGTATAATACTAAACCTCAATGTCCAAATGAAAGACATCCAATGCTCACTATAAAAAACTCAGATATCCAAAGGTACTCTTAAAGATGAATTTTAAAAATATGTCTTTGAATTGCTATATAAAAGCATTTTCAAAGTTATCCTTTTATAAAAGTTATAAAAGTTATCCTTTTATATACTAAGTCCCTTGTCATATACTCAAAGTCATTGATCCTCTTATCAAAAGCCCCCAATAACAATAAGGATTTAAGAGAAGGAGGAACTATAGAGTAAATACATGGATCCATATGTAATGCTATAGGGGAAAATACCAAATGTTACATTCAGATTTTGTGAGAAAAGGATGCCATCTACATCTAGTGTATCCTCTACAAGTGCAAATCTTACTCACATTATGTATAAACAATATAAAATATACCATTCTTAAAAGTAGAGGTTGCGAGGAATATATTAAGAGAACCATACCCTATAATTTAATAGCTTTCATGGTGAAGCTTGATAATCAAGAGATCAAAGGCTTGCTTAATTTTTTATAAAGGTCTTCTAAAGGATCTTCTTTTCTTTTATATGTGTCTAATTGAAGACTCATGTCTTCATCTTAGGAGAAGCTATGCTAGTAATAAGAGAAAAACCATAAGAAAACCACATAAAAAGAACAAAACTTGAAATAGGTCCACCAATCTCCTTAAGTTCTCTAGATGTTATTAAAAGTATCCCCATTATCCACCTGTAACACAACCTAGATAAGATGTATATTTAAGAGTACTTTAATGCCAAGAGATATTGTTTCATAGCCTTAGATATAACAATTCCTTATTGATGTAAATAAAGGTGCTACTTGAAATAAGAATGAGGTTGAAAGAACAATAGTATAGCAAGATGTATAATAAGACCTCCTCAATAGTAATAGGTCTAATACACTTTACAACCTTTTCCAATGCAAAAATTTCAGCTAGCACTCAACTTACTAAGTGAGGAATCTTTCTCTTCAATGAAATCTTTAAGCACTCAAAATAATTTTTTGAAACTATGCCAGATCATTGATATAAAAATTATACTTTTTTTATACTTATTAACCATCCTTGACAAGTTCCTTTAAGAGAAGCATGAGTTTGTGCTCAAAGCATTGGGAAAAAGCCATTTACCAAGACAAAATAGCTCCTTTGGCTATTACTCCAATCCCTCAATTAATTGTACTTCCTCTCTTGCTAAAGGATATAATAGGCATAAGCAAGAAATAATCTCATATTTGAGATTAAATATAATAAATGATATGGTATTCATATTGCTTTGCTCTACTATCTGACACTATATAGATCCTAATACATAATAATTAAGTAGAATTGGTAGTTTCACGTGATTGAAATTGTATTTCTATCCAAATTCTATACTACTACAACCAAGCCAAACAAGTAGTATCTAATAATTAAAAATTATTATTTAATTCATTTTATAATT
Source organism: Lunularia cruciata (assembly GCA_948567375.1). Taxonomy (NCBI): domain Eukaryota; kingdom Viridiplantae; phylum Streptophyta; class Marchantiopsida; order Lunulariales; family Lunulariaceae; genus Lunularia; species Lunularia cruciata. The sequence goes on from OX419759.1 coordinate 20,375,957, forward strand.
TAACCTAATCTCTACTCAAATTCTCTAAAAGCAAGCAACTATTCTTTATGCACAATGATCCTTCTTATATAATAAAGACACATAATAATAATAAGTGAAACAAAAATTAAATAGCTATACTAACTTCTTTATCGGATCATATGTTAATAATTCAAGTGGAAAGCATAAAGCTTATCTAGTCTTCTCATAAAGTGCACAAGGGAACTTTTAGAATGAACATGGATATTGAAAATTAATCTTAAATAGCCTCAAAATAATTTTTCGTAGGATGCAAAAAGCTTTCACAACTAGCTAAGTATACCAAGAAAAATAGTTGACAAAAGATTGATCTAACATGTATAATCTTAAATTTCTATAAGCCCAATATTATGTATATATACTTGTGTATCTTGAGTGGTCCAATCATAATTTTTGTACATCTTTTCCACATTTATCTTTACTCCTCAAGAAGTAAAGAATCTATAACCATGATATGTCATATATAGTTCTAAGTGGCCTCATGGGAGGAAGGAAAGCAATAAAGAATGATAGTATCATCTTTCAAACTATCTTAGATCCTTTAAACTACAAAAGATAACCCATTAACATTAACATTACATTAACAGTAACCCATGACCCATTAACATCAAATGAGTAATTGCTAAGTCTCTAGACCTAAATTACCCTTGAACAATCATAACTTCTATGTCTCAATTTGATAATTTTCAAACTAGATCCAAATTAACCAATTATAAGAAAAAAGAAGAAGTAAAATACTAGAAAATTATATTCAACTTGAATCTTGTTATACAGGTCTACACTACTTCCAATTTAAATACAATAGAACTAAAATTGAAAAAAATCATTGATTTATTCATCTCTACAAAAATAAATATTTTGCAATTATTATAGATTATCAAATTTTTCATGATTATGGCAAATTTTTATAATCTCTCCTTTAATTAATTTAAAATTAAATTTTTTTGTTTTTCTCTTCTCGTGCACCATATCTCTCTCATACTTTAAAGCCTCACTCATAAAAATGCAAAAGTATTCAAAAGTTTCAATATCATTTGCTTAGAAGCATGAAAAAGGTATCAATGGATTATAATATTTTACAAATAGATTAGAATTTGGATTAGAGTACCATAGATAATTGTCAATTTGGTTGTAATTCAACATGTGTAATGAATAACTACAAGCTAAAAAGAACTAGAGTGCATCTCAAATGCAGAAGTTATAGGTTCTTTATGGAACTTTAGCAATTCCATAAAGAAAATTATAGGTACCAATAAAAAATAAGAAAGGTAAAGTGAAATGTCCTTAGAATTTTGTACGTGAAGTTAGGAAATTTGTAGGCCATTTTAGAAATCCCAATTGCAGGCCAAGGGTTCCAAGCAAGGAAAAGTTACAAGTTAGATTAAGTGACAATGGCAAGTTTAATTAATTAGTATGGTACATGTTAGGAGCAAAAACCCGCTATAATACCAAGAGCTAGCCATATGATCTAGATGTGAAATTCGGTTTGGTAACATCTAGAATGATGTTATACATGATGGTTGAAATAGATCAGATAGAAGTATCACCAAAAGAGTACTTCTACTAATAGGGCAAAAACCGAAATAGACTTGAGAACCTTAGAACCAATAGCTAGACATATGATTTAAAGGTGAGAATTGGTTTGGTAACATCTGGAAGGATGTTACACATGATGGACTAAACAGATCAGAAAGAGGTATCACCAAAAGGGGACTTCTACTAATAGAGTAGGAACCAAAATATGCCTGAAATCTTTGAAGGCAATTTCGGAGGCCTAAACGGATGAATTAGGCCTCAAAAATGTGTAGATCCCCCCCCTAACAAAGGAAAGGTTAGCCTTCCCTCCCCCTGCTTTGTCTCGTCGAGAGCTTTCCAACGGTACCTTACGTGTTTCTGAGATTCCTACAGGAAGATTCTCTAAAAGATTCCCTCCGGTCAAAGCTTGTTTGACCAACCAGATAGGACCTAGACCAGACATGTCACCCATCCAAGTAAGTAATCCAAGGGTGGAGCTTGCTGACATGTCACCTATCTGTGTCCCTAATCCTATGGTGGAGCTTCCTTGGTGGAGATCCTCTTTGTCTATATAATAAAGAGAAGGTGCTCCCTTGGGCATCAATTGTTTGAGTGTGCAATCGGTGTTTTCTCTCTTCTCTTGTCCTTGGAGTATTACACCTGCCCTATGTCACAATTCCTAATAAGTGTAATACTAGTAGCTAGACATATTATCTAGAGGTGGAAATTGGCTTGGTAACACTTGGAAGGATGCTATACATGATGGACTATGTAGATAAGATAGAATTGTTACCAAAAGAGTACTTCCACTAGAGCTTCCTTTGAGGAGATCCTCTTTGCTATATAATAAAGACAAGGTGCTCTTTTAGGGCATTGGAGTATTAAGTGTTGAAGCTTTGTGTTTCTTCTCTTGTGTATGTCTTGCTACAACAAGAAATAATTGACACATGTAATAAAAAAAAGCAAGTTCTTTAATGATATTTGAATTTTCTTGCACTTGTGCATAAGTAGGTGAGCATTGGTAATTTCCATGATTGTGTATTTTCTTTGAATCCAAAATTGAATTCTCTAGTTCCATTGTAGTCTAAAACATTGAAATAGAATTGAAGATGAGCACAAGATGAAATCTTGTTCCTTCATTAATTAAAAAACTGAAATTGAAGATTGGTGCAATTCTGAGTCCAAGATGCAACAATTTAAATATGTTCCTTCATCACATTTACCTTATGAGATTCCATTAGCAAGAGCCATACCAATTGAAGAGGAATTGTGGCAGGCAAATGCCACACCAATTGAAGAGGAAAGAGCCTGACAAGGATGAAGAAGAGGAATGCAAATTTTGGAAAAGGATAAGGGTATTAAGAGTGAAGATAACATAGAAACATAGAAGAGCATGACTAGGATGGAGAAGGGGAATGCAAATCTTGGAAAAGGAAAAGGTATCAAGAGTGAAGATAACATAAAGATATAGAAGAGCATGACAAGGATGGGAATGGGAATGAGAAAGAAAAAGGTATTGAGAGTGAAGATAACACACACTTCTTGTATTTTATCAAGATCATTCCAACTATACAAAACTCAAGATTGAATCACTTAAGCAAAGGAAAGATGTAGTTTGGCCAAGGTTGAAGCACTTAATACCAAAACTACCAAGATAGAGAAACTTAATGTGAAGGAGGAAGTGGAAAAGAGACTTGGTGAGATAAAATAAGGTCAAAGGTAGAGAAATTAAGAATAAAGGAGAGGTTTGCCAAATCAAAATGATTCCACTCAAAATTTATTAATTAGCAAGGTCCAAGAAGATACTTGAGGAGATAAAAATTATAATGAGTATGCTAAGTGACAAAGATTCTCAACCTTTCAGTAGTTACACCATTAATTCCAAATTCCTCATACTTGATTATAACCCTAGTTATTCCATTTCCAATGATAATGATCATGGTTAGGGAGATTCTATAACCCAAATAGATATTAATGTAGTATAGATTTCTAAATCTTTGTAACATAGAGATTCACTTGTAATAGAGGAATATATTGTATATAATAATTTTGTTCCATGAGAGATTTCACATGATGTTTGAAATTCAATGCTTACTTTATGGTATTAAAATTTGATAAATTTGAGCACACAAAATTTTAAAACTAAAAATCAAGTTCTTGGTACTTAAAATCAAATTAAAAATGGTACTAAAAATCAAATTCAGAATGGTAAACAAATGATCTTGGTAACAATGTGGATTTAATTGAAAATCAACCACTAAATGAAACCAATACACCTACTTTTTTCATATTCTCTTGGAGAGAATTGGTTTTTCCTCAATAAAAATTGATATTCTCTCCCACAATGAATTGATACTTGTTCTTCAACAAAGAATAAATATTAATTCAATAGAGAATTGGTATTTATCAAGAGGGATAAAATATTGAGACAAGAGAATCAATAATTTTCATACAAGAATTAAATTTTTTCAACACCCACTCTTTGAATTGAGAACATCTTGTGGAGCGATACCCACCATCAACCAACCAACCAATGATTTAAAAAATTGTGTGAAGTTTTATTAAGGATTTAGAAACCTTATTTTCTTGTTTGTTGTAGGCAATACAAATTTTCATAAATGTTTCTCTAATTTTCTCTTTAGCAGGAATTCCCAAGAGATCAATTACCTCATATTCATGTTCTTCATCAAATTCTTGTGTAAACTTTATTTCCTCTTCCTCTTCTTCTACCCATATATTGGACCAATTAGGTAATATGTTAGGCAATATGATGCAATAGCTAATTCACTTCATTAAATACAAAATTTTTTTTCTTACTTTTCAGGTGCACTCTTAGTTTCAACAAAGAATGCCATTGAACCTTTAGCAATTCTATGTAAAGCTTGTTGAGAATATAGGTTCTTGCAATACATTTACTGAAATCCATTTTATCCTCTATACATAGCTACTTGAATGAGTGTACCAAATGATTTGTGAGCACATAAACCAAGTCACTTAGTAGCCAATGGTGGTGCTAAAAAGATTTGTTATAGCCACTGGTTTGTGCTCCTTTAATTCATATTGCACCTGAGTGGTCACTTCTCAATATAGGTCTTGTCATGTTGTGACAAGACCCAATATCACTATTTATATTGATAACACACCATAAGAGACCAAATTTGGCACACACCAAAGTGGGAACACATAAATATCTTGTTAATATGCATCAAATGATAGAACTCATAATATCAAAGACCATTCAACTCTAGAAAAGTAAATTCAATAAAGTCAATTTCACCTTTCCTATCCACCATTGAAATCCACTTTTGTATGCATGTATTAATTTCTTTCACTAATATTTGCTGAGTACTACAACAAGATATCTAATTCTTTGGTAACAAAATAGAATCTAACACAAGAGAGAAATTCTCACAAGAAATTAAAACACTTGAGAAATGTGGAGAAGAACTTGTTCTTGATCTGAAATTCTTTATTTATTGAACTAGTACATTTCAAGAACAAAAAATTGACCACTTCATATAAGAATTCCATCTACTCTAGATATACAAATTCTAGATCAAACCATGATTAGATTAATGAAATAAATTAACCTTGGGAATTGATATTTCCGCACTTCCTACCAAATCTTAGTAAAATTTTTGTAAAGTTTGCAAATTTTATGTTTGTGGATGTTTCATATTTCCACATTCTTCCCAAGTTTGGTGTTGGATTTTTGAGTGGCCAAGCATTAGTGAAAGCAGGCATCAAAAGATTGATAAGTTCACTAGGAAGTTTGGTCTTGGTTATGATCTTGCTAAGGTTTAAGGCATGTGAGTTTAAGAGGTTATTATTGCTTATATGTCTTTCAACTTTCCTCTTCTCCTTTGTGAGAGTTTTATTATTCTTGAGGAAGCAATTATCTTATACTATGATTTAGAAGTCTTAGTTCTATTGCTTGTCATGTGATTTATCTCCCTAAAGCATGAGTATTGTTTGGTCATTCAAAGATGTCTTATTACAAGGAATTGATTCTTAGAGGTTTAAAGACTAGCATTCAAAGTGTGACTCTTATGTTAATGAATGGCTTGCTTTCACAATTGTAGCCCTTCTACAAGGGAACATATCTCTTGTAGTCAATAAGGGAACATCAATTGCTCACAGAAGCAATATAAACAAAACTGATCCAAAAATAGGTATAGATAAATATTTCAAGGATGATTGTGGTAGCTCACCTTGTGTTTCTTAACACAAATTTTTGTTGTTCTTTGGAACTAGGTTAAGTTTTTAGGTTAGACTATTAGCAATAGATAGGATTAGAGAAGATTCAATAGGATTTTTGGTTGGTACTTCATCTGTCATGATGCGCCTAACAAATTGTGCACAAGAAATGGTTGGATTTGTGGAAACCATTAGAGTGTGACTGCCCTAAGACCACAAACATGATGTAATACTCCGAGATAGGAGACCTGAAGAGAAACACACCATGAGAAATACACACTTTCACACTCAAACTCCGATGCCCCAAAGGAGCACCTTCTCTTTATTTATATAGGCAAAGGAGATCTCCTCCAATGAAGCTCCACCATAGGATTAGATACATAGATAGGTGACATGTCAGCAAGCTCCACCATTGGATTATTTACTTGGATGGGTGACATGTCGGTTCTGGTCCTATCTGGTTGGTCAAACAAGCTTTGACCGGAGGGAATCTTTTAGGGAATCTTCCTATAGGAATCTCATAATCACGTGAGTAAGGTACCGTTGGAAAGCTCTTGGCGAGACAAAGCTAGGGGGAGGGAAGGCCAGCCTTTCCTCTATTTGGGCGGGGGGGGGGGGGGGGGGGGGGGTCTCTGCACATTTTCGAGTCCTAATTCATCCGTTTAGGCCTCCGAAATTGCCTTCAAAGATTTCAGGCATATTTCGGTTCCAACTCTATTAGTAGAAGTCCCCTTTTGGTGATACCTCTTCCTGATCTATTCAATCCATCCTATGTTACATCCTTCCAGATGTTACCAACCCAATTCTCACCTTCAAATCATATGTCTAGCTATTGGTTCTAAGGTTTTCAAATCTATTTTGGTTTTCTGCCCTATTAGTAGAAGTACCCTTTTGGTGATACTTCTATCTGATCTATTTTGACCATCATGTATAAAATCATTCCAGATGTTACCAAACCAAATTTCACATCTAGATCATATGGCTAGCTCTTGGTATTACACATGATCACGATCAAGGGTTGCCATGTCTACATCAATCAATTGGTGTCTATATTGGCACTCATACAAACAAGAAACTACCATGTGGGACAAAAAATTTATTTCCACAACTTTTAATCCTCATGATGCTTCTTCACACATGTAGGAACAACAACATATCACAACTAATGCTGCCAAATTTCAAGTCGTTGATAGGCACAAATACTTCACCTCGGGATGGAATAAGGTTCAATGAAATTGAGACCATGCCGCCTTCTAGAATTCACTATGGATTGCATCACAAAAGCATAGTAGAAAGAGACTTCCTAGCATAGAAGTCACATTTGCTATTTGGCACTAGAGATTGTGTGAGAGAGTGATTGGGACCAAGATGTAAACAAGATTTTGTGGTATGATTTGAATGGGAGCGTTGGGTAAACACTATGTCGACTACAAAGAAGGAGCCTATCAAGAACTCTCTTTGTGAGTGGAGAAATGGAATTGCAAGCACTTTGTATTGACATACTTTGCATAGCAAAGTATTTCAATATGAAGTACTTGCAGTTCTTGTTGTGGATATGGGATATCTCTTATCTTCCATTAATCTTGGAAATCAAAGAGAAGAAGAACTTGTAAGGCAATGTGTTTGTCTCGACGGAGGAACATTGGTAGAATGTTTTTGGGTCTATCTCAATGCCCAAAGTGATTTACTTGGATAAAGAATGGCCCTAAGTAATGGAAGAGATGGTGAGGAAATTTGAGGCCTTGTTTAAGTCAAAGAAAACCAAGAACTATTGGAAGATAAATGGGTATAACAATTTCATCCGACACACCATGGTGACCTTGCTTATGAAGATATTAAAGTTGACTCAAACCACTTATGTCAAAAGTGTGCATGCCACTTTCTTCCAACTATTACACAAAGGGAAACCCATAGATTGGGCAAGATGTTTTACCACCAAACTTGCAAATTGATAGAGCAACTATAGATACATGGTAGAAACACTTTTCTCTCCACATCTTTTTTGCATTTCTATATCAGGATGCAATTATTGCGGAAGGAAGAGAAGCAGCTCTTCCATATGTATTATTATCTGTTGAGGTATGCAGTGGAGACTAAGAAATATAAAGATGCATCGGTTAAGTACCGCCAAATGAAGAGGTTTGTTAAGCTTGCCAAGACTGCTGGGGCAAGCACAAGCAAATGGAAATGGACCATAAGACCTATGTAGACCAGGAAGAGGCACAAGCCTCATCCCCAAGTGGTGGAGTCTTCAGAAGACAACAATTTCCCTTCCAAGCCAGAATCAGGATTGGGAAGTGAGGTGAGAGATGATAAAGATTTGGAAAGTACTCTTAGTGTAGTTCCAATGTCCAACAATTGTGAGAAAGAACAATCCTCCGCAATTTTACAATCTCCTCCGAGGCAGGTGACTTCCTTCTGGAAGATTGCATTGTCTTTTGATCATGAAGGAGGTGATGCATAGCCATGCATGGAGGTGCAATCTACTCCCTTTCCAGTATTGGAGCTGGACATGCTACATGAACCTGTTCTTGAGACGACAAAGATACAGATAGATGAAGCGGAGAACATCTAGATATTGTGATTGTGAAAAATCGTTCCTACACAAGGATTGGAGGTGGAGACCAATTAGCTCAGTTTTTGTAAGCATTTTTAAAATAATAAAATTTCTAAAACATGTTGAATTGATCCTTTAAGATAATAGACACTTCAATATTGGCCTTAGGTAATAGAACATTGCAAAATTGAATGATCCATGAAATTGGAAGTGGAGATCAATCAGCTCAGTTTCTTAGATAATAAAATTTATAAAACATGTCGAATTGGCCCTTTGCGATAACAGACCCTTCAATGTTTGCCTTAGGTGATAGAACATAGCGAAATCAAACGGTCCATGAAATTGAAATGCATGGACGAATGCGAAACGGACAAACACGGAGTAAAATGCGTCCAGCTTCTGTCTCGAAGCAGGCTTATGCCCAAATACCCTCTTCCGCCACATGCTTGGCTTCTCGGAAATCCGGCGCCAAACTTGGAAGGATTTGGGAATATAAACCATCTCTAAATCTAGAGTTCACCAACTCCGAGGGATTGTATTGAGATTTGGCGGGAGGTGTGGAAATATAGTAGGACTGGAAATATAAATCCCGTCAAATTCAACTTAACGCGTAAATTAAAACTTATAGTTACATAAAATATTACTTTACGGGTAGCCATAAAATATCATTCGGAATTCTTTACAGGGACCGAGAAACCAAACCCGTATTTGAAACACCCTAGTGTGATGGAATTGACATCAACAAGAGGCGGCGTGAGCAGCAGGTGTGATTTCGTCGAGAGTGACTGGTTTCTACAATCCAGGAGGGCTTTTGAAGGTCCAGACGAATTACAGAATACCGTACTTCGGAAGCTGAAGTAGCTGCGGTTAGAAAGCTAAGAATGAATGAGATGCAGAGCTAGAAGATATCACATGATATATTATTCTGTCAAATCATGTCTCATGGAGAGGGCGTAGGGGCACCTCGAGGTTCACACGGGGCTTGGGATCTCAGTTCAGCGCATGTCAGTTCTGTCTCATAAAGTGCTGAATAAATCAAACTACGGGCATGGATGTGGTTGAAAGAATCAATCATGGACAGTTTGTTATGAGTGGATTCTTATCTTCTTGATTCATCAGTCTTCGTTTGCTCGTCTTTGTGGATCTTACAGTAATGACTGGTGTGACTTAGAACTGGGATTGCAATGGCCGAATACTGCGAGCAACCTGCACTGCGATATTTTCTTTCTGATCAGGTTAGAATTCGTTGATTATATCACCTGGAGATCTCTCTCTAGATCTGATCACTGTCATTCGAAGGATATGGTGATTGTCGGCTTTGCCATGCCCAATCACCAAAACCAAGGTTCTTCTCACCCATCGTCCAGGATACCGCTGGTTCAGGTAAGGTGTAGGATCACCTAATACAGCCTGAAATATACGTACAAGTAGGCAGCAAAGAAACTTAATCTAATATAAGTTAGCCGAAGAACGAAGGGCCATATAACAGCGAACAGCATAATTGCGTTCATGGCGGGAATGGAGTGGACGCTCCGCTATCTACTTATCGACTATGGGTCCCGAGCACTAGGTAGACTACAAAGTTCTCATTTCACTGCATGGAAACGAAATTCTCGAGAAATTCGTTTGAGCCCGTATTCGATTACGAGTGGGAAGTCGAATGTGACCATGTGTGTGGGGAAGACTTTATCATGGAATGATGTACAATTTACAAGCTACTATAAGAGAAGTTTTCCATGTACAGGGTTACACTTCTATTGCCATTAGATTCGGAATTCCCGACAGTTATGGGATGTCATCAGAATTCATGGAAAAGAGAGATCTGTGAGGAAGAGTTAAAATTACCAGTTTGGAGTCTAACGTATCGAAGGAAATATTCTATGAGAAATAAACGGGGAGTATCATATGACTCCATAGTAATCCCATTGAACTTGATAGCTTCTGGAGAAAAGTAGAACGGGACCCCTAGTAGAAGCATTGTAGCCAAAACTGGACGCCAAAAACTGATGGCGAGCTTGTCCTAAAATCGGATTTGTTTCAGCTCCCAAGAATTCTCTATCCATGTGGAAGATCTCAAACTTTTTCGCGTTGCCTCATCAATACAGAACGAGCGGTTGGCAGCAGCCACACGCGCAAAATGATTTAGAAATCAATCAGGCAGTGAGAAACGGAACGTGGGAGACAGACGGTCCACTAAAAAAGGTCAAAGTTGAGGTAGCGCTTTGAGACCTACCATACAGACATCGGGACAGCGTACATGAGTACGTCTGGAGAAGAGCTTCTCTTATTAGATATCTGAGCAACGTGTCTTCCTATAAGCGTCTTCGGACAGCACCAGGCCTTCAGGCGAAGGTTTCTGGACTAGGGTGAGTGGAGGGCCTGGAGGGAGAAAAAATTCTGAATTCTCACCGTGAAAGAGAAGAGGTGTTAGTAGTGTGGAGAATAACTCCACAGCTGGAATCGTTTGGCGCAGACGAAATCTTGAAGAACTTTTCCCTTCAACTTCTCATCAGGATCGTTTCCTTTTCAACTTCTCATCAGGATCGTTTCCGACCCCACACACTGCTTGGCGCTCAGCTAGAATTAGGCGTCTTCCGTGCCGAAATTAGTTCTGAAGAGAGTATTGATGCCACAAGCTTAGGGCAATATAAGCTGATGACCCAAGACGTTCCACAGAAGTGAAGGCCATGATATCCAGGACCGAGCCTGGTTTTTCAGTGTAGGAGCTGGCAAGTTGTAAAGATGTCTCTTTGTGCATTGCGAATGATGATGGATGACATCCAGGATGTAGGGTTGGGGGGTGGTTGCCCGGAGTGGATCAGACTGCCGCTACTGACTAAAGTCACCAAAGACTTTATATGGGTTGTTCTTCCCACTGTGCCGCCGGCCATCGAATGCACAAAGCAAATTTAACGTCGCTCACTCCAAGAGATAGAACACTTGATATTCTAGGAAGCTTGAGGGGATCAGGAGCTTACCATCGCACTGGGTAGGAGAGTGGAGGGTTCTGACGGCTAGAGTTGCTGGTCGTATTCCGTGGGGTCCCCTCAGCACTGAGGTCATAACAAGCTGGTCGTATCACTAAAGATCCAATTTACCGCTGGTCCACTTTAAAGTAAGATTTTGAATTCTAATCGAGGGCTACAAGTTGCAACCACAACTCCTTTGTGTACATATCGTAAGTTCTACTCTTTTCGTTCTCAGGAGACGTGCTCCAGCCGCCACGGGTACAGATGGAGTTTTTAAGGGGCGTGAATCATCTTTGATGCAGAAGGGCCTACAACGTTTTGTGACATCCGTGAATCGCTGGTACCGTTGGCTGTTAACCGCAACTGTCCTGATCCGAAACTGCGTTTCCACCGTCCTGAGGTGAAGCACTGTTATTGATTGACCAATTAGAAGGGTGTGGAGGGCTGATCTACTTGCTTTTGTCAACTCTCCAACGTAAGATTCGGATTATCATTAGTCGATCAGATTTGCACTTTTGTTGGTATCGCTTTCTTCCAGTTGTTCATATATTGACCTACTCATTTTCAGGCTCTTCAACGTCGCAGCTCCTTCTCATGTTGACGTTCCAATTCAAGGGTGCACCTTACTCAACGTTGCCTCTTTAATTTGGCAGAGTGAAGGATACGAGGATGACCCCTAAGAATTATGCAATGGCATGGTACATTGGGTAGTAGAGAACATTCTATGAAATACAGATCAATTACAGGACACGGCCTAGAAAGGATGAGTGCTCTATTCATCGTCTTCGCTTTCAAGGCCAGGTACCAATAGGAGATTCACGTCGAAAATGACAGGGCTACTTGGTGGAACCCTCGGTCGACCAGCAGCGGACGGTAATCCTTTGGGAAAAGCCAGCTGCAAACCAAGAAGCAGATATGTGAGTGACCAGCTCCATCCTATACCACTACTTGGGTCAGGAATATAACCTAACTATATTCCATAGCTGCTGGAAACTGATGTCACCCTCGTAAGCGGGTATCTACTTGTGGCTGGATGCTACTGAAAGTAAAGTTCCCTCAGTTTCAGCTCTGCTTACTATTGGGCAGTACCGTTCAAGAGAGCTGACAGTACATCAAATACACTATTTCAGCCGGTAAGAATAACGAATCCAAATATTACCTCTCCGGGAATGTAGAGACGACGCTTGCCACCAATTTTCATCGAAAGAACACCTTCATCCAAGCCCTTGATGACCTGATACACAGGCGAGAAAGTGTCACACAGTTGTCTCCCTCAAAACTTCAGAGATGAATTCATGCCTCGCGCATACATTTAGAACGAAACAACCGCGCGTTTGATCTCTACACTTAGAAGATAAAGTGAAAAATGAAGGTATGTACCTGGCCTGATCCTACCCTGAAGATGTACGCTGACCCCTTTTCTAGAGAGCTGCAATACCCAATCACCCGATAAATTAGACTCCAAGAAACGATCAGTGACGAAAACTGAGGATGAGGAGGCGGCTACATCATTTCACCTGTACCCATGAATGTGACTTTCTAGTCTAAGCCGAAAAATAGTAATCAAAGTACTGAACTCGAAGTAAGTTGAGAAGATAAGGGGGGCAGTATTATTCCTTAGAATCTCAAAATGTTCTTGCACTGTAAAGTAAAATTGTGCAAAAGTTGGAAAAATCCTCTAGCATACAGCTGAAAGAAAGTTGCGTGAGGAGGAACTCAACCTGTCAAAGATCTTGCCGTTGGGAATCATAGCGACGTAATGTGCATATACCTGAGGTTATAAGCAATTGCCACAGACCACTAGTTAGCTCAACGGTAACCCTAAACTCCCCAAGGAGTGAAATCCATTCCCGACTAAAGTTCTCGTGTTCTTACCGCACAAACTTTCAAACTGTAAAAAGTTGAACCTAAATCACAAATATGTTTAAGCCTTTGTAGTTTAAAGTCAAGGTTGGAACTTAGACGGACTGTAGACGGAGTCATTGATACCTGCTAGCATGCTCAAGAATTGAAGCAAAGCTTGGGAAGTTTAGGTATCAGGAATGTCTTCCAGTTGACGTTCTCAAAATGCCACAAACTATGAGAGGAATATGGTTTATACCTGATAACCGACGGGTGGACTCACGCCCTTCCCGACAACTATATCCTTGTACTGCAACCCGGATGGAGTGGTTGTGGTTGGGATCTGGCAGTAGGACAGCGACTACACATGTAAGCTCCGATATTATACCAGCAATATCCAGTAATTTAAATGAGTATTATAGTCGTATGTCATATTCTCATAAAATTGAAACTGAACATATAAGATATATAAACTGAAAGTTGATTCTCCTGATTCATCTCCTTCCTTCAATTCAATATGAAAAATAACAGAGAGAAGGTCGTAGGCTCACCATACATTTTCCAATTCTTTCTCACAGTCCGGATCACACAAACGTGGCTTCTCTTCCTCTGGCAAACCTGCTGCACATGCTTGCCCGACGTTCTGTAATAGAGAATATGTTGCTGCTAAACCACAAATTCCCATAGCGTCCCTCCTGGTGATTCCGCCTGCAGTCTCTGCCCTCGTTTCCCCAGAGGTGCTTCCTGAGCTACTTCCAGAAGAAGAAGTACCCTTGCTACAACGAATGGGAGATGAAATTGCAGAACATCCACGACGTGCCGGCCTCAAGGTGCTGGTACCAAGTGCTGAATCACGATTCAAACTGCAAATTGAGTAATCTGCTCGCTTTTGTAATGTGTGTAATGGCATACCGTAAGGGCAAGCTAGTCCGATGTCGAATGGCAAGTCAAGAATTGAGGAGAGGTTCAATTCACATACAAGGGGTGTGAATCGGAGCAACTCATAAAATTTGAATACAATAATTTTTGCTTCTAAGTATTGAGGTACATTCTGATTTTCGTTCAACTTTTCAACTCTTGAATTAAAGTCGCCAACTCTCCGTACCAAAAGCTACTGAGGGAAAAAAAAAGGAAAAAAAGACGAGATACGCAGTAAACAAGGAACCAAGAAAAAACAATTCAATCACACAAACAAGAGAGCACGGTGCAGTGCCTCAGAGCCTGAGACAGCACTCGTGTAAAAGAGAAGAGTAAATTACGGGATAGGCCTCCCATGAGAAACAGGTGAATTGAGTAATACTTGGAAAAACAAAAGGAAAGAAGGTGAAGCAAGATATATCATTTGTGAACCATGACAGCAATGCAGGGCATATCAACGTAAAAGTGCAAACCTTCATTGGCTGGCCTGACTGGAGGAGCCAGTTGTGCCAAGCAAAATCGTTGCACGATCACACACTGAGTCATGGTGAGTTAACAAGATGGACAGTGAAACGCAGGAGAATAACAAAAGGGAGAGTCTATTGCCAATCACATCAGATTGCAAGCTGGACGAAGCAGCTAAGCACACAGAAACAAGGCCGCAACATCGACACTCGCGATTAACCACGTTAGGAAAAAATTATCCGAACATCGATATCAGATCAGCCATTTCCGCAAACAGCATTAACCACTAACGCGAAAATTCTCTCTCGCCTGAACTCCAATTCCGACAACTGAAGAAACAGAGGACGTGAACAACAATGCTGAAGACGAGCGGACGCAGAACACAAAACGAATTTACTAACCGTTCGGGAGAGCGACGAGGGAAGCCATAGCCACTGCGTGTGCCATGGCAATTCACTCTCAAATTGGACTTCGAAGACCGATGTTGTTGTTGTTCGTCCACCAACACAATCGGAAGCCAGCTACCGTTCACAACAATCAGCAGCAGCTCAAACTGTACTCCTAGTCCTGGGCACGCACGTATCCAATCAACTCGTTCCGCTTGGAGACTACCTCTTGGATCCCAACTGCTAAAAGTGACGACTGCATTATCCATTCTCCGTGTTTGTGGTTCTGAAAAGGATACTCCTGAACTCGGTACAGACAACTGCGCAGTCGACTATGATCGTCACCGCTGTTGACGCCAGGAACTACATGGTTCAGTGACTCGTTCACGCCGTATAGTCTGCCTTTGCTGTTCCTTTCCATGAAATTTTCCCAACATACCATCATACGTTTCTCACGATCGAACTATCTTATAAGTCCCTATTCATCCTTGTCAGGTCCAACTTTGTTGATTTTGAAACTTGATACGTTTTGTTTACTCCTACTTTAAAATCAAGCTGTCGACTGAATCACGTCAGGCTGGATCTCACTAGATTTCGTGACTTGACAAGTGAAAACTGATCAAATATAAGTAAGCGTTCATGTGTTCTATTTGAATTAGGTGGGGTAGCCGTTCCTTCTAATTGTGCAACTGTGTTAACATGTAGACTAACCACCACCATTCCACGTCGATGTGAACAAAGCAGCATCATCACGTAACTGGCAATTTGGAACATGAATCCTCACTCTTTCAACATATTAGGGAATTTACTCCTGGACGATCTTTGTATCCTGGTAGTAGCAAAACCACTCACTATATAACTTGTGAAAGCGATGATGCGATCTTCGAGCTACAGTAAAATAAACTGGGTAATTTTGAAGCGAGCAATAGAACCACATTATACTCGCATGAAGCTACAAGAAGCCCGATTGTCAAATCTTAAGAGGAAAGGTCTACAGATATTCTTTTCACGTGGTCATCAGTCCGTGAGGTCCCGATGATATTCGGAACATGGATTTAGGTCCAAAGCCTCACTATGATATATTTATCACCTGTAATACTAAAGTGAAGACCTTTCTCGTCTACTGTCCACCATGAAGCTAAAGCCTCAAACACATAGTCTTTGTAAAGGTGGTAATCTATGAATTTACCACCCCAAATAAATCTGCATGAAAGTTCATCTGGTGATGTCCCCTGGTCCGTCTGATGCATTCTCCACTCCGCATGTTGCAATGGTGAAAGCCATATCACTCTGTATTGTTTCAGCAGAACACCGTTTCTAAGACCTTGGCATCTGACTTCTATATCGGCGTCTACAGTCATCCTGCTGGTAACAAATACTATAATCTCTCTGTCAGAACTATGAACATTCACCATCTCAACTGGAGACGGCACCGATGCATTGCTAGCTTTTGAAGCGTTTGTAAACGTTTTGTCGACCATACTGTCACGCATCTCTTTGATTGCGGCTTCCACAGCTCCAGTTAGTTCTCCTGACCCGTTTGCAGCGAAACTTGGAGTAAATGAATCTGTATAGGTACTCTGACTGTGTTGCTCACTGGATACAACACCATCACCAGCATGCCCTTGCAGCACGAGCTGAGCTAGGCATAAGATCCAAATGACGAAGGGTGTCAGGTGTAAAGAGCTCTTGGAATGAGAGGAAGCGGATGGCGAAGGAGGCATATCTCTTGAACAAGGTTTCAGAAAGATGACCATCTTTGAAACATAAGAGCGATTACTTGAGACCTATGAGAGTGCTCCATCTTCCTCGGGCTACGCCTTTATAAGTGGTGAAGTATGTTCTAGCAAAGAAGAAGAGGATAGTTCTTCACAAACGACTTCCAGACTTTGACATCATCAATTGCTTCACGTTTAATTCCAAAAATCAAAATCAAAATCAAGATCAAACTCAAAAGGTTCGAACTATCTATCAAGTGTGATAATTGTGATGGCAATAAACTCTAAGATACAGATTTCTTTCTGTTTATCTTAATCTTTCTCTAGGCGAATTAGAGACAAACATCTCAATCATTTTCCCAATTCTGAACGAAGTCCTTACCAACAGCAGAGTTGACATGCACGAAAACTATCTCTGATAACTTACGATTGAACACCCTAAGCTCCGGATCTTTTGAACACGGACACTACCTATCTTTTGATTGATCTAATTTATTTTCATATATTTAGACCGCTCGTGTCCATTGTTCTATAAAGGTAATAGTTGATGCAATCTATAAAAGAGTAATCACATTAGATGATATTTCTTTGGATGCTCTAGTAGTGTGTAAACCGTACTACTTGCATAGAGCTTACTACTTGGATACTCTAGTAGTGTGTAAACCTTACTACTTGCATAGAGGCGATGGGGCAGATTTCTCACATAGACTTATTGGGGCTTAGCCCCATTTTCCTTTTTCTTCTTTTTTTCCTCCCCTTGTACTGCTTGCTTGTTGGGGTCTTCCCATCGTTTTTCCTACGCGGTCGCCTTCTTTTTAATTTATTGATGTTAACACTGTTGATCCCCAGTATGGATCTCTCGATTTCAGACATCATTCCATTGAAATCCGCATTCCTTAAATTTGCAGTGAACACGTCATGGGAGCGCCATTCTCCTATTACTGTACGTTCCCTGAACGGACGGACAGTTTGCATCCTTCTCAGGTATCTGGAAATGCGTACGGCACAAACCATTAATGCGCGTGCGCCACCATAATCTTCCTTTTCCGTCTACTGTATCCGTCAATCAGTCGTCCATCAGAACCCCTTGGTCTTCCTCTTATTCACGGCCTTTGTCGCCTGAAGTCCTTAACTTGGAACGTGCCACGTTTCTCCACTTTATCCAAGAATGCCATCCCAGGTTAAGATTTGACCTTCAGTTAGCTCTGGATTATGGTTAAGATTGGAAACTCCCTGCTTGTTAAAGAGAGGAAAAACGAAGTGAATTGTTCCTTTGTTTACACATGCCATAGCCCAATTTTAGATGCAGGTCGTACACAACCAGGCCATTTTCTGACCTACATTATCCGTCTTTCCTGCTCATGTTTGTGTCTAGATGTGGGCAAATATATGCCATTTCATAATTCATTTAGTAATTCATTTGTTGTGATATTCTGTAAGCTTTCTTTTGTAAAGCTGCAGGTTATAGATGAGCGACTACTGTGAGCTTTATGCTAATAAGACAGGCTGCCGAGTAATTATCTCGATTTATCATAAAGTTTACCATATATTAGGTGCAGATTTCTCATATGCAGATTTCTCATATAGACTCTACTGGGGCTTAGCCCCATGTTACCTTTTTTTTTCTCTCCCTTGTGCGCGACTTGATGGGGTCTTCCCCTCCTTCGTTTTTCCTGCGCGGTCGCCTCTTTCATCAATAAAGTTTAAGAGACCACGATCTGTCTTGTAAGAGGCGTCTGCCTGAAATCCAGGATATGTGGCTGTTGGCTAGGATGACCGTTCCGGCTGCGTATACAGATATCCTACTCATATGGCTCAGAAACGCAGGCTGGGGCTGTTCGGCTTTCCTTCTATTACAAGACAAAATGACGCAATGTGCGGCTGCCTCACAATGTGGAACTGGACATAGCGAGTGGAAGTGCTACAATCAACCGTCTGTATCCAGTCATCGATCGTGTGAAGGATTCTAGTTGGCGGAGGTTTCATGTCTGATTGCTGTCTACCTGGTGGTGATCCCCCACCAAGTTCCACTTGTACGGTCGATGGGTTCAACCTGGCCTTAACCTGCACTCCTATTGGTCGCATGCAATTGCATTTGCGTTTGCGTTCTTTCACGAATAGAAAAGGGAGAACCGGGTGCAGATTCCGGAGCGGGGGTTTCTTATGTCAAGCCGCAGCCTACAGATGGCACTGGAGTCGGTCCGTCCGTGCCCCGCGGCTTTTCCATCTGCCGCCGTCGGTTCTCTCCACTGTCGTCTGTTCGGGTGCTTTTCTGAGCCATGCGAGCGTGCTTTGGACTGCAAGACCAAGTCCTCTCTACAAACTTAGTCAACCACGAAATCGAAGGTAACTGGTTTGAACACAAAGTCAACCACACTTTTACCATAGTACCCCACTTTATTGGATAGAATAAAGTTTACACACCCAACAAATGAGTAATTCTTTGTCCTTTTACGGCTGATTCCCGGAACACCAAAGACATCTTGAAGCGCAGAAGAAGCTAACAATCAAGAAACAGCCCACTGAAATGGCCTAAAATGCTAGTGCAAGCAACGCAATGGAAACGAAACAACCAGAGGTCCACACAAAGATTAATCGTAAAGATTATAAAGAGAAGGCGACCGCATGTGATAACAAGAAGGATGGGAAGACCCCATCAACCATCTAACTGCAGATGATGAACCGCAGAAATCGGTCACATCCTCCACTGGTTTTATAATCTTTATAATGTTCATACTAACCTCGATTCTCATATACACTCTATTGGGGCTTATCCCCGTTTTACCTTTTTTTTCTCTCCCTTGTACGGCTTGATGGGGTCTTCCCATCCTTCGCTTTTTCTACGCGGCCGCCTTTCACTTTACCTCGATTCCTTCGAACCTCTTTTTTCAGGAAAACTCGTCTCAAGAAATGAATGTCTCCTGGGTGGTTGAGGATTTGCGATAGTCACGAGTGGACAACAGTGTAGTGTAGGATAGTCCCGAGTGTAGTTGGATAATTACTATACTCAAATGTGACGCCCACTACCGGAGGAGCTAAACTTAAAAGAGACTTAAATTCTCTCTCATTCAATGAGAAGAATACATGTCCTCGAGAGGGAGTCAAAATCTCGAGGACTCAAACTCTTCCAAGACTTTTAGGCGCCAAATTCTCTTCCATCGGTTCCGAGACCCTATGGATATCCGACGTCAGTCTCTAGAAAAGACCTGCGTAAACTTCGATGATCCCATTGCTTTGCAAATCAACCTATTAATCACGGTGGCTGATCTTTTATCCCATGCAACCGCGGTCAAGATAAGAAGAGGACATGAACACCAAGTGGGGGAGGTCGGAACTAACACTGTACCAAAGATTCTGCGCTATAATAACAATAGTAACACGCTACTGTAGCTCTTAGGCTTGCCACACGAGGATAACGCGATTAGCTAGTATCGATTAACTTCTTTTTACGAACGTCCACCTCGAACGCGTTCTGATTAATCCGGCATAGCAAGTGCGAGAATCCGTTCTCTTGTCCGACGACTTTGTAAGTGCGTGACCAGCCGTATCCAAAGGCCTCACTCGTTCGTGCGTTTTGTGTTTCTACCTGCACCCGTCTTCTGACTTTCGGTACGTTATTAATGATCCCGAGACTTTCTGAATGAGAAATGAAAGAACTAGAGGGGTCTCGAGAGAAAAAGAAAACAGAGAACCCCTTCCGTACAAGTAGATCCGATCCTGCTCCTGCTTCTGCTTCTGTTTCCAGTATGGAACGAGTTAAATGCCATGCGAATCTTATTCTCATATTGTCCAACGTGGAGTTGGACCCTCCTTCGGTATAGCGGTTTGGAGTTAGTTCACGATCCGCAGACCGGAGTTCAAAGAGATATTGCTGTTACGAGAGATTGATTTGGAGGTTGTCTGGAATTGACGGAAGAGATTTCAGTTTGATATTTGATTACCTGCATTTCGGTTGTGGTCGAGGAGGAATTGGGTAGAGTTCATTGATTTTTAGTGCAGATAGAGATCGGAGGAGTTGGCGCGGTGGAGTAAGATGGATGCAGCGAGGGAGTGCTGATGTTTCGGGGGTTTAATTGGAATTGATGTTTGAAGGAGGAGAGGGATTGGAAAGGCTTGAATCAGGTGCGGAGGGGGAGGAAGAGAGGTTTAGGGACAGTTATCTGGGAAATTGCGGAGAGACGAGGAGGATTTTGTTGTTTGAGTTTGAGTTTTGAGGTCGGAGGAGGAACAGGGAGACGAAATGAGGAGGAAACATGGAGAGTTGCATAGCGATGCGGGGTGCCGGCAGTGGCTGATATTTATGAGTGTGATGAGCTCGACATGTTTAGCCGCTTACATTCTGCTGTCTCCAGCTTTTTATCATTCCCAAAGTAGCGTGAAGTTGCAGTCAGTAGCTAAGAGGAGGGATGGGAGAGGAGCGTCTGAGTGTTGTAAAGGAATTGATCATCTCGAGTACTGGGGTCGAGCTGTGAAGTGGGGGTCCGAGCATCAGGTCAACTCTTCTCAGGATTGTTGTAAAGCTTGCAAATCTGTGTGTACCGAGGACGCGCCGTGTCAATGCAATTCTTGGGTCTATTGCGGCGATCGTGCCAAGTGTGGTCCCAAGCTTGGCCAGGTACTTCTTTCTACTCCAATCGTCATGCCACTGCTGGAGGAATCTAGTATTGAGTGGAAAACATGCATTCCCGAAGTGAATATATGTGACTCTGAGCTCTATCATCACAGAAATACAAATCGTGGTCAATACAGATATTAAATCGATATAGAACTAGTCTTTGCTGTTTGTAGTCACTATCATATTCCAGCCACTTCAGCAGATGCGTTATAAATTGGACACAACAAATTGGAAAGTTCTACCTTCCGTCAGCTACCGGTCGCTCTCAGCTTGGGCGTACTGTGGTCGACAGAGTGGACGCGCTTTCCAGAAAGATCTCCGCGCCGGGAAGTTTGATTGATGGACACTGTCGGGAAGTTACTACTCGCTATAAGACCGGGTCACGAAGTCCACCTGGTTGAGCTCTCAATTCTGTACAATTTCTGTGTTCGAGTACGGTGAAGGAGGTGTGATGATGGACGCATGACATTTTCGGCTGTATTTGGTTGTCACAGTGCTGGCTAAAGAAACAAGAAGATCCTCTGCATCCTGACGTGCAAGAATCAGGTGCCGAAGTGATGTGGACGTCGGGGCTCGTCTATGGCAAAGATGTGGTAACAACTTTTCTGTCAACACACGCTAATTTGGTCAAAACCTTCCAGATGATTGATGCTGAGGTCCTTTTCAGTTTTGAATCTTGTCAGTTTAACTCATGCTGAAGCTAAATAGCGCGTGAACCTCTAGAGGTGCTCTGCTAGGCAAGTGAGCCCTGCTGGATAAATTGTACTAAAGGGCTCCTTTGGTGGTTTATGCAATTGAAGGGCATAGTGGGTCTGGAGACGGAGCATGGAACCATCCGCATCAAGGTAATTGTGGCCAACTTACATGAAGCGCTTCTACCTTTCTGTTTATTCCGGCCGTGCAGTCTCATCTATGGTTATCATTATCAAACGCTATGTTCAAGTCTAAGAAATAATCGTCAGTGTGGAGTACGGGACAGCAAGTTCATTTGTCCGGTTGTGTATATGTATTTTGCTTGGATGGAGGTTTCGAAGATATTCATTGCATGTCTTCCGTAATTGAAGGCTCCTTACTGTCACTTTTCCTGCGTTCCTATCTTTGTTACATACCTTGAATAGTCACAGGTGAATCGCAGCTTACTGGCACAGAGTACCATATTCAGCACAGAACAACTTAAGCACTCCGTTTTGCACAACAAATCCTCTCGAACTTAACCTGGTTGTCTGAGAGAAGTGAAGTGTACTTAAGCAAAGTTGTCAATCGAACTTTTTTCCATCTTTAGAGGTCCATCGATTATGTCAAGGACTACAAAGACTTGTTCTTGTATTGACTGCAAGTATCTACCGGGCTTGCGTGACCACTGTAGTGCACGGGTCCTGAAGCATTATTCGGAGTTTGCCAGTACTCCACATCCGATATTGATAGAACCTTGTCTATTGGGCAGTCCTGTACATGTATTGCCTACTTCAGGAAAGTTGGACGCAATCTGCTACTGGGAAATATACTTCACGTAGTATCATGATTATCTGATTATTAACTCGGGTTTTTGGTTCGACAGCTTCTTCCCGATTGCGCACCATGGTCTGTACAGTACTTTATAGAATTACTAAAGTTGAGGCACTGCGCGGGTTGCCACATTTATCGAGCTGAAGGACGTGGCTCTTCTTGGGACGAAAACGGGAGAGCTGTAAACAAGGTTCGCTGTCTTCCTTTTACTATATTTCTACTTAAGTCCCACAGTGGAGAGAATATATGACGGTATGATTACTGTAGGTCAAAGTTTGGTGTCACTTGGTGGTATTGCCCTCCTTCATGATCTGGAGTTCAATTCTCGAAGTTACATGGTTGATCAGAAGATTTGAGTGCAAATACGGTAGAGACAATTGGTTGCTAAAGGAAAATGTAAATTAGAGGTTTGTTATACTCAGAAACCGAAAGGCTTAACGCTTAACTGTCTTACTCAAACCTCTAAGGTGAAGTCTGTGGGGTAGAAGTAATGTGCAGCACAATTAGTTTCTTTACCTCACGAGCGCTTATTTAGGATCTGTCTTTGTTTTGAGTATCCTTTTGCGCATACCTGGTATAGGGATACGCAAAACGATTGAAGAGAATGTTCGATGCTATATTGTTGCATGTCAAATATTGATGGTTCACTTGTCCATGTTATCTCTTCTTTCTATAAAATTGTGTCATGTTTCTGCAACCAGCCGCAAAGAAGAAGGAATGTTCATGTTACCCCTTCTTTTATAAGAAATTGGCTGCCAACAAGAAATGCGACTCAGAACGTAGGAAATATGAGGCCTTTGAGGTCCTTTAATTTCGATAATGGAGTTTGATATCCGGGATCTTTCCTGCCTGAATAGGATCTTTCCTCATTGATTTGAATCAAATCACTCCATTGTCACCAGTAGCTGGATTATCAGCCCTTATCACATTGAACTAATAGAGGTAGTTGTGATCTATATCGCAGGCTTCGACAGGGCCTCCGTATGGTCTGTTGCAAGGTACAGTGGCCGTCCAAGCGGTTACTTTCAAAGAGCTACCTATAGAAACATGTCCTGTGATCCAAAGAGGTTCTGTGGGCTGGATTGGTGGTGGACCTGACTTTTTCATCAGTTTAGCTGATCATGCGGAGTGGTACCCGAAGCATACAGTTTTTGCTCATGTCTTAGAGGAAGATATGGGAATCGTGGAGAAAGTTTCTAAATTACCTACCACTGCATCCACGTGGAGTGGTGTTAATGTAGCTATGCTCAACAGCCCTGTCGCCATCAAAATCACCCGTCCCGATTCAACACATATTGCGGAAGTTGTTTCAGGCTGAAAAACTCTGCTCAACTATATATCAGTTCGTTGGAAGAGTTTTGGGTCGCTGCCTGTGGTGTCCTTTTCTCCATTCTCTCTACTGGAGCTGTACCAAGGGTATGAAACAGATTCACCTTATGTGGATGCCACGTCCCGATTGACCATTTGATGTCATTTTTACACTCAGGGATCAAAGCCGCACATTGCACTTTGAACCAAGGCTAAGTATCAATATTGAGATGAGATCAGGTTTCACTTAAGAGACATGCCGAAATTCTTAGAGGACAGTATGTTTCTTGCTTTGGCATGAGCAACAAATTAGGCAAGTTTTTCAACATCTTAGTTGACTTCACTGTGGATACACTTTCGATTATGTACAGCAGTGATTGAAGTGAGCAGACAGTGGTTTCATTGGTGCCCTTCATTGCACCATGTTTCTGACAATTGGAAAAGCTTAAGCTGGTACTCCATTAGCCTCCAGGGCTTACCTTCACTTTGACCAGTGTCCTGCTTGGCAGTACTTTGATACCTTGATGTATATTATCGTCGGTAGCACACTGCAAGGTTCGCATTGCATAACCGATGACGAAGTCGACTGTAGAGGTTATCTAGTAGGGATCTGCACTGAAGTTTCAAGAGCCAAGTCTCACGTGCTTTTTTCAGAAGTTGGAGGTATACCAGGAGGAGCAAAACCTTGTTTGGATAATCGCGGTCACTGAGAGATTGCATTGCTGTCCTCTGTTTCAGTGTACACATTTGACCATCCCTATACGACATGAATTTGAGGATGGTGACTATTCCTGTGATCACCCTCTTGCACTATAAATGCCTGGTGCAGAGTTCTTTGCAATATGGTTTTGTTTCCCTCGAATTTGAGTCAATATGATTGGACCTTAATCTCGGACTTCCAACTACTTCATAGGGAATCAACAGTCAAATAGTCAAAAGTGAAGCTATCAACGAATCAATATGTGGAAAAATAGTTCCCGGAAGTTCTTTGCCATAACAGAGTATCGAACAGCTTACGGTTGCAACGGAGACAGGTGGAAAGAAGGTTGTTGCCGGAAAGCTGGCCATCAAGTCAGAGAGCTAGATTCTTTCCAGTGGGATTTGCTTTGCATGGTCATACGGTAGCTTGAATTACTGTGGGGATAAACTTCAGAGTCTCATCATCAATCTTCAGTATAAATGATGGTGTGTGAAGGCAGCGTAGAACTATGTCCTTTGAGAGACTTCAGCAAATGCTTCGTCAAACCACGTGAGATGCAACGATGAGAAGACCAGGGAGACGGGTTGTCGGCGGGTTTCTCACAAAACAAGTTAGATTTGTCATTGTCAAAGCTAGAATCCAAACGTTCAAGACAGGTATTCCTCAATTTGGTGTGCAAGGAATCCCTGCGGAGCTTCATGATTTGAATGCTCTGTGATCTGGGCTCGTGCAAAAATTGGGCACTGGTACTACGATGGAAGCTTCTCACTTCGTTCAGCACCCCGACGGAAATTAGTTCGTGTAGGTACATAGTCGTTACGAGTAGTGCACCTAGTGCCCTATTGGATGTGTTGAAATCAGGAAACATCGCTCTCCTAAGACGGGACCAGGCGACAAAAGGGAAACTAAGTAGGAAAAGGAGTACAAACTCTGGAAGGCCCCGGTAATATAAACTCCCAATCGAAGAACTGTTTCAACCAACAAGCAACTGCAGCTTTTTAGATAACACTTTGGATTTCTGTGCTGAAACCAGGAGCAGAGCCCAACAAATACAAGAAGTTTGTTGCAGAATACGCCATGTACTATCAATCGTGAAGGAGTTTGGCACTAAGAAAAGATAAGGGGTTAAATTTGTACCAGTTTGGAGTCACTTCGATGACAACAGCAGTCGTTGATATTGATGACAATGCGGGTCAGTAGTGGACAAAAAGGAGTAGAAAGAAGCAGAGGTAACGGTCGTGGATAAGAACCATACAACTGATACCGGTGCAGAAGTTGATAGAACAGAAACACGCGCTTCGGTACAGAAGCCCAAGTAATGTTGTGATGCTTTGATGCTTTGATTCTGTTCTATGTTTCGTGACATTGTGACTATCGTACTCTAAGACGCCCCCCACCCCAGCGGCCGTCCCCCCACCAACGACCAACATAGTGGTACTTCAGGGGGAAGAGGTTCTAAATTCTACTGGAGTCCTTGCTTTTCGATGTGGGGACCAACCGAAGACCTGGCAGGTCTCATAGCGATAGCGATTGACTGGATGCTTTGTCGTTGAATATGTCAAGACTATTTAAGCTCGGTAGTTGGATCAACATCTAAACCGATCTAGCAGTTTACTGCAATTGAAAGTTCGCGATTTGTTGGATATCGGAATCTGACAACGTCCGGAATTGAAATTTTGTTGGGAGGATATGCATGACTTGGATTGAATTTGAGTTGACTCAGTTCAGTATAACGGATCTGAAACAATTACGACCTATCAAAGAGTTTAGTAGTGGGCACGGCTGCTCTGTGTTCATCTCTAGCGAAGTCTGTGGACTCGCGGTTGGTTTTGCTTCGGTACTGCGGAGGGCAGGAGAACAGCATCAAGCACCTACTTGCGACACGGGAGTTGATAGGGTGGTGTAGTCCGCGTAAAGGAGTAATGGTTATTGACTTGGACATCTGTTTCGAAGCTTTCATTATGAATTGACATCACTCTGACGGAAGTTCCACTAACCAGCGAAGATCCTGATCACCCTTGGAAAGCCAACGTCCTCGCTGATTCGATCTCGTTTCTCTCGTCTGAGTTCTCAGTCATATCCATCAAAACCCGACTTGACTAGCTCGGGTAGACTGACAAGATCTATGTTGTGTGCTGCCGCTTTTTGTTCCCCGGAGCGAAGCACGACTTCACGCATGAACTTCGGTTATCTAGCCGTAACTTGGCGCAACATGCTATAGATGCTATACTACAAGCAGTTCACCTAAACAAACACTCACATCTAGACATTACCGACTTGTCCTTGAAACAAGACTTTGCTGGTTCCACAGCTCTGTATTGCAATCACAAACCATAAGTATTCTGACGTAGGCTTAAAAACCATGAACATCTCATAGGGCACCGAAGGACACAGCACAGGTGCCATCTCTTAAAACAGTAGAGAAAGAGAATCGACCTAGGAGTCATTATGATTTGTGAGCCTGGAAAAGCAGATGGGCAAAATTGAACAATGCAGTCAGGTACCAAATTCTCACTGAGAAGCAGTACGAGATTTTGCGGCTTGATGAGAGTAAGTCCCGAGAGAATGAAAGAAAACGTTTCCTGCGCACCACCAAAGAGAACCGATGGCTCGGTGGAACGCAGTTGACAGAAGAGAACTTCACAGCCACAGAGGCTCGGATAAGAGAGGATTCTTATATACTGAAAATAGCATCGAGGTTGAAGCAAAACTTGCGCACGAAAATATCAAGCAAGAGGTGTGGTCTGCGCAAGTGCAAGAAGCTAGTTCATGTCAGCCTTCACGTAGGAAACAAGAACACAAGATAAGACATGCGCGTACTGGTAGAGAATCTACGTTGAGTATGATGTCGAAATTAAACACGAATCGATGTTAGTTAAACTGTCACAAAAGGTCCACGCGGGTATAGTGTTGCGTGAACAAAACGCGTTCTGACGGTCGAGCATAATATGACTACTGTGGATAGGCCATGTAGAAAAGTGACGTCTTCAAATTATAGCACCTAAGATCCTGGTATAATTCTTCCTTCATTGTGAATGGGGAAGTTCAAAAGGTCGACGGGAATCCAAAAAGATAACGCGGTAACTCTTTTAGCAAGACTTTCGAACATCACACCATTCTAGGAAGGGAGGAACCGCTTAGAAAGTGAACAAAGTCTCCGTTCACGCGTTTCATCACAGTGGCAGACCTTGGGGTCATAGTGTTAATCTTTGCGCGCACTTGTTCACGGAACTAAAACCATTCAACTTTTATGTTTCCCCTACCATAAGTTCATTTAAATTATTCACCTAAAGACAACCATGAAGAACGGATTTTTATCAGGATATTACATTTGGGTGCTATAGTTTCAAGAGTTTCTCTTGTACATGGCTTGTCCACAGTAAGTCATGTTATGCTCATCCGTCAGCACGGGTTTTGTTCACGCGCTCGGGAACCGTTGGGTTCACTGCACTTCTAATTGGATAAGGTCAACATAAGTAAATGATGGAGAAGGCGTTATACGGGCTTTATGTGTCACGGTCTGGATGCTTGTTATAATCGGTCTCGACGTTTTCTCGACGGAGCCCTCAGAAAGAATAATGACCTCCCCAGTCAAAGTTCCCGGTGAAACATTCAGTGTTGCCGAGCTGAACGAAAAGGTTCCACGGTGGGGCCGAATTTAGAGTACTCTTGATCCGAGTGATTAAATCATGCAACGTGGAAGTTACGCCAACACTTCGAAGTGGCAGTCACATTTCCGTTCAGTTTCAAATTTCCAGTGTTTCATCTGTCAAGTTGGTCAATTAGATATCGTATTATACATTCATTTAATAAGTTATAAGCAAAGAAGAACAGCTTCCTGTGGGACTGGAACTGCGGAGGTAGCAAATCTTGTGCAACCCAGGAACCTATGGCCATGCGGAAACGCTGATGAATACGTTTTCTTTGACAGCTTTCAATCGAATACCTGAGCGTATAAACAGGTCCATGAGGAACAAGTTTACCCTGTTTTAGAAGCAGCTGCCTATTCTTGAACGTGGTTCATCAACAGCACTACCTTCACTACACATAAACTACACATTAATTAAGAAGCTGTAACACCGTTTCAACTTCATGCCTGCAGGAAACATAAGTCAGATTTCAGGACTTAATAGGCTTAAAAACTATTTTGTTTTTGCAGATTGTAAAATGTGCTACCCAAAAGCAATTGTACAACTGTGGGGCTAACTATATGAACAGTGTGTGTCGGTGTGTTTCTGAACTTTTCTCGATGCTATGCAAACTCTGACAGATCTCTTCAAAAGGTTTTGGGTACACCGGGCACAGTACTTTCAGGTACATGAGAGTCCTTGTGGTTTGTTCGTGGGCACGGCGTCCTGCACTCACTGCATTTCCACGGACCCCCCTGCGCATGTCTTACAAAGTCTGTTGTGTAACGTGTTCCAACTGATCGAACTCTGCATGCGTGGAGACTACGGACGAGGTTATGGGTTGTTTGTATACATTCGAGGTTTCCCATCCACTTGACACCAAATTCTCGTCAAAAGAAAATGACTTTTACATTCAGGCTTGAGAAGACTTGTGGAAATTCGAAGCGTGGGCTCGATAACCCTGACAAGTTCAATAGTGTACTCAAGGCAAGGCTGTGGACACGAGCGTTTGGCTCGCATGCTGCCACTCGGAGACAGAGGTTACACGCTTTCGAATGACGAAGTCCATTTCCGCATGAAAAGTTTTGAGATCTTTTGCACCCAAAATGATCTCACAACATAACTTAAATTTGAAACTGAGGTTGAGCGAATAGAGGTTCGCTGGACTCCGGGAAAGGATTCCTCTGGACTATAAAATATGATATTCCGTTACCTACGAAGAGACAAATGCATGCACTGGAGCTCCAAGTAGACTCCTGATTTCTCATACCGATACTATTGGGTCTTAGCTTAGATTTTACCTCTTATGCCTTATCCTTCTACGCCTTGATAATGGGGTCTTCCCACACTTCTTGTTATCATACACGATCGCCTTTCCGTCTCTTTCTGACGTGTAGTTGACCATCTTCTCGGCGAGGGTGTTATGGATGCTTCCGACCATCGAACCCAAAGCTAGATGCCTGGACCACTAAGGCAGTTTCGATGGACCACTAAGGCAGTTTCGAGGAAAGCCTAAATGCAAGCATTTGTAGCAGCAAGGAGAGAATGAGAGACGTCAGTTTGTCCGTTCCATGGAGGTCGAGAGTAGATCTATATCTAGAGGTCAGTATCACCAGGGGAAAAAGGCGACCGCGTAGGAAAAATGAAGGATGGGAAGACACCATCAAGCCGTACAAGGGAGAGACAAAGAAGGTAACATGGGGCTAAGCCCCAATAGGGTCTGTATGAGAAATCTGCCCTACCGCACCTAAGATATCCGAGCTATGCAAGTCGTACAGTCTACACACAACCGGAGCATCCGAAGAAACATCACCTAATGTGATTGCTCTCCTATGGATTGCACCAGCCACTGCACTCTGTAGAGCAATGGACACACGCTGTCTAAAGTAAGCTACAAAGTATGAGAGTGAGAGTGGTACCCCCTGACGCCTAACATGATAAGCTCTCGCGCACTCCTTGACAAATGTGTCATTTGACCATCGCTCCATATAACTCCAAGGCTAGAGGAACAAAGAGGTGACCTCGCTGCATGCCCCTATACTTGGAGACCTTGCGACCTGCTGCTGCACTCGCCTCCCATCCAGGGGGATGGGTAATCACTCCCTCCGAAACTGTATCCCTTGTAGGGTCCGTGACCACGGCATCCGCTACTATCACCTAATCATCTCGGACCAAGTATAAGTCTGCCCTGACACGTGTCGTCTGCAACACATACGAACGCTCCCTCCAAGCTAAGTATCCACTGTCTCGTGCCATAGCAAACACTATGTCTCTAATGGCATCATGTGTAGCTATCCTCTATCCTCCAAAAGGACACCGTGTCATGTGGACCGCCGCTGCATCTAGTGTAGAACCACACTCACAAGTGAGTAGTGAAGATGCAGATGGGTGGACCAAACCTAGGCAAAACCTCATCGCTGTAGAGAAAGTAGCCGGTGCGAGTCGGAAAGCCCTAATGCATGGTCGAGCTAGGATCCACGAGCCTGCACCCTTGCCGGAGCAAGAGCGTAAACGTGCTCTAGTAGCCTGAGGAATGGACGAGTCAACTAAGAGAGAATGTAGCGCATGCTCACACTGTTGCTCCATCAAGGAAGACTGTAGACCTCTAGTCCAATCTGACAATAGTGAAGAAAACGATGGAAAACCCTCTCGTGCTCGTGGGTATAGACTATCTCTCGCCTGCCGCAATAACACCTGGAGAGAAAAGGATCCTCCTTCCACCTCTGTCACATAAGTCTCCAAAACCGGCCTATCAACAACCACAAAACGAGAGGCAAGTAGGGGTGCCGAGAGAGCCCAACTACCCAAAAATGCTATAGGTGCCTTCTCCTCCATAGAAAGCAAGCCAACCCCACCACATGAGATCGGTAGAGCCGTCTGTCTACGTGCCAAATCCCCTGTCACACACTCAAAAGTCCCTGGTCCAATAATATCACCAAAGACTCCCATAATCCTCCTATCAAATGCTCTCAGATGTGATAGGAAAGCCGGTGAGGGAGGAACTGTACGGATGAGGTAGGATGGTCGACGAGCAATACTGGAAGAGAGTATACCAAATGCCACCTACGGATCTCCTAGTAATGGAAGGTCATCCACATGGAGAACATCCTATGCAAGGGCAGCGTCCCAGAAGTGTGTGACAAAATCCTCCGATCCTATTGGCACTCCAAGAACACGAAGTCCATCTGAGGATGTGATACACCCCTCTGGAAGCTCAAGGTGGGGAAGGATACCTAAAGGGGACCATGCCCTACACTTTAACACCTTGACTCTGAAGCCTACTAGATGTAGCTCGGTAGTCAAGTAGTCAAAGGCCTGCCTAATTTGATCTACAGGGCCTATGATGTGTGTATCATCTGCCAAGGAGGGAAATACACAACCTGTCATGGCCAAAGTAGTAGATAGGAGAGCTCTAAAGTGAGCCATGGCAAATAAGGGCCCCCCCAAAGGATCTCCTTGTCGTGTACCAA
This sequence comes from Lunularia cruciata, assembly GCA_948567375.1. NCBI lineage: Eukaryota > Viridiplantae > Streptophyta > Marchantiopsida > Lunulariales > Lunulariaceae > Lunularia > Lunularia cruciata. Next base: position 20,407,770 of record OX419759.1, read on the forward strand.
CAGTTGACTCCAAGATGGTGACTCCCTCCTGTGAACCACCATGCTAGTAGTAAAGGGAAGCAGGAGAGCCATAAAAAGACCGCACAAAAGGAATGAGACTCGCCAAGGATCCACCAGCCTCCCTAAGCTCTCTAAAGATGGATGCACGTGAGAAGCTATTAAAAGCGTTCTCAACATCCACATGTAGGACGACCCACTCCGGATGGATATCTAGGAGTGCTCTAATGCCTAGAGATATAGCCTCACATCCTCCAAGTGTAGCTACTCCAAACTGATGTGGACTAAGGTGCTGTCAAAAGTGAGAACGATGTTGAAGGACAATGGTATGACTAACCAAACGCAAAAGATCTCTCCAATAGCAATCGGTCTAATGCCTCCCTTGTCCTTCTCAATCGCGAGAAGTCGACTAGCACCTAAGACCCGACTAACAGACATAGAAATGTCTCCTCTTGCTACTGCTGCAGACACTTGAAACAACTCGGTAAAACCACTAGAAGGATCATCTGCATGGAAGCAATCTCTAAGGTGCTCATAAACCATCCCTAACAAGCCTCTTGAGGAAAGGCGAGGGGCAGTGCACAATGCTTGTGCAAATAGCGACATATCAAGACATAAAGGCTACTCAGGCCGATAATCTAAGACCTCTAGTGGTAGTCCCTCTACTGCTATAGGATGCAATGAGCGTAGGGAAGAGATGGTCTCATCAGTAGGACTCGCTATAGACAAAGGGTGTAGCGCTCGTGCTGCTCTACTAAACTCTCCCGCCTGACCCAATGTCCTACATCGTCGTAATCGAGTGGAATCCGTGGTATCTTGTGGCGATGCCTGTCTCCTAAATCGTGTAGCTCTAACAGACTCCTCCTAAAGTGCTGCCCAATCCCCCGCTCAGAATTGACGAAATCTAGCCGCCACCTCTCTATGCCCCGCGCGTCCCCCTCTAGCATAACAAAGACACCATCGAGGGAGTATGAGGAATAGGAACCACGCTAACTCGTCTAAGGGATCACGTGCCAAACAATCCAGTGGTAGGCAAAAAGTCTGTCTAGCTTCATCATGGAGTGTGTGGGGTAGCCTATGGAATAGACGTGGACATGGAAAACTAGTCTCAAATAACCCCAAAATGCAACCCGCCTGAGAAGCTAACCACTCCCACGACTTGATCGGTATCCTTGGAACGATCAACGAAAGTATAGAAGAAGCATGCGCAATCCCGAGTGTCACTACTGTCGATGCGGTCGCTTGTCTCACGCGGGCATCCCAAGTGGTCCAATCATAGTCCTTGTGCATCCTTCCCACATGGGTTTTTACCCTTGCGAGGTAAATCGTCGGTGACACACGGGGCATGGTGTATCCCGACCCGCTCTATGCGACTCCACATGGGGAGGTGTAGCCATGGCTAGCATAAGAATAGTGATAGTAACACATGATACTCCTCTCCATATCTCCCCATATTTGCAAAACCACAACCCCTCACCTCCCAACTCACATAAGAAAACAATCTCTCCAAACCCTAAAATATATAAACTCTCATAACTTTCAATTTCCATCTCCAAAATTTTTATATTAAATTCCCAGTGAACTTAATCATGAAAACCAAGAGATTAGAAATGAAAATTCCCAGCACATCACTCTCAAGATATAATGATTATTCTCAACCCTAAAAAAGCTAAAAATCTTCATAACTTTCTACTCCATTCCCCATAGTCTTCCATCTAGATACCAATGGAACCTAAATTGAAAAACGAAGAGAATCAACTATTCACTCAAATACTGCATGCTAGAGAGCACTCAAAAATTATCTAAATTATCTCATGTCTCTCTGTCCCTCCCTCTCCTCTCCC